>CAWUFW010000488.1:1200000-2400000 GCA_963921515.1 Calotriton arnoldi | reverse complement strand
AGCTGGGCTGATCGTAGGGTCCTTTGAGGGGGCGTGGAATTTGAGCCGGCTGTTCAGGTATGCTGGTCCGGTGCCGTGGAGGGCCTTGTGTGCGTGGGTGAGCATCTTAAAGGTGATTCTCGCCTCGACGGGGAGCCAGTGGAGTGTGCGCAGGTGTTGGGAGATGTGGCAGTGTTTTGACAGGTTGAGGACTAGTCTTCCGGCGGCGTTCTGGATGTTCTGTAGCTTGCGGGTGAGGTTTTTGTTTATTCCAGCGTAGAGTGCGTTGCCGTAGTCGAGTCTGCTGGTGACCAGGGCGTGAGTGACGGTCTTTCGTTGTTCGAGGGGGATCCATTTGAAGGTCTTACGAAGGAGGCGGAGGGTTTGGAAGCAGGAAGACGAGACAGAGTTGATCTGGCGGTCCATTTTGAGCTCGGAGTCCAGGATGATTCCCAGGTTGCGTGCGTGGTCCATGGGGGTTGGCGGGTTTCCGAGGGCGGGGGCCACCAGGTGTCGCTCCTGGCGTCGGGGTTTGGGCCCATAATGAGTACTTCTGTTTTGTTGGTGTTTAGTTGTAGGCAGCTGTTTTTCATCCATTTGGCGACGGTTTCCATGCCTTCTCGAAAGTTGCGTCTGGCGGTGTTGGGCTCGTTGAATAGGGAGAGGATGAGCTGGGTGTCGTCTGCGTAGTCCGTAGGTTCTGACGATGGGGGCGAGTGGAGCCATGTAGACGTTGAAGAGCGTCGGGCTGAGGGAGGAGCCCTGGGGGACTCCGCAGGTGATAGGTGTGGGGTCCAAGAGGAAAGGGGGGAGTCTGACCCGCTGCGTCCTGCCGGAGAGGAAGGAGCGGATCCAGTCAAGGACCTTGTCCTGGATTCCTGCGTCGTAGAGTCTGCGTATTAGGGTGCGGTGGGAGACTGTGTCGAACGCTGCTGATAGGTCGAGGAGGATGAGGGCTACTGTTTCTCCTTTGTCCAGCAGGGTGCGGATGTCGTCTGTTGCGGCGAGGAGGGCGGTTTCCGTACTGTGGTTTTTTCTGAAGCCAGATTGGGAGGAGTCGAGGATGTTGTGTTCTTCAATGAAAGTGGCGAGTTGGCTGTTGATGGCTTTTTCGATGGCTTTCGCTGGGAACGGGAGCAGGGAGATGGGTCTGTAGTTTTTGAGGTCGGTGGGGTCCGCTGAGGGTTTCTTTAGGAGGGGGTTGACCTCGGCGTGTTTCCAGTCGTCGGGGAACGAGGCGGTCGCCAGGGAGCGGTTGATGGTGTGGCGGAGCATGGGTGCGATGGTGTCGGCGGCTCTGTTGAAGATGTGGTGGGGGCAGGGGTCCGTGGGGGCCCATGAGTGGATTGACTTCATTGTCTTCAGTGTGTCTTCGGTGGTGAGGGCTGTCCAGTCGTCAATCGCTGGTTTCCGGGTGTCGGGGGTGGTTGGTGAGGGTTCAGTGTGTTGATTGTCTTCGTCGAAGTTGTCGTAGATGCTCTTGATTTTGTGGTGGAAAAAGGTGCTGAGTTTGTCGCAGAGGTCTTGTGAGGGAGGGATGTCGGTAGACTCGCTGGTGGGTTGGGCGAACTCCTTGATGATGCTGAAGAGTTCCTTGCTGTTGTGCGCGTGGGTGAAGATTCTGTCTTCAATCGCTTTTTCCTCGTTTCTCTGATGAGTTGATGGTGGGCGTTGGTGGCGGCTCTGAACTTGTTGTGGGCTTCTGTGGATTTGGTGTTCCTCCAGGCCTTTTTGAGGCGGCGGCATGTGCGTCTGGA
This sequence comes from Calotriton arnoldi, assembly GCA_963921515.1. NCBI lineage: Eukaryota > Metazoa > Chordata > Amphibia > Caudata > Salamandridae > Calotriton > Calotriton arnoldi. The sequence continues at coordinate 2,398,264 of CAWUFW010000488.1, read as the reverse complement.
CTCTCGAAGTTCGGTGGTAAACCATCTGGCTTTCTTGGCGCGGGTATTGTTGTTTTTCTTGAGGGGGGCTATGGTGTTGGTGCTGTCCGAGATCCTTCTATGCAGGGTTCGGGCTGCGGTGTTAGGGTCGTCGTTTTCCGCGATGGTTGGGGTGGAGTTGTTGAGTGAGGAGGTGAGCTGGTCGTCTGTGATTTTGGTCCAGTTTCTTCGTGGGAGCAGGTGTTGGTGTCTGTGGATGGTGGGTGTTCTGAAGAAGAAGTGGACGCAACGATGGCCGGTCCATGGGAGTTCGGTGGTGTGGCTGAAGGTGATGGAGTTTCCTGTAGTGAAGAGGGGGTCGAGGGTGTGTCCTGCTGAGTGCGTGGGCTCGGTCACGATCTGGCGGAGTCCAATGTTGTGGAGGTTGTCCAGGAGGGATGTGGTGTTAGGGTCCAGTTGGTTGTCGAGGTGAAAGTTGAGGTCTCCCAGCAGGGTGTAGTTGGTGGATGCGATGGCCTGCGGGGAGATAATGTCCGTGATGGAGTTGGCGAACTGCATGATAGCTGTCCATGATTGGATGGATAAAAATTGCCTCAAACTGAACTCAGAAAAAACAGAGGTCCTACTGTTTGGACCAAAATCAAATTTTTGGGGTCCGTCAGCCTGGCCAACCACCATGGGCCCGATTCCTCTCCCAGTCTGGGTGTGATTATTGACACCAAACTTGACTTTACACATCACTGTAAATAAACTTACCTCCTCCACATTTTACACCTTTAGAATAATTTAAAAAAGTTCTACCTTTCATACCTGCCAACCTACAAAAAACAATAGTTACCTCACTAATTCTGTCTAAAATAGATTATTGCAACAGTCTACTTCTGACCACCCATAGGTATAACCTAAACAAACTTCAGGTCCTGTAAAACGCAGCGGCTAGGCTTTCACTGAAAATCCTAAAGTTCTGTTCAGTTGCCCAAAACATGAAAGATCTGCACTGGCTTCCTGTTAAGCAAAGAATAACCTTTAAGGTGCTGTGTCTAACCTATAAGGCAGTTCACAATCTTGGTCCTGACTTCCTGAATCAAAGTTTTAAACGGTACGTTCCTGCTAGAAAGCTTCGTTCAGCTACTGCTAACCTATTGGTACAACCGAGATTCAAAGGCAAGATGGGGTGGAAAGAGCATTTTGCTGGAAGCATCCAAAATATGGAATACACTTCCTCGCTGCATAAAAAAACGAATTTAGTCTCATTTCTTTCAGGAGGGCTGTAAAGACCTGGTTATTCAAATCTGGATAACTCTTACTGACACTCGCAGTTCATACATTACAGCGCTTAGATGCCTCAGGGCAATAATGCGCTATACAAATACAGTTAACATAACATAACTGTTGGTAGAATCTCCTCCCTCAGCCTTCTCATGCTGGTGATACTGCTCTGGGCCTCGTGCTTAACTTGCTCACCTCTTGCCTGATTGGGTGGCTGCTTCCACATCGGGTGAGCACAAGGAGCACTCTTCCACTCAGCCCTGGCAGTGTTCAGTCGGCTCACGTACGGACAGCACGCTGTACTTGCTGCCCGCTGCCTAGATGGTGGCCCTCTCCCACTTTGAGGGGGCCAGGCTGTAGAGGTGCGAGGCGGCTGCAGGGGCATTACCAGTGGATGCCGTCGGGCGCCATCACAGGGAGGCCTTCCGCCTTGTCGCGGCGTGCCACGTCCCCTGTCATTGTTGTGCCGGCAGCAGGTGCGGGGTGTCCTCTGCACAGGATACACTTTCCCGCACAACCAACTGGAAGACTGCTGCCGTTGTACACGTGGGGATCGACCCCCTCATCGCCATTGTAGAGTAGTGGGCACTAGGCCCACATACTTGTGAATAATGCACACACTGACACTGTAGTAGGGTATGGGTAACTGGCCCAGGGCACGTGCGCCCAGCCTCTTTTATTTGCAGGGTCACCTGACCGGTGACACCTGTGATGGGTGGGTGTACAGTGTGGGTTAACATCAGGCGGAACACTAGAACGTGTCCAGCAGGACACTACACTTATATTTTCTCATGTCTACACTTGCGCTGGATTCCCTAAGCGTCTGGAACCGCGTCCATACCTGAAACAGAGCACAGCCTGCCTGGAACCCACAGCTGGTGACGAGGTGAGCGTGGGGAGCAGGTAATATCCCAGTTGGCACTTTCACACTTTTTGCTACAAACTTCAGATGGAAATTGTGGGTCACACTTCTGGCCATACTGTTGGCTGCCACAAAAATTCTGATAACACAGCCAAGACACGGGGGCGAGGGCCTGAAAACACATCTCATGCTTCTCAGCACAAGTCCCATCAATGAACTGAATGCACACTTTGCCCTCGCTAGTCAGTCCTAACTAGAAACTACTTTTTATGCCCATAGTTTGCCAAGAAGCTGGTGAGTCCTTATACTCTTTACACACATGGCAACATGAGCTGATGAGGACTTGCTCAAATTCTGTCACTGTAAAGGAGTTAAGATCACGCACAGTTTGTTAACAAAGTCACTTCAATCTCAACTCTGCTAGACAGACTTAAACAGTGCTTAATTTGTAAAAGAATGAGCGCAGGTGCCCAAAGCTTTCCTTAGAAGCCTGCGGCCGGCGCTATTAAATGCAGGCGAGCCTAATGCGTACTCTCAATCTACCCCTTGTCTCTTTAATCCACTGTGAGACACCGTCTGCTCTTTTATCTCACTGTTGCATGTGGCTACTTTCTCCCTTTGTGACAGTTTTTCCGTCTTTCTCTTCCCACTTCTTTCTCCTTTATGTGTTTTCCCTTTCTTGCTCTCGATATATGTCTGAAGAGGTCCCCAAAAATGAGTGCCAGTGGACTGCCCCGACAACCTCCAGCTCAAATTAAGCACCGCTCTTAGAAATGCCCGAAGATCCTTTAGCGTGATAACTAAACGCAAAAGATTAAAGTTACCGATCAGCTTGCGTAGCAAAACCAACTACTTCAAAGTCAGGAAACAGCTTAAGTCCTGGCTGTTTTGAGCTTTGAGACCTGTGTCTCTAGCTTGCTGTTTGCATTAGGCGCGCTGGTCAGGACTTTTCAAGGACAGCCATGCGCGATATAAATCCGCATACTGTAACATTCGATAGCTAAAACATGAACCTGCGTGTTTATGAGACACACCGCTCATCAAGAAATTTGTTGCAAAAGGCCAAGGACTGCAATGGAAGCACATGGGATACCGGTGATACCCAGCTGACAGGACTCCAGCGTCCCTTGTTTCCTGCTTCTTCGTGTAAACTGTATGGGCCTGACTCACAAAGGTAAACTTACACTGTTGTGTAAATTTTCTATTTTTTTGGTATTCACGAACTGCAAGTTTACTTTTACTAATAGTAATTTTACAACTGCAGAGACTCCTCACATAAAAAGATAGGAGAGTCCTAATTAAGGAAAATCAAATCAGTGTTTATTGTCTAGCTACTTAGAATTAAGATTGTTTGATACTTTACCTAGATTAGACCTGGGATTTGCTGGCCTTTAATTAAGCAAAACATAATTGAGCAAAAAAATCTCTCTTGGTTAGGTAAATATTTTCCACTTTCTGCAATTGGTTTTTACTAGTATTTTGAGCAGAAATATAAAAAGCATTGGCAAAGCCAATAGGTCTAGCCCTGGGAAACGTTTATTTATGTATTTTTTGCAAACATATGTAATATGAAAAAATTGGCAAACATATAAAAAATACAAAAGTATAGGAGTGACCCAGCAGCCCCAGTACACTAGCCCTGTCCCTGAAGTGCTGTCCTTTTCAGGCATGTGTGCACATGTGATCAGGAAGAACGTCCTCAATCATAGCATATATATACAAAACACTGAGTGAGGGTCAAGCAGCGATGGACAGTTAGTCTATCTGAAGACTAGCACAGGCACAGAGAGCTACGTGCGGCAGCCATCAGACAGCTATTTCAGGCCTGGAGAAGTCCTAGTCCTGACATAAGAGTCCTGACACGCCTCTGGGCCACTCATTTGTGATGTGCAGCAACATCTCCTGTAAATGTAGCCAGGGGCATTTTAGGCTTTATCAAACACACAAAAGGTGCTAAGAGGAATGTTTGCAAGAAGCCTATCCACTGGCAATCCCTCAGTGTAGCATGCCAACCAATCACTCTTTTGCCCACCATGCTACCTCAGATTAGACCCAGCCATATGCAAATCAGTCTTGAACCTGTCCAGCCGGATCTGCCAAGTCAGGTCCTCTCCGAGCCAGAACACAAGGAATAAAAGACCGGTATCACCCTGATTGAGGCTCTTCAGTTGAGTGTATCAGTAATGGATTGATGCTAAGTGGCCAAGGGTGTGCCCAGACATAGGTCCCTTGCTCACTGTGCCACTGAAACCAAGCTACACCCGACTGAAGAGAGGGCAAAACTGGTATCCTACCTACAGCCTCACATAACTCTTAAGTTATTTATTTTTGCCTCTGCTCATTTTGGGGCATTACAGAAGCAAGAACAATAAGCATATTAGCCCGTGCAGGGTATTATGGAGTGCTCCTAGTCGAACAGCAGTGAATAACTAAATAGCGGGCCTGCAGATGTGTTCTGGAGCTGTGGGGTGTATTTACTTTTTTTTTAATTTACATGTAGTCAAGGCCGTGGGGGGGGGTACTCAGACCACTTACTCCCAAAAAAACCCTGGTCCAATCAGAATCCTTGAATATTTAAATTCAAGCCTAACTGTCAATGTATCTATATTTTTTTTAGCCTTAATTTCTCCAAAATTACTGAACGGACTTACACCGAATCACAAAAAGCATATTTTCCGGGTAAAGATCTAGCTTTCTACCAAATTTGGATTATTTCCGTTCTGCCCATTTACTGTATCACTATCTAACATTCCCTATGGAAATTGCATGGGGAATTGCATAGCATTTTTGGACCCCCCTTTTTCTCCACCTCTGCTTGACAGAGCACCCCAACACTTTCAGGAGCTGAGGTGAATTAACTTTTTCCTGAAGGTTTAGTGAAGATTTGTTCAATTGGTGCAAAAGTGATTAGCAAAATAAAAAACGCTCTTGCTGTGGATATATATATATCTATCCCACCACAACATTAGGTGCTCATTCACAAAGATTTACTCCAAGTGCAGGTAAAAAGAAAGACGTGTTTCGGCCTCTCGGCCTTGATCACACGACCGATGCTGACATGATCCACCACAGCAAACATTATGAACAGTAAAAGAGCATCAATCTCAAATGGCACAACATATTGGCAACCCTACAAAATAAAACAAAAATGTCTGCTATACTTCTGAATATTGAAGTGCATGGATTATGTGGTTCACAAAATAAAGTAAAATAAAAGGGAACATTACCGCCAATATATAGTGTGTATGGCAAAATCAAGCCCAAGTTGGCATTCAAAAGGTAAAAAGGTAAAAAAAAACAAGGTTTTTACTCATGCGGCAAATGTAAAGCATGAGGCATAGCAGAAGCATAAGGGGAAACCAGGTACCTTTTGGTATAGGCACTTAGAGTAAATATCAGTTCCTAACCTGCAGCTCAGAATATGTGGAGTATATCCTAGAATGCTCATTTCGGAATATATGTGAGCTGAACCATTTACCAGGCCAAGAAAAGGGTGCTACAACATGTGCACTCTATATATAACAATGATTCACACTATCCGTCACTATACCTCTGTCCCATGGCGAAATAGGTGAAAAACAAGGTGGCACAGTGACAACGCCTCACGGAGGAAAAATTGATTTATTTATTCCAAAGTGCCGACACATTTCAGCAAAAGCCTTCAACAGGACCATAGAGTCTCTTAAAGTTACAGTGATCCATACTCCTCTCACCCAAGTGAAGTAGGTTAAAAGCACTAGACCACACATTTCAAACGTACATGTCCCCATTGCGTCTGCCATTATTTACCATTTTCAATCTTCTCTCAACCATACTTTTCCTGCAATGTATTGTAACAGTGTTCTTTTTCATATAACATTTGTGAGTCCAATATATTCATAAAGAATTCAGTAGACATATATTAAAATTATTATAAACCAGTACATAATCATTTTATAATAGCAAAATACCTTTCTTGAAAACAGAATGGCTGATACTCATAACTTGAGACATGAAAGCAAAACCGGACAACAACTTGATCTATGACAGATATAGGATTATTTGATCATGCTGATTGCTACTGTTCATTTGGAAGAGTCCAGGGTAAAGTACCCAATTTAAACTCCATACTGGAGGACCTGTAAACACGGAATATCAGCCATTGCACATATTCTAAAGCAAGTGTACTAAATTGCTCACTTGGCTGGAATGCTTAATGTAAAGTTGATATATGTTGATATATAAGGCAAATATACTAAAGTGCTGACCCGTCAAAAATGCCTGATGTGAAGTGGTCGTGCTGAAATCCAGGGTAAAGTGCCCAACTTAAAGAGCACATGCTTGGAACACTGCAAACAGAAGACATCAATAATTGCACATATTTTAAGGCCGTTGTACTCAAGTACTGATTTACTACAATGTCCAATCTAAAGTGATCATACATACAGGCTCAAAAGATATATGCGTTCATTCAAGCACATATTTTGAAACAATTGCCTGTGAGATATGATAAGTGACAATCCTCATGCTCCTGTCACTCCTGCTACCATTATAGAACATTTATAATGGATGAGTATACATTGAGACACCTGATTTAAAGTACATGTGCTTATGATATTATAAGTCTCCAACATTAATTATTGCAAATATCATTTTAAATCATTGCACCAAGGTATCATGCCAGGTACAGTGTCCACTTTTTGATGCATGTAGTTACCAATCTAAAAACATTCATATTTGTTTGTTCCATACTTCTTACAGCACTTATTATTGCATATATGAAATAAAGCATTTTCCCAGATCCTAGCATTCTAGTCACCATTTCAGAAAAACATTTGTCTACCAAAACGTTACTATTTTAAAATTTGAGGGGGCTGTTGAGCAACTGAGAAGATGGGTAGGCTGAGTAAACAGATGTGGCAAAGGGATCCTGTACTTATGCAGTGACCTCTCTATTTTTCTCAATTTTTAGCCCATTTCTTTCTCTATTTGTAATTCCTTTGGAAATACATTATGCCTCAAATTACTTAAAAGTCATACCTCCCACACATTTGTTAACCGGCTGGCCTTCATTAACATCTCAATGCCTATTTACTTCAGCCTGCTCCTCTGGAAAGGCTTTAAATCCAACAACTCCGATTGAAATAAAATGGCTTTGAGTAGTGCCTTACTATTTTCTTGAAATCAAAATGTTAGTGCTCTAGTCGTTCATTACAACGCTGTGGTGGTGCGGCACTTGATTTCTAGGGACCTAACTGATAAACTGCTGCTTTAGTTGGAAGTACGTTTCACTGTCCATGTCACAATGTTAAATAATTTGTATGTCAAAAAAACCCTAATTTTGTTAATTTACTGCAGTATCCTCTGTAGGAAGTGCCTTTCAGCTTTACAGCTTTGATTCACTGCTGTTCAGGTGTGCCATACGTTTTTCATAAATTCAGAATGTGTGCACTCTAGTTGTTCATTAGAACCCTGTGGCAAGGCTGTAGTTAATGACAGACTGCTGCTGGTATTAGAAGTACATGTTTCTCTCTGCATTTCAGATTGCTTTACTGATATGGATGAGGAAAATATTTGAAAACTCATAGAAATGTGTCCTCACTGTGATTCCAACAAGATGGTGCTCAGGTGTGCCACACCTTTGTCTTAATTACATAATGTTAGCACTCTAGTTGTTCATTAGAACATGGTGGAAAGCTAAGTAGAGCACTCGTCTTAAGTCATGTAATGGCTGCCACAACATGTTGTCCATGCTGTCCATTTTGTGACTAGCCACTCATGGGGGCATCCCAATTGGCCCTTTGGGGTCAAGGTATGTTCACCCTGTTTCCAAATTTTCTTTGTAATATATTTTTAAGACTTAAGAACCATATTCCTGAGTCCTGTATGGGTTGCCACACATATTGCTCATGTTGTAGCCAACCAATCAGGATTTACTAGCCCTTTAAATTGGCCAAAGAGAACATATCTGGATACACCTATCTTTTTAACCCATCCATGCCTAACCCAAGTCTCTCTTTGGGTGCTAATCTCTCAAAAATAGAAGAACAGATGTACACAAAATCACAAAAACACTTTCTGAGTAAAGTTCTAACTTTTTGCCAGAGAGAAAAGTTTCCTACGTGAATTAACATGAGTAATCACACAATTGAGACCCCCGCCCCTCCTTTTTGGCCACCGCTTGATGGATCAACTCAAAACTTTCATGAAGCTGTCAGGCGGATGATCTTTTTTTATAAAGTTTCATACAGGTTTGTTAAATGGCACCAAAGTTATTAGTAATAGTTTCCTGTTGACTCTGATATAACTATAATTACACAGTGTTAGCTGTGTTAGCTGTGTGTAATATAATAGTGAACTTATCCAACATATATTTAACCCAGGAAGAAGAAAAATCTTTGTCCCTTGGCCTAACTTATTGCTTCCCCACGAGCTTCAACTATGGTCAAACCCGAATAGAGTTTTTCAAATTTACACGGGAATTGAAACTTCAAAAATATTTTCTCAACAAGGAACTGACCAGCACACTACAAATGTCTTGCTCTGCCAGAGGAACTACTAATCACCTTGTATCAGGTTTAGAACTATTGCAGGAGCTTGAAAAATTTGAGAGGGAATGTTCTGGCGAAAGCACAATGGCACCAGCCTTAGATTTGGCTGATGCACAGGTTTTGGATGTTTCTGGCAGTATCTTCACACCATTCAAGCCCATGTCCATATTTATCCCTATGTTACCGAAAGATTAGATAGATATATTTTCTGATCTAGTGATTCAAGATATGAAAGACTTGTTCAAACACGCTTATCATACGGAAGGTCCTGCTGCCTCCGACCAAACGACAAAATATCACCAACTAATGGACAAACTAAAGAACAGACAAGATGTGGTAATACGACCGTCAGACAAAGGGAGAAACATAGTGCTATGGCCCCTATCAATGTACAAAGCTGGAGAACTACGACAACTTAATGACGTTAATCGCTACTGCAAAGTTTCACTTTCCAGTGTGAATGGTGTGAAAGTGGCTTATACAAATGAACTTTCCAGGTGGCAGGGTTGGGGCTGATTTCTGCAGATGAACATCAATTTTTGACGGCGGATTCTCCAGTCCGATACTATATCTCATACCTAAGGTGCACAAAAACATCCATAATACCCCAGGCAAGCCTATTATATCAGCTATAGTAGTTTTGTTTGGCCACACATCCAGATTTGAGGATTTCTTTCTGCAGGAACATGTCCAAAATGTACCCTCCTATATTCAGGAAACAGGCGATTTTTTAAGCAGAAGTTACGAAATTAGTTGGGAAGACACTTTTGTTCTTATTATTGTGGATGTCACATCTCTTTATACAAGCATCACCCATGATGATGGGCTAAGGGCATTGACACATTTCCTGGGAATCAGACCCATCTCGCTCTATATCTGCACATATGCATGCTATTGGACATGGTGCATTGGTGCTTACCCGATAACTTTTTCCTATTTGGCAAGGAAGTATATAGGCAGGTGAGGGGCACTGACATGGGCATCTGCTTTGCCACCAGCTATGCTGTTTTGCATATGAGCTGGTGGGTGGAGAAGGTGCTCGCTCGGGAGTTCGCTACTGAGAAGTCTGAAAATGTGGTCCTCTGGACCAAATTCATTGGTGATCTTTTAATCCTATGGAGAAGGACTCTGGCCTCAGCTAGGGTGTTCACAGAAAAATTGAATGACAATAACTTCAACTTGAGATTCACCACCCATATTAGTACAGAAGAGGTCCATTCTTTGGACCTGGTAGTTTTTGTAGAGGATGGCAAGATCCAAACTAAAAACATTTAGAAAGCCGACTGCAAGGAATTTGATATTTCATGCACGTAGTTTCCATCCAAAGAAATTGAAATACAGTATACCCTATGCAGAGAATCTTTGCATGAAAGGTAATTGTAGCGATTGGCATCTTCTAGGAGAAGTACAAGAAAAGGTTAAGGATAGGTTTCTGGCCTGAGGCTATAGTTCTGAGGTAGTAGAGAATGCTAAAAGCAAAGCTAATCTTAAGGGATGGGAAATGTTGTTATTCTCCAGGAAGGACAAAACTCAACCTGCAGCACATGAGCTTAGGATGATCACAGGGATCAACAAGCAACATCAAAAAATGCGAAAGATTCTCACACTGCATTGGCATCTGATCAAAAGTGATTCCACTATTGGACCTACATTGCCTAGCAAACCTCTTCTCACTTTCTGCCGCCCTAAATCCATGCAGCAGGAATTAGTGGTGAGCAGTCAAGAGATGGTCATTCCTGAACCTTGGCTCAAGGGAAACCCAGGGTTTCAGCGCTGCATGTAGGCACAGCGCTAACACAAAGCAATACACTTCATGTTTGACCAACACCACATTCCAGATATGCAAAGCATTTAACTGCAAAAGTGAACTTGTGGGATAGGGTCCCCGGGGCGAAAAACAGCCCAGGGAAGGGGACACGTGCCTCCCTCTCCCACAAAATGTACCAGGTCCCGGAGGGATGGGGTCCCTGGGGCCGAAATCGGTGCAGGGAGGGGGGCTGCATGCCCCACTCCTGGGTTGGGTGCCTTTGGGAGGTCGGCCAAAGTGCCTGGCCGAGACCATGCCCTGATGCCAACTCCCCCCCCTCCACACACGGCCTTGGTTGGATTACCATATTGTAATTAAAATTACTTTACGTTAAACAAAACCTAGTAATTCCCTGAAAAAAACAAAGGTTACAGGGATGTTAAAGTTAGGAAATAGTACTAAAAAGTCATAGATATTCACTGAAAAACCAAAGGTTACAGGGACGTTATAGTTAGGTTCAGATTTTATACACACAAAACCATAGAAATTCAGCAGTTATAGTTAGTGTTATCTGCACTGCTAATTATCCCACATTTTACATCACTCATGACATCTTCTAGGACATCATTTATAATATCACTGCAACATTTGTTGTAAAATTATTGAAGAGAAAGCTTTGCATGGTGGGGGCGCGAGTTATAGGTACCTCAGGACACGAGTTATAGTTACTTGAAATAACTCTAAATATAAATGCTTAACTTCCATGGTTTTGTCTGTGTAAAATCTGATGTAGGTGTGTGGGTCTGTGAGGGGGTATATGTGTTTTTTCAAATTGAGGTCTGGATCTGCGGATCCACCTGAATCTGCCCAAATCCATGAGGATCCAGGTGGATCCACGGATTCTAGCGCGCTCCAAAACAAAACGTTTTTGCGCAATTTTCTGCCCATGAGGGGTCCCTCACAAACCCCTCCTTTAGTCGAATGGGGTCAGGGTACCTCTACCCTGACCCCCTTCTATCACTTTTTACATTTTATTTTCCCCACTGGGAACAGATTCCTGATGAACAAAATGGTTGCTGCAACTTTCTTCATAGGTTGCGGCCAGACCAATACAGTATTGCATGGATCCCCAAATCCGCCCGGATCCGCGGAAGATGCACAGCGGATCTGCTTCTCTAGATATACATAAATCTTTTTACTTTAATAACTCCAAAACTACTGAAGAGATTTACACCAAATTACAAAAAGCACTTTCTGTGCCAAGAGCTAGCTTTCTGCCAAATTTGGTGTAATTCCATTCAGCGGTTCAGATTGTAGTTGTGTTTAAAATCCCCATGGAAATTTGCATGGGGAAAACGTGTTTTGGGAAGCCCCCTTTTTCTCACCACTGCTTGACGGATCACCCCAAAACTTTCAACACAGCAGCTGAAGTGACTGGCAAACTAGTTTTGACAAATTTGTGAAGATTCCTCAAATGGTGCCAAAGTTATTAGCAAAACAAAAAAATGCTTTTCCTATGGAAGCATGGTCCTAACTATAACTACCTACTGGCGACCGCCAATAGGATATATATTTAACCCACAGGGCCCACTCCCCAATTATCAAAAAAGGCAAAAGAGAGGGCAGAAAAATGAGCAGAAAAGGCAAAACAGAGCAGAAAAGGGCAAAAAAGAGCGCAGAAAAACAAGCAGGAAGGGCAAAACCGAGAGCAGAAAACTGAGCATCGGTGAGTGACTGGTTGTATGAGTAGCTGTATGGATCATGGAGTGGTTGTGTGAATGCCTGTATGAGTGAGTGAGTGGATGTGTGAGTGGCTCTATGGATGAGCGAGTGGTTGTATGAGTACTTGTATGGGTATGTGAGTGGTTGTGTGGGTGTGTGTGTGTGTGTGTGTGAGTGGGTGTATGAGAGGTTATATAAGGGTAAGAGTGGATGTGTGAGATGATGTGGATGATGTTATCAGTGAAGTCAATTGAGATGTCATCAATGCTGTCGCTGACCATGACATGAGTGATGTAATATGTGAGGTCATAAGCAGTGCATTGTGGGGGTGTAAGTTATAGTTAGCTCAGGTAACTATAACTGCTGAATTTCACTGGTTTGATACGAGTGAAATCTGAGCCTAACTTTAACGTCTCTGTAACCTTTGTTTTTTTCAGTAAATATATATATATAAATAAAGAATCTAGCCAAAACTAATTTGTTTGTGTCAAGAGAGGATGTGTCGGAACTGATGAAAGCTGCCCACCAGTGGGCATGATTGAATCCGCTCGGATTCAAAATGCAAATAACATTGATCAAAGAAATCAAAAAAATCAAAATTGTAAGTATTGTTTGAAATACAATGACATTTATTCCTCCCAAGTTTTAAGTACCTTGCACTTTTTACATTAAATTATAAGCAGTTTTTGCACAGTCACAATAACAGGCACTTTATAATTGCATGATTTGCACATTAGCACAAATTGCACTTTTGCTCTTAAAAAGTTTTAATCCAAAGTGGACTACAATAACCAGAATACTTAGCGGTAACCGGAAATGAGCAAAAATGGGTGGTGACAGGAAATAAATCCACTAACAGTGGTGTTGGCAGAACAACCCGTGATCAAGGTCTGAGGGCAGACCGAAACTCGTTGGGTCGCAATTTTTCTACTCGTATGCTGAAATTATAAAGATAAGTGAAGAAACTTGCCTGAGAGTGTGCTCCCGTCCATTCTGTGCCATCCAGCCAGAAAAAGTGAAGGATATATATAAATGGAGATCTGTGTGTGGTATATATATATATATATATATATATATATATATATATATATATATATATTCACTGAAAAAACCATAGGTTTCAGACACGTTATAGTTAGAAATTAGCATTTAAAAAACCTTTGAAATTCACTGAAAAAACCATAGGTTTCAGGCACGTTATAGTTAGAAATTTGCATTTAAAAAACCTTAGAAATTCACTGAAAAACCATAAGGTTTTAGGGACAGTTATAGTTAGTTGGACATTGCACTCGTACAAAACCCGTGAAATTCCCCCGTTATAGTTAGTTAACTCGCGCCCCCGCAATGCACTGCTGATGACGTCACATATTACATCACTCATGACATGGTCAGTGACATCACTGATGACATCACTGATGACATCTCAAATGACATCACTGATGACATCACTGATGACATCATCCAGTGACTGTGTGTTTGTGTAAAGTTTAAATATGTTTAATATATATAGGGAAAGGCGTATTGAAGAATGAGTGGGTGTATAAGTGTCTGAATGGATGATTTAGTAGGTGCGTGACTGAGTCTATAAGTGAGTGATTAAACGTATCTTACTGGATGCATGGGTGAGTGACTAAACTGTGTGAATGTCTGTATCCGTCTGTCTGTTGTTGTGTAAGCAGCTGCATGGGTTTCTGACTAGCTAAATGAGTGTCTATATGGGTTATGGATTGGTTCTCTGAGTATCTGTATGGGTGCCTCAGTGTTTGTGTGGGTGGGGTGAGTGTGACTCTGTGCATAGATGTGTGAGTGGGTGATTCACTGCGTGCATGGTTTCAAGAGTGCATCTGTGATGGACTGTATGGGTGGGTGAGTGTGTGTATGGGTGTGTTAGTGATTGAATGTATATCTCAGTGGTACATGTGTGAGTAACTACATATGTGAAAGGCAGTATATATGTGTGTTGGAGTATATAAATGGCTATAAGTGAGAGTGTGTGATTGTGAGAGTGGCTATATGGATGAGTGTGTGCTTGCATCAGTGATTGCATAGGAGCGTAAGAATGTGCTAGTATTTTTATGAGTAAGTGAGCTGGTGTGTATAACTGTATAGGTGAGTAAATTGGAGTGTGATTAATTATTTGCATGACTGACTAGGTGTGTGAGTACCTCTATGGATGAGTTGCGTTGTGTGAGTGTTTATATAGGTGTATGAGTGCATATGATAGTCCTGTACTGAGTGACTGTAAGTATGAGTGACTGTACGGGTGAGTGAGTAGATGTGTGTGTGTAGACCTAAGAATCAGTGAGTGGGTATGTACTTATTGGTATTGGAGTGTGTATGGTTTTGAGAATGGCAGTCTGTAATTTAGAGTGGGTGTTTCAAAACTTATATTAGGGTGTGAGAAGATGCATTAAATTCTCACATGGATGATGTCATCAGTGATGTCATCAGTGATGTCATTTGAGATGTCATCAGTGATGTCATCAGTGATGTCACTGACCATGTCATGAGTGATGTAATATGTGACGTCATCAGCAGTGCATTGCGGGGCGCGAGTTATAGTTACCTGAACTAACTATAACGGGGGAATTTCACGGGTTTTGTACGAGTGCAATGTCCAACTAACTATAACTGTCCCTAAAACCTTATGGTTTTTTCAGTGAATTTCTAAGGTTTTTTAAATGCAAATTTCTAACTATAACGTGCCTGAAACCTATGGTTTTTTCAGTGAATTTCAAAGGTTTTTTAAATGCTAATTCCTAACTATAACGTGTCTGAAACCTATGGTTTTTTCAGTGAATTTCAAAGGTTTTGTAAATGACAATTTTTAAATGTATTAATTGTTATATTTATTTTTTTCATACTGATTTACTACATTTTTAGAAACATTTTTTTTTTACATATTTTATTTTTTAAATTACATTGTAATTACATTATACATTACAAAAAATACTTTCTCAGAATGAATTACTTTAGTTTAAATACTTTGCACATAGGCAATAGACTTTTAAGTACAGTAGTTACAGTTGTTGCAATGGGCAACACATTTTCAAACACAATGCAACATTCAGCTCAATGTGAATTTCTAGTTAAATGCAATTAGTTACTTTATGGATTACTTTTCTAACCACAGGACTGGATCCTAGATTCAGTCCTGGGACATCTCCTGTAAACAGTTGAGTAAAAGCGTTTTGGTTACAGTAGTGATTTTTAAGGAATATTATTGTATTTTAAAAGTTGACACTTAGAAACTTTTTCTCATAGAATCACCAATGTTATCCTATGGAAGGAAATTCACTTAGCAGGTAAAAACTGTTATCGTTACTTTTTCTTACTCAGTGTTGGATCCTGGATCCAGCACTGGTGCATCTCCTGTAAACAGTTGAAAGAATGCGTTTAAGTCATACAGGCGATTTTTAAGGAATATTTGTAGTTTGTGAAAATCGACACTTTGAAACTTTTCAGCTGAAAACCAGACAATGGATTCCTATGGAAGAAAATATAAGTTACTGGTAAGTACGGTTAAAATTACTTTTCAGGGTCAGTGCTGGGCTAAAAGATGCAGCACTGAGGTCTCTCCTGATAACAGGTGAGTAAATCGGAATTCGTATTTCGGCTGATTTTAGAGGAATATTTTAAAGTTCCAAAACTCCACACTTAGAAGAATTTCCAAGTGAAACCAGTCAATGTTAGCCTATGGAAGGAAATTCAAGTTACTGGTAAGTACGGTTAAAATTACTTTTCAGGACCAGTACTGGGCTGAAAGATACAGCACTGAGGTCTCTCCTGATAACAGATGAGTAAATCGGAATTTGTATTTCGGCTGATTTTAGAGGAATATTTGTATGTTTCAAAAATCAACACTTAGAAACTTTTTCAGCAAAAAGCAGACAATGATATCCTATGGAAGGAAATTCAAGTTACTGGTAAGTACGGTTAAAATTACTTTTGAGGATCAGTACTGGGCTGAAAGATGCAGCACTGAGGTCTCTCCTGATAACAGGTGAGTAAATCGGAATTCGTATTTCGGCTGATTTTAGAGGAATATTTTAAAGTTCCAAAACTTCACACTTAGAAGAATTTCCAAGTGAAACCAGTCAATGTTAGCCTATGGAAGGAAATTCAAGTTACTGGTAAGTACGGTTAAAATTACTTTTCAGGATCAGTACTGGGCTGAAAGATACAGCACTGAGGTCTCTCCTGATAACAGGTGAGTAAATCGGAATTCGTATTTCGGCTGATTTTAGAGGAATATTTGTATGTTTCAAAAATCAACACAGAAACTTTTTCAGCAAAAAGCAGGCAATGATATCCTATGGAAGGAAATTCAAGTTACTGGTAAGTACGGTTAAAATTACTTTTCAGGATTAGTACTGGGCTGAAAGATGCAGCACTGAGGTCTCTCCTGATAACAGGTGAGTAAATCCGAGTCGTAGTTCGGCAGATTTTAGAGGAATATTTGCACAATGGTGAAGGTAGGGGCGGGGCCTGAGGTGACATCTGTGCAAACGCGCCCCGTGGCGCGTTTTAAGTTGGGGGATTAAGTCCCCTTGAATCATGAGGGTCCCTAGGGGCCAACTAGCCCACCAGGAACCTCCAGTATGCGCCAGGGGCTGTGTTGCAGGAGACGTGTAGAGAGGCCACACCCTTTTACACCTCTCTGCAACGCAGCTCTGTGGCGCTTTCTGGATGTACCTGTTGGGCTAGTTGGCCCCAGGGACCCTCAGGATTGAAGGGGATTTAATTCCCCATCTTAAAACGCGCCACGGGGCCTGTTTGCACACATGTCACCTGAAGCCCCGCCCCCTCCCTTCACCACTGTGCAAACGCGCCCGTGGCGCATTTTAAGTTGGGGGATTAAGTCCCCTTGAATCCTGAGGGTTCCTGGGGGCCAACTAGCCCACCATGTACCTCCAAAGCGCCACAGAGCTGCGTTGCAGAGAGGTGTATAAAGGGGCGTGGCCTCTGTACACCTCTCTGCAACGCAGCCCTAGCGCATACTGGAGGTTCCTGGTGGGCTAGTTGGCCCTCAGGGACCCCTAGTATTCAAGGGGAATTACTTCCCTGTTGTGTATGCATTTCCTTTATGCCTTATGTTCTATTTACTGTCAATGTTCCTAATGTGTACGGGTGGAGCGTGGCATGGAACACTCTTTGTGTTCGTCATGAGTTCCAATCCAGGTCGTCAGTTTATCTGGAGTCCTGGAGTGGAAGTCGTGCTGCCTGGCGCTCACCTGTTTCTGGTTATCTACAATAAACCGTTTTACCCCCAATACCGTCTTCTTCCACTACTACAATTGGCGACGATCGTTGGAAGAACCTTACAGGAACCTGCTAGAGGACTTATTATTTTTTGGGAGTGGAAGAAGAATTTGCGTTATCTGCAAAGGAACGTATTTCGACGGTTGCCAGCGTATTGGTATTGAAACTGGAATCGGGAACGGAATCGTTGACCATCTTTTAAGCAGACTGGAAATTTAAGGAAATGGGGTAAGATTTCCCATTTTTACTCACCGTGTCAGTGTCGTTGGGAGTAACTGCCATTGGCCGCATCTTTCAAGCGGAGGAAGTGTTCGGTGCTCGAGCGTGGATCGCGCGAGTGAGTGCGACCTGCTTGCCTGCACGTGCAACACTGTGAACACTGATTCACACGTCAGCGCGCAAGGTCACGCAGCGTGACCTTGCGTGGCGGCCATCTTTGGAAGAAAAAAAAAAACATAAACAGAGTTCGAGGATCGGAAGAGTTTGTCAGAAGAGTACAAACTTACTTCTGCAACGATAGGGACACGGCGCACATCTTGAAGTCGATGGTGTGAGGTTTTAAGAAACAGGTGAGAGAGTCGGGGGACGACTCCAAATTAGTTGTATTTTTATCGCATTACGAACGCATTTCTGTGGCATTATTTCTTTTTTTTTCCTTTTGAGAGATTCTCTGGTACTGTGCTAAGGCAGCCTAAATAAGCAGTTTGGGATAATTGCGTATGGAACAAGGGGACCAAAGAGTAGAGCAAACCATGACGCAACAAAACTTTACCATCAGTAACCCACATGCATTTTGGACTACTGGGTCCCAACCCAGTATTAAATGGGTGGAATGGAGAGAGTACTTTGTGAATTACATCGAGGCCATAGATGAGGCAGGAGAAATGAAACCTGATCAAAAGAAAAGGATTTTACTTCACTCTTTAGGTCCGATAGGTTTAAAAACATATTCTCGCATGCCAAAGAGTTCAGGCGGAGAGGAGAATGTGTTCGAAACTGCGCTAAAAGATCTTGACAAATATTTTGCGCCTAAAGTGTGTATTGGAGTGGTAAGATACAAATTTTTCCAGAGGAAGCAAAATAAAGAAGAACATGTGGATGACTGGCTAGATGATCTTAAAAAATTGGCAATAGACTGCAAATTTGGAGGTTTACATGATGATCTCATTCGTGACCAATTAGTAATGCACAGCAACAATGATTCTATTCAAGACCGGTTGTGGATTAACGGGGATGCACCGTTAGAGGATGTTTTGGCAATAATGAGGAAAGCCGAAATGTCAGGGAGGTGTGCCACAGTGGTTAAAGAATCGGAGAAAGATTCTGGTGGTGTGTTCAAACTACAGAATGCAAATAAGTATCAAGGCCAGCACATGACCGGGCGCTGGCGGAATACACCTCAAAGGAGCACAGAAATGGACAGGAGAGTAGAAGAAAGGAGATGCTATCGATGTGATAGCAAAGAACATTTGGCGTTCAGTAAGGCTTGACCTGCTTTAAAAAAAAAATGTGGTATCTGTGGACTAATAGGGCATTTTAGTAAAATGTGCCGGAGGAGGAACAATGTTAAATATGTATGGAATGATGAAGAAGGAACTGAAAGGGACGTTGATAATGAAGACAGTTGTGTGAAAAGTTTACAAGGAAATTACCTTTTAAATGTGGTGGACAATTCTGTAAAGGGGAAGCCAATATGTGAAATATCTTTGGGTGGTGTTACAGTGAATGTGTATGCTGATTCGGGATCGCCCTACACGATAGTTAATGAGAGTATATGGAAGGATAAATTTGTGGGAAAAATTGGGCAACAGTTATCTCCTACAGATGTGAACCCGATAAGTTTCACTGGGGAAAGGATCAATATGCTTGGGTTCAGGTGGCTTACATTCCTATTCAAAGGGAGGACAGCGAGGGGTAAATTATATGTAGCCAAAAATGGTCCATCGGTACTTGGCTGGTTGGACCAAAAGAACTTACATATTATTTTAGATCCTAATAGTGAAGAAAAAGTACTCATAATGGATGAGACAAGTAAATTGGGAGAGGTTCTAGTAAAGAAGTTTCCAGGAGTATTTGGGAAAAATCTGGGAGCACTCAAGGGGTTCGAACACAGGATTGTACTGAAGGAAAGGGCGGAACCTAAAGTGCATAAGGTGAGGCCAATACCTATACTCATAAGAGATGAAGTCAATAAGGAACTGCAAGGGTTATTAACCAAGGGTGTAATCGAAGAAGTGGAGAGTTCGGAATGGATTTCTCCGGTCGTGGTCGCACGCAAAAGCAATGGAAAAATCCGTTTATGCATTGATTTGCGCCATTTAAATAATAACATTGTGGTTGAAAGATTCCCTTACCAAAAATCAATGAGATGGTGTCTTCTCTGAATGGAGCAAGCTGGTTTTCTACCATAGATTTATCAGCGGCTTATCATCAAGTTATATTGTCACCTGAATCAAGGAAACTCACCGCATTCATTACGCCTTTTGGATGTTACCAGTTCAGACGTATGCCATTCGGTTTGGCCTCAGCCGCTGCTGTTTTTCAGCGGCTGATGCACAGACTTTTGGAAAGGCGAAGGGCGTGAGTTTCTTTCAGGACGACATCCTAGTTGCTGCCACCAGCAAAGAGGAACACGACCATATTCTCAATGAGGCTTTGGGTATATTGCAAAATGCAGGGTTAAGTGTAGAACTGAGCAAGTGTAGATTCGCACAAAGAAATGTATCGTACCTTGGACATATCATAAGTGAGGATGGTGTAAAACCTAAACCCTCACTTATAAATGCCATTGTAGGTTCACCAGCTCCTAGTACTAAGGAGGAAGTCAGATCCTTTTTAGGAATGACAGAATATTGTGCAAAATACATACCTAATTTCGCAAGCGAGATATTCAATATACGCTCACTCCTTAGAAAGAATGTAAAATTTGAGTGGTCGGATGAATGTGGAAGAGAATTTTCTAGGATCAAAGTTGATTTGGAGAATGTAATTGCTTTGAGCAGCTTTGACCCAAATTTGGAATGTTTGTTAACTACTGATGCTAGTGACAAAGGATTGGGCGCAGTCCTTTCGCAAATGATGGGTAATGGTACTGAGAAGATCATTTTGTTCGTGTCCAGAGCACTTTCCCCTGCAGAGAGTAAATACCCGATTATTGAAAGGGAAGCTCTGGCCTGTGCATGGGCATTAGAACATTTTAGAGCCTTTGTTTGGGGGAAATCTGTCACCATCCGCACGGACCATCGACCTTTGGTAAGGATTTTAACTAGTGAAGGTAGTGTAGGAGCTTCTGCTAGGTTGGCTAGGATATCCATGAGAATGAAGGAATACATTTATAGGATTATCTATGTACCCGGCAAAGACAATGTGGTGGCTGACTGTCTGTCTAGGCTACCTGCACCTTTGGAAGAATGTGTGGATGATCCGTGGGGCAATTTTAGTATTGCTTTGATTCAGGACTCTGGTACACCGGTCATTACTAAAGCTGAGTGGGTGGAAAAACAGTCTAAAGATGAAGTGATACAAGCTGTTTGTAATCATATTTGTAAGGGATGGCCCAAAAGGAATTTATCAGTGGCGAGTTGAAATCATATTGGGATGTGCGAATGGAACTGTCATTTGATAGGGATTTATTATTGAGAGGTGAGAGAGTAATTCCACCCAAAGTTTTACGGAGAGGAGTATTACAGTTATGTCATGAAGGACATTTCGGGGTAGTCAGGACCAAACAGGTGGTCAAAGGTATCTTTAGGTGGCCAGGCGTTGACAATGAAGTGGAGAAGTTTGTGAGAGAGTGTTCTGTTTGTTCTTCGGCAGATAAATCATTTAAGACCTTGAGACCTCCGATGAGTGAAGGGTTGATTCCTAATCTTCCTTGGGAGGTGATTGCAATTGATATTTTTGGGCCTGTGGGAGAATCAAAGGAATATGGTTTGGTTGTAATTGATTTGTTTACTGAAGTGGCCTGTGGTTAAGATTGTGGAAAAAGTAGACACACACGCAGTTTTGAAGTTTATGGACAAATTATTTGTATTGGAGGGATTACCAGTATGTGTGTTGAGTGATAATGGGGTACAGTTCACATCTAATTTGGCCAAGGATTATTTTCAGAAATGTGGGATCAAGCATAGGACCACCTCACTGTACAACCCTAGTGGGAATGGCACCGTAGAACGTTTTAACCGTGTGTTAAAAGGTGTGATTCAGGGGGCAATGAGCCAGGGGTTGGAGTGGAAATTGGAATTACAAAAAGCTGTTTGGGCTATAGAACCACAAAACATGCTGCAACTGGTTTATCTCCTTTTGTCATGATGAGGGGTAGAACACCCAGGTGCAAGTTCAGCCCCAATTGGATTATGGAAGGTAAGGTAGAACATTGGTCACCTATTGATGCAAAGGGAAAAGTGGAATTGGCACATATGAAAAGCAAAGAGTATTATGACAAATGTCATGGTACTAAAAATGTTTCCGTAATGGTTGGGGATTGGGTCCGCATCAAGAAACCCATTAAAGTTCCTAAAGGCGAAAGCATGTTTGAGGAACCACAACAAGTGGCAGAAGTTCTTCGCAATGCAATAAGACTTAAGGATGGTAGGGTTTGGAACCTAAAGAATGTGGCTTTAGACTTTAAGCAACAACATGACTTGGATACTACACCTGTGTTTCAACACCCTTCCAATTTTGAGTGGGTGGAGGACTATTTTAATCAAAGTACTATACAAACTGATTTGGGACTTGAAGGCTGTGTACCGACAAAAACTGTGGAGAGGGAGGAATTGTCAGAGGCAAACCAAGTCTCCACAAAGGTTGGGGAAGAAAATCTTCCTCAGGGGATTGCTCCTTCTGTGAGGAGGGGGGAGGGGTTTCCGAGTACTGCTAGTTGTAACACTCAGCAAGTTGGGGAGAGCGACTTGAGTGTCGGTGGAAAGAGAAAAAGGGTTTTGCCAGGATGGCTCAGTGAATATGTTAGGTAATTCTGTTTTTTTTTTTTTCTTCTACTTCCAAAGGAGGGGGATGTGTTGTGTATGCATTTCCTTTATGCCTTATGTTCTATTTACTGTCAATGTTCCTAATGTGTACGGGTGGAGCGTGGCATGGAACACTCTTTGTGTTCGTCATGAGTTCCAATCCAGGTCGTCAGTTTATCTGGAGTCCTGGAGTGGAAGTCGTGCTGCCTGGCGCTCACCTGTTTCTGGTTATCTACAATAAACCGTTTTACCCCCAATACCGTCTTCTCCCACTACTACATTCCCCATCTGCAAACGCGCCAGGGGGCGCGTTTGCAGAGTGGTGAAGGAAGGGGGCGGGGCCTGCGGTCCGATCGTTTTTTGTTTATTTTCCCCTGAAGGGGGGCTGTGTGGCCCCCCTTCCTTTTTCTTATTTTTGGGCCCTGGGGACCCCATCCCCCAGGGCCTTACCCCCTTTTTTTTAATTATTTCTGGGGAGGGGGGCCGCGTGGCCCCCCTCCCGGGCCACTACTTGCCCCGGGGACCCCATCCCTCGGGGCCTGGCCTCTGGTTGGGGACTGTGGGGGGTTCCCCAAACCCCCCACAGTCCCGCCGGCTCCCCGTGTCCTACGGGAGCCGGCATTGCTTTTACACATGGGGAGCAGCTAACATGCTGCTCCCCGTGTGGAAAAGCAATTGTCTTTGGATATTGGAGCGAGAGCAGGTTTCCTGCTCTCTCTTCCAATATCCAAGCAGTTTGCAATGACAGGACGGAGCCGCGAGGCTCCCGTCCTGTCATTGCAAACAGCAGTGTCCCGGGGGTAGGCACCCCGGGACACTGCAGGAGCCGGCCCTGGGGGTGGCGGTCCCCAGGGTCACCACAGGCTCCAGGAGAGGGGCCGCGCGGCCCCCTCCCCACATCAGCAAAGCCCCGGGGAGGTGGTGGTCCTCGGGCTTCGGGGTCCAAAACGGACCCCCATTTTAATTTGTTAGTGCCCCGGGAGGTGGCGGTCCTCGGGCGTGTGGGGGGCTCGAACCCCCCCCACATAGGAAAAACTTTTTAAAAAGAAGCCCCGGGAGGTGGTGGTCCTCGGGCTGTGGGAGGGCTCAGAGCCCTCCCGCACCATTTTAAAAGAAAGCCCCAGGGGTTGCGGTCCTCGGGCTTGGGGGCCCTTGAGGCCCCCATACATAAATTTAACCCCCCACCATGGCCCCGGGACTTGGGCCACCCGGGGGCAAAATACAATCGAAGCGCGGGAGACCGCCCTTCGATTTTCTTTCCGGCAGGATTCGCGCTCCCTGAGCGCATCCTGCCGATTTAAAAAAATAAATGCTTTTTTCTGCCCAGGGGTCCTTGTGGGACCCCTGAGCAGACCTAGGGGTCAGGGTGCTTCTACCCTGCCCCCTTTGTGCGTTTTGCGCACTTTTTTACTGCTTTCTTGTTCCTCGGTTCTACCGAGGAACAAGATGGCTGCCAACACTTCCTGGTTTGGAGTGTTGACAGCCAATTAGCAGACAGCTCGTGATCGGGACGGTGCGCGAATCCGACGCGGCCATAGATATATATGTACTTTTACTTTTGATTTTCTCAGCAACTACTGAACGGATTTACACCATTTAACAAAAAGGGTTCTTTCTGAACCAAGAACTACCTCTTTGCCAAATTTGGTGTAATTCCGTTCAGCAGTTTGGGCTGTAGCCGTGTCTAAAGTTTCCTATGGGAAATTGATTTTTTGACTCTTATTTTTTTAATTTCTCCGCAACTACTGAACGGATTTACACCATTTAACAAAAAGGGTTCTTTCTGAACCAAGAACTACCTCTTTGCCAAATTTGGTGTAATTCCGTTCAGCAGTTCGGGCTGTAGCCGTGTCTAAAGTTTCCTATGGGAAAATGAATGGGGAAAACACGTTTTGGGACCCCCCTTTTTTCTCGGCCCCCGCTTGACGAATCACCCTGAGACTTTCAGGGTAGGAGCGGACCGGAGCGGGCCATAAAGTTTGAAACTTTCGCGAAGATTCGTCAACCGACGCAAGAGTTATTTCAAATAGAATGTCGCAGATTTCCTATGGAAAATAGGTCCTAACTATAACTATCTACTGGCGACCGCCAGTAGATAATATATATATATATATATATATATATATATATATATATATATATATATATATATATATATATATATATATATATATATATGGGATTCTGTAATCCATGTATAAACAGCAGTCATTAATTTCTTTAAAATCGACCAAGTCAGCGATTAATAAGGAAAAGACATCAGAACTCGACTACTATAAGGTTATTACAGTTGAGTTCTAACATCACAATGCCTGCTGCCAGAGCCAGCCAACGAGGTGAAAGACAGGTCACGGAGCATATTTGGAGAAGCTGTTTAAAGCAATGAAAACAGAACCTTGCTTTTCTTTCTTCTGCTCTCTCTTAATAGCTTACAATGCCAAGCAGAGAGAATATGTTTATTTTTTGTACTCCTTTGATAGAGAAAAGCAAGAATCTTTATGCATATTTTTACACATTCCGAGCTAATGCAGCTTATTTTTGTTATTTGTTTTTCAAACTGATTTGTATTGAACTGTTTCTAATATCTGTTTGCAACAAATATCTAACAGGTTTTTGATGTGTCTAATTTTGCAGTAGAGGTTTTATTTGTATTTTTCATGTTTGGAAACATGCTCACTCTTTCATATGAAAGAGCTACGCACCAAAGTTTTAAGTGATTTGTGGAAAAGGTGAAGGTGTGACCATGTATTATATGGGATAAAGTACCCCCTGACGTACATTATAAAGATATTGCAAATCACCTTGGAGTTCCATAATCTTATAAAGGAACTCGGCCTTCAGCCTCGTTCCTGTATATGGTTATGGAACTCCTCAGTGACTTGCAATATCCTTATAATGTATGTTTACCCTACCCCCCTTTCTGAAGGGCTGCGTGCGGAAGGTTTCTTTTGGATGAAGTTATACAATATGCATTTGCATATATTTTTTTCTGTTTGATTTTTTTGGGTTTCGAGAAGCAATTTAATGTTCTTAGTCTCCCCACCACCATTTGATTTTTGGTAACA
Organism: Calotriton arnoldi; assembly: GCA_963921515.1. Classification (NCBI taxonomy): domain Eukaryota; kingdom Metazoa; phylum Chordata; class Amphibia; order Caudata; family Salamandridae; genus Calotriton; species Calotriton arnoldi. The sequence goes on along the minus strand of CAWUFW010000488.1, from coordinate 2,372,861 downwards.
CACATCGGCTATCAGTTTGACCCTTAGTTTTCCCAAGGGTACTATATTTATTCTGGTGCACTTATTTCCTTTAATTTCACTTACATATTTTTTAGGTTGGACCGTGATTATTGTGTGCTTGTAAGTCGCCTCTTTAGGCATGAGTGTGGAAAGACTTGGGTTCTTCAGCCAAACCTCTACTGTTCGAAATTTGTTATTATCTTTACTTATCTTTTCCTCCCCCCCCCCTATTTTCTCTAAGAATAGCATTATCTTGTGCCTAGGGGAGTTTTTGGAAGGAGTCGATGAGCTTTTTGTTTTGATTCCAGCCACGAGGCTTATAAGATGTAGCGGAGGCATGGAGACTAAACAATGCAGTGTTGGCCACTCGGCCTTTGATCGTGCTCAGTGTATATTGCAAATGCCTGGATTTAATTTACCGTTTGTAACCTGAAATGTGACAATGAACGTGTGCAGCGTTTTACTATGTTGTAAGCATGTGGCTGGGATAAGTTGCTATGCTTTCTCTTTCTATCACATTGTTTTTAATTAATCTCTATTTTGCAATCTGTATGCTTTGCCATTAACCCGAATACACGCATTACAAATGTTAGACGTTATTGGCATGAACAATGAACAGGGTTGCTAATACAAATGCATCCTACACTATATAGCATTGCAGGCAACATGATTGAATCTGCTTTTCTCCACTGTGATGGATACTCAGGGGCCGATTCTGATGCGGGTTGGAAAAGCTTCCCGACCGAATCGGTTGGGAAATGGTGTCTGACCCACTCGGATCGGGAAAGTCCGACCGGCGGAGTAGGATGCATCCGGATGATTCCAGATACGATTTGGTTGAACTCCCATTGACTTCAATGGGAACATTTGTTCCTAACCGCATCAGAATTGGGCCCTCGGTCGGGAAGACACGTTCCCGATCCGATTTGGAAGGAGCAAATGCCGTTAGGAGGCCTTCCTAACCGCATCAGAAAAAGGCCCTCGGTCAGGAAGCTTTTCCAACCCGCATCAGAATCGGCCCCTTAGTCTTCAACACGCACACATGAACTATGATCAGAATTACTAAGACGAATGCGTCCCACACGATGCATTGTTTCTCCTCTGTGAGGGACTAAGTCTCTATCGCGTACTCATTTACCCTGTTCTCCCTTTCTCTCCCTGTTTTACACGTGAATATGTGGTGAGCACTAGATCCTTTCACTGGTATAATTATGAAATTATGTGGGCCAATGAGCATTGGATAATATTTTTTGACACTTAGGCTTTTAAAATGTTTCGAAAATGTGTAGTATATGTATGTGAGTCTGCTTTCACCTCTATGACTGTGACACTACTTTCCAAAATTTGAAAAACAAGCACCAATGGAGCACATATGTTTTCAATGTCTATGGTTTTATTAGGTGATTGTGCGGGCGGAGGCTTTCCGGATCTCATTGTAATGAGGCCCTTAGTTGAATATTGCTAGTGGTCGGACATGCCCTAGGTTTAAACTGGACCCCATCACTTATAACCCTAGGAGCAGGGCCGGACTGGGAATAGAAACCGGCCCTGGCAAACTGCTCAGCCGGCCCCCCCTGGGGTGAGGGGGAGTGCAGCCAAGCAGTTTGCGAGTGCCGGTTTCGGCCGATTTTGTTACAGGGGGCCGAAATTGCCGAGCCCCGGTAACAAAAACGGCCCCCAGGGGCCCAAAACCGGCCCCCACCCTAGCGGCCTACCGGGGAAACGCCCGGTGCCCGCTATGGCCAGTCCGGCCCTGCCTAGGAGGATGCTATAAGAAGCCCTTTCTCCAAAATATGCATTTTTTGGACACAATTAGTAAGTTAAAATAGGGGTTATCCACGAATGTTAAACAGGAATCCTTTCCAAATGTGTCACCTGCTAATGTACACCAACCATAAGTTTCTTTGGAATCCATTTCACTGAAAACCACTACTTCCCTTGAAATCTACCGAAGCTCCTGTGGATCCTGTACCAGTCTGGTTATCAAAACAACAGCCCTGCACCTTAAGTCTCAAGAATACTAAGTTGTTCTACAAAATCATCTTAGACAGAACTTGTCACAAACATCCAACACTGGTGAGATAGTCCACATGATCGGCTATTATGGAGCTACAACCAATACATGTCACATTGATACACCTGACTCAATCAACCAACACAGTGCTTTATAAAGGTTATACCACTTATACCCAACTGAGCTCAGTTTTATCATATCATAGTCAGTTATCATGAGATGTAAAAGAATGGGTAGGTGGGTGAAAGGATGGATGGATGAGTGGGTGAAAGGATGGGTGGAGGACTGGGTGGGAGGATGGGGAGGATGAAAGGATGACAGACTAATAGAAATCTGAAAGGATGGATGGATTGAAAGGATGACAGATTAAATGGAAATCTTAGAGGATAGATGGTTGGATGGATGGATGGATGGATGGATGAGTGAAAGTATGGCAGAGTAAATGGAAATCTGAGAGGATGAAAGGGTAAGTGAAAGGATGGCAGAGTAAATAAAAATCTGAGAGGATGGAGAGATGGATGGGCAGCATAGTAAATGAAAATCTGAGCGGATGGATATATGGCAAAGAAAATAGAAATATGAGTAGATGGCTGGATAAATGGATGAACAAAAGGATCGATTGATGAATGTAGTCTGTTACTGATGGATGGGTTAGTCAAATGACGTATCTATGGATTGGGTGGATGAATGGAATGGTTGGTGAGTGGAAGGGTGAAAGGATGAACGGATAGATGCTTGGATGGAAGAGACAATGGAGCTCCTCTAGGGAGGTTCAGGCTCACTTGCGCTTCGCCTACTTGGTGCCATCAGAGCTTTGGTTCAAAGTGCAGGGTATTTTAATTTTCGTGCTATTTCCTTGAGGAACAGACACATTTAAGTATGCTGAATTTATATCTTATATTTCCTAGATATTCTGTGTAATTCAACTTGTCCCACTTTCTTTCTCCTTACAGGATGGATGATATTCAGCTGTGCAAAGAAATTACTCGATTAAAGAAAGAGCTGCAGAAACTAGTCTCAGTTCCAGGTGAGATGGGAAAATGGGTGCTTGTAAAACCAGTGTAGCTGATTCAGTTTCATCCTCCTTTTTCACATGAATAGCTATTCCTTTTCCAGGTATGCTACTAATCAGGAGACACACACTAGCAATCAGAGAACCCCGCCAGCCCAAGACCCACTAGCAAACAGGAAACACTGAAGTCCCTAGCAATTTATAGCCAAAAACTGCCTACCACAAGACACTGCTAGCTGAGAAAACGTATTAACTAAGTGATACCCAGAGCCAGCCACTCACAGCCAGAATACAGTAGCAGTCAGTCTATAGCCCATCACTAACAACCTTCAGATACTGCCAGCTGATAGTCTTAAAACCAGGAGACATTGTCAGCCAATAGATCCAAAGTGGCAACCAGGCAACATTCTTATAACACGTAGACACCCTCAGCCTAGAGTCCAACACTGGCAATAAGACGATACTAACATCCAGTAGGCAAACACAAACATCTAGAAGATACTGACAGCCAAGAGTCAGGGCAAAAACCATGAAACATTGGTTTCTCTCATTTAGAAGCAGGCAGACTGTAAGGTTTCCATTGGCTCTGGTGATGGAAAGCTTCCTTCATAGCCAATGGCTTTCAGAGGAGGGCATTACACTGCCCGCCCTATTTAGGGTGGAGTGTGTAATGTCATTTATTTTTATCAACAGAAAAAAAATAATAATGCCCACACAACCTCCTGGGAGAAAACTCCTAGTGTGTGGGGGCATTAATTTTTTTGTTTTTAAGAAGCAAACTCCCAGTTTGGGAGTTAGTTTCTGAAAAACAAAAAAAGATTAAAGGTTTGGTGGACAGCCATCCTCTCCTGCCTCTTCACCTCCCATGATGGCATTATCACCTATGTTGATTTCTTCTATTACCTCCTTGCCAGTGATAAACATACCTTCTCCTTCAGTACCTAACAAACCCATGCAATCCATGCCAGTGGATCGCATTTGATGCCACATGTCAAAGGACTGTTTCACTATTACCTTTCCAGCACTGACATCATATCCTTTTCCCTCTATCACTGCACTGCACTTCACTTTTCTTGTCCTTTGTAGGCAAATTCTGAGATCATTTTTATACAGAAATACAGTGATCCACATTCCTTCATTATCACGATCAACTTTTCTGCTCACTACCACACATTCAAACGTCATACATGACGCCTTCATATCACTGTCAACTCGACCAAGATCCCAATTAATGCAGCTGCCCTGAGCAGACTGGCCTGTTGCAACGCCCTCCTCTTGAGTCTCCCTCGCTACTTCTTCCAACCCACAGCAAATGTTTTGACAATTACAAACCTATGCTGTGCTCCATCTTTCAAACTCAGCCTACCTCTTGATTGTACTGCTGATTATGGAGGCCAAGAAAACTAAGATACAAGAATATCATGGACAATATATCGAAGACCAACATATTGAAAGGTAAGTGCATATAGAGGAAGTATTTACTATTCTTAAATCCACATATGTGTACTATGAATATACATATATATACTGTCAAGTTACATACAACTGGAGTCAGGTATAGAAATCTATACTTACCTTTCGATATTTTGTTCTCGATATTTGTATACCTTAATATTCTAGTTCGATTTTCAGGAGCATACCTGCCCGCTTAAGGCCTGAGGCAGGCTGGATCGCAGTGTACAACACATCCTACTCCAAACTCCTTACCCTAATGTTCAAAAGCACTTGTGGCTTTGCCCCCTTCTGCTTACCACACGAACACCAAACTCCACTGTGCCAACCCAAGCTTCAGGTCCATTTCTTTCTTGATGCTCCAACATTTGCCCACACTTCCTATCCCAAAATCTGTCACCTAATTCAACAGCTTCAAAGACAAGCCCAAAATCAGGGCATGTAATCCCTTTTATGCGAAGGTCTCCCCACCTCCCATAATGCCCCTCTCACTCCTGTCCCAGATATGAACAATGAACCCCTCATTCAAGGCCTACCTGTCCTGGGTTCTGCACTCCAGGATAGGCCTCTCAGCAGACCTGCCTTTGTGATAGAGAAGAACTGTACCCAGGACCTGTTTTGTTAATGGACTGGGGTGTTAGGTGTTCAAGATACATTTCAGACGTAGGTTTCCACATTTTACTTCACCCTAGTCATCCATGTACGATTCATTCCGAAGAAACAATAAATGCAGAGAAACCTTTCATTTAGATTTTTAAATACAAGCACTATTTTTAGTCCATTTCAAATATGCTGAGCCTTTCTCTGGCGTAAGAATGAATCCCGTTCATATATTTCGAGAGTGCGCTCTTTTTCTCACTTCATCCCTTTTCTTCATGCATTAAACACGTTTTATGCCTGCAACAAACAGTGACTAATTACAGAGAACTTGGGCACAGGCAGAGTTCTGAGCATGTGACCAAAATGGTTATATTTGGCATGTTTGCCAAGCTGTCATGTTTAATTGCCTCTATTTAGCATATATTTCCCCTCAGGAAAGACCTCAACCTATGCAATGTCAGATGTGTGCTTTTGTCTCCACCTTCTGATACTTGAGCAATTCTAATGAACATGCAACGTGCGAGTACAGAATGGAGGAAAACACGTCTGAATGACAGATTCTGCTTTCTCGACTTCAGAGAATATTTGCCCAAAACCTATCCGTTAATAGAGCAAATATTTCTCTGCTTTATAAGCAAAGTGGACATCTTGGAGCGGGAACTCGCAAGCAGGGTACAGGTTGTCGAACAGCGCAGGTGCTCTCACTGCCCTGAGCGGTTTGTTGTGTTTTTGTAAGCGACGAATAGCCGGGCTCTTTGTGTAGCAATCCATAGTATGAGATCAATTACACCGAGTCGGGAGCTGTGAGGCTTTGCGAATTTGTTCATCAGCCATTCAGGTTTCACTTGAGTTATTGTATTTGTTTAATGAATGTAGCCAATCTTGGTCTTGCATAGTGTTTTAACTCAACCTTTATGCACATTCTCACTTACCATGTCGTTCTCTTTTTTGTTAATTTTTCCTTCTTCTACATCTCTAGTCTTGCTCTCTTTCTTTTTTGTCTGTTTCTTTTATTCTGTGTCACACTGACTCTGGTTCACTTTCATCACAGTGATGCAGGGGCGGCTGGGGTTCAGGGGTATTGGGGGTATTGCCCTACTATTCACGGTGAAGGAGAAAGAAGGAGCACACCAAGCAGCTTAACACTAAGGGCTCGATTTCGATGTCGGATGGACCTGAGTCCGTCCAGCATCGATTCGGTACTGGGACTGACCGACCTCCTGTCGGCGTTCCCAAGCCAGCAATTAGGATGCGACTGAACACTGTTCGGTCGCACTCCTATTCTTTACAATGGGAGCATGCATTCCGACCGGAATGCATGCTCTCATTGTAAAGAGAAGAGGTGCAGTTCCTCCCTGCACCCCGTGGCAGGCACCTCAAGGATCCTGCCACGGGGTGCAGGGATCAAATGGTGCCCCCTCGGCCTCCAACCAGAGGCCGTGCACCCATGGGGGCCCTCTTGGGGGCCCCCAAAGTCGACTTCCGACAGCCATTCTGTGTCAGAAAGACCGTCACAGAAAGGCTGTCAGAATCCAACATTGTAATCCCTCGGGCGCAAAGAGCCCCCCTTGGGTTTACTGGAGGCTTACCGAATGGCAGACAAGCTCTCCGAGCCCGTCGGAAGCCATTCGGAAATCCAGTTTGGATTCCTTTACGACCGACTCCATCCAAATGGGTCGGTCGGAAATTAATCCGAACACCTGATTACGATGCCGTAGGAACGACTCCGACCTAGGGTCGGAGCGGTTTACTACGGCATTGTAATCGGCCCCTAAGGGCTGCAGAGTGGTTGCAGTGAACCAGTCGAGAGAGTCTTTCTTTACAGGGAGAGATAAGGAAGATAGAGAGGGTACTATTGTACCAGTACTGGGTGAGGTATAACTTGCCCTCGAGGGCCAAGCTGGAGCAGTGATGTCAGGAGCAGTGGGCATGGGCTGTTTTCGCAGTTCTGCATATGTCTCCCTGGGTCTGATTGTTGTGGACCTGGGCAGAGTCAGCAAAGAACCATGCAAGCTGCAGGGCTGACCTATGTGAGTGGTGCTGAGGGGTCTTTGGGAGAAGGAGTCTGGTTGCTAGTTTAGTCTGGGAGCCAGAGAGCTGCACTTGTTGAGTAGCGGAGAATGCATAGGTCTATATGCTTAAGCGAAGCTGCTCCTCTCACTCGTGCTGACCAAGTGCTCCCATTTCATATGGCCGCAAGCTTCAAAACTTTATTTTGTCCATGGGTAACCTGAAACAGATATTCAGGACTGCTGGAATAGGAGAAGCTCCAACAACATCACAACCCCACAGCACTCCTCCCTGCAGCTCAGGTTTCCAGGTGGCCTGAGCTCATCATTAGCAAGTAGCCAGCCCGAGGCCTCCTTTCACCACTGCAATGCTTTGTGCAGTTCCGGAGATGCTGGGTGAGTGGAACTTACTGTACTCTGAAAACACAATAGATTCATGACAGCGCCTTGTGTGACAGGCAATGGAAGTTGACATTGATATGTCGTGAAACAGGTTTAAATCACAGCTCTGCTGATTTTGATGTCGCCAAAATGCTGACGTCAGAACCATCTGTGGTTTGATTTTCCTAGTGATTGTGCCTGTTTTGGGGCAAGACAGCAAGCAGTCAATGATTCGGTGCTTTGACCCAGCTCTATGTACATTATTGCACCAGTTTCCAAAATGGAGACACCGAAGATAACTAACAGCTACACTTGCAGTAGTAGGATGAGGAACAGCCGCCTTAAACTGAACTCAGACAAGACGGAAGTCCTCATCCTGGGCTCATCACCCTCCGCCTGGGACGACTCTTGGTGGCCCCCGGCCCTGGGCACCGCGCCCAAGCCAACGGACCACGCACGCAACCTGGGCTTCATCCTGGACTCCTCCCTGTCGATGACCAGACAAGTCAACGCCGTCTCATCTTCGTGCTTCAACACCCTGCGCATGCTCCGCAAGATCTTCAGATGGATCCCCACTGAAACCAGGAAGACCGTCACCCAGGCACTCGTCACCAGCCGACTGGACTATGGGAACACCCTCTACGCCGGAACCACAGCCAAACTTCAAAAAGACTCCAGCGCATCCAGAACGCCTCCGCACGACTCATCCTGGACATCCCCCGACACAGCCACATCACCGGACACCTGAAAGACCTGCACTGGCTCCCCGTCAGCAAGAGAATCACGTTCAGACTCCTCACCCACGCACACAAGGCCCTCCACGACCTGGGCCCCAAGTACCTCAATGACCGCATGACCTTCTACACGCCCACCCGCCAGCTACGATCAACCAGCCATGCCCTCGCCACCGTACCACGCATCCGCAGAGCCACCGCCGGAGGAAGATCCTTCTCCTACCTGGCAGCCAAGACCTGGAACTCCCTCCCCACTCACCTTCGGCGAACCCAGGACCATCTCTCCTTCAGGAAGCAGCTCAAGACCTGGCTGTTCGAGCAGTAACTTACCCCCTCCCCCAGCGCCTTGAGACCCTCCCGGGTGAGTAGCGCGCTCTATAAATGCCGTGATTGATTGATTGATTGATTGAGTAGGACAAATATGAGCCAACTGTCATTAGTTCACTTTGCTGTCCATGTTTTTCCATTTCCGGTTAAAATTGGTTTGAAATTGCCTCAAAGGCAGACACTGTGCCCCCCGGCACTCTTGGGTGATTAGCCTGCAGGGATACCATAGTTCAAAGCCCTCCACCATCAAATGTACTCCCATATTTTGTATGAATGTCCTAGAGATTGAAAGATACCATGAGCAGCTGTGCTAGAATCACAATGTTCTGTGAATTCCAAGTCCCCAAAGGGACCAAATAGGCACATCAATCAAAATAGATGTTTTTTTTTTTACAGTATGCATGGAAACCAGGGTCTAGATATTAGAGCCATTTGCTTCATCTTTTGTGATGACAGCTGCCTTTAGTGCTTTGTAGCTTTAGTGCAATGCATATGGAGTGCTCCCCGAATCGTGCTCCGGGAGCATTATTGATCCACTCTAAAAAAAAGGTCCCCTAACAATTATAGGCAGATTGCCTCACTCGATTCAGTTGGGAAGATCTTCGCAAAAAGTATCCTAGAACATCTTCAGGATTGGGTGACCAAAGAACAGATAATACTCCATAGAACAAGCTGGATTCAGGAAAAACTGTTGCACACTAGACAATATAGCTCAATCAATCAATCAATCAGGGGAATTGTAAGCGCACTACTCACCCGTGAGGGTCTCAAGACGCTGGGGGGAGGGGGGGTAAGCAGCTCCGTTCAGTCGAAGTGCCAGGTCTTGAGTGTCTTTCTGAAGATGCTCAGGGAGGGGGTGCGTCTGATGTCGATCGGGAGCTCATTCCACGTTTTGGCCGCGATGTAGGAGAAAGCTCTTACCCCTGTTCAGGCTCTGTGGATCCGCAGGATTTTGGCGAGGGCAAGGTCGGCGGATCGGAGGTTTCGTTTGGGTGCGTGGAAGGAGATTCTCTCATTGAGGTATTGGGGTCCGGTGTTGTGAAGGCATTTGTGGGCGTGGGTGAGTATCTTAAAGGGGATTCTCTTTTCTATGGGGAGTCAGTGGAGGTTCCGCAGGTGTTGGGTGATGCGCTCGTGTCGAGGGATGCCGAGGACGAGTCTGGCTGCGGTGTTCTGTATGGTCTGGAGTTTGCGGAGCAGAGACTTGTTGATCCCGGTGTAGAGGGCGTTTCCGTAGTCCAGTCTGCTGGTAATGAGTGTGTGGGTGACGGTCTTCCTTCATTCGGGGGATCCATTTGAAGGTCTTCCGGAGGATGTGGAGGGTGTTGAAGCAGCTGGAGGCGACGGCGTTGATCTGTCGAGTCATGGAGAGGGAGGAGTCTAGTACGATGCCTAGGTTATGGGCGTGGTCCGTGGGGGGTGGGAGGGCTGCTGAGGGCGGTGGGTGTTGTCCCATGCAGAGGGGGAGGGTCCGAGCACGAGGACCTCTGTCTTCTCCGAGTTGAGCTTCAGGCAGCTGCTGCTCATCCAGGATGCGACGTCCTTCATTCCTTCCTGGAAGTTGAGCCTGGTGGTGATAGGGTCCTTGGTGAGGGAGACGATGAGCTGGGTGTCTTTGGCGTAGGATACTATGCTGAGTCCGTGCTGTCTGACGATGGCGGCAAGGGGGGCCATGTAAATGTTGAAGAGCATGGGGCTGAGCGACGATCCTTGGGGTACTCCGCAGTTGATTTCCATTGGTTCGGAGAGGAAGGGTGGCAGTCTGATTCTTTGGGTTCTGCCGGTGAGGAAGGAGTGGATCCAGTCAAGGACGGATCCCTGTATTCCGGCATCGCGGAGTCTGGCGGTGAGTGTGCAGTGGGAGACGGTGTCGAACGCTGCAGAGAGGTCGAGTAGGATCAGGGCCGCGGTGTGTCCTTGGTCGAGGAGGGTGCGGATGTATTCTGTGGCGGCGAGTAGAGCGGTCTCGGTGCTGTGGTTGCTGCGGAATCCGGATTGGGAGGGGTCGAGGATGGAGTTTTCTTCGATGAATCTTGTCAGCTGGGCATTGACAGTCTTCTCAGTGACTTTGGCCGCGAACGGGAGGAGGGAGATGGGTCGGTATTTCCTGAGGTCCGTGGGATCTGCTGAGGGCTTCTTGAGCAGGGGTCTGACTTCTGCGCGTTTCCAGTCGTCGGGATAGATGCCAGTCTTGAATGTGGCGTTGATTGTGCGTCGTAGTTCTGGAGTGATGGCGGTGACGGCTCTGTGGAAGATGTGCGGCGGGCAGGTGTTCGTGGAGGCTCCTGAGTGGATGCCTTTCATGGTTGAGGTGGTGTCTTCGGTGGTGACTGGGGTCCAGGAGGAAATGGTGGGCTGGCTGGCGTTGCTGGAGGAGGAAGTGGTTTCGGGGTCAGGCGTCTTGTCGTTGAAATTGTCATAGAGGCCCTTGATTTTCAGATGGAAGTAGGATCCGAGCTTGTTGCAGAGGTCCTGGGAATGGGTTATGTCTGTGGTTTCGCTGGGGGGCTTGGTGAATTCCTGGATGATGCTGAAAAGTTCCTTCGAGTTGCTGGAGTTGGCGAGGATCTTGTTTTGGATGAAGGTCCTTTTGGTGGATCTTATGCATTGATGGTGTTCCGTCATGGCGTTCTTGTAGGTGGTGCGATCTTCAGACGTTTTGCTGTTTCTCCAGTTCTTCTCGAGGCATCTGCAGGTGCGTCTGGATTCTTGGAGATCGGCGGTGAACCAGGTGGCCTTCCTGAGGTGCTGTCTGTTGGGGTTACGTAAGGGTGCGAGCTCATCTGCGCAGTTGGAGATCCATTTGTGGAGTTCCTTGGCTGCGAGTTTGGCGTCGGTCGAGGTGGTGGGGGCGTCTGGGTTGAGGGTGGAGTTGAGCTGCTCCTCGGTGACTTTGCTCCAGTTCCTTCGTGGAGGGCGCGGTGCAGGTTTGGGCAGCGTGGGTTTGTCGATGCAGAAGTGTACGCAGTGGTGGTCCGTCCATGGGGGTTGCGTGGTGTGGCTGAAGTGGATGTTGTTACCTCCTGCGAAGATGGGGTCCAGGGTGTGTCCTGCCTTGTGGGTAGGTGTGGTGACGAGCTGTTTCAGTCCAATGTTGGCGAGGTTGTCCAGGAGGGTGGCGGAGTTGGGGTCACTGGGGTTGTCGAGGTGGAAGTTCAGGTCTCCGATGAGTATGTAGTCCATGGAGGTGATGGCGTGGGGGGCGATGAGGTCGGCAATCGTAGTGGTGAACGGAGTGCGAGGTCCGGGGGGTCTGTAGGCGAGGGTGCCGCGAAGTGTGGTTCTAGCGCTGGTCTGGATCTGGAAGTGCAGGTGTTCGGTGGTGGAGAAGGAGTCGCTGGTGGTGGAGGTGGAGAGTCGGAGGGAGCTCTTGTGTGCGATGCGGAGTCCTCCCCCTGGGCGGTTGGGGCGGTCCTTTCTCTGGATCTTGTATCCGTCAGGGATGGCGGTGGCAATGTCGGGGCGGAGGAGGTGTTTGTCCAGGTTTCTGTGAAGAAGGCGACGTCTGGTGAGAGGGTGTCGAGGAGGTCCCAGATCTCCACGGTGTGTCTGTGCAGGGAGCGCACGTTGAGGAGGATGAATTTCAGGGCTTCGGTGGTGTTGGTGTTCGGTGTGGGGGGGGAATATGTGACGTTACCACGCGATCAAAATGATCGCGGTACGTTACATCGCAGTTTTTACAACGCAAGTCGTTACACCGACTTGCGCTGCAGGGCGCTGGATTTAGGAATAGTATGATTTACTATTCCAACACCAGTCTACGTACAGTAGGGAAGGTGTTGGAATAGTAAATCATACTATTCCTTAGGTTAGAGCGCCATCCAGAGCAAGTCGTTGTAAAGACTTGCGTTGTAATACCCGCGATGTAAAGGCATTGCGATGCAATGCCCGTGTGGTAATGGATGTCTCCCGTGGGGGGGTGGCCGTGAGGGTGCGTGCGGTGGTGAAGGTATGGCGGCAGTGGCGGCAGGAGAACTGGCCGTGGGTGGTGCTTGGCGTGGACCGCTGGCAGTTGTTGCTCCTTCCGGGGTCGAGTGCGAGGATGGTGGGAGATACAGGGTTCCTGGCGCTGGTTGCGGTCGGATTGCAGACGGACGCAGACGGGCTTGCCTTTGGCGCGCCGCACCCGCTGCGCGCGGCCGCGCAGCGGCCGGTATTAAATAGGGCAGGGGGAGGGAAGCACAGCTGGGAGGCGGGCGTGAGAACGGCAGAAGGGAGGGGCCGCGGGGGAGCAGCAGTAGGAAAAAGGGCGGCGAGAATGGGCAGGGAGGAGAAAACAAGGGTACAGGCACAAAAAACAACGAAGGGCAGAAAAAACAGAATCACAGACAAAAACAGGCACAGAAATTACAGTGAAAAAAACAGTAATGACAGGAAAAGACACCACAAACAAAAACGGGCACAACGAGGCAGACAGACAGCAGTGGAGCAGCAGAAGAGCAAGGCTCTCCCACTGGACCACCAGGGATGAGGCGCAGGCAGGAGCCTGCGGGAGGAGGAGGGCCTCGAACACCTACCAGTAAAGAGAGGTGTCTGGGGCAGCGGCATGCGAGGCTACTTCAGAGCTGCTTGGGCGGAGAGTGGGACCCTGGCCAGGAGGTCAGACGTCCTGCTCCTTTGCAGCTATGCTGCAATTAATAGCGAAAAAATGTGTAATCATCTGTGGCTAATCTGTTTATACTACTTTAATAGAATTTAGCACAGCTTTTGAAAGAGTGGATAGACAAATTTTGGGTAGAAAACTATAATGGCTAGGCATACCTGCAAACCTCATAAGAATAATTAGCGCATTGCACTCATCCACTTGGTGTCAGGTATTACAAGGGGGCGACCAAGGCCTTTCGTCCAGGATACCTACCTATATTGGATTAAAACAGGGTTGTCTGCTGGCGCCCTTATTATTTTCGCTTTATATATTTGATTTGCCTTTGGAATTAAATAATTCTATTGAGGTAGTCCCAAAAATAGGAGATTGCGAGATCCCCTCTTTAATGTATACAGATGACATTGTGATTTTTGATGTGACTCCGAAGGGCATGCAAAAACGTCTGACATGCGGCCAACAGCAACACTCCATGCAGGTAGGCGCTTGCGGCGGGGCAGGTGTCGACAGAATAGGAAATATTTATTTATTTAATTTTCCCTATTCCGTCGTCTGTCAACTTAGCCCTGCCCCGCCTCACCGAGCTTACCTGCACGAATCGACGTGCACGCCAACACTTTGCTCACAGTCGCTTTTTAAAAATCAATACCTCGAAAAGTACATTTCTGATCTTTAAAGGGAAAGGCTTTAGGAAATGTTTTTTAACTAGTAATTTAAATGAAAAAAACATGCATAGCATGTTTCTAGTAAGGCATCTCACGGTAACGGCTTAAAACTTTTTTGGTTTTTGCCATTATGTTCATTTATTGTCAGTTTATCATTTAAAAGTCCATTCTATTCGCCGTTGAAATAACTAAAGTAGAGAAATGGTCCCTTTTGGACTCAATAGAGGGTAAAACCTTGTGTAAACTGTGTGATCTGAATACATTGGGCTAGCCACTGTTCAGGTGCTGAGGTTGGAATTCGGGTTGATTAGCTGCTTTGCACAGGCATTAACAGCAGTGCTCCTTTGGGGTCACCGCTTGATAAAGAGTGAAGCTTTTACACTTAGAAGGTTAATGTTCTGTGAAATTTTTGATAGAAAAAGAGAGCAGTCTGTTTTTTATAGAAACTATATTAATGCTATAAGGATGTTTCATCTTAAAAAATATACATTAGATGAAATGTCTGCATTGCAGCTAAAGGTCTATTAAAAGAACAAATATGCAATATTATTACAAGCCTTGATACTGACCCCTGTTTAAAAAAGGAAAAATACAATCCTCCTATATATTGAAAAGTTCCCAACCTTTTTTGACCTGGAATATTGATCATAAAATCCAACAACTATTCCTGTTAATGAGAATGAACATATTACCCTTGAAATATGCCACGGGGGCCTGGGAAAAGCTCTCCTATGAAGAAAGGATTTGTGAATTTTGTAATGATGGCGTCCAAGATCTAAATCATGTAGGGGCATATTAGCAAGAACGGCGTTAAAATTATCGCCGCTTTAGCGGCAGGAAACTGCCGCTAAAGCGGCAATAATGGGCTTGATAATATGCCCTTGAGAATACCAATAGAAGCCCATGTTCTGCTGTGATCCTGGGCTTCTATTGGAATTCTCAAGGGCATATTATCAAGCCCATTATCGCCGCTTTAGCGGCAGTTTCCTGCCGCTAAAGCGGCGATAATTTTAACGCCGTTCTTGCTAATATGCCCCGTAGTTTTTGTATGCCCCAGGTTACTTGCTTTTTGTCATCTTTTCTGAAACCTCTTTTTAGGAATTTGAATTCCTGTTCAAGAGATGAAGGGGCATATCATCAAGGGCATTATCGCCGCTTTAGCGGCACTTTTTGCCGCTAAAGCAGCGATATTCCTATCGCCCTATAAACAAGGCGGCGCTAACATGCATTAGCGCATGTTAGCTGCCGAATTCCCAATGCCTGGCATCTCAACGATAAACATCGCTAATGAGATGCTAAGTAGGCGTGGCTGGGAAAACTACATGGGAAATTATCGCTAAGGCAGCTTCGCGATATTAGCAAAGAGCCTTAGCGATAATAATCATCTCGCTAACTCTGCCTTAACGCAGGAATTTGACGTCTGTTAAATTCCTGACTAAGGCATTCCTAACATGGGAGGTGGATTATGGTCATACGACCACAGGGTCGTATCACCAAGGCTATCGCCGTTTTGAGTGCAACATCGCTGGTTTTCCAGCGATGTTGGCCCATTTCCCTGGTTAGCGCTGGAATATTATCGCCCTGGAGTAACGCGTTGTTGATAACGCGCTAACTGGGCGATAAATTCCAGCGATGGATGGCGATAAATATAAAAGCGCTAAGCGCGCTTTGCGATATTTATCGCCGTCTGTTGCTGATATGCCCCGAAGTTCAGTTCTGTTCTTTTTCCTGAAATTAATTGACTTGCTTTAAAATATTCAATTTTTTTAGAGTTTTATGAATTTTTATTAATTTGGAGTTCGCTGTAACTCGTCCTTGCCGCAGTGTTTTAAAGCCCTGCTTTAGAAGTCCAAAAGCTCGTTTAAATGAGGAAGCACGATAATTGTCCGTTCGTTTGTAAAAGAAAATGTTAGGCTTTACGAGTTCTATGAATCTGTGTTAAATGATACTTATTTGCTTGTATGATGTTATGTGGATCTCGTATGAGTTCCACAATTTAAAAAAACTTGAACTTACTGCTTTTTGTGGTTCATGGATTCATTAGCATTCCTCATTGATGTGGGGGCGGATGGTATCCTGAGTGGCACCATATACTCCTGTGCTGTTGTGGTAGCATTTATTTTGACCAGGTATTGCACAAAGGTGCTAATTATCAACTTATTGCTTTGCCATACAATTCAGAAGGAAAGGCTGGAGGCTGTGATGAGAGTGGAATTCTTCCAATCCATATCTGCAATGGTGTATAAAGTACAGGGGTGTTGGGTTAATTGGTTGGTTTTTGTGTTGCTGAAGCAAGCGAGTGGGGCTCAAATTTAGCCTTAAAATAGCAGTTCTGGGATGGAAAGAAATTTAGCTGTTTGGGGAATATCTGGCTGAAATGTGCTATCTTTTGAGAATATTATGGCTGAGAGCAGGACTTCTTCAAACCATCTTTACTGTATAGATGCAAAAGTATACCAGCATTTCAAGTTCATATATACTGAATCCTGTGCAGGCAGCATCCATTGCGCAATTTAGTACTCGCTCTTCGGCACAAGCCAATGTAGGAAAAATGACATCAGGAGTGGTGAGAATTGCAAATTTAGCAGTACTGCATATGTGTGCCTAGCATTGCTGTCTGCTGTGGCCCAGGGCAAAATCACCAGACCAACAGCTTGTTAAGGGCCAGGGCCAGGAATAGCCGGTGGTGTTAATGCGTGAATGGGTTTGCTGAGGGAGGAGGTCAGCAAGATCTGGAGGACATAACTCAAGGGGTGCAGTACCGCAGCCTGGCATTTATTTTGCCACTTTAGCACCCATTTGACTACAGGACGATTGAGCCATCCGAGGCCACCAACTGGTCAGTCACTGTCAGTGCTGTGGCCAGGTCCAGGTCTCCCTCCACTAGTATTACAGCCTGCACCTTGGCTTCTCTTTTGTGCCCGAACTGAGGCATTATCATTTTTATATAAATTCTTCCAGTGACCCCACATTTGTACAACCTACATTTGGTCTCTGTTTATTTACTTCATTTTTAATAGACCGCTGATGTTTTCTTTCATGATGATCTAGGAAGCGCTTCACCTTAGACACAGCTTTCTGGGAGTGATAAGATGACTGTGATGAGGGGGAAATCATTCCCATGAAGAGGCAAGTCATGCAGCTCCTAACTCCTCCAGTGCACCTCTTACAAAGTCCTGTCCTTATGCGCCAGAAAGAGCTGGAGCTGGTTCTGCAGTTAGGTGGCTACACCTCTTCTTTACCTGCTTCAAAAGCAAATTTAATGGATTTCTTTTGCAACCAGGCTCTACCAGAGGCTTTAACCTGGGTGACCTGAACCTTCACTTTGATGAGCCAGACAATACCTTAGCATCTAGTCTTCCGGCCAACCTTGATGCGTTGGAAATGGGGCAAAGAGTATATGGCCCTAACCACAAAAAGGGGCATCTGCTTGGCCCCATCTTTTCAAACAATCCTAAGCTTCAGGTCTTGGACCCTATACCAGTCCCTTGGACTTGTCATTTTTTTAATCCCCTCGATCCTCCTGATTCCTGGCCCTCCTCACATTTGAAACCTTTGGCGTTGGAAGGTTGCGCTGGTCGTGACTAAATCCTCACAATTAGAGAAGGATCCTCAGTATGACCTCACCTTCATTGGGCTCAAATCTTCAAGACAACAACAGGATTTCAGAATGGATAACCCATTCCTTGGCCAAACTATTTCTAATATTTTATTCAAGCAAAGTATTAAAAAGAAGTCTGCACCCTGGTACTTCCCCCCATCTTAGAGATTTGAGAAAAAAAGTGTGATTGCAGGGAGGGAATGGAGGAAGGATTATAGGGAGTGTAGAAGACTCTTATATCGGGGGAAAAGTAAGGGCCTACCATGCAGGAATTAAGCTTGCGCAAGCCGCTTATTATGAAATTAGAATTACCGAAGATGCTAACTCCCTGAGGGAAATGTTTAGGATCATCACAAAAGCTTTATTTGAACCAACCTCTAATGGTCCTATTTCAGAACCATCAAAGGGCAGATGCAATGTGCTAGCTGCTTTTTTTGACACCAAAATCTCAGATATTTACTGATCTTTCTAAATGGTGGATGGAAGCCTTGATCCCATCCTCTTGAGTAGCAGTAAGGAGTGGGATTCTCCTGTTCTCTCTGAATTCCCTTCCCTTACTCTGGACAAGTTTACTGCCCTTTTTGGTCAAATCACCTCTGGGTCCCCATTGATCCGCCCCCGCAATATTCTTAGTCTTGAGGAAGAAATAATCTTCCCTTTCATGCTCCAAATGGTTAATCTTTCTCTGGACTTGGGTACGGTGCCACAACGTTGAAAATACGCAATGGTCAAGGCAATTTTAAAGAAGCCCAACCTTGAGCCACCAAGTCTGGGGAACTATTGCCCAATCTGTCATCAGTAAAGTGGCCGAGAAACATGTTAATAGACATCTCTCAGACTTTCCAGAGTCCAACTCTCTATTGCACCACATGCAAACCGGCATTCGGCACAAGCACAGTACTGAGACTGCCCTCCTGGTGGAGTTGGAGGATGCCAAGAGGAGATTGGACCAAGGGGCCACAGTTGCTATTATACTTCTGGACTTGAGCGCGATCTTTGACACTGTGGACCACCCCACACTTCTGGAACGGATTAGCAGGACAGGTGTTTCTGGCAAGGTCCTGGATTGGGTGAGCTCCTTTTTGAAGGAGCACTCCTTCCAGGTATTTGACAAAGGCTGCTATTCCGAGGTCTTTCCAGTCACCTGTGGAGTGCCACAGAGGTCTTCACTCATTCCCACGTTATTTAACTTGTTCCTGCAAACTCTGGCCGATATTATTACTCCCTTTGGGATTTCAACATTGTCCTACGCCGAAGTTCCCCAGCTGGTTTTTTAGGTCTCGCGCCTGCGTTGCGGTGCGCAGCACTGCTCGCGCAGCGCGAGACCTCTAGAAAGGGCTTCTGAAAACGACCCACACGCTCGTGCATGTGGTTTTGTTTTCAGAAGCCCTCATTGGCTGTAGCGTGCGTTTTTGAGAAAACGGCACGCTATTGGGCAAAGGCGGGCGCATGTCCCGCCTTCGCTCCTCCCATTCCCGACGGTGGCCAGAACGCGCAGCAGCGCGCGTTCGCCTCGCTGCCGCTGCCGCGCTCCCTGGCCCCTCGCTCCTCTGTGGTGCGCGCGCACCACTGTTTACTACAAAAAACAAGCATTTGCAATGCAATAGGTCTCGCATTATTAAAGTTTGACCTATTGGCATTGCTAAATAATGCAACACCAATAGCTCAAACTTTAATAATGCGAGACCTATTGCATTGCAAATGCTTTTTCTAACCTTCTGCTCCCTTTCTCTCCGAGTCCCTTGGTGTTCGCCTCTCCTTTACTGTCCGTACTTCCATAATCTCCTTTCCCTTCAGTGCCGTCCAAAAATACTTTGCCATGCATGCATTACTGTGTTTTGTACATAGCGCTTAGCGGTCTGGTCCCGCCTGTCTTCCAGGCTAGCGGTGTCCCCTCTGTGGCAGGCAGGGTCCCTCTTCGCACGCACGTGTTCCTCCAAGCAGGAAGCGGAGTTCTGCCACTTCTGGAAGTGGTTTTCCTCACACAGGAGATCTGGAGATGGCGACCAGAGTCCCTTCCTGGAGTCTCTGCGCCGGGCAGCGAGGAGCGTGCGCTTCTCCTAGGTCTCTGCTGCTGGCAGAGCCGATCCCTCGTGGTCCGGTCCGTCTCCAGACTGGAAAGGTTCGGTTCTGTCCACCGGCGCCGCCCGGCCCTACTGGCTCTCCGCCTTCCTCCTCGTCCTGTCTTCGTTCTGCCCTCCTCCCCAAACCTCCTTAACGCCCCCAGTTAATTAACACTTCAAATCCTGAGATGCCTTATCGCCTGGTTGTCGGTGCTTTGCTTGCAGCAATCTCGGGCCCTTAAGTTTATATCTAGCTGGTTTTGTGATGGCTGCCTTTTTCTTTCACCTCAGCCACTTTTCTCGCAGGCAGGCACGAAGGTTCCTTGCTCCACCCTCCTCTTCCTTGGCCCTCCTCTGTCCCGCCCCTCCTGATTCTTCATGCCCTCTGTCACTGCCCCCTTCCGTTGTCCCTCCCTCCCATCCAGTAATCCTGCCTGCCCTCTATGGCCTCGCGTCTCCCCCTCGGCCCCTCCTTCTCTGTGTCTCTTTAGACTGGGCCGTGCTGGCGCCCGTCCGGCCCCGGCTGGGGGTGTCCTCTGCCCCCTGCTACAGCCTGGCCTCTTCCTTCGCTCAAACCTACCGCAGAGCGACACGTTTCCTGGCTATTGTGTGCAGGAGAGGTGAGCGGCGGGCGGGGCGAGGGACGGGGCAGGAGAGTTGCCAAAGTTCGGGCAGACTCTGGCCCTGGGTCCGAGGGAGGGCAGCGGACAGTCTCTGCTGAGGTGGGTGACAGCCTCCGTGGAAGGATCGGCTCCGTAGTGAGGTACTGCGTCTGTAGTGTGATGCAGGCTGTTGTGACCCGGGGCTCCAGGTGTATATATGTCTGTACTGGAGTCTCGGTGTGCTCTGGAGTTAGACGAGTGCTCAGAGGCGCCAACAGACTACTATCTTAAGTGTAGGTCTGTCTCTATGTGAAGTGGCGGTCTACGTGTGTCCCTGTCTCTGTGAAGTCGAGATCTGCGTGTGCCTCTGTTTATAACATTGAAGCCTGTGAATCTCTCTTCTCTTGACTGAAACTGGAGTTGTGTGCCCTGTTTTGATGTTATCAGGGGGCGTGCCTGGTGTCTTCACCCCTGTGACTGTATCCTTCATGTGAGGGAACTGGTGGGTAATTGGCCCTGGGTGTGTATCTATGCCTGTCCGTGTGCGTTTGGGAGACGTAGCCTTGCACGGTTATGGACATCTCTCCTTGAGTTTCTCACCGTGACCATCTCTAGCTGGAAGAGCATCTGCATTAGGTTTTGTATGCTTTTGTCGAAGATGACCTCTTGGTGGGTGGGTGCATTTCTAACCCTTAGTAAGGCCATTGTGTAACTGACTTTGTTTTTATGGCTGTATTTTGGGTGGTTACGCCTGTGTTTGTCTATATAGTTTACACTGAAAGGGTTGATGAAGTATGCTTGTCTCATTATTTGAGGGCCTGGCTTCACCTTTGTATGTGTTGCCCTCCTGTTGAGTCGTCTCGCTCTTCTTGATGGCCTGTCTCTGTGGGTGTCATTTTGTGACCCTGTCGCTGCCTGGTGAATGCCCATCGCGCGCTCGCGCCTATACCAGCCGTTCTACAGCGGCAGTGACGGCGGTGTTTGTCCAGACTAATCTGTGGGGCCCGAGGCGTCCCTCGTCAGGGGACCCATGACTCGGCAGCTTCCGCACACAGCTTGGAGTGATCCTTTCCTGTTCCACCAGTCCTGCAGCCCTTGCCTCCTCAGGGGTGCACGTGATTGTAAAATATTCCCGGGCCCTCGTGAAGATGGCGGATTCCTTTTTAAACCTCTCGGTAGAAGCCTACACACCTACTAGATACTGTAGGGGGAATCCTTAGAGTGAACAGTCCGCTGATGAAATGTTCTCCACAAGAGCTACCAACTCGAGGCTTTCTTTCACAGGGCGCACACACCTGTTAATATTGCCCAACACCACCAAAAGTTGCTTTGTGCAGAAATCTCTCATCTTGCAAAGGTAATATCTTAATTAGGCTGGTATTCAAAAATAAGTAAGGGCAGGTTCCATAGTTTGAAAAGGCTTGCAAAGATACGAACTGTGAAGAAAATCTCATTGCATTCGAATCACTGGCCTACCTGGATGAAAAACAGTGTACCAAGTGACCGAGCATGGACTGTGTAAAGTGCAGTAATACCCTCTATATGAAAATGACTGTGGTGCGTATATAACACTTAATGTTGTTTACGTTGGTATGGAGTTGTTTATGTATCCCATCCTGCCGTTGGTATGGAGTCGTTTTGTATCTTAGCCTGCCATTGGTATGGAGTCGTTCTTGTATCCCAGCCTGCCATTGGTATGGAGTCGTTCATGTATCCCAGCCTGCGGTTGGTATGGAGTCGTTCATGTATCCCAGCCTGCCGTTGGTATGGAGGCGTTCATGTATCCCAGCCGGCGGTTGGTATGGCGGTTCATGTATCCCAGCCGGCGGTTGGCATGCAGTAGCGCACTCTCTGGTCAGGGAGGTCTTTCCAAGCGGACTTGAGGTTTCCATCATACCGGAGCCCAATTCACACCTGTTCACCTTGCCCAAACTATCTTTACCGTGTCACAATTTATGATCAGGTTAATACCTAATTTTAATCCCAACCTATTTTGCCAAATGTATGTTTTCCAAGTGATTACTTTTTAAAGCAGACTGGTGGAATCGAGGGTGTTCTGTGAATCATAACTTCAGGATATTTCTGAAAACCTGGTTGTTTTAATCAATCAATGTTAGGCTTTTAATCAATCAATTTTAGGCTTCAGTAACTGAAGCTCCGTGCAAGGCACCCAATTGGGTTGCTGTTGCGCAGTAAAAATATTACTGATCAGTCTATTAATCTTTTATAGATCAACCCCATAGCGGCATGCTTTGAGGTACATGTCGTGCAAACGCTGTAGTAGTTAGTCCTTTTTAGTGTTAAGTGCTCGCCAAGGCGAGGCCTACAGCACCAACAATAGACATCAAGAACTTTGACAACGTGCATTGCTTCGACTTCGATATTCTATTTTACCACCGTTTCATGAAACCAATCTTTTCACACTCCCGAGAGTTAGGACACATTACAAAAAAATGCAGTAAAACACATTTGTGTACTATTGCCAAATGATGGGTCTGTCAAAAATGGATTTCCACATAGTGCATACTTTCCCACAGTCCCATACAGAACGTGTTAAGTTTTCCCCTTGTGTACTGCAGTTCCAGGAAAGCATCCACTTTTATGCCAACTTTGGGTACAGCAGCCAATTAAAATGAAAAATTGTTTTCTGTTGAGTTCAAGTTTTTGCATGTTCTTGATAACGTGCTGTTGCCCGCATATCTGTCACTGTTCTCTCTAAATGGTCGTGGTGTTTCTTTTTGGTGAGGCTTACAGCTCTAAGTGACTAACATTTTCAACTTTTTGGATGTTTTTTAATAAAGAACTTCTGTTTTCTTTGGCACAAACCCTATATCCTGTATTGGATCTGCCATGTGGCCCCTTCGCATGATTAGGTCCAGCATCTTGAACAGCCATCATGTGTTGAGACAGCAGCCTTTCCTTGGACCGTGGATGGCTCTGCTCGCTCTGTGTTGGCAGTCTGGCGTGTAAGGGTAGTTTTCAAACAACTGCAGCACC
The DNA here is from genome assembly GCA_963921515.1 of Calotriton arnoldi. Lineage (NCBI taxonomy): Eukaryota > Metazoa > Chordata > Amphibia > Caudata > Salamandridae > Calotriton > Calotriton arnoldi. The sequence continues at coordinate 2,349,801 of CAWUFW010000488.1, read as the reverse complement.
TCTCCAGAGTTCTGCAGTATTTTCTTCAGGCCTCACGATGCTTCTAGTAAATCGATTGTTTTATGGATGAATCCAGAGACTTGGCTTTCTTGGTATTGGACTGGATATGTTGTCTAATCTCTCCAGCGACTCAGTCACTATATACTGGCTTTGCTCGAAACTAGGTGATGCATTTCAGTGAATGCACTCAAAAGCTGCTATTTTTAATGAATAACTAAATTTATGTTTGAAGGGTATGCTAATTATTGTGAAAACAGGTTTATTGAATTAAAGCTCTAATTGTTTTTCGAAGGATAAAATAGCTTACAAAATGAAATGGTTTATCTGCAAACATAATGGAAACAAGTGTTTCGTTCTGTAAATAGCATTTCCGTTTTTCCATACAACTGCCTTCCTACATTTTTATCAAGTTGCAAAGTTTCGGATGCAGGAACCACATGACTCTTTTCTCTCCCTAGCATCGATCTCCGCCACATAGGATGAAAACAAGCTATTTATCAAAGTAAAGCTCTTCTTTAAGGGTAGGGATGGGCTAGGAGCCCACGATAATTCCTTCCTCTACTTTTCAATATTGCAATACACCCACACCGTGTGCTTCAAGGGACCGTTCCCTGCTGCCTCCAAAAATAACAGCTCCTCCAGTCTCTGCCCCACCTTCTTGCACTCGCATGCAATTTATTTAAATGTGCTTACTTTTATAACAAGCATTTGCAATGCAATGGGTCTCGCATTATTAAAGTTTGAGCTATTGGCATTGCTAAATAATGCAACACCAATAGCTCAAACTTTAATAATGCGAGACCTATTGCATTGCAAATGCTTGTTCACTTGGTCTTGACAGCGACCCTTTAGCATTCACATTGGTCCCTTGTCTGGAATGGCTTGCCAGCAGGATGTACACATCCTGCCTCAAGCTTAATGTATTAAAGACCGAACTCATGATCCTGGGGAGGATTCTTCCCCTCAATGGGCCTTGGGCTGGCCAGGATGTTTCACTCCCCCCCCCCGATGCTAATAAAGCTATAAAACGCCTGGGGGTGTGGCTTGATAAAGCTTTGAAGATGGAAACTCAGGCCACTAAACTTTCAGCCAGTTGTCATAGAATCCTGCGCATGCTGCACAAGATTCTGCCTCTGCTCCCTCAGATGGCGAGGAGGCTGGTAGTTCAGGCCTTAATCCTTTCTCGCCTGGACTACAGCAACTCACTGTATCTGGTCTCGCCTTTGGCAGTCACTTGGAAACTACAAGTGGTGCAAAATGCTGCGGCACACCTCCTACTTGGGATTTCCAGACATGCGTCAGCCAGAAACAGTTTGAAAATTCTTCACTGGCTACCGGTCACTCTGAGAATCGAATTCAGATCTCTTTGTATTGCCCACAGAGCGCTACACGCGCGTGGTCCCCCCATTTTACGTCAGCTAGTTACCCCTCACATTATACACAGGCCACTTAGAATCTCTCATTTACATCTAGCCTCCATGCCCTCGGTTAAAAGAGCCTGAGTGGTGGTCGATCTTTTAGTTTCAATGTAGCAAAGCTTTGGAACTCTCTCTCCTTGGCCATCCATCCGCTCGATTGATAATGAGTTGGGATTTCCTAAGGCCCTTAAGACCTGCCTCTTCAAGAACTACGTTCTAAATGCTTCTTTCTGCCTCTGCTGAACATTTCTTTTCCATAATCAGTGCTAGGATACCTGCGGGTCGGCACGCGCTTTACAAATCCTGTAACATAACATAGCCTGTAGGCGGTCCTTGGAGAGACACATGGCATGCTCAGTATTACAATTTAGGAATCTGTACCTTGGAATGTATAATTTGAACCCCATGTTTTCAAAATTTTGGAGTAAGTTTTCTTGTAATATAGCTAAAAAAGAAACATTTTCCCGATGCTTTCACAGCAGGCAAAACCGTGCACCAGCCCCCTTCATTGCAGATTCGCTTTCTCGCTCCAATCATTTCAGATTGAACTTTCTGCCTCACCTCTTTTAGAATCCCCCAGCTGTCCCTGCTGTGACGTTAAAGTTGCTTTTCCATGTAAACCTCCCCCTTCTAAAAAGACAGTGGAATGTTGATAATGACAGAGAGGAAGATAGTGAAGGGAAGCTGACGACGGGGAGAAAATGAACAGTCGATGAAAGACGCTCTGCATGGACCAGCGACCAGTGCACCTGTCCAGACAATCAGACTGGTAGCACATTATTCCAGGGATTGTCAGAGGCACCATACATCAGTTTGAATTGGCCCTGTCCTCAGTTGGCCTTGTTAAAAGAGGCCCTGATAGTGCTTAAATTGAGCCGGTGGTTTCTGGTGCACCGGCACTTGTCATCAACACCAATGCCTTTCATGAGCACCAATTGAGGACACATTCATTTATGGTAGACCCAGGGAGATTAAGTGGTTTGCTCAGAATTGCAGAATGTTGAGCCGACGCCAAGACTCGAACCTGGCTCCCCAGCTTCAAAGTCAGCAGCTCTGGCCATTACGCCACATCCTCTCCCCCGCTTTCATGGTTAGTAGTTGGTTCTGTTTCAGGCGAAGCTAACAGGAGAAATGGGGTGGTGCAAGCTACCCTCTGATGAGAGCCCCGGCACTTAATTTTTTTACAACTTAACCACAGGGGCCTGGACACTGCTTTCTAACATTTAAGCTGCCCCTCTGTCACTAATACCCTCCACAGCCAAAAGCGAGGGGGGAGTTGAGAATGTGGCAGGCAGAAAACACTGGCAACAAGTTAGCAGCAGTTCTCCCAAAGCATTATGGTAGATGCATTTCGCAGTTTTTTCTAATTAGTCAGAGGTTGTAAACACAAAAGTCCAAGTCACATGAATGGGGAGCACTCTTACCACTCCCTAGACTATCCTGTAACTGTCTTACAGTCCACCATCCTCTCCCACCTTCTGAATTCAGAACCCCGTTAGGTGGCCACAACACTTTATGTCATTATGAACATGTTTCCTATCTGGCATTTTTGTGCGACAGGTAATGCATTCTGGGAGTAGTAGTCGTGTAGAATTTAAATCAGCTGTCCTCTGCCACTGTTGAAAGAAACCCTCCATCAAGAGGACAATCTATCCAACATTCGTCCAGTTTCCAGCTGAACGCGTTTACTTCTCAAAACAGACTTCTCTAAAAGGAGGGGGAATGCCCCCTCTTCCACACCCTGCTGTTTAACCTTTATCTGGTTACTTTCTCTTTCTGCTGCATAAAAGTCTGGGTTCGTGTAAGCCGATGACACACAGATTCTGGTGGATGTCAGAGGTACTCTTTATCAGCTCTAATGGTAATTCAGTAATGCATGAAGGAATGTTTCTTAAACTCAGTCACTCTAAGGCCCTGATATGGGAGAGGTATTTAATGCCGATACCGTAAGGTGTGGTATTTACTAAGTGCTGTAATACCACACCATGCTGTAATACCCTGACCTTGACTGGTAGGTCGCTCCCCCACCACACAGCTCCGTCTGTGTGCCCTGCTGCTGCCCCTGATTGTGCTCGTTTTTTTTCCTTCTGTGCCCCCTTGCTGCCCTGATTGTGCTCGTTTTTTCCTTTCTGTGCCCCCTTGCTGCCTTGATTGTGCTCGTTTTTTCCTTTCTGTGCCCCCTTGCTGCCCTGATTGTGCTCGTTTTTTCCTTTCTGTGCCCCCTTGCTGCCCTGATTGTGCTCGTTTTTTCCTTTCTGTGCCCCCTTGCTGCCCTGATTGTGCTCTGTTTTTTCCTTTCTGTGCCCCCTTGCTGCCCTGATTGTGCTCGTTTTTTCCCTTTCTGTGCCCCCTTGCTGCCCTGATTGTGCTCGTTTTTTCCTTTCTGTGCCCCCTTGCTGCCCTGATTGTGCTCGTTTTTTTCCTTTCTGTGCCCCCTTGCTGCCCTGATTGTGCTCGTTTTTTCCTTTCTGTGCCCCCTTGCTGCCCTGTTTGTGCTCGTTTTTTCCTTTCTGTGCCCCCTTGCTGCCCTGATTGTGCTCGTTTTTTCCTTTCCGTGCCTGTTTCCCGCCGCTGCGCCCCTGCGGCCCCGCCCCCTCACTGCCCATTCGCTGCCCCATTCCCTGCTCCTCCCTCCCACCTCCCCATTTATGGCGGCCGCTGTGCGGCCGCGCAGCGGACGTGCGCAGCGGGCGCGCTGCTGGCGCGCCGAAGGCGCGCCTAAGGCAAGCCCGTCTGCGCCCGTCCGCGCCCGTCCACGCCGGGACTGCGCCCAGCACCAGAACCCCTGGTCCGGGCATCCCCCGTGCCCGCCACATCAACAGACGCCGATACGACGCCAGCACCCTCCACGCACTCAACCCCGGAAAAGATCACGCCTGCTACCGGGCCACCCCGAAGCGCACCCAAGGGCCCTTCACCTGCCGGAACTGCAGCTTCGCCAGCACCCGCCCCGCCAAACCACCGCCCAGGAAAGAACCCAACTACCTCAGATGCATCCTCCTCAACACCCGCTCCGCCCGCAAACACGCCATCGAACTCTGGGACCTTCTCGACTCAACCTCCCCAGACGTCGCATTCCTGACGGAGACCTGGCTGAATCCCGCTTCAGCCCCCGACATCGCCATTGCCATCCCGGACGGCTACAAGATCACCCGCAGGGACCGCACCAACGGAGTCGGAGGAGGCATCGCCATCGTCCACAGGAACACCCTCAGAGTCTCAACCAACACCGACGACACCCTCAGCACCGCCGAACACATGCACTTCCAGATCCACACCGATCCCAACACCACCCTCAGAGGAACCCTCATCTACAGACCCCCGGACCCCGACCACAGTTCAGCGATTCTATCGCTGACTTCGTCAGCACACACGCCATCGCCTCCACGGACTACATCCTCCTCGGGGACCTGAACTTCCACCTCGAGAACAACAAGGACACCAACTCCACCACCCTGATCGACAACCTCGCCACCCTCGGACTCAGACAGCTCGTGACTACACCCACCCAGGCCGCCGGCCACACGCTAGACTCCATCTTTTCCGCAAGCCCACACGTCTCCTTCAACCACACCTCCGAACCCCACTGGACTGACCACCACTGCAACCACTTCACCTACAGGAAGCCCACCACGCACCACCGCACCGAACAAATGCCTCGCCGCTGCTGGAGCAGAGTCACCGAAGACCAGCTAACCACAACCCTCGCCCTGAGCCCACCCGCCGAACCCTCCGACCCCGACACCACCGCCCGCAACCTCAGACAGTGGATCGACGACTGCACCAACACCCTCGCCCCGCTCAAGAATCCGCCCAACAGCCACACCAGCAAGAAAGCCACCTGGTTCACCGAAGACCTCCAGGCCTCCAAACGAACCTGCCGAAAACTGGAGAAGATCTGGCTCCACGAACGGACAGCGGACAGCTACGCCGCCCACAAGAGCACCACCCGCAGTCACCATCACCTCATCAGATCCGCCAAAAGGGCCTCACTCAAAGACCGCCTAGACAACAACGCACACAACAGCAAAGAGCTCTTCAACATCGTGAAGGAACTCTCCAACCCCAGCTCCAACACCAACGACATCCCGCCGTCGCGAGATCTGTGCGACTCACTGGCCACCTTCTTCCACCGCAAAATCGCCGACATCCACGACAGCTTCAACACCACGACCGCCCTGGCAACCACCGAGACCACTGCCCCCACAACCACCAACCGCCTGCTCTCCTGGACCAACATCAACGACGAGGACACCAGCGAGATCATGAACACCATCCACTCCGGCTCACCGCTAGACCCGTGCCCTCACCACGTCTTCAACAAAGCCAGTACAGCCATCGCGCCCCATCTCCGGAAAATAATCAACATCTCCTTCGAGACAGCAACCTTCCCGGAAAGCTGGAAGCACGCCGAGATCACCGCCTTACTCAAGAAACCCAAGGCAGACCCCAAGGACCTCAAGAACTTCCGACCCATCTCTCTGCTCCCGTTCCCCGCGAAGGTCACCGAGAAAATCGTCAACAAACAACTGACCCGCTACCTCGAGGAGAACAACATCCTGGACCCTTCCCAGTCCGGCTTCCGCAGCAACCACAGCACCGAAACCGCCCTCATCGCCGCCACCGATGACATCAGGACCCTGCTAGACAACAGAGAAACAGCAGCCCTCATCCTCCTGGACCTATCAGCCGCCTTCGACACGGTCTGCCACCACACACTACGAACACGCCTTCACGACGCCGGGATCCAAGAGAAGGCCCTGGACTGGACTACATCCTTCCTCTCCGGCAGAACACAAAGCGTCCGCCTCGCCCCCTTCCGATCCAAGGCCACCAAGATCATCTGCGGCGTACCCCAAGGCTCCTCCCTCAGCCCAACGCTGTTCAACATCTACATGGCACCCCTCGCCCACGTCGCCCGACAGCACAACCTCAACATCATCTCCTACGCCGACGACACCCAGCTGATCCTCTCCCTCACCAAAGACCCTCACACCGCCAAAGCCCACCTCCACGAAGGAATGAAGGCCGTCGCCGAATGGATGAGGACCAGCCGCCTGAAGCTGAACTCGGACAAGACGGAGGTCCTCATCCTTGGTTCCAACCCTTCAGCCTGGGACGACTCCTGGTGGCCGACATCAGTGGGAACAGCCCCGACACCCACCGACCACGCACGCAACCTAGGGGTCATCCTCGACCCCACCCTCTCCATGACTAAGCAGGTCAACGCCGTTTCCTCATCCTGCTTCAACACCCTCCGAATGCTCCGCAGGATCTTCAAGTGGATCCCCACCGAAACAAGAAAAACAGTCACCCAGGCCCTCGTCACCAGCAGGCTGGACTACGGAAACGCCCTCTACGCAGGAACGACGGCTAAGCTCCTGAGACGGCTGCAACGCATCCAGAACGCCTCTGCACGTCTTATCCTCGACATCCCCCGACGCAGCCACATCACACCCCACCTGAGAGACCTGCACTGGCTCCCTGTCAACAAGAGGATAACCTTCAAGCTCCTCACCCACGCACACAAAGCACTCCACAACTCCGGACCAGCCTACCTCAACAGACGACTCAGCTTCTACACCCCCACCCGCCAGCTCCGCTCCACCACCCTCGCCCTCGCCACAGTCCCCCGCATCCGGAAAACGACCGCCGGCGGCAGATCCTTCTCCCACCTCGCCGCCAAGACCTGGAACACCCTCCCCACCAACCTTCGGCAGACCCAAGACCTACTGGCCTTCAGAAGACTCCTCAAGACCTGGCTCTTCGATCAGTAGCAGCACCACCCCACTCTTCCCCCAGCGCCTTGAGACCCTCGCGGGTATGTAGTGCGCTTTATAAGTGACATGATTGATTGATTGATTGATTAATTCCAAATTTTCTTTGTGAAAAAGCTCAATTATATGCAGAATTATGGGGCTTTCTGCACTATGGCTTTTTGCACCACATTTTGGAATACCTCAGTATTTACTGGGCATGTTCCCTGGTAAGCTTCATGGGGTTTGACCTAACAAAATTTACCTGGGGAAAATTGACGGAGGGCAGCAATGACTATAAATCTCAGAATTGTGATCTCTTCAATTGGAATGTAATGGCCCATTCATAATCAACATCAATCCAGCAATTCAGGAAGGACATCAATACATGGATGTTCAACCGATAGGAGAACAGGCAGAACTATCCAACAGCGCCTTGAGACCCTCATGGGTGAAGCAGCAGCGCTTTAAAATTCCTGATTGTTTGATTGAGGGATTTAGTTTGAATTCTCTTTGAAGAGGAGCAACTAGGAATGGAGCTTTTTAGGCCCTCCTTGGTGGGTGGTAAGAAACCAATGTGTCCAGCTGGTGAGAAGTTCTCTTTAACACCCATGTTTCCAGCCATACTTAAAGCATATTTTTCAAGTTTTTTTATGACACATAATGCCATTTCTAAATGTTTTGATACTAGTTGCCTCTGTCTAGTCTCGTCGAGAACGCAGTAACTGAATAGAGCATCTCCTTCCTCCCCCACCTCTCTTCCTTGAAGAGAGAACACAAGAGCTGCAGTGTACAGTTCTTGAGTAGCGTCCAAACAAAATGGAGATAAGAGATACGTAATTGCATTCATGATCGTGAATGCCGTTTAGAGACAGCGATTTGAAACATAACTCATTCATGCATATATGTAAAATCCTTTTTGCCCCAGGGACTGCTGCTCAAAATGCGATTGGCAGCAGTGTATTCTTTAGGGAAGTCTTGGGAACAAATAACACAAATGTGCTGTTTGCAAATGCAACAAGCATTTGCAATGCAATAGGTCTCGCATTCACGCGAGTTTGAGCTATTGGCATTGTAAATGACAATGCCTTTTATTTATGTTTTGGGTTTTAAAACATAAAGAAATGACATTGTCATTTACAATACTAATAGATTAAACTCTCGCAAATGCGAGACCTATTGCATTGCAATAAAGGGCCTTCTCGACCGCTTGTTAGATTGTAAATATCAGAGGAAGAGACCGGCCTGCGATGTCTTCAAAGTAGTGATAAATAGGGCAGTGAAGAAGATGCGTAAGTGTTGTAAATCACACAAACACAAAGTGTGAAGTGAGAGTTACATATGATCTGAGCTATATACACTAAAAAGCACTCCAACACCTTTCGCTCTGTGATTACACTGTCGCGGCTCAAGAGGAAGAGCGGTAGGGGGGCTATTTCCTGCCCTCTCCGTGATTTGAGTGTGCAGTGTGGCATTGCGTAATGTCATTGCTATCTTTGACCTAATAAAAAACACTCCAGCAGTAGTAGGGCCCTGGCTTCACCTTCTGGTGCAGGGCGGGCTGTGCTTTATGGCAGGTATGGAGGGAGGGAGGGATGATCTCGGCTGCGGCTCCTGCCACGTACAGTGTCCCTGCTATTACTAGTGAGCGAGAGGTGTTGAGGTGGTGGTATTGGTATTGGTGGTGGTGGTGGTATTGGTATTGGTGGTGGTATTGGTGGCATTGGCGGTATTGGTGGTGGTGGTATTGGTGGTGGTGGTATTGGTGGTGCTGGTATTTGTGGTATTGGTGGTGGTGGTGGTGGCATTGGTAGTATTGGTGGTGGTGGTATTGGTGGTGGTGGTATTGGTGGTGGCGGTATTGGTGGTGGTGGTGCTATTGGTATTGGTGGTGGTGGTATTGGTGGTGGTATTGGTATTGGTGATGGTGGTACTGGTATTGGTGGTGGTGGTATTGGTGGTGGTGGTATTGGTGGTGGTGGTACTGGTCTTGGCGGTGGTGGTATTGGTGGTGGTATTGGTATTGGTGGTGGTATTGGTGGTGGTGGTGGTATTGGTGGTGGAATTGGTGGTGGTGGTATTGGTGGTGGTGGTGGTATGGTGGTAGTGGTGGTATTGGTGGTAGTGGTATTGGTGGTATTGTTTGTGGTGGTGGTATTGGTATTAGTGGTGGTATTGGTAGTGGTACTGGTCGTGGTGGTATTGGTATTAGTGGTGGTATTGGTGGTTGTATTGGTGGAGGTATTGGTGGTGGTGGTATTGGTGGTGGTGGTATAGGTGGTGGTATTGGTGGTGGTGGTATTGGTGGTGGGGTATTGGTGGTGGTATTGGTGGTGATGGTATTGGTGGTGGTGGTATTGGTGGGGGTGGTGGTGGTATTGGTGGTTGTGGTAGTGGTGGTGTTGGTGGTGGTATTGGTGGTGGTGGTGTTGGTGTTGGTGGTGGTATTGGTGGTATTGGTGGCGGTGGTGGTGGTGGTATTGGTGGTGGTATTAGTGGTGGTATTGGTGGTGGTGGTGGTAGTGGTATTGATGGTGGTATTGGTGGTGTTGATGGTGGTATTGGTGGTGTTGATGGTGGTGGTGGTATTGGTGGTGGTGGTATTGGCGGTGGTGGTGATATTGGTGGTGGTGGTGGTGGTATTAGTGGTGGTGGTATTGGTGGAGGTGGTGATATTGATGGTGGTGGTATTGGTGGTGGTGGTATTGGTGATGGTGGTGGTGTTGTTAAGAAAACAGGCTTTTGAAAACAACCCGTCAGGTGGCTTTAGTACAGCTGACATGTAACACAGATGTGCTGTTGTCAGCTTCAGCCCATTAGCACAGGATTATGTGCTACCTGGAATTCACATGACTTAATTCGCTAATCGTTTCAAAATCCATTTTACTTGGGGGCTTGAAACAGACACGAGATAATGCCGGGTTAAAGTGATTGAAAGCAGCCTCCCGTGTTAGGGGGGCGGCCGTGCTGCTTAAAAAAACACAAGCGGTTTCAGCTGAAGCAGTGCATGTCCGGCCTGCAGTAAGAGAAACTCAATAAAGTAAATAGTGCTTACAGACTAAATAACAGGTCCAGTGTAACAACTGAAGTAAAAGGGCCTGTCGCCATGGGAGGGTACAAATGAAGACAAGTCCATACTAAGGAGGGACTAACAAGCCTATTAACAAATCCGAAGGCAGCATTTACAAAAGACAATGACACAAGCCAATGAAAAATATGGGAGGAGAGTGGGCGCGGCTTCTCTCCCATACTCTACTACAACAGTCTCGCAGAGCGCGCAGTGCATGCGCGCTGCCGCTAGGCTCGACCTAAAAATAAAGAATGAAGTACACTACTTGTGTGTTATTCTCCATTTTAGCACACCAGCAAATTTTTTAACCCCGCACTATAGCAAATTTATACCTGTGCACTTTGCAGCTGCAAAAGGGACGCAGGGGAAGGGAAAGAGGGACTGTTAGAACGGGGTTTCTTCTGGACTCTTGAAAACAAAAGTAAAACGAGTGTGAAAAGTTGCACTTTAAATACAAATGCCAATAATATGCATGCCAATTTATTCGAAATAAAACATGCTTTTACAAGGGAAATGAAGGCTCTCTCACCAGCAATTTTGCCGAAAATCATTAACATAGAGTGCCATGTAAGTACACTGGTCCATGCTCATTGGAAAATATCAATGAAAGGCAGTAGTCAAGCCATGACATCAGCATACACACCTGGGCCATATTTATCAAATTGTAACACAGCGCAGCAAGTCTCCTTGCTATGCTGCATTACAGGAAAATTACAGGAATGCTCTGTATTTATCACAATACGGCACACTCCTGCCTTTTCCCAGCGCTGGCGCACAATGTGCTGCCTAGTGCCAATGTATGCACCCTTGCACCATGGTTCACCCCAAAAGACAAGTTGGAGAGAACCTGGCACTCAACGAGAAATAAAAAAAATCTGAAAAAACAGAGCTATTGTTAAATCAATTACAGGAAAGAATGAAGAACAACCTATCACTGGAAGGCAAAAGAAAGTAAGATCAAAATCTGCACATATAATATGCGCTCCCTAATGTGTGGATTATATGGAGGTTATTTGAAAATAAACTTAGAGCGTCTAGGGCAAATGATGAGAGATTATGGCTTGGGCACTAAAGGTTTCATTACCAAGAGATATGACTGCATGACATTACTAGAGTGAAGGTGCCCACAACTATCTTCAATTAGTTTTTCTTGCATAGGGAATTGCTTTTACCACAGCCATTCAGTATGGAGCAATTCATAGACTTGTTAGTTGTGCTTGCCCCCACCTCACCCATGTTTGAATTTTGTTTCTCAGAGCCTCTTTTGATTCAAATATTGTCTTTTTAGAGACACTAGTTATGATAAAGACCCAGTGGGAAGTTCTCCTTTTATTCTCATGATCTCCCCCTGGGTGGCCAGTGTGAAATTTGAGTGGAACTCCTGCGATCTGACATTCATTTTGAAGGCTTTTTGTATATTAGGTGATTCAAATAATAACCCTGTGTTAGACCTGTCATCTTTAGGGTGGTCTTTGCCCAGAGTTTATTGCCTTTTACCTCCTGTTTTTGCTGATTTGTTTTTGGGCCTTAGGACTCTGAGCACTTTACCACTGATAACCAGTGCTAAAGTCCATGTGCTTCTCCCCTAAACATGATGACATTGGTGTATACCTGATTGGCATGTTTGATGTACTGATAAGTCCCTTGTAAAGTGGTATACCATATACCCAGGGCCTGTACTCCAAATGCTACTAGTGGGCCTGCAGCACTAATTGTGCCACCCACCTAATTAGCCTTTCAAACCTGTCTCAGGCCTGCTACTGCAGTGCCTGTGTGTGCAGTTTACTGCCACTTTGATTTGGCTTTTAAAACTACTTGTGAAGCCTTAAACTCCCCTTTTTTTACTTATAAGTCACCCCTAAGGTAGGCCCGAAGAGACCCCAAGGGCAGGGTGCCATGTAAGTAAAAGGTAGGACATGTGTGTTTAATCTTTACATGTCCTGATAGTGACAAACACCCACATTCGTTTTTCACTACTGTGAGGCCTACCCCTCTCATAGGCTAGCATTGGGAATTCCTTAAAACACTTTTACGCTGTAATTCCTAATCAGTGAGGAGTAGCTTTTTCATGTTTCATATCTATGGACTGCTAAATTGGATTTAACATTACTGTTTTAGAAATGCCACTTTTAGAAAGTGGACACAAGGAGATGATGGGCGGAGAGCTGAAACTTTTCACTCACCCCCAGTCACAGATCTGGGTTGAATCCATCATCATTCTTTAGCTCACTTTGCCACCTCAGTTCAGACCCAGCTATATGCAAATCAGTCTTGACCCTGTGCCTCATGGGAACAGTCCAGCCTGAACTGCCAAGCCAGGTCTTCCCTGAAACGGAAACAAGCATCCTGGGACCGGTTTCTGGGTAACACCCTTCATCAGCCAGGCTAGCTTGAATCCAGTGGCAAAGTGAGCAAGGGACCCACGTCTGGGCATACCCTGCCAACTTAGGGCGAACGAAGTAAACACAAGGAGATGATGGACGGAGCGCTGAAACTTTTTAGACACTCACCCCCAGTCACAGATCTGGGTTGAATCCATCATCATTCTTTAGCTCACTTCGCCACCTCAGTTCAGACCCAACTATATGCAAATCAGTCTTGACCCTGTGCCTCATGGGAACAGTCCAGCCTGAACTGCCAAGCCAGGTCTTCCCTGAAACGGAAACAAGCATCCTGGGACCAGTTTCTGGGTAACACCCTTCATCAGCCAGGCTAGCTTGAATCCAGTGGCAAAGTGAGCAAGGGACCCACGTCTGGGCATACCCTGCCAACTTAGGGCGAACAAAGCAAACACAAGGAGATGATGGACGGAGCGCTGAAACTTTTCAGACACTCACCCCTAGTCACAGATCTGGGTTGAATCCATCATCATTCTTTAGCTCACATCGCCACCTCAGTTCAGACCCAGCTATATGCAAATCAGTCTTCACCCTGTGCCTCATGGGAACAGTCCAGCCTGAACTGCCAAGCCAGGTCTTCCCTGAAACGGAAACAAGCATCCTGGGACCGGTTTCTGGGTAACATTCTTCATCAGCCAGGCTAGCTTGAATCCAGTGGCAAAGTGAGCAAGGGACCCACGTCTGTTCTTTTTGCATTTGTCACCCAGAGTGGGACGGGTATGCCCAGACGTGTGTCATGTGCTCTCCATGCCACTGGAGTCAAGCTATCCTGGCTGATATGGGGTGAGACCCCGAAACCGGTCCTAGGATGCTTGTCTTCAGTCCAGGGAGGACCTGGCCTGGCAGTTCGGGCTGGACTGTTCCCATTCGGCACAGGGTCAAGACTGATTTGCATATGGCTGGGTTCAAACTGGAATGGCATGGTGAGCAAAAAAACTATGGGTTTAGGCCCAGATCTCTGTACTGGGGTGAATGTATGACATTGTTCTGCATTCTGTCCATCAATTGTTCTTTTTGCATTTGTCACCCAGAGTGGGACGGGTATGCCCAGACGTGGGTCCCGTGCTCTCCATGCCACTGGAGTCAAGCTATCCTGGCTGATGAGGGGTGAAACCCCGAAACCGGTCCTAGGATGCTTGTCTTCAGTCCAGGGAGGACCTGGCCTGGCAGTTCAGGCTGGACTGTTCCCATTCGGCACAGGGTCAAGACTGATTTGCATATGGCTGGGTTCAAACTAGAATGGCATGGTGAGCAAAAAAACAATGGATTTAGGCCCAGATCTCTGTACTGGGGTGAATGTATGACATTGTTCTGCATTCTGTCCATCAATTGTTCTTTTTACTTTTAGAAAGTGGACATTTCTCTGGACCTACTGCTCTGTGTTTCTGATAGTCCGTCTCCAATACACATCTGGGGTGGGTGACAGCTATACATTGTGCATTTGATCTAGACAGCCACAACACAGGAAGGATAGGTGTGTCTGAGTACACATCTGCATTCTGATGGCCTTGCCTGGACAGTTTAAAAGGGTGGGGCTAACACTTCACTTGAATAGGCTGTGTCCTGTCCCCACACAAAGGACCGATTACCCCCACAGATAGCCTGGCAGATAGGACTGGGTTGAAAGGGATCCTTGTGCACTTCCGAGAGCTGCTCTGAAGTCCCCCCACATCAAAGGCACTTTCGGGTATAAGTACTGGGTATCTGACCCCCTAAAATCAGATACTTCTGGATATTGAACTGAACCTCTTTCAGAAGGACTGCTGTGCTGCTTAAAGGACTCATCTTTGGACTGCAGACTTGGAAGGCCTGTGTTTCTCTTGTGTTGCCCTGCTGCCGGCTGCTTTCTGACTCTGCTGAAGGAGAGCTGGACTCTTCCTTCCCTCCAAGTGATCTCCAAGGGCTTGTTGGCTTGCCTCCTGTTGCTTGAGGCTCAGGCAAATCAAAATCTCCACCCATGCTCCTGTGCCTGGCTCACTGGAAGTGGCTCAGATACTTTCAACATGGATTTCAACGCATCTCCTGTCTGCATGTAGCGGAATGGGCGCATCAACCCAGTTGTGGGAGTAAAATCGGCGCATTGCATCGGAACCAGCGCTCTGCCTCCAGAGACCAGGGGACAGCGCATCTTTGCTGCAGCAGCTTGGTGAGATCGGCACGTTGCAGAAACCGGCGAACCGCTTTACATCTCTCGACTCCGGCACCCGTCTTTGGTACTGACAAATCGCCTTCACTGCATGGCTAAGATCGACGCATCTCGTTGTTTGCGACCAGGAAAGGTACTTTATTCACTGGGGTCTGCATGCTGGCGCGCCATCGTGGTAAGCCCGAATTTTGACTTTGCCTCTATACAGCGTGACTTAAAGGAACCTTTTTAGCGCTACTTGCTTCTAAGCGTTTTTCTGCATTTATTAATTTCAAATTCAATATCTCAAATTCTATAAATTGTATTTTTGTCGTTTTGGTCTTGTTTTGTTTATAATATAATAATCTATTTTTATAAACCTGTGTGAAGTCTTTTTGTGGTGTATCCATTGTGTTACTGTGTATGTGTGTGTTGCACAAATACTTTACACATTGCCTCTTTAGATAATCCTGACTGCTCTGTGTCAAGCTACCAGAGGGTTAGCACAGGTTAGCTTTTAGTGTGTACTTAGCTTACCCTGACTAGAGTGGTGGTTCCTGCCTGTCCTGGGTGCATAACTCAGCCAACCAGGAATCCCATTTCTAACACCCTGGTATGAGAAAAATCTGAATTCATATCCAGTTGAGTTAGTAGGCTGTGACACAATGGGAGAATTGGTGGGCATGGGCCTCTTAAAGCAGGTGGAGGATCAACATGTTCTATGTCTCTGTTTGTATGAGGGGTTCTTTGTGCTGGAACAAGTGCATTTCTCTTACTTTGCAAGGCAAGAGTGATAATAGAATAGTTTGTTAGCTGGACAGTGCTCACAACTTTCCACTCACAATCAAACTTGAGGCATGATTTCTAATATTGATTACAGTGCACATAGTTCCTCCTTGAGATTGCGGGTCTCATTTTTTGGGACTTTGACCATGTGCATTAGCTTCTGGAATGTAAGATTTGAACCATCTTCAACAACTGGTACTTTTCAGGTTAATAATACTTGAATATTAGTGTTTGGAATTATAGTAATAGTTTTGTCTAAGGTTAAGCCCCAGGTCTACAGGGACTACTTGTGGCTTAAATGTGGACTGGGTGCATATGGGGTCATCAGTGAACCTCTATGGTTCCAAGCAATGGATGCTGCTAGAAAAGTGTGCTGGTAAAGTATGAAGGTAATGGTGGATTGTACACCAACCTCCATAGACTCTCCTCTGGCCCTGTTTATATCCAGCAAGGTCTACTTTCTTAACTCTTTCTTTTCAGGTTTAGAGGTGCACAACTCATAAACCCCTGATGAACTCTTCCTTTAGATGACTGGCATTCTCCATCGGCTACCACAAGTACCTAGGCTAGAAATGGAGGGCTTAAAAGTATAACCCTCCCTCTGTACCTGTCAGCCATGTTAACACACTCTATCGCCTCTTCTCCGCCAATACATGTTGCTTTTGAGGAAACAGCCCTAATGCTGTTGATTTTACAACTATTGCTAATGCAGACGGTTCTTGGACTGGGATTTGTACTGCTCTTGGTTATATAAATACAAACTTTATTGTATATGGTTAATTTAAACCTCTACAATAAAAAATGCAAGAGAAACTTATTATATAAAATCACAAACATGGATCTATGGGCCATAAGTACGAAATTCCCATTTTGCATTTCCTAAATAGCGAATCCCAAGAAATCGCTATTTAGGAAATGCAAAATGGAATGTACAAAAATAGAGATTTCCTAATTGCTATTGGGAAATCGCTATTTAGGAAATGCTAAACCATTCGTTCCTATGGGCATAAAGGTACGAATGGTTTTGCATTTCCAAATTTGCAATTTCCTAATAGGAAATCACAAATTAGGAAATGCAAAACCAAGAGCGCCTATGGGCCTAAGGCCCCTCTTGATGCACCCCAAAAAGAAGTGGTGTGCATGTAAAGCGCACAAATGCCCTAGAGGCGTTTGTGTGCTACATGGCACCTTAAAAAATGCATTTTGGGTGCATTTTTTAAAATTGCACATGGTTACCATCAACTTGGAGTCGATGTTAATAGCATTTCCGAAATGTCCATTTCTCATTTAGGAAATGCTTTGTACATGTGTTTAGGAAATCGCAAATAAGAAATCCCTATTTGCAATTTTCTATTTAGGGAGTCACAAAATGCTATTTCTACTGGGTAGAAATCACATTTTACGATTCCTTATCTGCCTTTTTATGTATGAAAAGGCAATTTAGCATTTCTTAATGGACCGAAATTGCCATTCGGTCCACTAAGTAATGCTAAATCCTTTCGTACATATGGCCCGAAAATGAGACCAGGATAAAATAGTACAATCAACAATTCAGGTGCAAACAATCTCACTTAAAAATCACGTAATTAACAATAACTTTAAAAAATGGTCGGTAAATGTAACAAAATTACAGCTTAGTTAGTGTACTGGCCATTTAAAATTGGAATCAGGGCCTGCCCGCACGACCTTATATTAATTTGATTAAAACATTTCCATAGCAATTTCCTGCGAGGCTCCAACAAAGCTGGACCTATACATACAATTCATAACAATGTATTTTCTTTAAAACCAGAAAGGTCGACATTTTCATTAAGCCATGTTGCTTTCCAACTAGGGCAACATCTTTTGTAGGAAAGTTGCCCATACTGTATTAAAGGAACTTCAACATCATAAAAAAGTTCATTATATTTATTTATTTATTTATTTTTGAATTTATAAAGCGCAAAACTGTCACCCTACGGGTATCCTGGCGCTGTGACTTGCCCAGATGACGTTGTGCATAAAAAAGTCTGTACGATATGCTTGTAACACTAATTCTTAGGAAAAAGCCACGTTTTTAGGCTCTTTCTAAATGGAAGTAAAGATTTCAATTGCCTGATATTCAAAGGAAGGTCATTCCAAAGTCGGGAGGCTGCTACCCCAAAGGCTCTGCCACCTGTCCTAGTCTTCTTAAATCTGGTGGTGGTTACCAAATACATACCTGATGATCGTAAATTTCTCCCTGGAGTATACCAGGTAAATCTCTCCTGCATAGATATTGGACCTAAGTCATGTAATGCTTTGAACACTATACATAGAGATTTAAAATGAATTCTCTCCTTTAAGGGCAGCCAATGGAGATCTCTTAGGGCTAAAGATGTAGAGGACCTGCGTTGCCTATTTAACGCCAATTTAGCTGCTATAGACTGAATCCTCTGTAATTTCCGCAATGCTGATTGTGGTGCTCCCAAATACAGGGAGTTACAGTAATCCAACCTGCTCAATATAAGACTCCTCAACACTAAGGGTCTGGAGGTAGCAGGCAGGAGCGGGAGGATCTGGCGCAGTGCTCTTAACACAGAGAAGCAAGTACTGACTGTTTTGTTAATCTGTGATTCCAGTTGGAGATTGTCATCCATTAAAACCCCCAGATTACGTACTGTACTGGCAGGAGTCAGTGGTTTATCCATAGGGGTAAGTCTAAATTCGGCAGGGTAGGGCCGAGCTATTTTGGTCGCAGAGCAGTATACTATCTCGGTTTTTTCTCCATTAAATTGTAAGGAGTTTTTCCTGAGCCAGCTAGAGGTCTTAAGCATGCACTCCTGAAATTTCTCAATAGATACTGCCTAGTTTCCTTCCAGAGAGAACACCAGTTGCGTATCATCTGCATAATTAACTAGGTCGATGCCAAAGGACTTAATGATTGGGAATAAAGGGCGCAAATAGATATTAAATAGAATAGGGCTTATTGCTGAGCCCTGTGGTACCCCGTGTCGCACGGGGGTCTTAGGAGAGGCAAACGGTGGGATAGTTACCACCTGTTGCCTGTCCGTCAGATACGATTGCAGCCACTTTAAAGCCTGTCCTTTCACTCCGATATTCTCTAATCTTCTCAGCAGGATCCTGTGATTTACTGTGTCGAATGCGGCCGACATGTCCAGTAGTACCAATACGGACATATTACCATTGTCGGCTCGCATTCTTAGGTTATCCAGGACCGTTGCTAAAGCTGTTTCCGTTCCGTGCCCTGGTCGGAAGCCGAATTGATCCTTGTCCAATAATTTATTTTCTTCCAGATAGAGGGACAGAGACTTACTGACTACACGTTCCAGAATTTTTACTGGATACGGGAGAAGAGATATCGGTCTAAAGCTTGATGGACACTTGGGGTCGAGTGACGGCTTTTTGAGCAGCGGGGTTACCACTGCCTGCTTCCAACCTTCCGGGACTGTTCCCTTTTCTAGTGACTGACAGCAAATCTGCCATAACCATGGAAATAGTTCCAACTGGAACTCTTTCCAAATTGCCTGCGGAAGAGGGTCCAGAGGGGACCCGGAAGAAACGCTTTGAGCTAAGCTGTTAAATATATCCACAGTGGGAATTTCAAAGCGCTCTAAAGCAGGTGGCGGATAGTCCTTGAGTACCTCTTTCTGTTGCTCTGTTGCTGATCTTATAGGGGGTTCCTCATTGAGGGTACTGTCATTACTGAAATTTAAACCACTGACTATCTTATTGATTTTTTCGTCAAAGTGGGTGGCGATATTATTGCAAAGTTCTTGTGTCGCAGTAACTTTATTGCCCGTACACGTTGGGTTTGATAGATCTTTTATGATGGTGAAGAGCATTTTTGTGCTATTGGGTGCCTGCAGAATTGTTTTGGCATAATATTCTGCTTTGGCCCTCACAATTGCTTCCTTGTATATGGCCTGTAATGACTTCAGCTTAACTTTGTCTGCTTCCTCATATGCCCTTCTCCACTTCCTTTCGGCTTGTTTACGTGTTTTCCTCAATGATTTTAGCTCTTCGTTATACCAAGGAGCTGAGGGTTTTTTCCTATTCTTCATTCTTTTTTCTGGGACAATCTCGTCTAGTGTACCCTTTATGTAGTCACAGTAAGTCTGGTAATTTTCATCTACTGTTTTGCTGGGCAAAAATAAATTGTGTTCTGGGAATGTTGGATGTTTCCTGTTTTTTAATAACTTAGCCCATTCTCTTCCCTTCCGGAAGGTTACTGGCTGATTTGAGTTATTAGCCAGACTGGGCAACCTGATCCTAAAATGGATTAGGGAGTGATCAGTCCAGCATTGAGGCAACACTTCTATTACTTCTGTCTCATTTTGATTTGCAAATAGGAGGTCTAGGGTGTGCCCTCCTTGATGGGTTGACTGATGTACTAGTTGGTGCAGATTAAGGCTTTCACAGGCTTGCTCCAGATCTCTCAGTGAGGGACCAAGGGTCCCATTATCCTAGAGATTAAAATCGCCCAGAATAATCATTCTTGAGTGTGTCAGTGTCATATTGACCAAGGTGTCAATTAGATCTTGGTATTGGGTATGTTGTCCGGGGGCCTGTAGCATACTATTCCTGTCAGCACTTTCCCTCTTGCCTCTTGTAGTGAGAAACCTAGAAGTTCAATACCCTCGACATCATCAATGTGTAAAGGGAAAACTCCCATTTATCTTTATAGATCACTCCTACCCCCCGCCTCTCCCCACCAATCTGGGTTTATGAAATATTTTATATCCCTCAGGGCATGCGAATCCTAGCTCTACCACAGAGTCGGCGCTGGTCCATGTTTCAGTTAAAAACAACACGTCTAAATTAAAACATTCCAACATATTTGCCACCTCCTGATAATGTTTAACTAGGGATCTACTATTTATCAAGCCACAGTTCAAACTGCCTTGAGGCTGGTCAGTTGTAACAAAATTGTCTTTATTGGCCGCTTTCTGTGTCCCCTTAGTATCCCTCTCACCTATATATAGGAGTTGTTCCCTTGAATAGCATAGTCGGTCATGCCCTGGTGCACAACTGACAGCGTGGCTGGCGCTGAGCGCGGGCGAGGCACGGACGGGCGCAGACGGGCTTGCCTCTGGCGCGCCTCTGGCGCGCCCGCTGCGCGCGCGCGCTGCGCGCTTGCATCACCCTTCCTAAATAGGGAGACGTGTGATGATCAGGGAAACAACTAGCGCGCTAACCAAGATGGCGTCGTTTCGGTGGCCCGCTCTTACATGCGGAGTCCACCAGCACACCTCGGTTAGTAATGCGCGACTACAGATGCCGGTGGAGCGATGGTGCACAGAAGTAAATCAACGCAGCGTGCCCGGTCCCGTTCCCCTTCTAAAATAGCATCCAGATTCCCAAGTAAGTTTTAAAATACAATTCTTCTAAAACAGTGCTGATAAAACAATTCTAAAAATACAGTGCTGACATACGAATGCAGGCTTGTTCAGCGGAATTGCGTAGCGTTATGCTGGCAGTCTAGCGATGTTCTAAGATGAACGCGCTTGCATCACCCTTCCTAAATAGGGAGACGTGTGATGATCAGGGAAACAACTAGCGCGCTAACCAAGATGGCGTCGTTTCGGTGGCCCGCTCTTACATGCGGAGCACACCAGCACACCTCGGTTAGTAGGTAAGAAATTGTAGGCAATGAGGGAGGACATTCAAATTTAAAACAGTCCAACTGTGTGCTTTTTTGGCCATAATATCCTTATCGTGCAATTGCAAAAGTCATTTTACGCTCTTATGAACTGTACTTCTAAAGACCACGGGCGAAGTTGTTGAGGCCCATATATCGTTAATGCCCAATTTATTCAATGATGATTCTAGATGTTTCCGCCACGGGATATCAGGTCTCGAGTGCACGATTCTTGCCATATATTCAATTTATTCCATGAAGCCTTCTTCATCCTCTTGTACGATTTGATGAATGCTCCTTGCCGAGCTAATTGTTGAAGCACAAAGCCAAACTCGCGGTGTACCTGGGCTTGCCTAGTGTTCTTCCGCAGTCTGAACAGCTGTTCAAATATAACAACTTGTATAGAGGCCAACAATGTTGCATCCTTCCCACTACAGATTTCTAATCTGTCTGTCAGCGATGGGATTAGTTTACTATTCATCACTCTAAGGATGAGACCCAGTGAGGGGCAGCTTAGGTTTTTTAGTAAAGCTGCAAATGCACAGAACAATGATCTCAACTTCGCCTTGATTTCTTGCATATGTACCTTAAAGGAACCCCAATTATCAAATGTGATTCGTAAATAAGTGTATTTCTTAACATTTTCAGCTTCTCATCTTAGTAACAATTTGCAAACTTTTTAAACAACTTCCATAAGTCAAAACGTTGCTCTTTTTCATGTTGATATCAATTTTATTTGTTTTGATAAAGGCTCCAAAAGCGGTTATTATTTTCTGGAGGTCACATGAGGTCTTACTTAGCAACACAATATCGTCAGCATAATGGAGGCTTGAAATTGGGTAAAAACGTAATCACGGAGGATTAAAAGTAGGTTCGGCAAGCGAGTAATTCATGACAGCAATGTACAGATTAAATAACAGTGGAGCCAATACGCATCCCTGTTTAAGACCCGAACTGTTCTGGATTTTCTTGGTTACAGTAGCTCCATCAACCAACTTTACAACAACCCATGTATCCGTATCTAACATCTCCATTGCTCCAAGGAGCGATGACAAGATATTCCAACCTTTAAGCTTCGCCCACAACCTCTGTCTTGGGACCTTGGCAAAGGCAGATATTAAGTTACAAAACAAGCATGAAGGGGAACTTTTCCAGCACAAAATTTCTCAATCAGGATGGCTATAGCAAATAAGTTCAAACTCATACCGCAACCTTGAGAGAAGCCCGTCTGATTCATCAGAATAAGATTTGACTGCACCATCCATAATTGTAGGTTGTTCAATAAAAGTGAGGTGAAGATTTTTCCTCAATGTCTGTTAGACCTGTCAGCCTTAGGGTGATCTTTGCCCAAAGTTTTTGCCCGCCTCCCCCACTTTTTGCTGATCTTTTTTTTGTTCCCTTTAGGACTCTGCACACTTTACCACTGCTAACCAGTGTTAAAGTGCTTGTGCTCTCTCCTTTAAACATGGTAAAATTGGCTTACACCCAATGGCACATTGAATGTACTTGTAAGTCCCTAGTAAAGTGGGACATGTACTACTGAATGTACCCAGGGCCTGTAAATTAAATGCTACTAGTGGGCCTGCAGCACTCATTTTGCCACCCACTTAGTAGCCCTTGAAACATGTCTCATGCCTGCCATTGCAGCCTGTGTGTGTGCAGTCTTAAACTGCCATTTCAACCTGGCAAAATAAACCATTTTGCCAGGCTCAAACCTTCCTTTTTTTTATACAAGTAAGTCACCCTTGGCTAGGTCCTACTCAGCCCAGAAGGCAGAGTACAATGTATTTAAAAAGTTGGACATGTACTTTTAAGTTTTACATGTCCTGGTAGTGAAAATCTTGAATTGTTTTTCACTACTGCAAGGCCTACATCTTCCATAGTGTTGTGTAGTTCCTAGGAATCCCCAGGACCTGGGCGTTTTGGATGACCTAAACTGCAGGCTTGGTGTCCCAACTGCTTCCGGACACCCCCACAGGATACGTCAGCCATTAGACCGGCTATCTCTACAGTGCCACTACCACCCCCTGTATTTTACAGAGGTGTAGGTAGTTTCTGGCAACCACTGAACATGGGATCGTGAAAAACAGTACAGTACTTTTCGCTCAGTCACTCGTGCTCACTTATTCTCAGAAAATACACAGGACGGCGATTAGGACTGTTTCAATAAGCATTTATTGGTCCAGCGTCAGTCTTGCGTAAAACATATTGGCTGCGACAATCAGGAGACAGAAGCATACGAAAGAGATTGCTAGTACCAATATAATAAATAGTAGATACATTTCTACCATAGTGCTAATAAGAGGAAGATAAGCAGTTCAGATAAAAACAGTAGCACTTGCATATTCCTAAAATGCGCGCCCTAAGTAATTTGCCTACATGTACCTAGCCTAGATCTTGATGTGTAGCATGTATATGCGTATATGTATGTATGTATGTAGCCAAGAAACCCCTAGGGAAGCTCCAACCCCCTCACCTGATGGTAGAGAATGAAGGACCCCGTCTCTGCTCCGAGGATGACACCCCGCAAGGGATGTCGGACCGCTGCGTTTCAAAGATTCAGCATGCAAGACCCTGTGTCAGCTTGGAAGGAATTCTCCTCTAATTTGCAGGGGGAAATAAGGGTCTTATATACTAGAGTGGTCACTGCAGGGTTTTTTCTAGAACCAATATGTTTTGAAAACAGTCATAAATGTTTTGAAAACAATCATAAATGTTTTTCCAAACAAATGAGATCATGCACAGCGTGCTGTTGGCCAAGGATGAAAAAAAGTGGTGACCCTTATACAGAATAATTATGCCGTGCCTGGGGACATGTTTATGTACGTCAGGTAAAGGGATTATGATAGAATACTAAGAGCCTGGTGTCGAAGAGACAGGAGCAAGCTACTAGGTAAAAGGTCACCTGTTTGGAATCGTTATTGTCGTGTGGATAGGACAATGTATGAAAATAGGGTGTCTACATGACATGACAATAGGATAGCATTGGGTTACCTTATTACATTTAATAAGTGAAAACTTTCAATTGAGAGCAAGTAGGAATGTTAAGTTTGGTGTCTAAAGAATTTTAATTTAAAACCCTCTTTAATGGTAAGGTAGAATTTTAAGTCACAATTCTGAAAATACCACTTTTAGAAAGTTGCCATTTTCTTGTCCTAACCATTGGTGCCTGCAGCCTGTATTCTGGGATGCGTGACTAGGTGTAGCTGGCAGCTGGTCTTTGTGTATTGCTCCCAGACACTGAGACGAAGGGGTACTATGTTGGCAGTATGGGCCAACTCTGACTTGATGAGGGGGAGGAGCTGTCACCTACAAAGGCTCTTCCTCAGCACACTCACAAAAGGTTTGACACTAGTCTTTTGTGTCTCCAGACAAGCAGGGGCCAGGGTATGGAGGCAGGAAATTCTAAACACCTCTGAGAGTGGAAACCTCCAGAAACCTTTGGACCATCAGACCCCTCTCTTCAGTACACCTCTGGACCTGTGGATACTACAGAAGAAGAGCTCCTGTGCTGCTCTGCTGCCCTGCTGCCAGAAGGACTGCTACTCTGCTACCCTGCAGTCTGTTACCCTGCTTACCGAGAAGGAAGACTGGACCTGCACCCTTCGTCTCAGGCTGAAGTGACTCCAAGGGTCAACTGTCTGACACCTTGTTCTGAGCTCCAGGGACATACCAAGCTCCAGGGGCCTCTCAACATCTGCCCAGCTGACCTGCTGCCTGGACCTGCAACTGGAACAGCAACTGGACCTAATTTAGCCTTGCTGACCTCTGCTGGAGTGAGTTCCTGATCCCCAAGAGGTGCTCCTCAGGTCCAGGACCTTTTGTTCGGCATCAGTTAACCTCCCCTTCCAAGAAAAGGAGAAATCCTGAAGTTTTGGGCTCTTTGAAACTGCAAAAGGGCTTGTTTGTGCCAAATCTTGCCGCCCGCGCTGACTGCCAATGCGAAGCTCCGATGAACCCAACTCTTCGTAATACAGCAACCACTAGTGACAACCGGCAATGCAAGATCTGCACTTTGCGTTACAGAATCAACAGCCCGCGGTGATTGTCAACATGAATCTCCAGCAAAGACCAGCAAAGACTGTCTGTGGCGCCCAACAGGATCTTCACACAACAGCAATGATCGTTCGCGACACCCGGGCTGCTCTTCGCGCTACAGCGACTACCATCTGCCACTCTCCCTGCTTCTCATGGCCTTCTCCACCGCTAACTATACTCTTTGCAGTAGCCTTCAGAAGACAACTTTTTCAGGGGGGCTAGCCTGGTCCCGGTCTCCGGCCCACACTCCATCGCGGTCAGCCTGAACCTGTGACTTTCACTCAGTCTCGCATGACCAGATAACCGTGAGGGGCACTTTGTGCTTTTAGGCGCTATACTTACCTTAAATCTTTGAAATTGCATCTCTCCAGTTCTTCTGATCTGATTTTTGTTGTTTAAGCCTGACTGCTTCTATGCTAATCTACCAGAGGGTTGAGCACAGGTTAATTTGGGGTTTGCTTGTGACTTCATCCTGACAAGAATTGTGGTTGCTGCTTGAGTAGGGTTTCAAGCCAGAAACCCAATTTCCCACAATGTCAATCAAGGTAATTAGCCTACAGTGGCTAGGTTTCCTGGGTGACCATTCTTTAAGATGGGTGTAGTACAATACCTTTCCTAGACTCTGGTATGATAATCAGGAAAAGACAGTGATTAAACCCATAAAGCTACATCTTTTTAAAAAGGGCTACAGGCAGACCATTTGGATTAGTGGCAACATCTTGTTTAGACTTCATAATGCCCATACATAATTGCTATTGGTTCTATAAAAGCCTCTACATTAGAATCAGTAGACATCTGAGTTGATTTAGCCCCACCCTCACAGGCATATGTTTTTGTCCTTTATGTTGGAAAGGATCCATGGATGTGTTTTCTTTGGCATCTGAATTTTTGATAAAGGGGAAGAAGTCACAGAAATGTGGTAACTGAAGTGGCTTTCTTAATTCGTATGGTAACGACATCTTCCATCTCCTATGGTTCCCCTCCGTGGGACACCCCTAAAATGCTTCTGAGGAGATTCCTAGATGGGAGTCAGCTCATCATAAGCCTGATGCATTTGGTGTTAGATTATGAAATACAAAGTGTACGAGTGGGAAATGAAAACTAGGGGCAGGGTAACAGCGGAAGAATAAAAATGGTAATTCAGCCATTCAGAAAGGCTTGGCAGACCTTGCAAGGTACGCAATAGCCCCCCTTTTTGTACTGCTTTGCCTGCATGAATCAAACACAGATCCACCGTTGACATGGACATCAACAGCAGCGGCTCCTCCGCTAAGGTGGAGGAGCGTCGCCCCCTGCTCTCAGAGCAGTGGAAAAAGGAAAAATAAAATGATAATAACACAGCGTTAATATCATTTTATATTTAGTATGGGCTACGGGGCCAGGTTAAGGCGGGCGGGGCTGAGGTCACAGGGAGGAGGAAATATGTATGCACCATAAGTGCGCATGACAGTTTGGCCGGCTGCCTGGGGCCGGCCAAACAGTCATGCGCACTCAGCATTTCTCCACTTGGCTTTGTTGCATAGCTGGGTGGAGAACAGTCCAGAGGCTCCCAGGCACTGTCTGAGCAGCGAGACCAATCACGACGCTGCTGTCATGCTGATGACAGCAGCGTCGTGATTGTCTTAGGGGAGCCTGTGTGCTGCCGGGAGCCAGGAAGAGAAGAGGACGGAGGAGAAGCTGCGGCTGTAATCAGGTAAGTGATCTTTATACATTTTTTTTATCCTCCCCACCACCCCCGTTCTGTAGCAGCCCTCACTGGATTTCAATTCACCGAAATGCCGGGGTAGCGGAGGTGACGTCACACGTCCTCTCACCTTCACTTTCACTCACACACACACACACCCGCATTCAGACAAAAACACATTCTCTCTCACATAAAACCACTCTTACCTGCAAGTACGCACCACACATACATTCAAAATCTTTTTTTTTTTAACTCACCTTAGATGCCCGGGCAGGTCATATGCCAGCTAATTGTACTCCATTTCTTTACACTAATAGTGAATAATTGGCAGAATAAGAGGAAATTAACATACGAAGGGGTGAAGATGTAAACGTGATTCTTTCAAGCTCGTTGTGGTCCCTAGTCCTGCAATCACACAATGCTTGCATTGCCGGTGGCGTAACACAAAATGTTGGGCCCCCTGCAGAATGCGAGGGCTGCCTGGCAGGCAGGGCCGGCTTTAGCGCTGGTGGCACCTGGTGCGACAATAATTTTTGGTGCCCCCACACTCCATGACCTCCTCCTCGGATTCTCTCACTACCACCGGGCATAAGAGCCACTCATCACTCCAATCATAAGTTATTGCTAAACACAGCGCCCCACACCCCCACAAAGTCGGCGCCATGTCCACAGCTCAGCATCCAGTGCGGCCGCACCAGTCGCACTGCCCTAAAGCCGGCCCTGCTGGCAGGGGCAACAGGGGCCTACATTACACCCCTACCTGGTGGTGTACAAAGAATCTGGACTCAGCTTCAGGAAACCTGGGGACCACAGCCAAATGCCAGGATAGCATGACATGCCAGAGACACAAAAGTCTCAAGACTGCAGCAAGCTACTGAACGGCCCGGGACCAGCACTGTCTGACAGAGCCACTGTACATTTCAAGAGGCAGCACAGTGACGTCATATAAGAGAATCTATGACTAGGAAGCTGAATCACACACATTATTTAAAGTAGAAAGTCGCTTCGTGTATGACTTCTCCCCATCGGGCAGGTATTCGAGTGGATTTGTGCATTTGCACCTGAGTCTTTTTTTCTTTCTCTCTCCATCAGGAAAGTATTTTGGTGTATAGAACACATATAATCTAACTTTTTTTTATAGTTAATTACTTGTTTATGGGTCTCCTCTGTCATCTGCAGAAAAAAGTGCATAACTAACACTGTGTGGAATATCATGAAAGGGGGTTGTGGATCTTGGACTGAGGTGCACAATAATAAAAAAGATAAAGAGAAAAATGAAAATAGGGAAACAATACAGCGAGAGGAATAAATAGCAAAAGTGAGCAGGAGAGAGAATTGTAAGAAAGAAAAAAGTAAGAATGAGAGAAAAAGGTGGGGGA
Organism: Calotriton arnoldi; assembly: GCA_963921515.1. Lineage (NCBI taxonomy): Eukaryota > Metazoa > Chordata > Amphibia > Caudata > Salamandridae > Calotriton > Calotriton arnoldi. The sequence continues at coordinate 2,321,526 of CAWUFW010000488.1, read as the reverse complement.
ATAGAAAGGGGAAATAAAGAATAGCTGGAGAAAGAAGGACTGTAGGAAAGAAACTGTGAAAAGGAAAAAAGTGAAAGGGACGGTAGAAAAGCGAAAGACTGAAAGAATGGATGGGTAACAGGATGAAAAGATGGAAGAATGAAAGGATGGATGAACAGTGAAACTTTCAACAGCTGAAAGTATAAATGGATGTAAGAATGAACAGAAAGAGAAGTTTGAAAGGATAGGTGAAAGGAGGGATGGAAGGATACAGAAATGGATTGATGGATGGATGAAAGAAGTTGGTGGGTGGGTGGCTGGATGGATGGGAAGGTGAAGGGAGTTACAGATGGATGATTGATGAAATACTGATTGGGCGGATGGATAGATGGTTGCAAGGAGGTTGAAAGGAACTCTTATAAGGAGGGTCTTGTTTGCTCGCTTCTCATGCTTGGTTTGAATAGAGGTATATTTCAATCAAGTTGGGGGTATTTTAGTTTTCTGGCTTGTCCCTTTTACATGATGCACAGACCGTGGAAGAGAAAGAGCGGACAATTTACGCAGAACTGGGATAGGAAACATTTGCATACCTTTTATTTTTTCAGTTATTTTGGTTCTCATTTCCAAAAATGAAACTAAGCACACTGACGTTTAAAAAAATTGAAACTTTTTTAATTGCCTAAACCATTCTTAGGTGTGAAAGATGCTCATCTTCTTCCACAAATGACAGATATCAAACCATAGATCTGTATGTAGATTTTTGCAGACACAGATGGCAATATGTAAGCGGATTTCCGTGGTCACAGGAAGGGCTAAAAGGAAAATAGGTGTTTTGATGAGAATGTGACAGGAGGTGTCATTGCATTGCTAATGCCGGGAACAACAACTTGAAGTTGGCGTAACTGATGAAATAAGCCGTAGAAACTGGAATATGCAGCCTAAATTTACCACTGGAAGCAAAGGAAGCGTCTTCTTCATGTGGAAAATTGCTTTCTATATGTAAAATAGGGATATAACATTGGTGTGTAGTTGCATATTTACGCTAAACCTACAACAGCAGTTTGTGCGCTCCCTAGGTAAATTATGAAAGCCGTAGTTCATCCTGGATTATGATTGTCACCTTTGTAAAACACAAAAAAACAGTAAACCTATGTAATTCACAGGAGTACACCTAGGCATGCCTGGACTATATATGACTCAAGTTCACATTGCAGTGCATATTTATAACTTTCAAGTATCATTGCTGTTATATTACCAAGTTCAGGCCCTTGTCTCACCATCATTTTAAAAGATGTCCATCCACATAGGTGCAGGTTTACTGATCCGTTTGCTATTCTGAAAGTATTCTTTTACGGTGCATGCCTCACACTCTGTGCATGATGGGGGCATATTTACCAAAAAGCTATGCAGTGCAGTGCAGCAGGTCACCGTGCTGTGCTGCGTGACAGAAAAAGGGTGGGAATGCGCCATATTTAACATAATACAGTGTATTCCTGTCTTTTCCCAGCACTGGCGCACAATGTTCTGCCTAGCGCCAATGCAGGCACTATTACACGATGGTGTAAGGGTGCTTGCGTTGTCAGTAGGATTGTTTTTGTGCAGAAAGGGACATCGTCCTGCACAAAAACAATCCCCTGAGCCATATTCCTCTGTCTATGTGTGCTGTAGCACACATAGAAGGAAGAAGTAACAAGGAGAAATAAAGATATTTCTCCTTGATATGCCTCCCCTGGGAAGGCGTAGCATTCTGACGCATTCCCAGGTCTATAAGTATTGGTAAATCTAAGGATGCTTCAGAATCCATGGGTGGATGTGTGGATGTGTGGGAACACCCATGCTTCTCTCATGGATTGCCTTCCTCAGGTGAAACATTTACAAAGACATCGAGACCAACAGCCCCCTTTATCTTGCAAACAAGCACACCATCTGTGGTGGTTCTAGGCACACCTGCAGCAAGGACACCATGAGATTGAAGATTAAGAAGTGTAAAAAAAAAAGAGGCAGCAGGGCATTTTCACCTATGCACCCACGATCTGGAACAACATCCCGTCTCCATCAGGACCTCCCCAATTTTACTCCAATTTAGGAAAGAGTTGAAGACACACATCTTTAAAGAACAGTACAATACAATGAAGTAACAATCCAATACTATATTTCAAAAGGGTGGGAGTGAGAGTCGATACAGGGTTTGCTCACTTTCCCAAGCATCTAACCATGCAAAAACAACAGAAGGGAACCCCTACTGTGCTTAGCATGATGCGGGGGGAAGAAGGGAACAAATAGGTTAGGTTCATGACCAGGAAGAGATCTTTGATGAAAGTTTGACTATAAGGTCCACTTGCCTTCTTACCCTCATTGAGCTCTAAATAGGATGCTACTAAAGAAATGCGAACATAGAGACCAAATGGATTGGTATGTATGGCATGTATGAGTATGGTCAATGGAAGTTTCACTACTGAATGTACTCAAATAGGATACTAAAGGGATCCATGTGAGGGCCTGATGAAAGCCAACTACCCTGGTGAGGCATTGGTGTGATGACTATTACATGTTGCCCCATGGATATAGAGTTTACTAATTTCCTTAGTGCATCCCCACCTGTTTTTAACTTCATCAGGGTGCCCTTTAAAAATCAAATTAACCCTCACAATACCCTCGTCTTTTTTAAATCTAGGATCCCACCCAATGACTTGGATACTAAGGTTGAGCCCCTCCAGATACACTAGGGGGCCCATTACGATGGCGGTCGGACGAGCATCCGACCGCCATCGTTGTGGGTACGGGACCGACCGACAGGTAGTCAGTGGTCCCACCTGCCAAATTTGGACCCTACCACCGTGGAGGCGGTCGGAAACATGCCTCTTTGCATTAAGGCTTGTACTGCGGCCCTGAAAAGGGCCACAGCACAATCCTCAATGCATAGATGCATTTTTGGTAACATCCCTGCAACCTGTGGCAGGCACCATGTGGTGTCTGCCACAAGATGCAGGGATGTTTAGGGAGGCGCCACAGGTGCCCCCCAGGGCCCATAGCATAGGGCCACGGGGGACAGAGGCCCTGCTAGGGGCCCCAAAAAGGACTTTCCGCCAGCCTTTTCAAGTCTGAAGAACCAAGTGAAATGGCAAGCAAAAAGGTGGACCCTAATCCCCACGGCAGTGCCTGAAAAGGCACTTCCCCCATTGTGGGGAATGCAATCTGACCGACCGCCCGATGGGCTCCTTGAGCCCGTTGGAAGCTCTCGGTTGGTCCCTGGGGTAATGCGGTCAGATCGACTGCATCGTAATGCGGCAGTCTGACTCCATTTAAAGATGTCAGTGGGACCGACACCGACGTGCCGTCAGTGTCGGTCCCACTGACATCGTAATCGGGCCCCCAGGTATCTGAACTAGTCTCTATGAAGAAGCATCCCACTTGGAATCCTTGAAAGAGGGTGAAAATCCTTTTAAAACCATAGGGTGATCCCCTTGGCTGTTATGGAGATATAGGCTAAGCACAGTAGGAGTACCCTCCTGTTGTTTTTCTGTGGTAACAATCCAATAACCACATACCTCTCCTATCAGTGATTGGACTGTATACTTGCCTTTGACTCTGATCAGTGCTCTGCTGCCTTTTCATTAGTCTCACTCTATACAAATACCACATAATACATACATATATACACACACACACAAAGCAACCAAAGTGCAATGCTAAAATGGGAAATACATTTTTGATGAGCATTGCAGTTATGTGTGTATTGGGTAAATAAATATAGATATGCAGCTCCTGTATAAAGAATAGTGTGTAGGAGACCAAGCAGGCTCTCCAAGTTAAGTATAGGTGTGAAAAAACACACATGTTTTTAATGAACATTTATTTTCCCATCCCAAGCAATTATAAACCACACTCTGAACATGGTTTATTGTGGAAAGTGTGTTCAACACCCTTCTAAGATTACTGCCTCTTTTATGAGACAACATAATGTCTATCCTTGTTCTGTAGCTACAGATCAAGCTCATCAGGGGCAACACAAGAGGTTTTTAGTCAGAGGGTGAACTGCAAGAGGACGTTTCAGCATGAACCCTCATCTTTCAAGAACAAGCACACTGTGGTGCTCTAGGACATCTTAGAAAGGCTGCTTCCAACATTAAAAGCAACACAAGTAGAATAGAAAAAACACAAACACAATACAACCACGATCAAGAAAAGAATGTGAACCTGCTATAATATTTGTCAGCTCTAATTTTGAATACAAATATTTGTTTTGTATTTTTATGTAGCATTTCTGTGCACATAAACAAGTTTCTTGAAAAGATCTGATAAAAGTTATTATGCAATTACATACTTGTTAAGATTAACCTTTAACTAAATGCATATTTATCACTTGAAATAAGGTGGTGGCAGTGTGGGAAGCTTTCTTTTCAAGACAGCTTCGTCCTTTAACAAATAGTACCTGCCTGGTGCTGAAAACAATGCACCTCACAGATTCCAGTGGCGAAACGCTCTTTGGAAGTGCCTAATATCGAACCACTAGTAGCAATACTGTGAGACAAAGACACTACTATGGCTAGATCCAAAATGTGAATGACCTTCTCTCAAAGCAACTGAAAAAGGGGGCTGACCCGAAGCAACCAGTGGCCAAAGGGGGCTGACCCAGAAACCCACTCTGTGAATTTAAAAAATGTACTGGCTACTGTACACCTAAAATATAATATCCACTTAAGGAAAAAAGATCAGTTTTCGGTCCAAAGGACAGTGTTTGTCTTCGGGATGGTGGGAGCTCCAAGAATAGGAAACAGATAAGGGCAGGAACAGGAAAGATGCACTTCGGCCATTGATTGCGTTTGTAGGGTGGTGATTGGAAAGGTGCATTTTACTATTTCTCGGTTTTCATCAATTTCAGAGAAAGATAAATCCGCAGAGGACAAGCAAAAGGAGGATGAACTACTGCAGCAAATACACAAACTGGTGGAGACTCGTGATTTCCTGGTTGATGACGTGGAGTTCGAAAGGCTGAGGTATGAATGGCAAGGATCACTGTCTGGACTCAGACAGGAGGGGTGCAGAATCCCCTCTGAAAACAGGTAAAGCTGGGACAGACTTAAAACCGCCAGGTGCCCTCAGGTCACATGTGACACCTTCAGGCAGCCCTGGGCTTTTAGCCAACTACTCTACATGCTGTAAATATTGAACCCAACCCATACATACATTGTTAAAAGAGAAACTGTAGTTCTCAGAATGCTACAAGCTGTTGGCTAAAAAGAAAAGTCCTATTAAAGGTGTCACACTTACTACACCTACTGTGGCGCTACTTGGCAGCTATACAGAATTAGTTACACATCAGACTCTTGGGAAATACATGAAGGTATGGGCTTCCACCTTGTGGAAGATGGACGAGCTGCAGAGTTCCTGAGATCAGCAGTGATACTGACCAGGCCATTGCGCGCAGAGTCCTACCTATGAGATGGGAAGTAAGTATCATTGTGAATTAAGCATCTATACAGAGTGTTGAACATACCTTCTTGATGTGTCTATAACTGCATAATGTATGCCTCAAATACTTTTAAAATGTGCACTCATGTTCTGCAATTTCCTTGTAACCGTGTGCTCACACTCACTTGGCAGCACTACTTCCTGCTAACAATCCCAATGCTGAAATGTCTCCCCCTCTCCCTGAAACTACAAGTATCTTCTGCCATAGTATTTTTAGTAAAACTACTGTCATAATTGCCACACAAATGACGCTCCTATTCTCAATCTTAGAGTTGATGCCCAGAGTTAAAATGCCCTCTCACCAGCTCAGGAAGATATAGTGCACACTGGTGGGAAGTGTGAAAATTATGCACTATCGGTGAATGCAAGAAGCTCACACTTTTGTTCAATCTAAGGAGCTTGCACTGGAAGTAAACTTGAGAAAGTGACTCTAGTAGGGAGTGTGCAAAGCGTTCAGTGAAGGGGAATAGGGGAATTTCAGACTGTGGGCACTCTGAAGCTCCCTCTGGAGGTGATTGTGAGAAGTTTGCCCTGCAGAGCTGTTTAAGGAGCTCACGCCGATGAGCAGTGTGAGAAGCTCATACGCAGAGCTTTAAATGGCCCAGTAATGACTTGCTCTCAGCATTATCACTTAACAGTTTGCATTTTGCCCATTTTGAGTACTGGGGCTCCTCATGAAGAGTAGTGGTACTCAAAGAGGCATCTCAAGGCTGTATGCCCTGCCATCTGCTGGAGCCTGCTTGCAGCTTTTGTGTTCCTGCAACTCCAGCAGGCAGACATGCCTGAGGTTTTGACTGGAACTGTGGCGGAGGCTGAGGTAGGGTCTTCAATAGATTTGATTCTCTGATTCTGTTGACGGAAATGATCACATTTTGTGTAAGTCTGGGCGGTGAACTCCGCTCCGCTCGCGGAGTTTGCAGAGTTTTCCGCACTCTGCGTTACGCGTAGCTCGCGGAGTTCCCAAAAACTCCGCTTTGCGTTGCGGAGCGGAGTTTTTTTCCTTGCTCGCGTTCATCAACATAAAGTTGGCGAGCGAGGAAAATCCCCCTCCCGGCGAGATTTTTCCTCGTTTGCGATCGTCAACGTCAAGTTGGCGAGCGCGAGCGTGAAAAATCAACCTCCCAGCGAGATTTCTCAACGCGGGCGGTCAGATTTCTCATTGCGAGTGGTCGCGTATGCTCGCGACCACTCGCGTTGAGAAACCATCTTTTCGCGTTGAGAAAGCTGCCGCTCGAGTAAAAATCTACTCGAGCTGCAGAAAGGAAGCAGCGCCCGCTTGCGCTGTGCATGGTGCCGTTCGCGATGATTGCACAGTGCGGACAAGCACCTGGCACTGAAAATCACTGTGAAAGGCATTTATCTAACGCACTCCGCTGCTCGCGGAGCTCCGCGTAGCGCGGCAGAGTTTTTTTGACACTTTGTGGAGTTCTGCGTAGCGGAACTCCGCGAACTACGCCCAGGCTTAATTTTGTGTCCCCACAAGATGAGTTGATGTAGCATGCACTTACTGTTGCTGGTATGTTTATATTTGCAGACAGTATAAAAAACAAATTTATTGACCTTGCCAGTGCTTGTTAGTACCATGGTCTTATAGTTTACGGTCATCGGAGCAAGATATTACCAGCCTGGGGGCTTACAATTAGCAAACTTATGAATTGTGCGGGTTGTGTTCTTGAATCACTTAAATGTATCCACTGAACTGTGAATCGCGGACCACAATGAATTGTAAAATGAAAGCCCCAGACAGAACAGTACTACACCGTTGTCCTAATTTTCACATTTTATAGAAGAGATTCTAATAAAAAGAGATCTAGTCTCGTGCCACATGCGCCCAAAATTGCAGAGGCCGCCCCCGAAGAGGGCCTCGAGGGCTGGTGCCATAACGGACGCCGGGACCCTGTAAGGATCCGTCTCCAGCCGCCGGGAAGCGCCCCAAAGCAGAAGGGGCGCTTCCTTCGCAGCAAACCCGCGCCAGAGAGGCGCCTAGTCGTCTGGCCAATGGGGGGGCCAAGTGATGTTTTGAACTCCCCCCCCCCAATCACAGCAATCACCCTTCTCGGCGGGGAAATTGTAGGGGGGGGATATAAGGCGCCACTCCCCATACTACAGCTCATTACTACATCGTGGAGCTGGGGAACGGCGCAGAAGGATTTTCGAAACACACCCACCCACACCTACGCAGCAGCAGTATCGCAGTGCTGGCGGATAACAGTGGTACATTGGTTGGTTATGGAGGCACACCGGCAGGGCGTTGTGTAGAAGGAGGGCCGCTCACTTTGGGATGCCTTACGGCAGGGTGAGTAGGCCTGACAAAAGGGGGTAGCAAATGGAGACGACGCTCGCAGCCCAGACCCCAGCAGATGGCAGGGCACAAAAAGAGACTAGCAAGGTAGCGAGTTGGGGCCTAACTCCGGGGAGAGGCTACCCCCCACACGCAAAGGGGCGTGGAAACCATCAGAACAATATTTGACCCAAAAGTGGCAAGAGAGGAGATATGCCTGCAAAACAGCGGAATAACGAACTGTCAGGGGATTTACGATTCTATGATATGCAAATGAGTTATGACCAGCAAGTGATTTATGACCAACAAATGATTTCTGACAAATGATTTATGACAAGTAACGCAAATGATTTATGACACCAATTTATGACTGTTAGTGACACAAACGATTTATGATACACGAATGATTTATGACACGTGATTTATGATGAGCAACACAAATGATTTATGACACCCAATTTTATGATGGTTCAGGATAACGATTTATGACCCTGGTCATAAAATTATGTCCAGGGTATTGCTAAATGAGTATGCATATAAGGGCAATAAAACTGCGGGCAACATTGACCACAAAATCTACAACGCGTGTTAGCTGTCTTTTGGTATTACATATGTAAGAAAGTTTGCATGCCATCCTGGAGTGGGTGTTATGCTAATAACTCTTTTTATGCTTACAGGGAAAAAGAAGAAGACAAGGAAATGGCCGAATTCCTTAACACCAAACTCTCCAAAAGCTGCTTAAAGGACAGGTCTAGTGAGTAATACTTGGGGTTTGTTATTTGCTTCAAATAATAGCTATTTCCAGCTTCACCATCCCCTTTGGTATAGAAGGCTCTGTGCAGAGTCAGCTGTCAACATGGCAGCTAATGCCCGATTGGATGGATTGTTTGTAGTCATGAGTTCCAAGAGTCAGAATGAAGATTCTTGATTTCAGTCGCCTGCCCTGTCTTTCGAAATTATGTCATGTTGGGGAAGTTGCTGTTTTAGTGTATAATGTTCGGTTATGACGTCCGCAGACATAGACATTCTCTTGAGGTGGTATCCACACATTCATTCATTGCTTCATTGAAGAAATATTGGGCTGCCTATCCAACAGAGATACATGAAGATAGGAGTGTCACGCTGTTTGGGTGGTATCACTAGCTGAGAAAGGCCATAGCCTTCAAATGCAAACTGTGTCATCAGGAAAGGGCCATCAACAAAGTCAGAGTACACTTTGAAGTTTGGCTGCCAGATGGGCACATTAGTATTGAGGTCACATCTGAGCTGGTGCCTAAGTCTGCCAAATGACTTTCCCCAAGTGTATGAAGTGTAGTGAGTCTTGTTGAAAACTCTGAATCCAGAGCGACTGAACCCATTCTACTTTGTTTACTGTTCTCATTCCGCCACAGCCGGACACTTTCCTGAACATATTTAAAACTTCTCTTCATATATTGAAATATTTGATCCATTTAGGCCTAGTTTATGCAAATAGGAATTGTAGTTGGGTATTTGCCTGGAAGGGGCCCTGACTGCTGCAAAAAGTATAAATAAGGAATACAAATGAAATCCACCCAACGCTGAAGACAAAACGGGTTGTTTATGGTTTGGCACAGAGAATTGATCTACCATGAGTTTGTGGAGCTCCTATTCTGCAATACCTTTCCATTAAAGCCTCATTCTGAGTGTCTGGGTGTAGCACCTGGTAATTCCAGTCAGTCCACTTCCCAGAGTTACCAGTAACTCTGGATGGCCGAGTTAATGAATACTAGAAGTTGGGCCCTAGTCTGCTGGCAGTCTATCATAGGTGTGGCCTATCCACCACAGGGTCTCTGTCATCAGTACACCATGGAGATCTGTCCTACATTAGGTTGGTTTCCTGATGCAGACCCCTATTAGGAAAATCAACTTTAGCTGCCACTTACAATGAAAAAAAACCTTTGTGTGGAGGCCATTGGTTTTCAGAAACAAGCCCCTGATTTGGGGCGTTTGTCTTTGAAATACAAATAAGTATTCTTAGTGGGAGGTAACATGGCGGCCCGCCCATCATTCGGTTTTGCCAAGAGTGCATCCATTGCCCCGGTGGAGGCACTTTTGTTAAAGAGATCCTCGTCTACATAGCAAGGAGCTCTAAATTAGGTGGGTTGTCATCCACTGGGAGGTGGGCAAAGGCGCAACTCTGTTTATTGCGCTAGGGGCAGGTCAGAAAACCAGACTTAGTGATGGTTACAGAAAACACTCGGTCCTGTTATATCACTTGCCTTCTTCAGCAGCATGTTTATCCCTCAGGTTAAAGATATCGGCAGCATGCCATTTTGCAAGTTATCCCAATTCACCACACACTGCCATGCCTGCTTCTATGTTACTCAAGTGTTTAACCCCTGTACTTAATCTACCTTAAAACTGGAATAGAGGAACACACTTAACTTATTGACTGATTGATTAACTGATCAATACTTATACAGCACAGTTACATTCAAAGCTTGCATGGCACTGTGACTTGATCTTAAGAAGAAAACAAACGGAGGAAAGTTTAGCGGAACAGAACATGTTTTAAGGCGCTCCTCAAGGTAGATGATTAGAAGTAGAGGCCTGAGCTTGAAGTAGGGTGCACGCCTACCTATACAAGTGCTGTGGCACTTGGGAACCATCTTCGGGCCCTAAACCTGGAGAATAGCCTACACCTGGACCGATAGCGCTTCATATAGGGCTTCGTTTACTGTACTGAAGTCGTATGCCTGAAGTACAAGATAGAAAGCCTTAAGCAAAATGTGCTGAGGCAAGGGATGGCACATGTCCAAAACCTTCAGACAAGTCTGACTGCAAGGTCTTGGATACTTTGGAGTAATTCCAGTTATCCCAGGGGGTATGCTGGGAGGCCCATGCAAAACGTATTACTACATTAAAGTAATAAAAATATACATGCAGGGCCCGATTCAATCCAGAGATTCCCAAATGTTGAAGAAATAAAAATGAATTTATTTTGGCTGTCTCCCGCCTGAAATTGCCTCTACTTCAATAGAAGTCAATGGGGATATACATTCTCCATATTATTTTTCTTACATCTCCCACTTTCCTCTTTGAAAATGTTGGCATGTATGGTACTGCTGGATTCACAGCTTTTTGTAACCTGTAAATTCCATGGAGCCTGGATCCCTCATCTCGAGCTCTCTTTGCCCTTCTTCGATGGCTCTCTCCCTGGACACCCAGCCCCCAAGGTTCTATTCATTAATATCTCCAGAGAGTCATCAGTGGTGACTCTAGAGGAGCCAGATGGAGCCTTCGCCCCAGTGCTATTTGTCATGCCCCCCCCTTCTGCCCCACCATCACTGCTGCTGAACACACCAGGAGGCGACACAGAAAAAACAAAAACTGCACCTTGCCTCATCTATTTATTTGCTCGTGGTATTTTAAAACCCATAATAAAAGAGCAGAGAGAAAATAATCTGACTGTACTTGATGCTCCACGCAGGTATGTGTGATTGCTGTTTTGTGTAATACATTTAAAAATGCTTGTTCTCATTCAGTGTAAGAGATGCTGTTATCTTTTAATGGATCTGCAGGGATTAAAATAAATTGCATGTCCCTATACAACACCTCCCCTTGGTTTATTGCATATGCAGGGGACACCATGCCTGCAGCTGTAAACAATAAGCAGCTTATCAATCTAAAAAATGCTATCGCCGCCCCCTCCCAGCAGACCATTAACAAAACAAGATCCCTGTGGAAGGCACAATTTTGCGAGCCATTGATAAAAAAGGGCCTGTGTTGGAGGGGAAGCTTTTGTGGGAGGGAGTCCACTTCCTTAACTCACCCACCAGAAGTACTTTTTCTAATCACCCATGTGCAATCACCCCTTCACATCCTCATTTAACATTCTATCCATATTGTGTACTGTACCTTCCAATGCCTGTTAGCAGAGTCCTGGTCCTATCGTGGGAGTTGCACCAAACCTCTGCCACAGGCACTTCCGTGCTACCTCTTCCCATCCCAGATGAGCAGTGCTCTGTTGAGGTTGCTCTTTCTAAGGGTGCCCTGGACCCTCTTATAAGGGGCCTGGCAGGCTCTGACTGAAAAAGAAACAAATAAGTTATTTTGTTGTTTCTCTTCACTCCTGGTTCAGACTGGTGTTAGCTCAGAACATGTTGCGCACTCCAGCTGCTTGAGAGACACACACACAGATAAGCTGAGTGAGCCCCCTTCATGTATAGGAGACTGGGGGAACCCCACATCTCAGGGGTTGCGGGGTTATCTATTAAGCACACCCTGAGTGAATGCAAAGGTCTTCAAGTTGAGAGATTGCAAATGTCTATTTTATTGACTCGTACTAGACCGAAGTTGTTTAGGGTCACTATAGCTAAGTATAGTATAGAGTGGACCCATTTGCAATGCTACAGACAGATTTCTAGTATCCAGGTGAGATGGCCCACATCACGTGGAAAGAGGAGCTTTTGTTCTACTGTGGGCCTTCTGTAGGATAAGAGGTGTGTAGTAATCCTGGTAAATCCCACAAGAAATGCATTGTAACAATTGTGAGAACATGCTGTATAGTTGTAGAAAGTGTAGGAGTGCTGCAACCATGAACATGTAGGAATTTTATTTTGGATAGTATTCTGTCCTGTCCGTGAACATAGTTCTTGAATAAGTCTTGGGTAGGGCATGTATGGGAATCCTATCACACCTGTAGAAAGCCTGCTCTGTATGTTTTTTAAAAATATATCTTTATTGGCATTTGAAACAGTCATGACAAAACAGCTTGGACAGTCTCAGAATTATACAGTAAGAATCATCAAATATTCGTGAACACAAGGTTAACTGGGCCAAATACATTCCATGCGTGTGTGTTAAACCAACTGTTAAGAGCTTAGTCCCATCATTGTGAACTCTGCTGTATCGATCCCCGTTCCCATAAAGCCTGATTCCTTGGCCCAAGTCCTCATTGTGTTTGAAAGCAATCCTGTATCAAATAATCCCAACGTCTATCCCTCCCCCACCCGTAACTAAAACATACTCCCCTCACCATGTCTGGCGTGCAACTCTGTAAAGTAAACCAGTGTCTCTGCCTTTTATCTGCATCAGTACGCTGTCTAACATGTCCAGGATGAGCATTCTCCCCTTTCACTTAGTTGCCTTCTGGCCCATTACCCGACTGTGCACTCCCGGTGGCTTCCTCCCGCGGTTCATCATCCGTCCCCTCACTTTTCAGCTCACCCAACATCGCTCTCCATGCCCTCAGATCATCCTCTAGCTTTTCATCATGTCTGGTCTGTTACATCCGAATCACCTCAGCTGTCGCCCACTCCTTCATGTCCTGTACCCATTGCATCATTTTGGGCGGTCTGCGACTTAGCCAGGAAATATCTATCCGGCGTTTCGCCAACACCAGTCCCTGAAGGACAAACTTCCTACTAAGGTTCTTGTTTTTAGGTCGGGCAGCAAACCAAGCAGCACCACCCGGATCTCCCTTAATATTTCCCACCCCGTCGCTCCCTGCAACGCAGTCAAGACGTCAGTCCAGTATAATTGAAGCTCTGGGCAGGACCAGACCATATGAATAAATATAGCCTCCGCCTCCCCACATCTGGAACAGTGCCCCGATCGTTCCAGGTAAATCCTGTGTAACATCTTGGGAGTAAGATATGTCTGGTGTACATAATTGAATTGAATCAGCTTGAACCGTGTATTTCAGCTCACCTGCTTAACCCCCTTGTGGATTTTAGTCCAGTCTCTCTCTGTTATGGGGTCCCCCGTCAGTGTCTCCCATTTTGCCTGGACCGGCAGTGCCTGGGCCGTCTTGTCGTCCCGGATTGCCCGGTATAGGCGCAACATCAATCTGCGCCCCTTGGCCATCATTAGCAGAGTCTGTAACACATTAGAGACAGGAGGCTCTTCAGGGAACATGGGCCACAGCTCCCTAGCCACCTGGGCTATTTTCCCATACTGTAGGAACTGTCCTGGGCCCAGCACAAAGGTAACTGCCGCCTGCTCAAGCGTAATGTACTGCTTGTTGTTGTATAGGTCCCCCATGGTGAGGCACCCCCCTCCCGCCATCTACGCACAGACATAGATGCAGAAATCTGGTGAAAGGGTCGAACAACCCACAAGGGCATGTCTGGGACGTAGGGGGCTCTTTTTAGCACTTTCCGGATGGCAAATTCCCAGATCTCCGCCACATGTCGAATGATATATGGGCTCGTTAGCGGTATCTGTGTTCCCAACATGAGCAATTCAGGGAGTGTTCCATTCCCGAAGGTCCCCGCCAGCAGGGCCTTCTCCCAGTTCTCATCATCATCCAACCAATGTACTGCATGCTGCAGCTGTGAAGCCGCATAATAAAATTCCAGACATGGAACTTCTTGTCCTCCGTTCTGCCAAGTTCTCTGAAGAGTGGCCAGGCTAACCCTTCTACGTTTGGGTCCCCACAGCAAATCAGTCAGAAGCCTGTCCAACGTTATAAAAAAGTGTCGGGGGATCTTAAAGAAAGAATGCTGCATCGCATAAAGGCATCTGGGTAAGACAACGATCTTGGACAGGGCTATACTCCCCATAAGGGTCAGAGGCAGCTCTCGCCAGAAGCGCACCGAACCCCGCAATCCCTCAATTACTTTCCCAATGTTAAGCACCAGGTACTGCTCGGCCGTTTCCGCCAGTCTGACCCCAAGATATTTAGGTGCGGCTCTCACCCACGGGAGTCCCACCTCCGGCAATCCCTCGTCCTGGAGCGAAGCCAGTCTACCCAGTGGGATTAATTTCGACTTCCCTAAGTTAATCCGTAGCCCTGACATGTGTCCAAATCTTTCAAGAGCGTCGAGGAGTGTGGGTATCGCCTGGGCAGGGTTTCGGAGATACACCAATGAGTTGTTTGCATAGATTGACAACACATGGTTGGTCTCCCCCAGTGGGATCCCAAAGGCCTTCATCTCTTTCTGCAGGCCTGCCGCTAGGGGTTCCATTGCCATGGCAAAAAGAAGCGATACCAAAGGGGATGATGGACGGAGCGTTTGAGCTAATCAAACACTAACCCCCAGTCAACTGATCTGGGTTTAATTTAATCCATCATCATTCTTTAGCTCACTCTACCACCCCAGTTCAGACATGGCCATATGCAAATCAGTCTGACCCTGTGCCTCATGGGAACAGTCCAGCCCGAACTGCCAAGCCAAGTCTTCCCTGGACCGGAAACAAGCATCCTGGGACCGGTTTCTGGCTATTCAGCCGTCATCAGCCAGGCTAGCTTGAATCCAGTGGCAAAGTGAGCAAAGGACCCACGTCTGGGCATACCCTGCCAACTTAGGGCGAACAAAGCGATACCAAAAGGGATGATGGACAGAGCGTTTGAGCTAATCAAACACTCACCCCAGTCAACTGATCTGGGTTTAATCCATCATCATTCTTTAGCTCACTCTACCACCCCAGTTCAGACATGGCCATATGCAAATCAGTCTGACCCTGTGCCTCATGGGAACAGTCCAGCCCGAACTGCCAAGCCAAGTCTTCCCTGGACCGGAAACAAGCATCCTGGGACCGGATTCTGGCTATTCAGCCATCATCAGCCAGGCTAGCTTGAATCCAGTGGCAAAGTGAGCAAGGGACCCACGTCTGGGCATACCCTGCCAACTTAGGGCGAACAAAGCGATACCAAAGGGGATGATGGACGGAGCGTTTGAGCTAATCAAACACTCACCCCCAGTCAACTGATCTGGGTTTAATCCATCATCATTCTTTAGCTCACTCTACCACCCCAGTTCAGACATGGCCATATGCAAATCAGTCTGACCCTGTGCCTCATGGGAACAGTCCAGCCCGAACTGCCAAGCCAAGTCTTCCCTGGACCGGAAACAAGCATCCTGGGACCGGTTTCTGGCTATTCAGCCGTCATCAGCCAGGCTAGCTTGAATCCAGTGGTAAAGTGAGCAAGGGACCCACGTCTGGGCATACCCTGCCAACTTAGGGCGACCAAAGCGATACCAAAGGGGATGATGGACGGAGCGTTTGAGCTAATCAAACACTCACCCCCAGTCAACTGATCTGGGTTTAAACCATCATCATTCTTTAGCTCACTCTACCACCCCAGTTCAGACATGGCCATATGCAAATCAGTCTGACCCTGTGCCTCATGGGAACAGTCCAGCCCGAACTGCCAAGCCAAGTCTTCCCTGGACCGGAAACAAGCATCCTGGGACCGGTTTCTGGCTATTCAGCCATCATCAGCCAGGCTAGCTTGAATCCAGTGGCAAAGTGAGCAAGGGACCCACGTCTGGGCATACCCTGCCAACTTAGGGCAAACAAAGCGATACCAGTGGGCAACCTTGTCTAGTGCCGCGTTGCAATCTAAAAGCCTGTGACACTAACCTCCCCATTCTGATCCTGGCACGAGGTTCCGAGTATAATAACTGCACCCATTTCAGGAATTGTGGCCTGACACCCAATGCACGTAGGACCTCTCAGAGATACAACCACCCAACTGAATCGAACGCTTGTTCAATGTCTAATAACACCAGGGCACATTCTTCCTGTCGTAGTAAGGGTGAGTGCCATATGTGGGCTAGCCGTCGTAAATTGTGGGTCGTGCTGTGTTTGGGGATGAATCCCGCCTGATCAGGGTGAATTAAGCGTTGCATATGCGGTTGCAGTCGAACCGCCATGATCTGCCTTGGGAATCATAACCACTAATGCCTCATTCATGGAAGGCGGGAGTGTATGATTTTGGAAGTCCTCGTTATATACCTCCAGGAGGCGATCTGCTATAAGGGGTTCAAAAATCTTATAGAATTCGGCCGGTCGGCCATCACTCTCTGGGCTCTTTGCAGACTTCAGGGACTTTATACCCTCTAATATTTCCTCTTTCGAGATCGGGTCGTCCAACAAATGGCTAGCCTCTCTTTCTAAATGAGGTAAATTCAGTGTAGTGAGGAACTCCGCCACTCCTTCCGGAGTGGGCTTAGGACGCCCCGAGTATACCCCGGCCAAATGATCAGCTAGGGTGTCCAAGATTTTTTGATGGCTGTACACCGTGCTTCCATCAGCAGACTGCATCTGCACGATGGGGGACACCGGTTTCTCGTTACTAATCAATCTGGCAAGTAGCGCCCCAGAAAGATCGCCCTCCACATGCAGTCGCTGTCGGTATGCAGTGTAGTGGAACTTTTCAAGCCTACATAGCGCCACCAACAGCTCTTCCCATGCCTCCCGCCACTCATTCAAGCGACCAGGATTCATGGGTAACGCCGCTTCCAACTTGGCTAGGTTCCTTTCTAGAACTTTAATGTCCCTCTCGAGTTGCTGCCAGACCCCGTAAGTCGTACTAAGGCCAAACCCCCGGACAACCCCTTTCATTGCCTCCCATTCCATACCTCTTGAGGATGCCGAACCCCAATTTGCCGCAAAATAGTTAGAGACCTCTTCTTCCAGCTTCCCGGCAAAGGGCGGGTCAGTGAGTGCCTCGGTTGACAACCGCCACGTGGGGATTGCCGCCCTGGCCATACCTGTACTTAAAACTAAGAGCATAGGGGAATGATCCGAGACATATCTCGGGAGATACACTATCTCCTCGACCCTAGACATCAAAGTCGATGACATAACGAATTGGTCCAATCTACTGAGCGTATTAGTTGCCGGGGTGTAACAGGAAAACGTCCTGGTATGGGTGTCTGACCCTACATGCGTCCACTAACCCCAGCTCCCTCATAACGTCTACTAAGGCCCTAGTCATACCCGGCTTGGTACCCGCCCGTGGCGGTTCACGGTTCATCATCCCATCCATCACACAATTGACTTCCCCAAAGAGGACTATGTCCCCACCCAGGTAGGGGGTCGCTGCAGCCATTACTTCATAAAAGAAGTTATGTGCGTCCGAGTTAGGGACATACACATTTATGAGACATATCTCATGTCCATCAAGCCTTCCATGTAAGATCACATAGCGTCCCTCCGGGTCAAGCACATGATGTATATGTTGGAAGGGAGTCCCCTGGGCCACCCAGATAAACACCTCCGTGCAAATCCCGAAAATGAAGTGGCATATAGCTGTCCCCGCCATCTGCGGCGTATATATGGTAGCGTGTCACCCCAGACATGTGTCTCCTGCAATCCCGCTTTACCAATTTTATACCGCCGTAAATAGGAGTGCACCCTTCTACTCTTTTCAAGCATTGCCATCCCCCGTATATTCCAAGTAAGGAGCTTCGTCAGGGAGGGAGCCATAAGATCACACAGTTGGCATCGCATTTCCGTTCCCATCCCGTCATATCAGTGTTAGACTGAGCGCACTGTGGAAAATTACAACCCAGACATGGATCCCCTGAACTTCCCTGAAAACCAAAAGGAACAAGAAGAACAATTTGAGTACCCGCAACTCCCCCCCACCCACTGGGCAGTATAACAGGACTATCCCTCCCACCATCGTAGAGAGCGAACAATCCTATCCTCCGCCCTAAACCACCTCCCTCTGAATTCTCCAACAACATATTAATTCCCTGCAGCAATACCCACAATTGAGTTACATAGAATAAAACTGTCATAATAAAGCGCTGAACAGGACCTTCGATATAGGTGCTATGCAACTGACTGGACACTCAACGGGGCGCAAGGCCAGAGCCTCCAGCTCCCAGACAGGTCCCAGCTGCTACTGAGGGGCGTGTCCCCTCCGATGCGCGGCATATGTAAACAATGTGTTCCTCACCAATTACCAAAGAGAAAAAAAGAGAAAAACAAACATTTGTATTGAATCTTCTTGCAGTCACTTATCTGAATGTTCAGAACCCCGAACCAGCACTCCCATATCTCCCTCCCATATCTCCCTAGCATCTCAGGCGACATTAGTGTCAGGGATAACCTCTAATGAGGTTAGGTCAGAGTCCGGCGTTCCCTCCACCGCCTGCAGGGTACTGTCCTCATACACTTCGACTCTTCCAGAGTCGCTTGAGTGTTTATGTTGTGTTCCGTCGGACAGTCTAAGCCGCCTCCCCGTCAATTCCGCGGAGTCCTTGAGTGTTCTTTGATTGGACTGCAGCCTCCGTCGGGCTTCATGGTCTCCCGCAGCATCCATCCAATCTGAGGACTCCTCAGCTGATCCAAAGAACAGAGCCCTGCCTTTGTGTTCAATTCGGAGCTTGGCTGGATAGAGGAGGCTGTATTTCATCCCGACCTCCCTCATGCGTCTCTTCACCGCCAAGAAGGTGCGTCGTTGGTCCTGCACTCGTTGAGTGTAGTCCGGGAAGATCGCAATGTGATGCCCCTCATAGTGCAATTTGGTCCTGGCACGGGTGGATTGCAGGAGTATGTCTCGATCCCGATAGTAAAAGAATCGGGCTATGATGGCCCTCGGTGGAGCCCCCGGGCGTGGGGGAGGGACCAGCGCCCTGTGTGCCCTCTCAATGTTGAAGAACTTGGATGGTTTGCCTGGTGCCAACACATTCATTATGCAGTCCTCCAGGAACAGCTCTGCAGAGGGACCCTCCGCTCGCTGCGGGAATCCCACAAATCATAGGTTTTTCCTCCCCGAGCCCCCCTCCTGGTCCTCGGCGCGTTCATCCAATTTAATCGTCTTCCTCTGAAGCTCCATGACTGTCTCCCGCAGGGATTTGACCTCCGTTTGGAATACATCCACATTTTGTTCTGTCGTGGTGACCCTGTCCGAGACCTTACGTAGGTCACATCGGAGGAGGTTGACATCAATCACCACTGCGTCGATCCTGGTCACCATCTCGTCTCTCGCAGTCCGGGCGGCCATCAAGATATCGCTTAAGGAGGGATCCTGCTGTTCTTCCCCCCGCTCCATCTCGGCGTCATCTTCTCCTTGCGCATTCCTCTGATTAGGGCCATGGGGGAGAGGTTGTGCATAGTTTGATATTTTGTTGGATTGCGCTCTGGTGCCTTTATCCTTACCCATGCTGAGCAATAACGTCCCACTACACCAGTGCCGGTCAACACGGGACCCGAACCGCCTCATGACAAATTACTCCCCTCAGGGCTCTTCCCGAGCGCCGGGCATCCCCAGATCTCACCCCGGGCCTGTTGGTATCACCGAGCTAGCCTGCACTCTCCCTCTGACAGTCAGGCATCTCTCTCCACGGAGCCAGGCATTGAGGCGAGGGGTTTTCTAGTCGTCCCAGTCCTCCAGATAGCAGCCACCCACACTCCAGAGGTCCGCTGTTGTACCTCCTGTCAACCCCAGCTTCTGTGGCCCAACGGGCGTGGGTCACAAGGGCAGGCCCCCTCTGGAGCACTCTTCTGCCCACCGGAGTTTTCCACTTTCAGTTCGGCCCTCCAATGCGTCTCCCAGCTACTGGAATTAGGGAAACCAGGCTCACTCACCCTCCAAAACAGGGCTTCTCGCACCCTTATCAACAGTCTCTTCGAGGGCTGAGTGTCGACCTCCCCTCAGGCCCAGACGTTGAGGCAGGGGTATCCCCGTCGATTTCTGCCATCGGGCTACAAGACTCCTGCATTTCAGAGGTCAGCCATTATTCCTTCTGCCATCCCCCGCTTCTGTGACCTATCGGGCGTGAGGCACGAGGGGAGGCCTCCTCCAGTGCACTCTTCTGCCTGTCGGGGGGTCTCCTCTGCCAATTCGTGCCCACTGTATGCCCCTCTGCCACTAGGATATGGAATCTGGGTGCTTGTGCCATCCAGGACAATAGATCCTTTCGTTGGGGAGCCCGCCCCACCCGGCGCTGCATTCCTACTGGCACGAGCGGGTCACGGTCGCTGCGGCGTCACTGCCCGTACGGCCTCAGTTCTTTGTGGAGGTGTCCTGGTTCTGTGCCTCCGTCCACGGACCCACCGGCCCGGGAGTCACCAAGGCCATCATTGCAGTCGCGGCACTGCTCCTCGGGTCGTCAGGATCACCACTGAGGTGTTCATCCACTTTCGGTCTCCGAGACACGCCGCAGGAGCCTCCGTAACTGCCAAGATGGCGGCCCCGTCCCGGAGACGCTCAACTTTCGGCGCTGCTCACGCCTGAATTACTGCACCCTGGAGAATAATTCCCAGACCGGGGGACGTTCCCGGTCGGGCCGATGTGTGGGGTGAGGTCGGTGCCTTAAAAGCACCGCAGGATTCTGGCAGATATTACCGCGCAAGGACAGAGCTCCAAGAGACACGTCCTACTCGGCCATCTTGTCGGCCACGCCCCGCCTGCTCTGTATGTTATTTTAAGAAAGGGGGGTACTATTGAGACTGTTGTAAATAAGAGTGCATGTGTTAGTTATGATAGCTAGCGCCCCATGAATAAAAATTATCCTCTACACTGGTACAAAAGGTAAACGGGCACGCAGTGAGACATAAACAACTCTTCCCTATTGTTTGCGAAAATATGCATAGGCAGCACATGGACATTAGGTAAGGTCTCATGCTATGTGATTGGTGTATGTAAATTGGATTCCTGGATCCCGATACCCAGGTGTACCCACATATATCAGCCATACACTCATGAGAATGGCCTATGGCCACGTTTCCTTCTACAGTCTGGACTAGAATTAGTGCCTGCCCCTGACCAGATTAGCACCTCAAATCTACATAGCCTCCAAGTGTGTGGGTTACCAGACTAGGGAAACCAGATATACAAGTCCTTACTTCCCATTCTAGAGTTGTAGGGGTTGGGGGGATTTGTGAAGATGTCACATCCACAATATCGCAGCCTAATTTTTCCACCTTTGAAATTTTCCACTCAATTCCATTGGCTATCTGCACCCTCAACTACGGCCACAGAGAACCCGTTTCTTCTGCCACTTTCCTGATTATCCCCCTTCTCGACATTGCTATGCTTTCCACTTACTCATAAACCTGAAGGGAGTAGCTAGGTTTGACAATCACAGTTCCAATCTAGTATCAATTTACTAATCCCACCAAAACCTCTGTATATGAACATTTGATTAATATGTACCCTGTAACTCTTGCTGTTTAACTGCTGGAGATTTCAATTATTTCACAAACAACTCTGTTACTTTACTATGTCATAGACAATAACCTAACTCTTCTTTCCTAGCACCAAAAAAAGAGAAGAAGAAAATGACTTCCAGGGCACAACAAACCTCCACACCATTTGCGACAAAAACAGGTCTCACGCTTCTGAAAGAATGCTGCGGATTCACCTGTTCAATCATGTAGAACGTACCCTAGACGTTACCAACACGGAACGTGCCAAAGGTGATGTGCGTGGCTGATCGCTCTGAAACTTTTTTTGTGTTGATATGTCAATGCAGATAACTACGAAACTGCTGAAAGTACATTTCCATAAAGAAAGATCATCTCTAGGTAGCCTTCATGGATATGAGGGTTCCTTTCAATTTAGTACCCTGGGAAAGCCTGTGGAAAGTACTTGGGCAATATGGAATACCAGATGACCTCCTTCATATTTTAATTAGATTACATACAGCCACAAATGCACAGGTGAGTTGGAATGCCCAAGGAGAGTTGAGGAATAGTATCCCCATTAAGAGGGTGGTAAGGCAAGGATGTGTCCTGGCTCCCACGCTGTTCTCTTTGTATAGGAACGGTGTGGTGGAGCTGCTGAATACATGCCAACACGATGCAACAAGGTCTGCAGGTTTCAGCACCTCGGTCTTGTTGTTTGCTGACAACACTTTGTTAGTGTCGCATATACCAATGGGTTTGCAAGAATTGCTGGATTACTTTGTGAGATATAGCACGATCAGGAGCTTAGAGATTTATACTGGTAAATCTAAGTTTGTGGTCCTAAACCCTCATTGAACATTCAGAAATAAAATGGTTGTAGACTGAGCCACCATTGAGCAGGTCAGGAATTTCGACTACCTAGGAGTCAGGCCCACTGATACCCTCTCCTGGGATCACCAGTTCTCAAAAAGTAAATCCATCCTCCAGCATAGATCAGCATCTATTTTGTGAAAAGTAAAGTCAACATTAAGTAGAATTGTCTCTCCAGCCCTTGAAGAATATAGAGCCGCTGCTCTTGGAGGAGCTTTGTACGGGGCAGAAATCTGGGGCTTTGGGGACGATAACATGCTAAACTGCTCTGAAAATAATTTTGTGAGATCCCTTTTACCTGATACCCTTAAGGTGAGACCTGAACCTAAAAAGAATTGATCGTATTGCTCAATTTAAAATCCTGAACTACTGTGTCAGAATTTGGGTAACACCCGCCCTGGCTCCCTATAGACATGCCCTTGAGGAGCTAATCGCTATAGATAAGAACTGTGCCACAACATGGCTGAACTCAGTCAAAGCCTTGTGTAGACCATGGTCTGTTTGACCTTATGCTGGCTTTAGCTTTTCAACAAATTACACTCAATTGGAAAAACTGAGCTAAGCTTTCTGTACAACACTGGTGGAATAACTTATGCCACTTCCACCGACTTGATATTGCTTTTGCCTCCTCCTGTAAACCTTTTGTTAATAGAGATCTCTGCTGGTTGCCTCTTACATCATATTTAGATAAGAGTATAAAAAGTTCTTACGTTCATGCCGAAAATTTCAAACCTCCATAATTGCTTTATTCTCTTCTTTCTTACTACATTTTTTTTTGGGCATATTGTTGTTCTAATTAATATAAGCTTGTTTTTATAATTATTTATTATTATGCAAATTAATACGTTCTTGTTTTATAAGAGTATACCCCTACTCATCCCTCCCCTTTCTCCTTTATTTTCTTTTATTTTCTTCCCACTATTGTTGTTATAAAATATAAATAGCTTTCCTGTTTGTTCTTATTGCTGGTTATACTTTGTATTTCATTACTTAACTTTTTTTTTTTTTACTGTATATTGGCTGGCCTTATGTTTCTCTTTCACGTTATTCAATAAAGCTTTTTAAACACAAAAAGAAGCTTTGTGTAGACTGTTAAAAAAAGAGGAAGTGTGGAATGACCCAAATAAAATTAAAGTGTAGCCAACTGGATCAAGGGTGTATTTTGGGGTAACATTATTATGGACGTTTGGCAAGAGCCCAGGTCCGGTGGCCTGATCGACAAGTTCCTGGCCCAAAAATGTTGCTCCAAATTCGAACTATTTCTTGATAGAATTAGCCCCAGCAATGCCAAGACCCTCTATATTCACTTTAGAATTGGTACGCTGCCACTTAAGGTCTTTACGGCTAATTGGGAAAAGATGAGTGATTCAGTGGGAGGATGCCCCTTCTGTCACAATACTGCAGAAACTGAGACGCTTTTTTTATTCTTTTGCCCCAAATACAAAATGCAGAGGTCAAAGTGGATACTCCCACTATGCCATATTCTGGGCGCAAGGTGACATTTGGAGGCCCTACAATTATGAAAATTTGACACATCAGAACCGATTGTCTTTGCCCTGTCAAGATTCCTAAAGTGGGCTTGGCATTTAAGATCTAGCCTTGTGTAGACAAGGGATAGTGATTGATTTTTTTAAAATTCTGTTTTTTTATCGAATATTCCAGTGTCCATCTTGGTTACTCATATGTGGCCCCTTTGTGAATGTTGTATAGACCTGTCCCCGATACATGTAACCCTAGAAAGAACTGATTACTTACACATGCAAGTTGGCTACTATCCAAGGAACTGGAATTTTGCTCTTGTCACCCCATACGTATCTGGATACCTAGTCGTGTTTCCTTCCCATGTGTTTATCCGTAAATATAGGTAAACAACAGGAGAGAGAGGGAAAAAAATTGAGCCACTCTTAGTCCCCCTGAACAATATCAATTCAACAACAAAAGAGTTGACCAACAAAAGAAGAGCCAGCAAGAGGAATCACTCTTGTTTTTCTAAAAAGAACCCTCACTCACCAACCTAGTTGGTGACATGCTTCATCATCGGGTTCCCACCAGAGAGGCCGAGTGCCTCTCTGGTGTGCTACAACGCCTGACTACAGCGGAGCAAGTTTTTTTTAATGTATGGCGTGAGTGTGCAATAAGTGAGTGAAAAAAGTGGTTAAAAATGCCTTTGTTTTATTCCCAAAAATCTTTAATGGGGTCCGCGGAAGGGAGTATGCAGGTGCCATACGGGTGCGTGTCTTTGACGAACGTGTGACTATAAGCCACCGCCCCCCACCGGGACCCATGGTGTGAGGTTATCCAATACTTCACATACTTACGGCTTTCAGAAATCCTGAAGGCTCAACAACAACCGTGAGTTTATTCGTTTTTTTCCACCACAGGTCAGGGTGCGCCTTAGCGTGCGCATACCACCGTGGTGTGCTGGTCCTGACGAATGCTTCGCTAAGAGCGTTATGAGGCAGAAACATGTTGACCAATTTTTCCTTTTCACAGTAGGATGTACCTGGTCAATTTAACCAGTTATTAAAACATCCAACACACTTGTTTTTATCCGTGCCTAGTTTTCCACCATTAAATTTTTTTTTAAATAAAACAAAGGTATTTTTAACCACTTTTTTCACTCACTTATTGCACACTCACGCCATACACAAAAAAAACGTGCTCCGCTGTAGTCAGGTGTTGTAGCACACCAGAGAGGCACTCGGCCTCTCTGGTGGGAACCCGATGATGAAGCAAGTCACCAACTAGGTTGGTGAGTGAGGGTTCTTTTAGAAAAACAAGAGTGATTCCTCTTGCTGGCTCTTCTTTTGTTGGTCACACTCTTTTGTTGCTGAATTGATATTGTTTAATCCGTAAAACAGCTGCACTAGTCATTTTATTATTGTTTGATTTTCATTTGAGTGCAAGTGTGATAATGATTTACGAATTGTGACACCCAAATGATAGTTGTCATGCCTTGTTATAATCCCTGGCTTTTTAATACTCTTTTTATTTGATGAGTTGGTTCTTTGTTTCTTTTTATGACTTTGTGTGTCGTTTTCTAAATCGGGTGGTTTATTACTTATGTAAGCTAGAAGACATTTTAGGAAATGGGGTTCCCATAAGGATGTTGCATCTGTCACTTTTTAATTGCCTGGATCCCCATAATAGTCACTTTGCAACTGTTTGAGTTTTTCTGCTCGTAAGCATGACGATGCCTCTTGAATTGTGGTTTCACACATATGGTTTTTCCATTGTATGATTTATGCATTAGATTGTTGCTCTAGTCACTTTACAACTTTTTTGCCTTCCAAACGTGTAAGTCTGATGATATTTGAACTGTGATTCACTATATGGTTATTGTCATATTTTTATAGCTGTCTGTTTCTAGCTTTTTTAGCTTGATGTGTTGTGATTTTTACACATGATTGTATTGTACTTTTTATGGTTGTATATGACTGAAATAAAGTAAAGTAACTACGAAACTGATCAGTTTACAAAGATCACATGTTTCGAGTACAATCCAGGTATGGCTAAAGATAGTGCAATTACCTTTTGGGAAAAGACAGTGGTAAGGACACAGACTTTGTGCTGTGTATTTTGAAACTTTAAAACTGCTCTTTTCCTCTACCCATGACTGCTTAAAATATCTCTTGGTTTCTGTGCAATTTGTACTTTTAAAACTTCTGTTTTCTTCTACCTGTGACTGTTTACATTTCTCTCCTGGTTTTACCCTATACTGTGCTAAGGCCTCCAGAAGGCAATCCAACCTCCCCACCTGCATTTTACAAGCGAAACAGGCACAATACACCCCAGAGCCTAACCAGAGGGTGTTTGGGAGACTGCTTAATCTGCTTTGTGCGTTAAATGTATGTAGCACGCGTTTATGGCTAGAAAAAGTGATTTAAGTGTGTGAAAAGCAGTCTTTTTAGTGGCTTTAGATTTGGGCCTTACCTGAAGGGTTGAACAGGAGCTATAGAGTGTGGGTTGAGCCTTTCTGTATCCAAGGAGATTCTGACTTCAGGAGCACTTCCCTGCCCCCTGCAAACTTACGGTCACATGCCTTTTTTTTATAAGTTTCTTACTTCTTGTTGTATCTGTGTTCTGACTGGCTCCTAGGGTTAGAGTTTCTATTGGTGCTAGGGATTAGGGTTTGAGTTCTGATTGCCTGATAGGGCTAGGGTTTTTATTGGTTCCTAGGGCTAGGGTTTCTATTGGACTTAGGGCTTAGGGTAGAGTTCTGATTTCCTGATAGGGCTATGGTTTTTATTGGTTCCTAGGGCTAGGGTTTCTATTGGACTTAGGGCTTAGGATTTGGCTTCTAGAGCAAGGGCTGTAATTGGTTGAAAGGGCTAGGTCTCCCTTTGGCCCTAGGGGTAAGGGCTACGGTTCTGATTGGTTAGGGTTAGGGCTAGGGTTCTCATTGGACAAAGGTCACCTGACCTTGTGCTATTTAACCTTAGGGCTCAGGGCATCTCAGCCCAGGCGGAGAGGCTACAGGCGGAGAGGGCAAGGGTAGTTGCCTGTTTGGGCCTGTTCGGGCCAGGTCAGGCCTAGGGCCAGTAATGCTGCCCTTGTTACCATTTACCAGCAACCACTTTAACCCATCCACAGCCACAAAATTAATAACACACTCTCAGCAAATGCAGACTACTCATGTACAACAAACAAACCCTATCCACACTTCAATGTTTCAACAACCATTACAGCATTGTGCAAAACACATCTATACACCCTTCTACCCCAACTGCCACACATTGGTACCTTCACTCTCACAATAAGCACCACTCTCTCAACACAACACAAACCCACATTATACTTAACCTTTATCCCTACAAACACACACATCCTGTTCATACAAAACACCAGCACTACCCCCTACTTACTCCTAACAGACCCTGTTCCATACCCACCAAACCTATAGTCAACCCTCTCTCATATCAATCACAAGCAAAACCCTCCTTCTCTTTCTACCAAAAACACACAACCCAACAATTCTTACACTCCACAACACATATTACCTCTTCCTGCTACCAAATCCAACATAAACACTCATAACCCCTGTCCATCCCCTCTCATACACCACAAACACACTCCTCCAATGCACATCACCACCCCTTTACCATTCGACTTCCACTCACCAACATTACTTTACATTCAAATCATTCACAGAAATTCACTACATCAATATCTCATCTCACTACTCCACAAAAATAAAACACATCACACACACCAGCACATCAAACTCTCACACACAAACACACAACTTTATGCTGTATTCCATCACAAAATAGAAACAAACACGCCTCCAGCCTCATGACTACACACATAATGCAGATCCTAAACCATCTTCACTCCCAAATGTTCTATCTTCAACACCTACCACAAACATCTCAACACAACAACACTCATTCACCTGACTCCATCTATTGCATGATTTAGAGCCTTAAGACATGACCCACATGCTCCACCTCCACCCCTAACCCATACACCTTCCACCCTAAACAGACACAAACAAAATGAACAACATGCCACTCTTCACCACTTCGCATCTCCATGTCTATCACACAAAAGGCTACTCTGCAAAAACAAAAACACAGCTCACCAACACACTCTCAACCACCATCTCCACCACCTAAAGAAGCACACCCATCAAAAATACCTTCTAAACCTGCTGGATGAGGATTGCGATATAGACAAACAACATTATGGCTATCTTCATACAGTTAATGCCAACACTAATAATACACCTGCTACAAGTTCAAAGAGTACTACTCACTCCTCTAGCAAACAAAGTCACACCACCACCAGAACACAATCTCTAGACTGCCTACTAATAAATACTTGATCACTCTCTTAAAACAAGTAAGATTGTACCTGAGAAAGATCAAGGGGTATCAGCCCAACAAAGTTCATGCAAGGTCAGCCATGACACACGTCAAAGATAATAAGGCATGAAACAGATCAAAGGAGGTCAACTCTGATAAAAAATCAAGGGAGGTCTGGTCTGACTCAAGTCTAGGGAAATCTGCTCTGAGAGATCAAGGGCGGTCAGCTCTGGCCCAGGTCAAGAGAAGTCAGCTCTAATGATGTCAAGAGAGATTAGTTCTGACATAGGTCAGGGGAGTTCAACTCTGATATAAGCAAAGAAAGACTAGCTCTTTCTTTTTCCTGCTTCTTTTCATGTCAAATGTGCTCCACTAATCACATCTCTCTCTCCCTCCCCCTCTCTCTTTCTCTCTCTCTCACGTTCTCGTTTTCTCTATCTCCTTCTCTTGGTCTCTCTCAATCCCTGTCTTTTCCATAGCACACTTTCGGTGGACACAGCCTTTACTTCTGAGAGCCCTCCATCATTCCCATGATCAACCAAGCACAAAATCAGAAAAGCCACAAAAATTCCTGAGGCATCCGACAGAAGCTGAGACATCCCTTTCTACTGGTGCCACAGCCCAGGAATATCTATTCTGAGCACTTGATGGAACACCCAAGCATTCATCTCTCGGTTAAAACCAGCACAGTCACAAATAAAAGGACCACTTCAAGGTGATTGCAAGTTTGACATTGGTGCACTTCACAAGTTCTGAATCTGCTGTTGGTTCTGTAGCAATGACTGTGAAGATAAAGTCTTTGGCACATACCATTGTGATCTAGGTTTCAGGTTCTGGTAGACCCTGTGTTTAATTGCAGCGTATCATGACTGGAATGGATCCAAGTTGAGTCATGTTCAACAAAAGAGAACATCTGCTTTATCATCAAATGCTGTACAGACCACAAACCTTACCTCTGTTTCTCCATGGCATAGTTGATTCGTACTTTGGTGAGCGGTCTAGCACTGCCCTCCTCCAGATTCCGGACATGATCAATAGAAGCGGGACTCTTGGTAGAAACGTGGAGTAGGGTAGATTTCAAGAGACATGTCACCCATCAAGAAGAGCTGCTGTACAAAACCTGTGTCAGTATTCAGCAGGCTGCAGCATAAATTGTCTACACTCCCCATATTCATTTTCTATTCTAGTCCATGTAGTTCCATACACACCGGGTATGTAGCTATATATATAGGACACAGAATTGATTATCACCTCTGATGATGTAGATGTCCTAGGAAATTGTATGCAGACATCTCACCCATTATTGATCATGGCATGCTTCATCATTGGTCTCCACACCACACTCAAGCAGGTTGATACCACCTGGAGTAGACTGAATGATGATTGGGAGCTCTAGGATGTTTTCCAACTGGATAAACACAGGGATTCAGATCAGTTAACAATGTCTAAGGATTTACCCAAAAAGGTATCTCTTTATTCGGAGGGTATGCTTAACATAATTAAAATGCTTAGTTTTCAATGCCTATTGAAAATGATGTTTTCATCATCCATAATTTCTTGTACACATGTTTCGGCCTTGAAATTGCCCATAAGGGCCAACTGCCTTCATCAGGACTATAGGATCCCTAACAGGTGTGCATTCACTAACATGCAACACATATCTGGAGGTAACAAACTCTCCTACCTGGTCCTTTGACTCGTTTATTCCCACCCTATTTAGGGTGTAATAATCAGAGGCAGACCATCGTTGGGGGAATTTGGGACATTTTCCAGGTAAAAGGCCAGTAGAATGGAGGAAGAGCCAGGCATATATCTGGCAACTTCATCTTCTGTCTGCCTCTGCTCTCATCAACAGCTACAGCTCCTACTTAACTCTATCAAAGGCTGGAGTAATGAGATGTGTCTTTCTGTCACACATCACCTAAGATAGCAGAACTAGATTTATGGTACACCAGTTACACCTATCATACAGGATGTCACCTCAGAGAACAGGGCTATCTGTCGGGATGCACAGACTAATAATTTAATTTCAGCTCAACTATAGCATCAGTTGCTCAAAACTTAAAGCATGACACAGCGGGCAACAAAACCTGGTTGTATAAATCTTACAGTGTAACCATCAGACAATAGAGCTATCCCTTGGAATACAAAGGCCTCCCCTTATGATATATTAAAATTCAGAGTTATTCCAGAGGTTGCATGGCTCATACAGGTGATGAATGAAACAACATTCTACATTCAGGGTTCCCTAGATGGTACATGGTCACAATTTGAACAGTAGATCTATCACTTGAATTGCACAGGGTGCATAGGCGAGACATGTGACACCTTAGACAACAGAGAGCAGTGCAATGTCTCTGATAACACCATTGACTTCTTTTCACACCATTCATAGTTGAGGGGTCTCTAGACAACAATTTCGATCTCACTGTGGAAGACTTTTCCCATGTTGCATTTTTGGAAGGTAACATGTCCATATGCATCTTGATTAGCTCCTTCAAGATTATACACTCACTCACAGAGGGGCTTCATGCTCACTCGAGGAATGGAGGAGGTTCAGAAAAAAGTGCATACGTTCCAGGAACAGAAGAAGAAACATTGTTCAACTACAGGACGATATTTTAGGCACAATGCAAAATCGTTATGAAGGGGTTGCAAAAGGAGATAAACTTCCCTTTTCCAAATTTGTTTCCACTTGAAGCTTCGCTGACTACCACCTCTCTCAATATTACCAAATACTACTTACTGAATGGCCTTACCTGAGGTACCCGGAGAGCCACAGAGGTGTTTTTTGTATGTGACTTATTTGTATTGTATTTTTTGTATAGCATCTGGCACAGAGGAAATGTGTGGTAGGAGCTTACAATTGTAAGGTATTTATCACCAAGACACGTTGTAACATCAAACATCACTTGAGCTCTGAGGGGTATGTTTATATACAATGGTAGTGCACTGTGACAACACTGCATCAGATCCATTTTACTCCTTTGTTGTTGTTTCTATAGTAAGAAGAAGACAAATTTAGCATCAACTCAGTCCATCTTTCACATTGAAAGGTGGAACCAAAAACATGCACAATTAATTTGGACCATTACCTCTGCACCCGCTTCCTCATTGTAGTCCTTATAAAAGAGGTGAACCCAATCTTCAATATATGATCTTCAATTCTGAATAGTTATGAAATGTTAGGGCTGCCAAACTATAATGAGTGCTGATAGAAGGGCTGCAAGTCCCCGACCTGGCCTGGTTTTTGCTGTATTTGCAGTTTACTGAGTTTTTGGTTAAAAGATCCCTGCTCAGTTTTTTTCCACTATAACTAGGTCCACTCCTGATTGGCCGGAGGGTAATTTCGAGGAGATGCTGATGCGTGTATTACCAAACAAAGCCCCTAAAACTGCAACCATGTGAAAGATCTAGATAGTAGCTGTCATTAGTATTGAGGTATCAATCCACGATATGGCACTATTTAGAAGACAGCCACTGAGCTTATTCCAACCGGAAAGAGTTTCTCGTGTGGAATCCCAATATACAGAATTATACTAATGTCAGTTTTTGCTTGACATCCTTTTTTCCCTAGTGAGACAGAGACCTGCCATATGCAAATCAGCTTTGCTGCTGCTCCAATAGGAACAGTCCACCAAGAACTACCCAGCATGGCCCCTCTATGGGAACTTAAGCAATCACAGGCTAGTTTTGGCCTCCTGCGACCTCATCAGTGAAGTATAGCTTGGGTCCTGGGACACAGCGGGTACAAAACACTGGGGCAGGGCATACCAGTCACAGCTAGGGCGTCTACTGCAACAAATCACAGCTAGGGCATCGACTGCAACAAACAACAGAGTGATGAAAGGGATGCTTGATTTAATTTCAGCTACTGAAGGTTGCTTGAACAGTATTCCATCGGTTTTAACCCAAAGTGTGGCACCCATGGCATAATAAAGAAGAATATAAATTCCCTTTGGTAGCCAAATAAAATAATTGTTCAACCAATCATCTCAAATGTACCACAAAACATTCATATCAATCATACAAAAAACCATATGTCTATATTTGCAATGCCACAAGACAACCACTGACTAATAATGGAATGCCACCTATATTTTATTTAAAAAATGTTAGAACCATTGAAAATTGTTAATTATACAGAATTCGTAAATCTTCATATTATCAAAAACATATAACATTATACAATTTCATGTATTTCATAGACAGCACATCAATTAATTACGAGGGAGATGCAAAAATTCATCAAGTATCAAAAACAAATATGATATGACATATATGGATCCTACAAATAGTACATACACTATATTCACGCGTTAAAAACAATTAAAAAAATATAGTCTAAAAGAAGGATAAAACAAAGGAAGAGAGAGACGGATAGCAAATACGACAGTACACTTATTAGTGGTTCGTAGACTAATCCAGGTAAAAAAAACTCTCAAAAGCCAGACATGTATGCAGTCCAAGTGTTTTTATCACAATGGCTGGCCGGTACCCTGGATTTAGTTTATCCCAGGCGTCGACGCGGTGCGGTGGTGTTCGCAGAATAATGGCCACCTTTATCAAGACAAATATAATGTGCCTCTCCTTTTAAAATCTTCAAACAAATACCCAAGCAACTGTGGCTAATATCCAACAGGCGTAAATAGTCCTTGTAGGCAAATGGGTCCACCGTTTACTATAGGGATACCATCATTCCACTTGGAAAATCCTGTGTCAGGACTGTTACCTATTCAATTGTGCCCCAGGATTCCAGGTCAATCTGTTTGCACTGTCCCTCCTTGTGAGTGGATATTCCAGGATCTCAAACCGCGGGACCAACAATCTCCCGAAAGCATTTAGATCCTATAGTGTTTTCTAGTCCTTCGGCGTCCGAGCGTCCGATCTGCTGGTGTTGTGGGCATAACTCCACAGACATTGCCTTCTTTCTGCTCGCTACTCCTTTTGGTTGCCATGCTCACAGGAATAGGGACAGGTTCCAGTGGCTGCAAAACACTAGAATAAGCTCCAGTGGTGGCTGATTTCATCCAACCTTTTCTGTGGCATGCCACCAAAGATCAATTTTCCACCAATTAATACAGCACATGCCTGTGGTCATGGCTTGGAAGCCACCAGGCAATTCAGGAAAAATACAGGGGATACAGTCGAGGAAGGAGAACATTGAATGCTTCAGCTGAATGAACCTAGGAGGTTGTTTCCATACTGAAGTTTCTTTAGGATGCGGTTTCACTGGGATTGTCAATCACCAGGAGTGTAGCTACAGTGGGTTTTGTTTCCGGTGTCACAGCCCCGTAATAAATACACTTTCTAATAGTCACTTGGGTCCACAGACTCTCAGTCGGGTATGCTGGTGTCTGTGTCGGATTTCACCATGGATCTGAAGCACTGGAGACATTTGTCTCTTGGAAACCTTGAATTTCCTAAATGGAACTCGCCTTTCTTTAGATCCACACACACACATACATTAAAAACAAAACATAAAATTAAGTCATTATGGGCCTTATGTACAAAGAATTTATTTGCGCACTGACTTTTTTGCAATTTAATTCTGATTTTACGAGCCAACCTCTGTACTATTAGGTCGGTTTGCAATATCACAATTTGGAGTGGGTCACAATTTGTCCTACATCATCAACATTCATGAAGTGGGTTGCAATTTTCAGCTCGCTCCGATTGGATGCCATCACAGGGATGATGGCCTGCTGGGGTCAGCGGACGGCAGACCACCATGTCTATGATTGCATTTAAATGAAATATTCCTTAAAGGAAATGGGTCTGCATCTCAGAAAAAAAATACTTTAAGAAAAACGTTTGTTTGAAAGTAGACCACTGCCCACTTGCAAACATACTTTTTTTAAACTTTCACAAAGGGGATGGGGCCTGCTGGGGCTTGTCTCCCTTTGCAGTTGGGTTACCACCTCCTTTGAAGAGTCAGTAACCTATCAATGGTTTGCAACCAAAATTTCGGTTGTCAACCACTGATTCATAGCATTGCAAATCACAATTTGGAAGGGACGCCTTAAACATCCCCTTCAAAATAGTGATTTGTTATGCCTTTCTAAACCCATATTGTGATTCAGTAATGTTTTATAGAATCATAAAATGGGTTTAGTAGATTTAACAAAACAATTTTGCATGTGCAAACCGATTGTAGGTTTTGTGACCGCTAAATGGCTTTGTATATCAGGCCCTAAAAGATCTGATGACTTTGTAACCTCTCAGCTTGATGTTATCCCCCACTTCAAGGAACTAACATAAAGTTTACAAAAAAATCTTGAAGTGACATATATATACACATAATTGTGCAACAAGTACATTAACTCACCAAACCATATCACTGTTACTGGAAAGTATGGCCTAAAGGTTACAATCAGACCTCCAGAGCTGTCTTCATTGGGACTGGAGCTGAAGACTACGGTAGGGAAAGGATCAGGGGACAAGCACCAATGCTACCAGCCCTAGACCTTGCCACCACACAATGGCGACTGGTAGTACTCACTCAATTAAACGGGCAGCTGAGCCTAGGTGGGAGAATGGTGAGACAGTGCTAAGCACCACCATATTGATGTTCCATATGGTGGCACTGATGGTCTTCCTTGTTGAAATAGTGCCTGGTGGAAACCCCCAAGCTCTGGGAAATCCCTAGCATGTCAGAAGTGCAGGTGGAATCCTGAACATTCCCCAGATTCAGAGCTCCAAGGTACAGCGTTAGTACCAAGGATTGCCTTTCCTGGAGTAAGCAAGGATCCCTGCCCATCAAAAAGGAAATCCTCTTTCTAGTGCTGTACATACTCATGGTATCTGCAAGGTAATCCCCTGCGCTCCCTTCTTACTGGGGGTGCCTGTGAATCACAGGGAAGGTAATACTTAGATAACTATGTGCCCTGGGGTGACAAGAACCACCATTACCATATTACACATGCATGAATGGTCAGTTGCAGACCCCCAGTTCCCATTAGGTGCTACCTCTATCTTTGAACTGGGGAGGGCTACCACCATCCTTCCACCCTGCCAGCTAATGTATAAATCAGTAGCTATTGCCACCACCCAATTCTTAGATTGCAGGGGTTTGGCAGGCCACAACATTTGATTGATGCCATCCCTTCCTTATAGCTGGGTGGCAATTGGTATTACTTTGTCGAGGAAAGTTACAGTCACTCTATGTTAATGTTGAAAATGGAAGATTTTCTAATTTCTTAAACTCTTTTTGTACAGCATGCAGGTACTCCAAGCTTGGGGAGATTTGAATGTCTTCAAGAATGCTGTTTATTTTTCAAAATATCACTTTTCCAGCCACTGATTCTCCCAACAATCCTTCAGGCCTCTACCTTCCAAATGCCCCTTAAACACAGTCACTCCCTGCTTGTTGTATCTTGTTTTATGTTACCTACAACATAGTGATTGTTCGGAAATCTCAGGCTCACATGCCCCTAATAGTAATGACCAAGATTCGCCCCTGTCAGTCGCTGCATTTTGTTGTGAAGAACTACAGAGACTCGTCTTGAAGAAAGTAGATTCAGTTTAATATAGAGGACAGCACACAGCCTTCCAGCAGCTCGTCAAGTGAAGACAAACCATCTTCCACAGAACGCTCTCCCAGAATGTCCATGGCGACATTCTACAACAAGTTCCAAATGGGAACCTACATACAGAACAATCTATAACACATCTGCCTCCTTAACAAACCCCAAACAATAATAAACTATAATACATGAGATAAAAATTGCTTGCAAAGAAAGATACATGGAAGATAACACAATTCGGCCAGCATAACTTTTTCATAGCATGTACAAAATAAGTGCAGTACAGCACAGGGCCCCCATAGCAATAATGAAACTGAATAACAAAAGTGGACTTGCAAAAGATAACTCATGATTAAACAGCCGAATCCTAATGCAAGTCAAATGATTAAAGCAAGACGTAATCACATAAATATTTAGGGAGAACAGTATTCCTGATATTTCTTACCCTTCCAGTGATAGTTGAGGAACAAACAGGACATGCCACATTACCCTGGTCAACATTAGTAGATTCTCCAGATGGGCCAGTGTAAAGACTAGAAAATGATTCTTCTCATGAATAGAACAAGAATCTCCCGCTCCCTCATTATTAGATCCAGGATTGCCTCCGACAACTCCACCTCATTATCCCTACTCAACTCAACCTCCAACCACCATTCAGCCTCTGAATCAGGCACCTCAGCTGGCCCCAACTCCACTCCCGCACCAGCACCAACCTCAAGGTCTCTCTTGACCAGAGCCATTCTACCCTTATGCCACCATTTCCTATTTCCAACCTAAATAGCATAACTAGAAACTTTCACCACCCATGTGACAGGGAAGAACTTAGAACACTGCTTCTTTTGACCCTGGGGTCTTTTAATCTTCACCAAGTCACCTACATGGACTGTAACCTCCTTAATCTCCTTAATCATCTTACCTCAGCTTGCCTCCCCCTTGCCCTTCTTCCACCTTGCTGCGCACATCCTCACTACTAGGAATTTCTTACTTGCTTCGGTTTAATCCAAGATCCACGCAGGGAACTAATCACAAGAAGAGTGCCTACCTATCAACAACACAAATAGGGGAATCCTTCTCCTGTAGAAAAATGCAGGGTATTCCAGTAACTCCAAAGCCTATCTTGGACAACCTTCAATATATCTACCCCAGCAGCCAATGCTACCTGAACAGTTTCCTTCAACATCTGGTTTATTCTTTCTACCATTCCTTTGGTTTGTGGACTAGCAACCGTGACATGCTTAATGCAATGGTCATTAATAAACTCCTGCATAGCGTTAAGACTTGAACTGCACTCCATTGTCAGTGACTATAACATGGGGATACCCTTGCCTCTCAAACAAAGACAATAACAACCATACTACAGCCTCCGTGTTGGGTGCTTTCAAAAATGTACACTCCACCCACCACAAGTAGTAGTCCACAGATACCAAGGCATATCTCCTACACACTGGTAAATCAAACATAGGACCCACAAAGTCCATTCCCAACATTTCCCAAGGACCCTTAGGAAACTCAACTGGGCACAAAGGGGTTTGATAAACCTGCAAGGATTTGTTGGCTTGACTACATCCCATGCATTACCCTACCCACACATCTACCTCATTATTCCCGGCCACCAGTAAAAATCACACACTCTTTTCTTTGTGCCGGTCCTGCCAACATGACCTTGAGGTGCAAGATCTACCAACCGATTCCTCAGAAAACTTGGGGGAACGAGCATGTTCCCACGCAGCACCAACTCATTCTCAATAGACAGCTCATCTTTGACTTTGTAAAAAAAGGCCTGATATCATCACTTATGTTCCTTTCCTGAGGCCAACATTTTGTAATGAATTGTTTTAATGGGACCTGACAATTGTTTTTCTCATCATACTCCTTCCACTCCCCATATGAAATCGTTTTGCTGGTAACTACCACACCATCCACTTTCCCAACAACACATTCAACCTCATCAACCATGGTCTCTTCACCATTATTCTTAATTGGGCACCTGGATAGAAAATCCGCCCTGGCATTCTTGGTTCCAGGAATGTGTTTCACATCAAAGTTGAACTCATACATTCTTGCAAATAGCCTTACCAACCTAGGGCTCGC
Source organism: Calotriton arnoldi (assembly GCA_963921515.1). Taxonomy (NCBI): domain Eukaryota; kingdom Metazoa; phylum Chordata; class Amphibia; order Caudata; family Salamandridae; genus Calotriton; species Calotriton arnoldi. The sequence continues at coordinate 2,283,664 of CAWUFW010000488.1, read as the reverse complement.
CTTACTCAAATTCTTTTCAGAAAGTAAAAATACCAACAGTTTGTGATCCGTAATGAAGGAAAACGTACATCCACAGATATGTTGAAAAATGTCTAGTTGCTCATACACATGCCAGTGCTTTCTGTTTGATAGTACCATAGTTACACTTAGCCCCGCAAACGCTACAGTACATTCTTTCCCCTCCATCTGCAATAGTACTGTCCCCAAACTTACACCACTAGCATCTACTGTCACAATGGACTTAGCATCATCTTTGAATGCAGATAAAGCAGGAGCATCAACAATCAACTATTTCAAACCTTCAAACGCTTCACGTTCCTCAGTCCTCCAAACATATTCAGCCCCCTCGCGCAAACGTTTCCTGAGGGATTTAGTTTGTAAAGCAAAACTCTGTATACACCTGGAATAATATTTGGACAACCCTATGAAGGCTCTTAACTGATCCTTATCTGTAGGTGCCAGGCTTTCTTTAATTGCATCAACCAAATCAGATTTGGGTTTAATACCAGTTTTGGACAAACTGTGCCCTAAATACTCTACTTCTGGGCCCTAAATACTCTACTTCTGGAGCCATGAAGCAACATTTATCCTTCTTTACCATCAGATCTTGTCTTTCTAATGTGCCCAACACATCATCTAAGGCTTTCAAGTGTTCCTCCTCATTGTTTGTGAATATTAAAATATCGTCTTGGCACGCTAAAACCTGCTTATTGTCTCCAAAAAGCTTAAACATTAATTCCTTAAAGACCGAAGCAGCTGACACTAGGCCAAAAGGCATGCGCAGGAACCTGTACGCACCTTAAAATTGTTAAAGATGTGGAATTAGCACACAAATCTATTTGGTGGTACGCTGCCTTCAGGTTAATAGTGGAAAATACATTGGCATCCCCCAATTGTGCTAGCATCTCTTGAATTTTGGGAAGGGGAAAACAATCCAGCAGAAAGTTTTTGTTGAGAGACCTGAGGTCAACACAGAGCATCATCTCACCATTTTTCTTTTTGGCTACCACAATGGAGGAAGCCCACTCAGAAGAGTGAACAGGCTCAATGACTCTTGCAGAACACAACTTATCTAAATGATCATTCAATTGACCCCTTACACTCAACGGAACATTTTGCTTTATGCACAACTGGCACAGCCTCTTTCATGCTTGAATCCCTTCACCAACCCAAGACGATCTTGAAAAAGTGATCTATGATCCTCAAGTAACTCTGTTACTGTTCGGGGTTGCACAACATGATCCACTAAAGATATGGGACATTCAGTTCCTGGTCTGAGCACCATACCAAGTGCTCCCTGATCCCTCCACCCCAACATATTGTATCCTTGTACCACCACATAAATCTTAGTAGTGATGGACCTCCCTTTAAATGGCAATATGTCATTGAAAAAGCCATTAAGTCAATACTATGACCACCAAAAGCGATGGTGCATATGTCAGGAAGCAACAATTGGATTGAAGACCACTCTAACTAGTATATTTTGTCAGTAATAATGATGATAGGTAACCCAGAATCCACAGTAACTTTTAACTTGGTCTTACCAATATAGACATCATAAATGGGATCACCACCTTTAACATTACCCTGAATTGTTTCCACCATTTTGATGGATAACAGTACCCTGGGGTCTAATTCTTCCGCTAACTCACGGTAAGAATGAAGTACCTCTTCCTTCATAAACCCCACCTTTTGCGCAATCCTACACACTTTTGAAAAATGCTGCTTTACATTTCAAACACAGTTTATTGATTGCAGGACACTTCTTAGCATTGGCCAAGTGGTTGCTGGATCCACACCAGAAGCATGTGTTGGGACTACTGACAGATCTCCTACTTTTCTTTGAATCCTTATCAAGCGAATTGTGGGATTTGGCTTTGACTTTGACTGCATGGCCTGTTCCGTAGTTACATGTTCCTTGCCTTTGTTCAATTCCTTCGAAGCCTGGGTCGACCTTTCAATTCCTCTGGCTATCTCTAGTGTTTCCTGGAGATCAGGATTCTGAGAGCATAACAATTTCTGCTGGATACGCTTGTCAAAACAATTAACCACAATTTGGTCCCTGAAATAATTATTCAGGTTACCATCGAACTCGCATGTTGAGGTTAATACCCTTAATTCTGTCAAAAAATTATCCATGGATTAAAACTACGATTGTGTCCTGGTAAAAGACCTATGCCTTTCTACAATAATACTGGTGTCATCTTTAAAATGATTTTTAAGTCTATTAATAGCTTCTGTGTACTTATCCCATTCTGTGACAGGGGGGTGGAGAGCTGTGGGTAAATGGTAAAATATGTGTTGGCCCTCAGCATCTAAACACTAGTAAAGCATTACATTTGTCCCCATCAATAGCAATCAAATAGATGTCAAAGTTTTTAAACCATTGAAGACACTTATACTTTTGAATTCCAGCTTCCACTAAGAACGGTAGTGGAATATTGGCATTTTGCATCTTGAAAGAATAAGGATACAGTAAACACATTTATCGCTAAATGTAGAAAGTACCAGGTACCGAAAATATGGAGCGCTCTAATGATTCCACCAGACCCAGCAACTGTGTACCCACAACAACATAAATGGAAGTAACAATTCTAGAAACTTTTATAAAATGCCAGCCAGCAACCAATGAGTTTGTGTCTAACAGTGTCAAAACAAATATATTACCGTTCACTGAGCTGAACTAATCTTGCAGGCGAAATGCCTGAAAACAAGAGCCAACAGGAATACAATACAACCGAGTATTCAGGCGCGCTTCCATGAATGAAAGTAGGAAGCCGTACCCATCGCCAAGAACAAGCAACTAGAATGCCTCAGAAAGACGCGCAAATGCCGAAAACGACAATCGTAGAACCAATAATGAATGACAGTTGGCGTGCCTAGAGCTGAAGACCGGCCGATAACGATGTAGTAAGACGTGCCTGACGCCGCAACCAGAAAGTGGAACCAGAGATTGTTGTCCCAAAATACGGCCGCCAAGCACAGCCGACATTCTTTCGAGAGGCAATCAAGCTTGACACTTGCGTTGAAACGCACGAGCTGCAGAGTGCGCGCACACACCAGGGAAAAATGCCTTCTGGCGCTTTGGAAATTGATGGAAGCGATGGGAGCTCGCGGTGAGTACAAGGGCTGAGTAGCATGCGCTAACAGGATGGGAGCTCGGGACGGGGCTAGCGGTGAAAGGGTTGTGGCAGTCAACCCCCGCACGCAGGGCCTGGCACCCGAACGGGCAACTCCAAAACTGCCTCCCAACTATTTCTGCAGCACTGCCTGCTTCTCAACAACGTGCTCAGAGGGGCACAAACAGTACCGCAAAATCCAAAGCGGCCGCTTCGTATGGCGTATATTGAAAAGTCAAATAAGCAAAGCGTTGTAACTTGCCTGTCTGCCTGCAGCACAAAGAAGTACTGGTGCTGTCCTCGTGCACGGGATTGAGCCGCTTGTCGCCAATGTCTTGAAGAAAGTAGATGCAGCATTTAATAGAGGACAGACAGCACACGGCCTTCCAGCAGCTCATCAAGTGAAGACAAACCGTATTCCACTGAACGCTCTCCCAGAAATAAATGATGTTGAAGAGTAGGAAGACAATTAAAACAGCAGTGAGCCTGACAAAGACACCACAAAAACACATGAATTCAGAACACTTTTCACCAAATCAGTATCTTGAACAACATCCCACCTATACCAGGCTTTTGTATCACTCAGTTGATTCTGGAAGGAAGGAAAAACTCTCCTCTCCAGGAATCATCTCACGCCACCAATAACAAAAGTGCCAGCTCTGTGGGCTCAAGAGCTGCAATAAAGTGCCTGCTTCCTCCCAACCTTGTGTACCCGATCCGGTATCCGTCCTTCTTGACTCCGTAGATGGCTTTCTAAGTATTTTCATGCCTTGAGTCCACCTACATACATAGATTAATGCTTTATTTTGGGTTGACCTTATTGCAAATATTCCTTTCAATTTTATTTTACAACATTTTGAGTTATTTTTCTTTTGCAAATTGATAAACAACTGTAACTTACACCAAAGTCTAGTTTTATAGTTGTGGAGTAAAGGAATATTACTCCAATTATCCATTTCACTTTCACTCTGTTCTGAGTTTGACTTTTCAGTGATTGGTATAGTGGCATATAATGTGACTAGATTTTGGAGTAATTTATATGTACACCAAAACTCAACATTATGAGTGATGGGCTGAAAGATTGTTTAGGACACTGTATTTAAATATATGTTGAATTTACTTAGAAAGCACAATCATTTAAAAATGTTTAAAAAAGTACAAACTGTTTATAATCATTGAGAGTTTTTTAAGCATTACATTATAATTAAGAGAAAAAACGTTTTTCATAATGTTAACATGACTAATATTAAAAATGATGTATCGAATTTTGTCATTTGTCACAACATTTTCAAAACTCTTGAGAATAATGCTTTCACAAATGAATGTTAAAAACATAATCAGAACACGAAAATCAACATTTCGAAGGTCTCTGTATTTCACAGTTGGAAAGGAGTCACAGTTCACAACTGACTTTGTCATACTGAAGACAAATGATATATGTCACTATTCCTAAGACTCATTGGGGCATATTATCAAGGGCTCGATCGCCGCTTTAGCGGGACTTTTTCCCGCTAAAGCGGCGATAATTCAAACGCCCTATTAGCAAGCTGTCGCTAACTGCTGTTAGCGACAGCTTTTAGGCGATAGCGACCGGGTTGGGTGCCGCTTTGCATGCCAGCGATATTTATCGCTAATGGCATGCAAAGTAGGCGTTCCCAACCTAAAAGCGACTGCAAACAGTCGCTAAGGTCGCTATCGCCTATTAGCGAGGCAGGGGAGGTGATTAACGAACCAGCGCTAAACACGTTTAGCGCTGGTTTGTTAACGCCTGGTCTCACCCTGACTTAGCCATGTAATCCAATGGGAGGTGGATTACATGGCTAAATCCCCTCGCCCTATCGCCAAGCTAACACTGGTCACAGTGTGAATATCGCTTGTTTTCAAGCGATATTCACACTGTTCTTCAGGTTTTCTATCGCTTTGGAGATAAGCGTTGCTGATAGCACGCTATCTCCGCGATAGAAACCTGCGATAGCCGGCGATAATTATCCAAGCGCTAACTGCGCTTAGCGATAATTATCGCCGGTTATTGCTAATAGGCCCCATTGTGTTTACTTTATCGACTCCCGGTGGATGACTGAGTTGGCTTGGATGGAATTCGAAACTGTGACTTACAGTTTAGACACAAATATCCACAGCTGTAACCAAACTCACTACACTGACACAATGACAGTGTATGATAAGCCTTTTTGGAGAGGCGCAGTCGTATTTACAAGATATGGGGCATATTTATCAAACTTTCAGACAGCGCACCAAGCCACCTTGCTGCGCTGTGGGAAAGGGAAAGGGCAGGAATGTGCCGTATTTAACAATATACGGCACATTCCTGTCCTCTCCTTGCGCTGGCGCACATACTGCTGCCTAGCGCTAACGCAGGCACCCTTGCGCCGTGGTTCAAGGGTGCTTGCGTTGCAGACAGGATTGTGTTTTTTGCAGAAAGGGGCACCTTCCTGCACATATACAATTCTCTGGGGCATTTTCTCGTTCTACGTGTGCTGCACACATAAAAAGAGGAGAAATAATTATATTTTTCTCCGTTACTCCTCACATGGGAAGGCGTAGCATTTTGACGCATTTCCAGATCTACCAGTAAAATCAATGAGTGGAAGCGTGGGAACGTCCACACCCCACTCATGGAACGCCTCCCTGGGGCATAGTAACGCAACCCAGTGATTTGCTCTGTGTTGCGTTACTCTAGATTTATTAAGCCATGCAGAGCCACATAAGGTGGCTTAGCGTGGCTTGATAAATCTAACTTAGTAGTTGCGCCGCTCTTGTGCCCCATTGCTTGGTGCATGGAGGACGCAACTGAATGATAAATAAGCCCCATTATCTCCAGGTCTGCGCTACTAAAAATATTGTTGAATAAGGTCAACAACCTCTGTTGCAATTTTAAAAGTCTACAGGCCTACCTTAAATTGGCTAACAACAAAAATGAGTAAGTCTACATCTGTGAATATGAAGAATTTGACCAATGGCTTGCTCTGGGGTATGTTTCTTGCTACTGCTCTGTGTGTAGTGCTCAGTCTAGGTGTTGGTGAGATATCCTTAATCTGTGGGTTTTTAAAGCTATATATATTCAAGTGTAAAAGATTTCTTCTGAAAATCACACAATATTCTTAAAAGGGTGTCTTCTTTTTCCAATAAAAAAGTTTTCAATAGTCAGAGGTTAATAAAAATGTGGACCTGACAATGCGGTACTGCTTGATAACACCCCTGTATTTCCAAAAACCACTGCTCCAAGGGTTGTCATACAAAGGCCTATGAAAGCAGTATAAATATACAATATAGCAGATGTCTCGCTTGACTCCACGTTTAATCTGTGCGCAGAGGGCAGGGTGGGAACAGGTGGAGCTCCCTCGATACTAATGGTTTATTGCATATGTGTAGCTTCCTACAGTGATGTGTTTATCATGTCTGGGAAAAAGTGTAAATTATCTTGTATTGTTGTTCAACAATAAATGCTGTCTGAAACCAAATGTACAAACTTGTTTATGTTTCTGCTTTAAAATAACAGTAGAACTAATTTGATGTTTTTCTTATTTGACTCTGAACTCGTACAGTGCATCAAAGAGATTCATTTTCATTCCTGATTAGCCCTTCATTTTAGGGATTTTCTAACAGTTAGGTTTTTAACAAGGTTCTAAAATTTAAAGGATGTCATCCAGTCGCGGCTGCTGGCAAAAAAAAGTGGGGCGGCAGCGTGGCAATAGCGGGGTGTGGAGGAAATTAATAATAAATTAAAAGTTTACCTGATGCTGCTGGCCGCCTCGCGCCTCAGTGCTCCTCTGCTTCTTTCTCCCAGCAGTCACTGGAACACCATCAGAGACTCCCCATCCAATCCCCATGCTGCTCTCATGCTGCATGAGATCAGCGCCGGGATTGGCCTGAGTGGGCTGATTTAACACTCGCTCAGGCACAGAGAGTATGTACCGTTTCTCCACCCGGCGTGTAATACAGCTAGGTTGGAGAAACCTAAGTGCGCATGTCTGTTTGGCTGGCCAAAGACGGTTGGCCAAACTCACATGTGCACCTATGAGTGCACTCCACCCCACTACTCCTCCCTCCCATGGCCCGGCCCGCCCTACCCTGCACACACTTGGCTCATCTAGCAGCTGAAAAATAAAACAATAATAAAATATCATTTTATTTTTCAGCTGCTGGCTCTGAGCCATCGCGGAGTAGCTGCCGCTGAAGTCAACCCGGTTTTTCTGCAGAAATATATCATTCTATTTCGCTCCCTTAAAGAACTTAGGTGATAAGAGTGTTTCCTCCTTTGTGGCCTCTGTACACCTGGTACCCACTGCTGTGGTTTATGCACCGCACACAACATTTCATGTCATAGCTGCTATGTCACATTCTGTGTCCATGCAGGGGTAGAAAAGAAACTGTAATGTGCGACTATAGCACGGAAGATTAATGGACTTTAATTGTCGAATGTCTATACTGTCTTTCATTTAAAAAAATAAAAGCATCTGGGGTGGCGAAATAATAAAAAGACGTGCTACAAACTATGTTGTGGTGCTAGGGACAGTTGTGGAAACACAAACTGCTGAAAACATGGTGTGCCTAAAATGAATTATATTAGGGATACGAAAATCTGATGATTTTTCTAGCGCTGGGACGCTTCCTAAGAAGCAGCTGTGCGCTTTACAAATGACATTCATTCATTTTCCTTCACCACATTTCCCAAGAATCAAGCAAACACAAACGTGCCCTCTATGTGTACAAGTTCAGTCATTAATGTTGTGTTAACTTCAAATCTAAGCACTAGTTTCCCGACGCAACTGTTTAAGGAGTGAATAAAGCCCTTATTTCAATGCAGTAAATACTTCAACAACTCTCCTTTTAGATATATAGTAAGAGCTCTGTTCAATACACACTGTAGAAGCCGGGAACACGAATTAATGAGCTTTCAAAAGAAAGCACTTATAACTGACTTAATTCTTGCATTAAACTATTAGTTATCTAATTATGAAAATGTGCCAAATCGTTATCACCAGCAAAGATAGGGAAATAATAAAACAAGTAATGTGTCAACAATATAAATCATTAAGGACTGTCATTGGCGATTTAAATGTTCTATTAACATTAAGGAGTCAATTACGAATCAGCGGAACAGAATCCCTGTATGAATTTCTGCTCCACCCGATCAGAAGTGGACCAGTGCTCCCATATCCAGACTTACTGAGTGTGGCAACACCGGATCCAATTTTTTCATCCACAATTTGGCTGCTACAATCGTGAGTGGGGAGGCCTGCATTGCAGCCCCACACCCCCCCCCCGCCCCCATTTTCCAGCCCTTGCCTGACTCACAGCTGTGGTATGGGGGAGCATGCAATGCGCCCCCTGCCAGATAACAGTTGCTCCTTCCCTCCGCCATCCTTGCCAACCTCCTAAACTCACCCCCATCCCACTACAGCCCCCCAGCTTACATTTCCATCTGCTTAGAGCAGGTGATAAATGGGAGTGTTAATCTCTACGGAACAGGAAATACCATGCTGAATTTTGCCCAGTAAAACTGGTTCCGCACAGTTAGTCTCCATTCCATGGGGATTCAATTGAATTGAAGGAATTCCATGAGGAAACTCTGGACGGATAATACTGGGAAACTAGAATTTCCACATAGAATTCCGAATTACTCATAATCTGGACTCAAATGTCTCCATATATGTACTGAAGACACCTTTTATCTCTTTTTTTTATACATTTTTTTTATTGTCAACAAGAGGGCAACATACTTGACACAGTATTTCAGCATCAGCATTTAACGAAAAGGAAAGAAAGAAGCATTACTTAAAAACTTAAAGCAAACAGAGGAGCACTATTAACAGAAGGGATCGCCAAAACATACCAATTATCAACATCTAAGACACCTTTATCTCACTGGTTAAGACCAATTGTTCTAAAGTGGCTAAAACCTGTATATGGCTGAGAGAAATGTGTCCTATTGGAATAAAATACTTCCTATTACATCATACAACATAAACTTTGGTGTGTTTTGGCCTCAAATAAAAAAAAAAATCTGAACAAAAGAGAGAAATAGAGTTATGTAAAAGGACGTGGAACCAAAAGCTAGCAGAGGTATTTTGTTCAGTAGTTCTCTTATAGGCAAAACAGGATGTTAATATGCGGCATCACCAGTGCATGACAGGAAAAGGATTGAAAACCAGACAATTAATTTAAATGAAGGATATCGCAAGTGCTGCATACATGTACCCACCAGTAGTCATCGTACTTATTGTGTTGTGCAGTCTATTGTCTGTGTGAGCCCATTCTCCACTGCCCTGTCTTCCATTCTTTCCAGGCCTTTCCAATCCTGCAAATGACTCAGTCTCTGAAAGGTTTAAAAATCCAGACAGCACCCCTACCGCCCTAAAAACACTCCTCCATGGACTACACAGCTGGACCTGGTTTTTGTGGGAACGGTTAGTGAAACAGCTGTATTGTCCTGGGGCATGAACATAATCTGGAAGGTTTCCATGCTCGATCAGAAACATTCCAACCCTCCCATGCAATCGAGTACAGCACCTGTCCTCGTAACTTTGCAACTATAGCCTTGACCTCATACTCTTGAGGACTAGCTATTAAAAGGAAAAACGGGGGAGGAGTGCAAGGTGTGTTTGTGGAGGCTTTCTTGAGTCTGGAGGCATAAGAGACCGAGTGACTGTGCCAATGTGCAGGCAGTAGAAAATGGAATGCAGAAGTCCCCATTCGACCATCAATCTCAACAGGGCTTACAATTTGAGGAGTAAATTTGGAGTGAAACTCTGAAATTATCAGATGTTTAGTGGACAACCACATTCTGCCCGAAATAAATGTGCAGCTTTCCTAGTCTACAAAATGCCTATATTGAACGTTTACTAGCTATAGATGTTGATAAGCTGCTCTTTGGGTAGTCTGGGTATGTTTCAGAAGACTTGTAACTGAAAGGACTGACAAAGATGGGTAAAAAGGAGATCTTCCCTAGGAGGCGCACAAGGAATGGTTCTATGCAAAGTCTCAAGAATAATTCCTCTTCTTCTAACATTATGATGGTTCTGGTGAGGAAACCCCTCAAGTACTGTTCAGTAGACTGATTCAGGGTGGTAAATTGTGGAAGTAAAATGCTTGGTAGCAATTCTTTCCATGAGTTCCTTCCAAAATAAGCTGTAAACTGACTGCCAATGTCAATAGATGTGCCTGGCATTCCATGCAGGCAAAAGATGTGAACTAGAAAGCATTCAGCTAGATCCACCACAGTGGATAACTTCTTGAGTAGTTTAAAGTGACACGTCTTTGTGAAATAGTCCACTACGAGCAAACTGGTATGTTAATTTGATAGTGGGAGTTCCATAATGATACCCACTAATATCATGGGCAAAGGCTGTGTAGGTGTAGGTAATGGCTGTAGTAATCCAGTTGGTGGACAGTGCGAGGTCCTTGCCACTGCATGCACCAAGCATTGACGAACATACTGCTTGACTGACTGTTTTAAGTGATGCCACCAAAAATGTCTATTGTCTGTTTCGAAAAGATTCCTGGAGTAATAGGCTATAGGATGCAACACTTGTATTTGTAAATCCTGTTGAGACAATCTCCTTCATAGCAAACAATGATACATCTGTCTCCACTACAAATGGAAGCGTGACATTCGGGTGTCTCAATATGGGTACTGTTGTACTTGCAGTCCTCTATTTCTGAAAAGCCAATTCCTGATTTTATTTCAAGTGGTATGGTACTCCTTTTTTTGCTCAATTTTATGATGAATTGGATTATTGTAGAAAATTAATGTAAACATTATCTGCAAATCCAACAAACCATGGGCGTGGAGAAGGCCACTCCAAAACTGCCTTAGCCCTAGAATTATCCAAACTAGTTACTTCTCCTGAGATCTTGAACACTAAAAGGATATGCTGGGTACTTCAAACCGACATTCTCAGCATGTAAGCATGTTTTCAAAGCCAAAAGAGCACCTCCTAAACATAACTGAGATGTTGTTCCAAGGTATCAGAGTAAATGAGTATATCATCTAGATATACCGCCACATAGACATCCAGTAAATCACAGAAGATATAATTGAGAAAATGCAGGAAGGTAACTAGGACATCATAGACATTATAAAGTACTCAAAATGTACGAATTGTGTACTGAAAATAGTTTTCCACTCATCACTCTTTCATACTTTCACCAGGTTATATGCTCCCCTCAAATCAAGCATCGTGAAGGTCATGGCAGTCTTGACTTGATCGCAGAGAATAAAATGAGGTGGAGAGAGTGCCCTATTGAGTTCTTGATAGTCAATACCTGGTCAATATTCCCCATTTGATTGAGGTACAAAGAAGGGAGGCCCTGCTGTTGATGTAGAATGCCTTATAAAGCACTTATAAAAATTTGCCTGCTGAAATTGACGCATCACCTCATCTGTCACTGTTAGTGGCTATACTCTTCCATGTGATACGAGTTTCCCGGGAGCTAAGCTGATGACACAATCATACTCATGATGAGAAGAACGTGTATCTGCTCTCTTCTTGATAGAAACATTGTGAAAGTCCTCAACTGATATAGTACAAAACATCTTAACAGCTGAGTCTTTTCTGTAGCTGTGGATACAAGGCGATGTTCTTTGCAATAAGAAAAGTCAGTCTTGACGGAAGAAGCCTCCCAATTAATTAAAAGATGCTGAATCGTTAACCAGGTTGTGCCCTACAAAATAGGGAAGAAAAAGAATCATCTATACCGTCAAGCTTTACTTCACATTTCTAGCTGGAGGGGGCATAAAAAGAACAGCAGCTTCTTGAGAGATATCTCCAGAAGATATGTTGGAAAACGAGGCAGCATCTGTGAGGCCTGCACAAATAACATGACTACATTTGTCCTTCACTGGGAACCAAACACCCAATTGTAGCGCCTGACTCTCAGAGGGTAGCGTTGCAGAGCAGTCTGAGGCTTACTCAAGGGAGGTGGTGTGGGCTAGTAATCGCCATTTGCAGGTGCGCAGAAATAACACTCAATAATTGATTGTCCAGTCTGTACTTTGCTTTATAAAAGTAAGAGTACATTTATTAAACACACACACTACTCAATACTATGCACCAATTTACAAATATACATAAGCTGTTGGAATTACTTTGTGACATTGCGTAACATCTCCAACCCCCAAAAGGGGGTGGGGTCTAGTACCACCACTCCCATGTATGCACATCATCTTGCCCCCTAATGCAGTGTGTTGAGCATAACCTGGAGCGAGGGCCCTGCGCACTGGCACCATCCCAGTGGCGACCCACCCCATTACCTCAACACGCATTAAAAATAGGTTCACCTGCCCTAGTGACACATAACCCTGACTGAGCATCTTATATTGACCATACAGTATGCACCCCTACATATTCAGGGCTAACAGTCTGGGTTGTTCCTCACTTAAGCGCAGCAGCAAAAATACATGTTTACGCACACTTTAGAATGACAGTACTCAGCACATTTGTTGGACATTAAAATGCGTTGCAATTACAGCCCCTAAAGGCATCACAGATGAAATCACAGGATTACGCATATCCAGCCAGACACCCTAGCAGGAGTGTCTGGCAACATAACCCACTTTGCTTATGACATCACCTTACACAGGTACCTTCACATTACATATGTAACCTTCAGTCCCTCTAAAAAGGAATAACCATGAGTAAATGCAGTTCTGGTACAATTACACCTCTTCACCTCCAGAGGATGTCCTTCTCCAGACATCCCCAACTCAGCCCTTCACTCCATGAAGCACTTTGCAATACACCCTCAGCTGTAGAACAAAAGTTCCAGCCCAGAAGGTGTAATGAAACAGGTTGAGCCCTCGAGGGGTTATCCTTTTTAAAACCCTAGGACACTTAGGGTGGGACTTAACTTCGTGCTGGGGGGAGACTGCGCTTCTCCAGCAGCTCCCCCAGCACCCTTTTTCATTCTTGAGGGTGACCCCCTCCTCTGGGGGCCACCAGGCACAAAAACCGGCAGATTTCCAAATGCCTGGCAAGGCATTATGGGGCGCTTTGTGCTCCTTTTTGTGAATATTCGATGAGCGGCTCTCCCGCTGTGCCGGGGAGAGCCGCGATAAGCTAATCGCGGCTTCGCCGCATCTTCTGGCCTTGTTGGGGGGCCCGGTCTCACCCGGACCCCCAGGTAAGTGTAGTCGGCGCGGGGAGCCCACCCCCGGCCGCTCCTCCTCTTTTTTGGGGCCCGGTCCCACCCGGGCCCCTTGCACCGCTTATGGTCTTCCTCGGGGGCCCCGGTCCCACCCGGGACCCCCACATGGCCATGCGTTGGAGGGCAGCCCGGGGAACCCACCCCCGGCTGCCCCCGCTGGCTCCCCGCCCGGCCAGCACCCACGCGTGCTGCCGCGGGAGCCGGCAACTCCATTCTGGTCTGCCCGCTCTGGCGGGCAGACGGCCATTTTTCGGCGGGCTTCGGGGGAGTGCTACGGCACTCTTCCACCACACGCCAGGGCCCGGAGATGGGGTCCCGGGCCCCCTGAGTCTTCTTCCCGTGGGGGCGCGACGGCGCTCCCCACTGCCTCTTCGCCGCACGGGGTCCGGAGATGGGCTCCCGGGCCCCTTCCCCTGCTTCGCGCGTCGGCGGGGGCCAGGGTGGGCTCCTGGCGCCCCGCTGGGGAACATTTTCACGGGGAGCGCGACGGCGCTCCCCGACTTTGCTTCGGGGCCCGGGGATGAGGTCCCGGGCCCCCTGGGGCTCATTTTCGCGGGGGGGGTGCGACGGCGCTCCTCCTCCTTCCTCATTACCGGGGGCCAGGGTGGGCTCCTGGCACCCTGGAGGGCACAATCTTCACGGGGAGCGCGACGGCGCTCCCGGCTTTGCTTCGGGGCCCGGGGATGGGCTCCCGGGCCCCGACCTCCTCTTCGTGGGGGTCAAAGGTCGCTCACCTTCTGGGGGCCATATCTCAGCCCCTGGGGGTCCGATCTGCCCCATTTTTGCGTCCTCTTGCTCCTTGCGGCGGCCCCCAGCCACTGGGAGCACTCTCCTTCGCCCTCCGGGTCTCCAAGAGGGGGCATTCTGCAGGGAGCGGTCTTCACTGGCTCCCTGCGCCAGACTTTCGCCTGGCTCTCCTCCTGGGCCTCTCTTCTTCCTGCGCAGAGGCCCCTGCGTCTGCGCACTGGTCCTGGTCTCTTCTTCTGGTGCTGTTAGGGGCCTGGGGGGCAGTCAGGGGGTACCTCCTTCCAACTGCCCATTGCCTAGGATGCTTGTTTCCGGTCCAGGGAAGACATGGCTTTGCAGTTCGGGCTGGACTGTTCCCATGAGGCCAGGGTCAGACTGATTTGCATATGGCCATGTCTGAACTGGGGTGGTGGAGTGAGCTAAAGAATGATGATGGATTAAACCCAGATCAGTTGACTGGGGGTGAGTGTTTGATTGGCTCAAACGTTCCGTCCATCATCCCCTTTTGTATCGCTTTGTTCGCCCCAAGTTGGCGGGGGTATGCCCAGACGTGGGTCCCTTGCTCACTTTGCCACTGGATTCAAGCAAGCCTGGCTGATGACGGCTGGAATGCCAGAAACCGGTCCTAGGATGCTTGTTTCCGGTCCAGGGAAGACATGGCTTGGCAGTTCGGGCTGGACTGTTCCCATGAGGCACAGGGTCAGACTGATTTGCATATGGCCATGTCTGAACTGGGGTGGTGGAGTGAGCTAAAGAATGATGATGGATTAAACCCAGATCAGTTGACTGGGGGTGAGTGTTTGATTGGCTCAAACGTTCCGTCCATCATCCCCTTTTGTATCGCTTTGTTCGCCCCAAGTTGGCGGGGGTATGCCCAGACGTGGGTCCCTTGCTCACTTTGCCACTGGATTCAAGCAAGCCTGGCTGATGACGGCTGGAATGCCAGAAACCGGTCCTAGGATGCTTGTTTCCGGTCCAGGGAAGACATGGCTTGGCAGTTCGGGCTGGACTGTTCCCATGAGGCACAGGGTCAGACTGATTTGCATATGGCCATGTCTGAACTGGGGTGGTGGAGTGAGCTAAAGAATGATGATGGATTAAACCCAGATCAGTTGACTGGGGGTGAGTGTTTGATTGGCTCAAACGTTCCGTCCATCATCCCCTTTTGTATCGCATTGCCAGGCTCCAGCACCTTCCGCCTCCGCAGACCACACCCCAGAGAGAGCTTCTCTTCCTTCGCAAGCACTTTTTAAAAGTTGAGTAGGGGGCTGGCAGGAAGTCTCTGTTTGTCCTATCAAACAGCGACACATCACTTCCCTGCTGCTCCCCTCCTCCTGGTCCAGCCTCTGGGCTTGTTCAAAATGGCGTCGTCCAGGGTCTCTGGCCACATGGTCTCTGAAACAAGACCCTTTCCCCAGTGCTGCCTTCACCTTGGTTCAGCTTGGTGCCTGGCACCCAGCGACAGCTGCTGATGGATTAGCCTGTAGCTCCACCTATCTTCTCTCCTTGGAGGGAAGATCCTTGCTCTGGGAAGAAAGGTCATTAATCTAACCTGCCAGGGCCAGACCCCAGCCAGGGACTCAGAGAAATATGACATTCCTGGATGACCCAAAAGCAGTACAAATATGACTTTGGACTCTGCAGAATACTTCTTTTCACATCCGCTACCGTGGACTTTAGTGCGTGTCTGGAATCTGTAGGCCTTATGGAAGTTAATCTAACACATGGGCTCCACATTCCCATAGGGGAATAATGAAGTGAAAAACACAGTAAAGCACACTGACTTTCCCTGGCATGTTCCTTCCTAGTGTATAAGGCCTATTCCGTGTCACCACCCAATTCTGCATAAGTCCTGCCACACCATTCACTTCGTAGCTGCTCCCGGACTGCGCACACCAAGAATCTCCCCTGCGCAGCCCCTACACGTGTGCACACGCATGTACACAGGTGTCTGCATGTAACCAGCCCGGTGCCCCTTACTCCAGCTGCTGCGCAGCGGCCTAGTCAAGCTAGGGGACACCAGTAAAATCCACATGCAGTCTCTTCCATCATGAGTTCACTGTGGATGAGTCCCAATTTACGAGGCTCTCCCACAGTAAAAGCTCAACAATTAGGTGCTCAAAAAGCGAAAAATCCGGGCGGCCCATAGTGTCAGAACCACCTTCTAACAGGCATATTATCAAGAAACGGCTTTAAAATTATCGCCGCTTTAGCCGCAGAAAACTGCAGCTAAAGCGGCGATAATGTGCTTGATAATATGCCCTTGAGAACTTCAATAGAAGCCCATGTTCTGGTGTCAACATGGGCTTCTATTGGAATTCTCAAGGGCATATTATCAAGCCCATTATCGCCGCTTTAGCTGCAGTTTTCTGCCGCTAAAGCGGCGATAATTTTACTGCCGTTCTTGATAATATGCCCCAGTGTTTTGCCATCAATCACCGTTATATTTTCATGGAATCTATTTTTTTCATATGTGCAATCTCCTTCTTGTCCTGAAAGGCATAACACACAAACAAATCTCCAAAACCCAGAATCAACTAAGGTGAAGCCTTTGAAAGGTTCTCGAGGCATGGGGCTTAACACTTGTAGATGGGAATGAGCTTTGTTATTAATAGAAACTTCAGTGATTACCTTGTTAATTCCTCCACTGTTTCCTAAGAATGGGTCAGTCAATTTTCCCGACAGCTGAAGACTGGATTCAATATTATGTCCCATGTTGTCCCATTATAAGTATAACTGTGCCTTTCGCCTTCTCTAGTGCTAGGTTTCCTTGCTCCTCCAATCTCCATGGGCTCTTCCTGCCCAGGGGTTCTTGTAAATGTAGTGTGTTTGGTTAACAACTAAAAGGCATCTTTTAACTCGTCTCATTACCCTTGATGAAAGGTGGGTGAAGCTGCCTCTTTTGTCAAAGTTGTTTGTGAAGGCATTTGTTGCATTTAACTGACACAGGCCAGGAGTTATTTATTTCCTTGTTTCAGAGTTAATAAACCTGAGCGTGTAGCTGGCTTCGTCTTGTGTTTTTCAAATGTCGATTTGAATGGAGTGAGAAACTGGTTCCAATTAGCAAGACGAGGACTCTGATTCAAAATCAAGTCCAAGTCATGGTGTCTTTAGTTAAATAGAAGAGTACAAAACAATGTCACTGATATTGTGCCTAAAAACATTGGAACAGGAGGGATCACCCTAGACATTTCTGGGGCTACTAAAGGTAAAGATCTAGCATGGGTGCATTCCCTATTACACCTGTTAATGCCATTTTGCCATTCTCTGGCAGATTACCATTTGCCTTAGGGGGATCATCTAGGGTTCTAGTAAGACTTTTGGTATACGTTTGATGATGATCATTATATCATTTTAAAAAAAGCCAATTTCTGATGGGCTGCATCTATCTCTTCTTGAATTTGATGGATGACTTGTGCCATTGCTTGTAGTGTTTTTTCAGACATGTCCATAGGTTGGCAGATTGCCAGGTTCCAGATTGCCAGAACCACCAAGAAACCCTAATGGCCATAAATCCCTGCAAGAAGGTATTTGGTTGATAAGATGCAAGTCAGACGAACCAGGAGAAAGCAGGTCAAAAGGTTTATTAGCAATTCAGGACCGGATACACCCTCTTGGGGGGCGGGGTCATCTCAATCAGTGGAGCCAGCTAAGGGCTTCTACAAAGGGTAGGTTCTACAACTTCAAGGGGTGATGGGCCAGCTATTAGGCAAGCAGAATACAATGGTTAGGACAATGCAATATGGTATAATGGTGAGACTAGAAAGGTTCCACGGATGGATAGAGTTATGGCTTACCCATCATAATGGCAGAATGTGCTATAACGAGCTTCTGTCAGATGTGATACCAGGAGGGAACCTCATGACATCAGAAGACTGTCAGGTCTAAAGCTGAAAGCCAAGCAAGAAAACAAAAGGAACCAAGCACATGGACCAATAGGTGAACTAAGCGGCAGCTCTTACTGTAAAGAATCAGAAAGGGAGCAAAACAACATAGAAACAAGGACAGATAGGAAAATAAGGATGGATAAACAACAAGTTGCCAGCCATTTGCTCTATCTTTAATGGGCCTTAATTACTGACTCCCAGAACTGTTCAGGCTAACCCAGAATTGAGGATGCCAAGTAAAACTGTGTTGTGTGGTATAGTGGCTGCATGAGCCCAATGTACACTGCCCTGCCTTCTGTACTTCCCAGGACTTTCCAATCGCGTGATTGACTCAATGTCTAAAATGTTTCAAAATCCTGACAACAATCAACACCTATACATATTCCGAAGAGGTTTTTTTACCCTTGTGTTTATTCAACAACTTTCACGCATACAGTAAAGTGCAGGGTGGCACCATGGCAACTAGGAGTCACACTTTCCTCTGACAAATAAAAAGGAAACTTAACACACCTTTTTAAGCAACCTGTCTTTGATGGATTGCTAAACCAACATCTCCTGAGGTCTACTAGCACTATGGATCGTTCTCAGAATCTAGCACAAGAGTTACAAAAACTACACCTTGACAATTCAACATTGAAGCACACCTTGGTATTATAGTCTACAGATATCCCAGCACTCTCTTTAAGTGCCAAACGTTTTTCTGGGGAGATCCGGGAAATTTTAAGAGATTTTTTAAGTTGTATAATGGCGCATTTTGCTTTTAACCTTGCACAGTTTAATAAAGATTGAGTAAAGGTAGGTTATCTTATTGGTTGCCTTACTGAACCTGCTTTGGTTGGGGCTACATTTTTTGTAATAATTTTGGATGCTTGTTTGGAGACATATGATGCCTTTCCACTTGCATTTAAGAAGATGCTTGAACATCCGGATTTTGAGTATTCTGATGAAGAAGCCTTGTGTGATAATCTGCAACGTGAAATCGAGTTTTTGACTTACATGACTCGTTTTCATCAATTGGCAGCTGAAACTACTTCGGTAGAGAGAACACATTGACTCTATTTCAGCAAGGGTTGACATAGATTAAGGGCCTCATTACGATGCTGGTCGGACCTGCTACCGCGGTCCTGTTGGAGGCGGTCCAACTGCCGTATTACGATGCATGCCTCCTGTACTCAGATGGACCACTAAAAGACTACTGACTCCTACAGCCTTTCTCCGACCGCCAAGATGGCAGTCGCAGAAAAACAGCTTCCATAGGGCAATACAGGGATCTCTGACTGTCATGTGGATGACGATGTGGGTTTCCGACGACCTGACCGTGGCAGTCTGACCGCCGGCTTTGAGTCATTGGAACAATGGATTTGGGGTGCATAGTCACCCCAAATCAGCATCTACCCAGACTTTGGCATGGATCCTTTCTCCAGGTCCCCATACACCGCAGCAGCTGAACCCCGAAGCTACGACACTGTGGGAGCTGGAATGCAGGTAAGTCCATAGGTGGCATGTATCCCCATTGACTGGACTGTGCACAGATCGCCACACTTCAGCAATGAGGTACATGGTGCAAAAGGCATATCCCCACATATGTCGTGCATGTGTGTGCATATCACATATTTCCTGAGATTTTCCAAGCTCTTGCAGCGACATATTCGGCCGTAGATGAGACCTCTGCTATAGCATCGGTTGCATCGTATTATGGTGGGGGGAACGTTCCCGGCCTTGGTGGTTGTAATCGGATTGCGGATGCATCGGTCGGACCGACAGTCCGACCGACATTGTAATAAGGCCCATAGAGTTAGTTATTTCTGCTTCTTTTTCTGAACTTATTAAACAAGGATCAAAAACTGAACATAGTTTATAAGAAAGATGAAAGGAAAGAGCCTATGCCAATAGGATTAGTTGGAGGTCCTTTAACTGAGAATGAATAGGATGCCAGTAAAAGGCACCTATTATAGTGATACTGGACATTGAACTCAAAGAGTCCAATGATCTCATGAAAAACAGAAGCAAACAGGAACTTATTGGTTTAATTATATTGGATCATCTATGAATAATACCTATAATAATATTACTTAGCAAAGGATTTACAGAACCTAAGCGAGGCCGGCAAAGAATTCCAAAGTTTAGGGCCCAGGTAAGAAAAGGAGCAATCACCTTTGCCTTGCCTTGTGAATCCGAGGAACAAGTGCATAATTTAGATTACTAAATCGAAGAAAACGATTGAAATGATATGGCGACACCAATGACCTAGAATAAAGTGGTCCAGAACTAGACACAGCCTTGAACATATACCAAAATGCCTTAAATAAGACTCGCTCACCAATTGGGAGCCAGTGTTGGTTCTGAAGAAGGTGAGAGACCAAAGAGTGCTTAGGTAGAAGGTATTTATAAAGGAACAAGGGTCTCTTACACAAAGCATATAAATAGTTGAATGTAAGTAGGGATACAATGAGGCCTATGTTTTTTATCCAACTGGATTATTCATAAATATTTATTATGCACAATAAAAGAACAATGATAAGTAGAAAGCAAACAAAAAAGGGTCAAATAAGCTCAGGCATATGAGTGCGATAAATGAAACACAATGGTTATAGTCACCATCGCGAGTACCAATGCTCATGTGTACAATAATGGACAATTTAACAATCCGGAGAATAAGGGTCCTCTCCCAATTTTCCCTAACTGGTACTGGGTTACATATGTCATAACCCTTTCTGAGGCATAACTCTGTATGTCCTGATAATGATCTTATCATTCCACAAAGGTTCAAAACGTCGCTGACTCTAGTACCTAGACTTGATTGTTAAATTGTCCATTATTGGACACATGAGCATTGGTACTTGTGGATGGTGACTATAACTATTGTGTTTCATTTGTCACATTCATATGTGTGCGCTTTCAAGTCTTATTTGACTCTTTTTTGTTTGCTTTTCCCACACCATTGTTGTTTTATTATGCATAATAAATATTGTGATGCCCCTAAACCAGTCCCAAGATGCTTGTTTCAGGTCCAGGGAGAATCTGGCTTGGCAGTTCGGTCTGCACTGTTCCCACGAGGGACAGGGTCAAGACTGATTTGCATATGGCTGGGTCAAAACTGGGGTGGCATGGTGAGCAAAAGAACGATGGATTAAACCCAGATCTTTGTGACTGGGGGTGAATGTTTTCATTGTTCAGTATTCCGTCCATCATTTGTTCCTTTTACTTTTGTCGCTTAAGTGGGAAGGGTATGCCCAGATGTGGGTCCTGTGCTCACTGCGCCAGTGGATTCAAGCTAGCCTGGCTGATGAGGGGTTTTTCCCCATAACCTGTCCCATGGTGCTTTTTTCTGGTCCAGGGACAATCTGGCTTGGCATTTCGGCTTGGCCTGTTCCCATGAGGAACTGGGTCAAGACTGATTTGCATATGGCTGGGTCCAAACTGGGGTCGCGGGTGAGTAAAAGAACGATGGATTAAACCCAGATCTTTTTGACTGGGGGTGAATGTTTGCATTGCTCAGCATTCCGTCCATCATTTGTTCCTTTTGATTTTGTAACCCTTTCTGAGGCATAACTCTGTATGTCCTGATGATGGTCTTATGATTCCACATAGGATCGAAACGTCGTTGACTCTAGTACCTAGACTCGATTATTAAATTGCCCATTATTGTACACATGAGCATTGGTACTTGTGGATGGTGATTATAACCATTGTGTTTCATTTGTCACATTCATATGCCTGAGCTTTCAAGTCTTATTTGACTCTTTATTGCTTGCTTTTCAAACACCATTGGTGTATTATTGTGCATAATAAATATTTATGAATAATTTCCTAATCCATGCCAAAATAGACTGAGGGGGTATGCTTAGTGAAAAAAGGAGATATTGAAGGCTTTCTTGCAAGAGAATAGATACAGTATATTAATTGTACCATCTTCTTCCCCAGCTGAGGCACCTTTGTTTTTTTGTACCCAGGAAAGGTCAGGACCTTCATCCTTGCATTGATCATAGCAGTTGAAATTAAATTATGGACAAGGACTGATATCCTTTCCCTCTAGTAAAGGTCTGTCCAAGGAGCACAAGTCCTAACTAAGCTCGACTTGTGAGGTGCTTATCGTCTTCTGAATATAAAGGCAAAAGAAAAACATCTTTTTGCACCAGATATGGTCATTTCCCAAAAATGTATTCGGGCTGTGCAGTGGCCCTAGTTATTATTCAGTGCTTCATGTCTGTTGCATGTCAGGGGTCAATCCTGACCGTAGTAGATTTCCTATGGATATGAGGCAAGCACAGATATAACAGTGTACCAACGTAAGCAGGGAAAATGGACATGTGGTGTCCCACAAATCTCAACTGAACCTACCTCGACAAAGTTTGCATTTAGAACAGTAATTCAATAATATGAGTTAAAGACACAAGGTTTTTGGTGGGTTCTCATTTTCCTTTCCCTCACAAACAACAAATATCACACAACAAATAAGAAATATCATTTTCTATGGATTTATTTTATCAGTCTCATGCACAGCATATGTAAAATGGTTATAGCAGATAAATAAAATAAATGTAGCATAATGAATGATTAAAGAGTAAATATTATGAGCACAGACAACTTAATAAATTAAATGTATTCTATCCTGGCCAATGATAATTAGTATTGAAAAGGTCTACCATCATGCTGAAAACCAAGGGCAAAGTGCCTGTACCAGCCTGCAAGGACTGTTAATATTTCTGAGAAGCCTGAATGGGTCGTATGGCAAGATATCGACCACAAAAAATTGTGCTACAAATAGAACATAGTAAAAACATTTACAACCAAAAATATCAATGTTATACACTTACAATGTAATGTATAAAAATAATGTGGTCAAAAATATTGTGCACCAAATTATTGACATTATAATGGTAAGCGTAAATGTTCTAAATAAAATAATAAAATTATTCAACCATTATGAATATTATTCACAAATATATAACACAATGGAAAATATTTAAAATACTGAAGATAAAAAAATGCAGTAAATAACTATAAGAAAACAAAACAAAATAGAAAATTAATTTTAAACCCAATATATTTTTTAAAACATATGCTTTTAAATGAAATAATCTGTAAAACAAAGTAAGTATTATGTAGTAATCTAACTCCAATCCAAAATTACTATAAAAGTAGACAAATACAAACAATTCAAATACACTATTCTAAATAAAATCTCACAGAAATTGGCGAAAATGTATACATGGGGAATTAAAAAATCCTATTCTAGCTCCAATCCCCTAGACATTCAGGGCAGTGCATGCTTTGTTATGGTCACATTTAATATTCAAACTCTAGTCTAACAAACATTGAGATTGTGCATGCATTTAGGGTGTCAGATTTACTATAGTAGCTCCAGTTAACAAACATTGTGGAAATGACATACATTGGGGTGAAGGTGAGATGTAATATTCTAACTCCAGTCTAACAAACATTGGAGAAAGTGCATGCATTGAAGGGGTCAGATTTATTATTCTAACTTCAGTCTAACAATCATTGTGGACAGTGCATACATTTAGGGTTGAGCAATAGGGACCCAGATTTAATGTTCTAACTCCAGTCTAACAAACTTTAGAGAAAGTGCATACATTGGTAGAATCAGAGTTATTACTCTAAAACCACTCTAACAAACATTGGGAAAATCACATATATTGGGGTGGCCGGATATACTATCGTAACTCCAGTCAAGGAAACTTTGGGCAAAGTGCATACATTGGAGAGCAGATTTACATTTTTTATTCCAGTCTAACAAATATTAGGAAAAGTGCATAGATTGGGCGGGGGAGGGTCAGATTTACAAGCCTAAATACAGTCTACCAAACTTTGGGAAAAGAGGATGTACTGGCTGGGTTGGATTTAAAATTTAAACTTGGAGAAAATACATATGTTGGTGGGGTAGATTTAGTTTCCTAACTCCAGTATCACAAATATTAGAGAAAGTACATGAATTGGTGTGGCAGGTTTAATATTCTGACTCCGGACAAACAGAAATTGGAGAAATTGGATAGGTTGGGGAGGAGGGGTGGGTAGAATTACTATTTCAACTCTAATCTACCAAGTATTGAAGAAAGTGCCTACATTGTGAGAGACAGACTTACTATGCTATCAAATATTGTAGAAAATACATGCATTGGAGGTGGGTGACCTCAAGTTTAATGTTCTAACTCCAGTTTAACAAAACTGTAGAGACCTTGGGGTCGATTCCGATTCGGGCTGGAAATTTCTCCGACCGAGCCGGACCCGGAGAGATTTCCGACCGAATCGGACCCGTGCAGTCCGACCGAACGAGTACGATGCGTCCGTATGTTATCGGACTCGAGTCGGTCGGTCTCCCATTGAAGTCAATGGGAGCCGGTCGTACAACGCGTCACGCGGTCTCCCATTGACTCAATGGGTGCGGAGTCGGACAAGGGCGCCCCCTACAGCGGGTACGCGGCGAAGCGGTCGCGCCGTACACGCACAGGTAGGGGACCCATGGGTCCCCCTGTGTGCGACTCGCGCGGCCTACGCGTACAGGGGGTCCGACACGGACCCCCAAAGTACGGCTCCGACAGCTCTTACGAGCCGGAGTGCGCGGCTCGGTCGGACTGCTCGCGGCGCGCATCGTACTTACCCGGCCGGGAAACGTCTCCATTGCGCGGTGCGAGTCGAGTCCGAGCGAGTCGGTCGGAGCGGTTCGAGCCGGGAGCGAGTCGGTCGGAGCGGTCGGGACGCCCGGACGAGTCGGTCGGCGATTTCGCATCGTACTCGCTCGGCTGGACCCGCGTACGGTTCGGTCGGGAAACAGGGCTCCGAATCGGATCCGGTAAAGCCGAATCCGATTCGGAGCCCTACCGGCCGAGATCGGAATCGGCCCCCTTGTGTATATTGAGGGGGCCAGAATTACTATTCCAACTCCAATCTAACAAGCAATGGGAAGACATGGGTGGAAGAGAAGAGGGCAAAGGTTCCAAAACAAATATCCAAATGAAATAAACATTAAAAATAATTCTTAAATGTAAATGAATATTTTAAAAATCCTAAATATATGAAAAATGTGAAACAAATCCTACAAAAATAGCAAATTTATCAGAATTGCCATTGCACACAAATCTTTTTTATTAATAAGTAAACAATAAATAATATTACGAGTATCCAACAACCGCCCTAACATAAAACACAACATGATACAAAAGTAATGAAGTGTATTGTCCTAATAAATGTTACATTTTTACTTAAATAATGCTCATTTCATCAATATACCTCACAAACTAAAAAGTTTATAAAATAATGAAAGGAATGAAAAAATCAAACAATAAAATGTTGAAATAATAAGCAGGTAAAAATAATTATCACACACTATAAATAAAAATACTCATTCAAACTAAAAACACTGTTGTTAAAAAGTACAAGCAATAATAGCGTATAAAACATACATACAATCATTTTTATACATCAAAAATATTTAAACATATAAAGAATTTAAACATAAAAAATATCATAATAAATTGACAATTATTTTCAATTTAATTACATTTTACTTCATCACTATCCATACCATCCCCAAAAAACTCTACAATGAGAAATTGAACTGTATTAAATAATTAAAATTTTTAATAAATGTAAAAAGAAATAAAAAATAAAAAATCTGTTCATTAGTAAATAATTGTAAAAAACACTGCCCACTGAAATCCCCAATAAGTCGTGCAACCCAAAATTTAAATTTAATAAACAATTGAAAAATATAATAACGATATAAAACATGAACAACAAATAAAAATTACATTAATCTATTATTAATTAAAAAGACTACTAACCAAACCCCAATACACCCAATCACCCAAAACCTTATACTTTACTATGTATTAATTAAAAATAATTTAACATAAACATAAATAATGAAATAAAATATAATACAATGAGATAAAATTACGTATTAAAATCACTGCTATAGAAGGTTATATTTGTAAAAATTGAAAGTTCAAAAATTATATACTTATTATATACCTACCTTCAAAATTTTTGTCCACAATATTTTTGAAGTCACAATATTGTGACCCCAATATTATGGTTAAACAATATTTTGAAGTCGATTTTTAGGGGAATATCACTGGGATGTTTTCAAACTATAGCCTTGATAAAAAGACAAAACGTTCCATGCATGTTGATTTCTTTTCCTGTCCCAGAGAAGACTGAAAAGAGTGCCTTAATATATATTTTGAATCCCAACATGGTAACAATATCATCAGTTGTGATGAAACATGACAGAAAAATCATGGGACTCATTGCCCCAGGAGAAAAATATCATTTGTGATGAAACTTGAGAGAAAAAGCATGGGAATTTCTTTCTGATTTTACACATACAGTCTCTCTATAATAGTATTAAAACCCTGTCCAACATACACGTATATCTATATGAAAACTAAAAGCAACCTTTCACAATTCAGGATAAATACAAAATATATTGCCTTTCAATAATACTCCTATTTGCAAAGAAAAAAGAAAAACATTTAGGCCCTAAAAGAATGATGTGCAGGTGCTGTATATTGTGAGCACTAGGACATTCAGCACAAACACTTAACTGAAAAGGTGAGTACTTAAGCAACAATGGCTAGACCTATTAGCCCATCCTTACTTGTGACCCACTCTGACTGTTACAAGCATTGCTGCTTTACCAGGTTGTGCTGTGCTGGCTGGAGAGGGGCAGATTCACTGCCCGGAACATGTACTCATTTTTGATAAGGTATAATAAAAGATTTACAATTTGAACATACACAACCCTAATATGTCTGTGCTGCTGTAATATGTTACTTGGATTAGGCAAACAAAATTCAATAATAAAAAAAAATAAGGACTTAGGCAACATCATTCATTCCGTAAACCTGAGAAGTGTGAATTTAAGAAAGATATGGTGAACTAGCTTGGATTTAGATTGATTGTCTCTGATCCTTCCATGTTTCCAAACAAGGCTCAGGGCCTTATTATGAGTTTGGCTGCTGCAGTCCATGCCGTGCAGGTACTGGTGTGCATGCACACAAGGGGGCACATTTTGTGCCCCCCTGTGTGCGTCCACATGGCATGAGGTATCACCACTACACTTTTCATGGTGGTCGCTCAGCCATGAAAAGTGTGGCGGTGAGGAAATTCATAATATGCTTGGCGGTCCGCAGTGGTGCCGCCTAGTATATTGCGGCCTCAATACTACCATGCCACCACCAGGGATCTCTTATCCCTAGCGGTTGCAGTGGTCCCAGGGTGGCACGACCTCCCTGGTCGTATTAGGACAGTTGGAAGACCGCCACTGCCACGCCCCGCGAATCTGGCAGTCCACGTAATAACCCCCTTAGGCAATTTTGAAATGGCCTTCTCCCGCTAATGTAAAAAAGACTCACAGTTTCTCTGGATTCGCAAATGTTTGTTGTCAATTTATTCAGAATTTTGTGGAAATAATTCCTAATATCTCTCGTATTTTTAAAATAAATAAAATATGAAATAGGGTTTTCCTAGGATAATCAAGCTGAAGAAGCATTTAGGACACTTACGAGCATGTTTACTGAAGAACTACTCGTATGCAATACAGACAAGTCTAAGACATCTGATGTAGAAAAGAGGTGCCTCTAAAAGAGCTGTTGGGGGTGTCTTGTTAAAAAGACAAAGATGGATTGAAACATCCTGTCTTTTACTTATCATGTGTCGTGTCAATTACTGAACAAATGTACTTAGGGGCTCATTACGATGGCGGACGGACTTCAGTCCATCCACCATCTTCCCGGGGATTGGGACCGGCCACCTATAAGGCGGTGGTCCCACAAGTGACATTACAATGCGGCCGCCACCACGGCGGCCACAAATGGCACGTTTTACATTGCGCCGGGTGCTGCTGGCTGCAGCACCCGTCGCAATGTTAAAAATGCACTGTTTGCATTTCCCTGCACTATGTGGCAGGCACCAGGCGGTGCCTGCCACATGGTGCAGGGAAATGTAGGGGGGCAGCATAGGTGTCCCCCAAGTGCACAAATAACCAGCCCCTGCACAAGGGGGGCCCGCAATGGGCCCCCAAAGGACATCCCCGCCAGCCTTTCCATGGTGATTGAACCGCCATGGAAAGGCTTGCGGGGATGCAGAATCCTAATCTGGCGGACGGTGCCTGCTAGGCACCGCCACCATTCTGAGGATGCGGGCTGGTCCGACAGGCAATCGTAACGATTGCCTCTGTTGGACCCGTGGCGGGCGGGCTTTCCGCTCGCCAGCACACCGCCACAATCACAATCTGGCGGGTGGTGAATGGCCTTACGATGGTGGTGAACCCGCCACCGGCAGCCTGCCGGTGGCGGGTTCACCACCATCGTAATCAGGCCCTTAATTCTACAAAGATAACATTTAGCAATGAATATGACCTGTACCAAATGGAGACATCTTTTCAGTGACACTGGAAAAGCCTCTGAAATTTGAACTGATCATCGGAATTTACAGTGCTCGTAAAATCTTTAGTGTAAGAATAGTCATCAAGCTAGAAGTGCATTTTCCTTTTCCCAGTATGGTTTTACAATCATGTGTATTCGTGGCTCAAAGAAATGTATGGCTGATGTTCTGTCCTCTCATGCTGAAATTTCTCTTACTTATCATCGCGCTGTATTTTCTTCTCATCAAGTGGTTTTCATTGCCCTGCCTTTTTTTTTTTTAGACAGAATCAAAGTAGCTCAAGAACAGATGGGCAGAAGGAATTAGACGATCTCCATCTCAAAATTCTATAGTTTCATGAAATAAATTGTATTTCAGCCAACAAGTTCTTGGTTCCAGCTAAACTATTACAATTGGATATAACGAAGATGTGTTATGATTCTGCAATTTCTGTTCAAGAGAAGTTAAGACTACCTTGGATTTACTATTCCAATCTTTTTGGCGAAGCAGCTGTTCATTCTGATGCCCAATAATATGTTTTGCAAAAACAACAATTGATGGACAGAATGCAGAACAATGTCATACATTCACCCCAGTACAGAGATCTGGGCCTAAATCCATCGTTTTTTTGCTCACCATGCCATTCCAGTTTGAACCCAGCCATATGCAAATCAGTCTTGACCCTGTGCCTCATGGGAACAGTCCAGCCCGAACTGCCAAGCCAGGTCCTCCCTGGACTGGAAACAAGCATCCTAGGACCGGTTTCGGGTATTTCACCCCTCTTCAGCCAGGATAGCTTGATTCCAGTGGCATGGAGAGCACGGGACCCACGTCTGGGCATACCCGTCCCACTCGGGGTGACAAATGCAGAAACAACAATTGATGGACAGAATGCAGAACAATGTCATACATTCACCCCAGTACAGAGATCTGGGCCTAAATCCATCGTTTTTTGCTCACCATGCCATTCCAGTTTGAACCCAGCCATATGCAAATCAGTCTTGACCCTGTGCCTCATGGGAACAGTCCAGCCCGAACTGCCAAGCCAGGTCCTCCCTGGACTGGAAACAAGCATCCTAGGACCGGTTTCGGGGTTTCACCCCTCTTCAGCCAGGATAGCTTGATTCCAGTGGCATGGAGAGCACGGGACCCACGTCTGGGCATACCCGTCCCACTCGGGGTGACAAATGCAAAAACAACAATTGATGGACAGAATGCAGAACAATGTCATACATTCACCCCAGTACAGAGATCTGGGCCTAAATCCATCGTTTTTTGCTCACCATGCCATTCCAGTTTGAACCCAGCCATATGCAAATCAGTCTTGACCCTGTGCCTCATGGGAACAGTCCAGCCCGAACTGCCAAGCCAGGTCCTCCCTGGACTGGAAACAAGCATCCTAGGACCGGTTTCGGGGTTTCACCCCTCTTCAGCCAGGATAGCTTGATTCCAGTGGCATGGAGAGCACGGGACCCACGTCTGGGCATACCCGTCCCACTCGGGGTGACAAATGCAAAAACAACAATTGATGGACAGAATGCAGAACAATGTCATACATTCACCCCAGTACAGAGATCTGGGCCTAAATCCATCGTTTTTTTGCTCACCATGCCATTCCAGTTTGAACCCAGCCATATGCAAATCAGTCTTGACCCTGTGCCTCATGGGAACAGTCCAGCCCGAACTGCCAAGCCAGGTCCTCCCTGGACTGGAAACAAGCATCCTAGGACCGGTTTCGGGGTTTCACCCCTCTTCAGCCAGGATAGCTTGATTCCAGTGGCTGGGGGTGAGTGTTTGATTGGCTCAAACGTTCCGTCCATCATCCCCTTTTGTATCGCAATAATATGTTTTGACCGTTCTATTTGGGCACAAGTCAGTACTTTCTAAACCTTTTAGATATTTACAACTGCTGTCTTTGGCATACGACTTTATAACAGATATTTCACCTTTTGAAGAATGTCAGGTGATAATGGTTACTCTGGATACTTTTTCAAAAATGATTAATTTTTCTTCTTTGGTCAAGTTAGCCATAGCAGAGGATATGGCTCAATGTTTTTGACAAATATTTTTCATCTTCATGGGCTACCTAATATGTTAATTGCTGATAGATGGCTTTTTGGCAGGGTCTATCAAAGTCTTGGAAGTTGAAGAAGCTTTTTCTTCTGGTTACCATCCTCAGTCAGATGGTCAAACAGTGCGTACTAAAGTTTAGAACGGCATCTTCAATATCACTGTAATACGTGCCAAGACAATGGGGTCTGATAAACCTAGAGCTTCAGGAGAGGGCATACTGTCACAATTGTGCCATTACTTACTAGAGGCTGTCTGAGGTCAAAGGAAGTCAAGGGAAGACTGTACACACACTTCACACCCAGATGTCAGGTTGCTGGACACCAAGCCCAGCACTTAGCTTAGTGTCCTCATATCCTAAGTGCCACCGATGGATCTGTAATCGCAGTCACCAGGAGTGGTGTCCCGAGATCAGTTGGAGGCATTAGCCAGTGTAGGCAGCAGTGAAGCTGCAGAATCCAACAGCAGGAAAAAGATGTCAAATTAGGCCTTCTTCATATGTTTAACTGACACCATGATTATGAAGGAAGAGGGATGGTAATTGTCCAGAGGACATTCTTGGAGTTTGTCAGTCGAAGATGAACTATGAGTCTTTTCTGAGATTTACCAGAGCTTGGATTTGACAAGCAGTGAGAACCTATCCAGCGGAGACATCATGCTAAGAGTGAAGTGAGAGATGGAGACATTCACGCATTTTGCAAGAAACTCTGCAAACAAAAGGGTGATTATGAATGAAAATAGCTTTTAAATTACATATAAGAATTATAATTAGAGCGATCCTCGGAGCAGAGACACAGCGCACAGCAGTTCACTTAACCAAGGAGTGAATTAAATCATTCTGCAAAAACACTATGAAACAATAGCATATAATTAACTTCCTGATATGGGCTTCTTTTCTCAGATCATTAGAGAATTAGAAGTAATTCCTAAGGCACTGCCTCTGCTATCTGTAGAAAATCGCACTGCTTTGATTTAAAGATAGTTAATCGTTTGAATATTAAAACAATGGACAAGAGAGCACATGCAAGTTTCACATATAGAACACACTTTCCGTTTCATTGAAAATGGTGCCAACAGCAGCCTCCTAGGCGCTGGAAGTAGGGAACCACCAAACTAACCATGCTGGAGGTCAGAGTGAATGAACAATAAAGATGCCTTTTATTTATGTTTTTATCTTGGCACATTTGATGTGCTTTCAAAGTCAGGGGTCAAATGTCAGGCTATGGGCTTTATTACACGTCTGGTGGTCTTAGACCGCCAGACTTGCGGTGGTGCAGTGGTGGCGGTCTTCTGACTGCCCCATTATGACCAAGGCAGTCGGGCCACCACAGGACCACTGCAACCGCCAGGGATCAGAGATTCCTGGCAGTGGCGCAGTGGTATTGAGGCCACAATATGCTTGGCAGGCCACTGCGGCCCCGCCAACCATATTACGAGTTTCCTCACCACCGCACTTTTCATGGCGGTGCAACCGCCATGAAAAGTGTGGCGGCAATGAAACAAAAGGCCCCCTTGTGCCTCACGCTATGTGGATGCACACAGGGGGAACAACATGTGCCCCCATGTGTGCATGCACACCAGTACCTGCACGGCATGGACTGCAGCAGTCCATGCCGTGCAGGTACTGCCTTTGACGTTCCCACTGTGGTGCCTATTTCATAGGCACTGCCCTGGAAACGCCAAAGAACCGCCCACCAAACAGGAGAAAACTCCTGATCTGGCGGGCGGTTTGTACATGGGTTTGGCAGTGCTGGAGCGTTGCAGTCCCACTCCCGCACCGCCAAACTCATAACGAGGTCCTATGTCTTTTGGAGATTTGTATTTACTTCTCTTCTTCTGAATGCAAAGGTAGAGGATTATGCTATGTCAACTATCTGCCGAGGAACTGGGAGTGAAAGGAAAGACTGTTGGTTGTGAGTTTTTTTCTAGGGCACAAAATTTAATTTTCGACTTTATACACGACGGTGGGAGGACAATAATTTCCTCATACACACCGCAACGCTGGTTTTAATGACCATACAGATGCTGTTTACATAAAATTTAAATTTTATTTGTCATCTGTAATGGTTTTTTAAGCACACATTATTTTTGTAAGGGCCCCCACTTAGATTTAGAAGTGCATCCCTGTCGTCAGGTGTATGCCCGCCCCTTATCAAACCAAGTTTTTAAGGGGCGAGGACTGGTCAATGATGAAGCATGACACCAGGTGGTGTGTGAGACCAGTCCTTCACTTTTTGTGAGATGCCAATCCGCATATCACAAATTTAGAGACATTTAGGTCATCACACTAGGAGTGGCTTTTTTGTGGTAAACAGTTTATGTTGGAGGCTGCCTCCTCCTAGTACCCCAGGCCTCTTGTTCCCTCCCCGGAGCCTTTCTCTGGGATTTTTGTGGTTAGACACAAAATTTAAATACCTGTAAATGAACTGTACAAATATTTCAAAATGTAGCAGCAGTTAGGAAAGCACAATTGAAGCACATTTTTTAGTAATTCTAAAATCTTATGGAAAAAATTATTTTAATAGGATCAAAACAATTTAAGATACTATGGGCCAGATGTACGACCCATTTTTGCATGCGCAAACGGGTTAGCGACCCATTTGCGCATGCAAAAACTGTTAGGGCCATGTACAAACCCTATTTAGCGAGACGCAATTTCTTTGCGACTTGCTAAATAGGTATTGCGACTCACAATTAGGAAGGGGCGTTCCAAGGGCGTCCCTTCCTAATTGCGACTCGCAACCCTATGTGAGAATGTTTTGCGACCGCAGAACACTCGCAATTTACCGCCCTCTTTAAGAGAGTGATAATGCAGTCGCAAATGGTGAAGGGGTCCCCAGGGGACCCCTTCCCCTTTGCAAATGCAGGGGAAAATATTTTTTAGGGGTAGGCAGTGGTCCCAGGGACCACTACCTGCCCTTAAAAAATGAAACGAAAACGTTTTCTTTTTATTTTTTTAAATGCATCCCGTTTTCCTTTAAGGAAAACGGGCTGCATTAAAAAAAAACTGCTTTATTTAAAAGCAGTCCCAGATATGGAGGTCTGCTGAGCCCAGCAGACCACCATACCTGGGAGGGCCAGCCATTCCCAATGGGGTTGCAAATTGCGGAGGCTCATTAATATGCATGAGGCAGGCAATTTGCGACCCCATTGGGAATCGCAATCAGTGTCGCAGCCACTGTTGTACATACCAATTTGCGAGTCGCAAATTGCGAGTCACTATTGCGACGCAATTTGCGAGTCGCAAATTCCTTGGTCGTACATCTGGCCCTTTATTTGGGGATGTCCAAATGATAAATATTTGCTGAAATCCGATTTCCCCACATTATTGTTTGTGTGCTATATAGTATTATTAGTAAAACTGCATGTCATTGTGAATTTTGAAGCCATTTCAATGGAAAATGTGGTGCCTGAAAATGACAGTGTGCTGCCACACCATGCTACAGTGAGATATTTGTGACAGTGTACTCCACAATGCACCATTGGCTACATTCCACACCTTTTCTACTCTCCTGATGAATGGGCATGGCTCATTTGCTATACTTGTTCTGTGTGAAACACTTGGATTTTTCACTATCACTATGACTTCAGTGATGTAACAATGATGGTAGCACCCACACTCTGAAAACTGTTCCAGCACCAATGTCCTTGGATCGTCACAGAATCACTGTTCGGTGTTCTTGGTACAAACAAATACAAACAAATACTATTAGAAACTTGCGCGATATATAACAAAAAAAAACAAAATGCACAATGCATTGATGAATAGAGTTAGCAGCTTACCGCTGTCTCACTTGGCTCGGGAGGACTGTAGCTACCTCTCGTCCTACCAGGATACAGGCCCATAGCCGGAAGAGCTAAGGAGAGGACTGCAACTCTGCAGAGATGGTTCGAAGACAGGATGCTGTAAGATGAATAGCACCCAGTGGCGGCTCCTCCGCTAAGGCGTAGGAGCGTTGCCCCACTGCTGTGCAGCAGTAAAATAAAGGAAAAATAAAATGATAATAACTCAAGGTTATTATCATTTTATTTTGTCCTGCTGCAGCAGCTTTGCAGGGTGGGGCAGGGCTGCTCTAACGACAGGAGCAGGGGGAGTGGTGAGCACACTTTGTAAGTGCGCATGAATATTTGGTCAGCCGTATTGGCATTAAAGCCTGGGTGGAGAACATGCTCAGGCTCCAACTGCCTGTCTGAGCGCCGAGCCACGGCGCTCAGACCAATCACAACGCTGCATTGCAGCGTTGTGATTGACTTAAGGGAGCCTGGATGTGCTTCCTGTTCTGTTCTGGTGGTGCAGATGGACGTGGAGGAGAGACGCGGCAGTAATGTAAAAAAATAATTCTTATTTTCGACCCCTTAACCATCCCACCCCCGCCTCCCGCCCCCTCACCACCCCCCATCCGTGCCGGCCGCCACTGATTGCACCTGAAGATCCAATGTGCACATAAAGAGAGACAGAGGGTGTGCATGTTAATACAGAGTGGCAAGGGAGAAGCCAATGTCAATTAAACAAAAAGGAGCAGAGGGGAACGGGAACCAGGTAGGAAGAAACTCTTCCACAGTCTCTTTGTCTCACCTCTTCTGACCTTATGTGGCACTCTAAACGCTGGATACCCCTCATAATGTACAACATCCCATGTTTTTGCCTTACATTGTTCCTTCCTGTTCTTGATAATATGCTATACCGCAATGCTGATGAGATGATTTGGTAGCTGAAGCCAAAAAGTCTGTTTTCATAGATAAAATATTCAGTAAATATTTTATAGGCCTAGTAAAAACATATTCAGTACAAATTAAAGCATAGTTACCACATCTCACAACTCAGATTTTTAAAAATATCTTCACAAATTAATGAAGAGGGCATATTCAAAAGTGACCTGGACAACATTAAAGAAGAGTAGATTAAGTGTAAATATCTAATCAACTGGAAATTTAGCCAAACTCTAATCATATTTTTTCCAAGGGTATTCCCCAATTCGAAAGTAAAAAAAAACCTCCATATGAGCAATTAGAGGTATGTCATTCTCTGTTTCTGACTCCCAGAAAAATCAATTAAAAAACTCCAAGTAGTTCGAAATGTGGCTACCTGCCTCATCTTGGACATGCCTTCCCAGGATACAATCTCTTGTTATCTTTGTGATCTAGGCAGTGGCAGCTGGTGAAATTTAAAAGAGGTTGGGCATAATGTACTCTGTATCGCTCACAGAGCTCACAGAGCTATAAATAATAAAGGCCCACCGAAACTTAGATCCTTGATCTCGTGCTATACCCCCTCGAGATCTTTAAGATCCTCCCACGCCTACCTCCTCACCACCACCAAAATTAAAAAATCCAGATGGGGAGGTAGCTCTTTCTCCCACTTGGTCCCAAAACTGTGGAACGCTCTCCCGTTGGACCTCAGAGGGCAGAAAAATTAACTAACATTCAGGAAAAAGCTGAAGACCTGGCTATTTCCATCTAGCCACTAATGGGCCATTCTCTCACTACAGTTCTTATCGTCAGCGCGGGGAAGCCTCCGGGTAGCCAGGCGCTATATAAATCACATAAATAAATAAATAAAATAATCACCTGTTCAAAATATGATGGTGTGAGTGAGTGCCGCGTGCGAGCCCAAACAGGGAGCTGTGGGGCTGTTCAGTCAATCAATCAATCAGGATTTATAAAGCTCAGTTATCATCCGCGAGGGTATCCAGGTTCTGAGAGCCTTGCTGCTACGGGTGAGTTCAGTTCAACAGCCAGGTCCTGAGTCCTTTCCTGAACTGTAGAAGAGAGGATGAGGTCCGGAGGGGGAGGACTTATTGGCGAGGTAGGAGAAGGAGAGTCCTCCACTGTTGCTTCGGTGGATGCGGGGGGTGTGAGGGAGAGGGAGGCAGAGCGCAGGTTTCTGGTGGGTTGGTAGAAGTTCATGCGGGGGTTGATGTATGCTGGTCCTTGATTGTGAAGGGCTTTGTAGGTGTGGATCAGCATCTTGAATTGACATCTCTTCTGAATGGCGAGTCAGTGGAGCTTTTTGAGGTGGAAGGTGATGTGGGTCAGTTTGAGGAGGTCGGATGAGTCTGGCCACTGAATTCTGTATAGTCTGCAGTCTCTTCTGGGGTGGGGGTTGACTTGTATGTAGAGTGCTTTGCCGTACTCCACAGGCTGGTTGTTTACTGCGACAATCCTGAACACCAGATCTGAAAAATAGTGTATTTTACACAACTCTTACCCAAGGAAATTGGTAAAAGGCTACAAGTTTTAGGCAATTCCAAAGGGGTACTTCTGAGAACAATGAGCTAATTTATGGCTATGGTCATAATACCAATAACCAGCACACCTATGCCCAGACTGCCCTGCTCTTCAGACCTAGTGTAGTCAGAAATGCCACATCTAGTATAAAGCTGCAAAGACAACCCAAGCACGTCCTGCATTCAGCAGTGTAGAAATGATGCCCCAGGTCTTAATGTGATCAAACAGACCCTCTGTGGTATAAAAACATAGTCAACAAGCATTTGCAATGCAATCGGTCTCGCCTTTGGAACCTTACATGTATTTAGCTATGCAGCACATTAGCCTGGGTGCTGAAACATCTACTGTTCTTTAACATGGAGGGAAAGTAAGCACCAAACTGCATGACACGCCACGTATGGGAACACATGGAGAGAAATATTGCCTTTCAGCGGGAAATGGCATAGTCCAAAGCTCTGTTTTTAATATAAAATCAGGGCCTTCGGTGGTCATATCACTGAAAATACAAGATTTGAAAAAAATATTATTGTCTACGGGTGCTCGTGGAAGACAATTTCTATGGACTGGAATCTAGAGAATGCTAAAGCGATTCTGGTATTTTACTGACCTCTGCTGGTCGCTTTCTATCAAAAAAGTTAAATAGAGGCAGTTGCCAGAAAAATTAAAAGAAGAAAGTCCCTCAGCAGAAAGCAATTCTGGTATTTTACTGACTTCTACTGGTCGTTTTCTATCAAGACAGTTAAATAGAGGCAGTTGAACAAGCAGAAAGCAATTCTGGTATTTTACTGACCTCTACTGGTCGTTTTCTATTAAGACAGTTAAATAGAGGCAGTTCAACAGAAAAAAAGTCCCTAAGCAGAAGCAGACAAGTCCTAGGGCTGATCTCCGGAGCCCACAAAGTACATACACATATAAGTATATACTAAAATATATACAAGAGGTCTCGAATGCTCGACCTAAAAATGGGACTGCAGAAGGTCCCTCACAGCCTTGGGCCCTGGTATCAAAGCACCTGCTGCACTAAAGTTAGATACGCTTCTGCCTAACTTAATGTTATCGCCATCGTCCACAAGAACACCATCAGGGTCTCGACCAGCACCGACGACACTCTCAGCACCGCCGAACACATGCACTTCCAGATCCACACGGACCCCAACACCACCCTTAGAGGCACCCTTGTCTACAGACCCCCTGGGCCCCGACCCCAGTTCAGCGACTCCATCGCCGACTTCATCAGCACGCACGCCCTGACCTCTACCGACTACATCCTCCTCGGAGACCTGAACTTTCACCTGGAGAACAACAACGACAGCAACTCCACCACCCTGATCGACAACCTCGCCAACCTCGGTCTGAGCCAACTCGTCACAACACCGACCCATTCCGCCGGCCACACGCTTGACCCCATCTTCTCCTCAAGCTCCCACGTCTCCTTCAGCCACACCACGGAACTCCTCTGGACCGACCACCGCTGCATTCATTTCACCTCCCAGAAACCCACCACACACCACCGCACCCAACAGATCCCACGCCGCTGCTGGAGCAAAGTCACCGAAGACCAACTACGGGCAAACCTCGCTCTCAGCCCTCCCTCCGACCCATCCAACACCGACGACGCTGCCTGCAACCTCAGACGATGGATGGACGACTGTGACAACACCCTCGCCCCGCTGAAAAAACTCACCCACAGTGACACCACCAAAAGAGCCAGCTGGTTCACCTCGGAACTCCTAGCTTCCAAGCGTACCTGCCGGAAACTAGAGAAGAAATGGCACAGTGATAAGACACCGGACAGCCACGCAGCCCAAAAAGACGCCATCCGTAACCACCACCACCTCATCAAGTCCGCCAAGAGAATCTCCTTCAAAGACCACCTCGACAACAATGCACACAACAGCAAGGAGCTCTTCAACATCGTGAAGGAACTCTCCAACCCCAGCTCCAACACCAACGACATCCCGCTGTCGCAAGCCCTGTGCGATTCCCTCGCCACCTTCTTCCACCGCAAGATCGCCGACATCCACGACAGCTTCAACACCCAGACAGCCCCAACTAAGATCGATGCACCAGACCCGCCGCACACCATCGACCACGACCCCCTGCCAGCCTGGGCCAGCGTGAACATCGATGACACCATCAAGACCATGAGCACAATACACTCCGGCTCCCCGTCAGACCCTTTCCCGCACCACATCTTCAACAAAGCCAGCAGCTCCATCGCACCCCACCTGTGCAACGTCATCAATCTCTCCTTCGAGACCGCGACCTTCCCAGAGAGCTGGAAACACGCAGAGATCAACGCCCTACTCAAAAAATCCAAGGCGGACCCGAGAGACCTCAAGAACTTCCGGCCCATCTCCCTGCTTCCGTTCCCAGCCAAGGTCATCGAGAAGATCGTCAACAAACAGCTAACCCGATACCTCGAAGAAAACAGCATCCTGGACCCATCCCAATCGGGTTCCGCAGCAACCACAGCACTGAGACTGCCCTCATCGCCGCCACCGACGACATCAGGATCCTGCTGGACAACGGTGAGACCGCAGCCCTCATCCTGCTGGACCTCTCCGCCGCCTTCGACACTGTCTGCCACCGCACTCTACGCGCACGCCTCCACGACGCAGGGATCCGAGACAAGGCCCTGGAATGGGCCACCTCCTTCCTCGCCGGCAGAACCCAGAGAGTCCGCCTCCCACCATTCCGATCCGAAGCCTCCGAGATCATCTGCGGCGTACCCCAGGGATCATCCCTCAGCCCAACACTGTTCAACATCTACATGGCCCCGCTCGCACGCATCGCCAGACAGCACGACCTCAACATAATCTCCTACGCCGACGACACTCAACTGATCCTCTCCCTCACCAAGGACCCCTTGCCGCCAAATCCAACCTCCATGAAGGAATGAAGGCCGTCGCCGATTGGATGAAGATCAGCCGACTAAAACTGAACACGGACAAGACAGAGGTCCTCATCCTCGGCTCCAACCCCTCAGCCTGGGACGACTCCTGGTGGCCAACGACACTAGGAGCAGCCCCGACACCCACCGACCACGCACGCAACCTGGGAGTCATCCTCGACTCAACGCTCTCCATGGCCAAGCAAGTCAACGCAGTCTCCTCCTCCTGCTTCAACACGCTCCGCATGCTTCGCAAGATCTACAGGTGGATCCCGACAGATACAAGAAGAACAGTCACCCAGGCCCTCGTCAGTAGCAGACTTGACTATGGGAACGCCCTCTACGCGGGAGCCCCGGCCAAGCTCATCAAGCGACTGCAACGCATACAAAACGCCTCCGCACGCCTGATCCTCGATGTACCACGCCACAGCCACATCACCCCCACCTGAGGAACCTGCACTGGCTCCCAGTCGACAGGAGAATCTCCTTCAAACTCCTCATCCACGCACACAAGGCACTCCACAAGACTGGCCCAGCCTACCTCAACAGACGACTCCTCTTCTACGTCCCCAACCGCCAGCTCCGCTCCGCCGACCTCTCCCTCGCCACCGTCCCTCGCATTCGAAGAACTACCACCGGCGGCAGATCCTTCTCCCACCTCGCCGCCAAGACCTGGAGCACCCTTCCACTAAGCCTACGACAGACCCAAGACCTGCTGACCTTCAGGAGGCTACTCAAGACCTGGTTGTTCGACCAGTAGCAGCACCCCACCCCCCTTTTTTCTCCCCAGCGCCTTGAGACCCTCGCGGGTAAGTAGTGCACTCTACAAATTCTGTGATTGATTGATTGATTGAATGTTCTGAGGCTTGTAGACCCATGACTACACTGGGAGATATGAAACTACAAGTCCCAAAACAAATTGTGCTGTTCATTTAAAAGCCAAAGCCAGGACTGGCTGAATATGCTATACTATTTCATAAACAAAAACACATTCACTCCAGGAGAAAGTGCGCACAGCAGAACTTGAAAGTGCTGGGGAACTACAGTCACAGGTAAATCTCAATAATGCGACTATCAGGTGTAATTGTTTTAAAATCGAGTGTGCTATTCTTTGAAAGCACAGGTTGAAAAGCTCACGCAGCACAAATGCATTTGCTGATCAAAGCGTTCTCACCCTTCTAATAATGTCTGGACCTGTCAGGATGTTGAGTCCAAAGTGGCAGCTGTGGACCCTGTTCATTTGATAATTTCTCGTCAGATTAAAAAAAAAATAGCATTGACAATGCCAATACGGCTGGCTTAAAAATAATGCAGTATAGTAATGTGAATCATTAATCATTACAAACAGATAGCATGGGAATGGATTTGCATTTGCGTGGCACAAAGAACTGTAGAATAATATTGGTGTCAGTTAAAAGGTCAGATGACAGTTCCACTGTCAAGCCAGACTTAAAAATCCATGTAGGTTAATGACT
This sequence comes from Calotriton arnoldi, assembly GCA_963921515.1. Taxonomy (NCBI): domain Eukaryota; kingdom Metazoa; phylum Chordata; class Amphibia; order Caudata; family Salamandridae; genus Calotriton; species Calotriton arnoldi. Next base: position 2,242,689 of record CAWUFW010000488.1, on the reverse strand, counting down.
CCCGTCCTCCCATCTGATCTGTGCTGCTACCAGAGAAAAACACCATAAATTATCAAGTTATCTAAGACACTTAAATAGCATTATGATGTGATAATTGTGTCCCTGAAAGTTCAACCTCAGGCAGCTGGATAAATAAACAAAAGGATCCCAGCTGCAAGGAGAGTGAGCACTTTTTTGTGGAAGCATACAACTTCTGCCAAATCAAAATATGTACTCCTGGCTCCCAACACGTGGGTTGAGCCAAATCCCCTCTCCTGGTGATTCTCAGTCTCACACAATTGTCTGAGGACAGCTGCGCTGTCAAGCCAGACCATAAAAAGCACAAGGAATGGTGGAAACAGAGGTTAGGAACAAGTACATGGCTTGCAGCCAAGGACTTATGGGGTAGAAGTGTAGTCACACAAACTCGTCAGTATGACAAGCTACTGCTCTTTTTGAAATTACTACATCCAAACGAGAGCATTGCTTTCACACGCTGCAATTATAAACACTAGGTGCAACCAGTGCTAGTGCACCCAGCAGAACAAACTGCTTTTCTCATGACTCGTCTGGTCCTAAATAAGTCAAAATCACTAGGTCACACCAGGTTAAGATAAGGCACATGCTGAACAAAGTACCACTGACCAGTTAGTGACCACAATACCCACTCCCTAGGATGCCTGAATCAGCCCTAGACCCTTCTGCTCCCAACGCTACCAAAATATGTACAAATGCAAGGACACAAGAGCTCAACCCACTGGATTAAAGAAAACAGACACAACCTGCACCCACAGACAACAAAAGACAGTCCTCTTATCTGGCACTTCAAATCCAGTTGCCTGTTACCTGTGGGAGTATACAGTCTATCAGGGAGTGCTTTGATTGGCAGAGCCCCCTAGCTCCTTTACCTTAGTCTTTAATAATCAGATGCAGTAAAGGCTAGGCTAATCTGGGTTCCCTCAAAGGCAGAGAAAAACTGATGCAGGGCACTGTCCAGGCTCGAAATTCAAAACCCATCATACACATGCGTGTGCGCAACATAGATCCTTAGAAATTATTGTGCACCTGCTGCCTACCTGACTCCCCCCCAGTGCCTATCAGCATCTAACCAGAGGTGAGAAAAAAGGTGGGTGGAGCCAAGAGCCCGCACTCAGCCTGTGCCTCTTTCTCCTTAATTCCATCGGCCTATCCTGCCCCTTGCAATTACAGCTTTTCTGATTCCACTCTAGGCCACAGCAGTCCACGCCCCAGGGAAGATATTTCAAATGCTACTGATAATTAGCCACACCCTATACACAGCGTAACAACTTTGTTTTTTACATTAGGGCGCGTGAGAACATATCCTAATCAGAGGCGGCTCCTCCGTAAGGCGGAGGAGCGTCGCCCCACTGCTCAAGAGGAAAAACAAAATGATAATAACATATCATTATTATCATTTTAGTTTTCCTATTGTAGTCAGTGGCTCTTGGACGGGGCTGGTCAGAGCAGGGGAGGAGTGGTTTGCACTCCCTAAGTACATAACTGCTTGGCCGCCCTCTTGGGCCGGCCTGACAGGCCTGCACACTTAGCATCTTCCCGGTGAGGAACATGCCCAGCCTCCCATTATCCGTCTGAGCGCCGAACCACGGCGCTCAGGCCTATCACAACGCTGCATCGCAGCGTTGTGATTGGCTCAGGAGAGCCTGGGGGCTGCCTGTTGCTGGGACCGGAGACAGGAAGAAGAGGACGGAGAAGATGCGACGGCCGGCCTGCTAGCCGTAGATGTTAAGTGTTTTTTTTCTTTTTTCGTCCCTCCTTCCCCGCCCCACCACCCAGGTCCAGTAGCAGCCGCTACTGATCCTAATACACTAATGAATAGGTAACACCCCTGTAAAAAAGAAAACACAATTTCAAACAGGCGTCTCAGAAAGCAGCCAGCCCTATGTGCTGAGCTGCTTGGGTGTTCATGCACATTTCCTATTCTCCTCACATAAATAATTTGAGCACCGCCCTTAATTTTCCTGCACACGATTGACCCCTAGTGTCTGCTCCAAAAAGGATCCTTTTTAAAGCCCTTACCAATATACATTGTGTCTTCTGAAAGAGTGGCCCCCAATATCCTATTGACAGGGTCGTACAGTATCAGCCACTTAGGTCCCTTCGCTTGGCCTCTCTGTGTTAATGTGCCTATCTGTCGCTGCGCTCGGAAACGAGGAAGATCCTTTACGTTTTTCCGAGAATCGGCTTCTGCCATCACTTCGTGCTGTGTCACATGAATTTTTATTCAGGAAAGCTCTTAGAGCCCACCGTTAATGTGGCCAGTGCCTGGCTTTTGCCTTGTCTTTATAGCGCCAGGACACTCAGTGGAGTAGCCATGCTCCTTACAAATGATCAATTTATTATACATTCATATCACCTAATGGCTATGCTTCAAACTTTGAACCTGGGATATGGGTATTAATTATTGCTCTGGAATTTGACTGAAAATTGTATGATCTCGACAAATCACTTATTCTTCGGCACCTAAGATCTTAAATATGGATGCCGTGGCAGCTCCTCTTAACGGGCTGAGGGGCCACACCCGCTTGTTTCTGGCCCATTTGTTTTATTATACCAAGAGTAAATAATAATCTATTATTCAGTATTATTCACTCTTGTTATAATAAAAATGCCAACCTCCTTTCGTCCGGCAACAGTCTCAGTGACTCAGTCTCTGTCTGGTGGCTGGCGCAGGTGCACATGGGCGCCTGCACCAGCCTTCAGAGAGAGTTTACCAGCCCTGGCAATGGGGCCCTGGCGCGCCTCTGTGCCGCGCCCACGTGTGACGTGTTAAGTGTCACAGCTAAAGGTCGACATGGGCGCTGCAGGCTTAAGCCCTGCAGCGCCCCCGCAGCCCCTGCGGTGCGGGGGCCCCTAACCCTGATTGAGCCCGGAGGGGGCCCCTCCACGTGCCTTGCAGAGAGGCCGCCTCAAGTTTGGTTACGCCAGCGCCCGTGGCTACAGGCCAATCAGCCTTTCACCGCACCCTTTCTCAATCAACTCCTCACAGAGCAGGGAACGGGTGGGGTGAAAGATCAGAGACTAAAAACTCAAATCTGTGACTGCGCAGGTGTGAAGAGTCCGTTTCATACCCCGGGCGCCAGAAACTGAAAGGAGCAATGTTCCAAACGGGAACTGCAGCAAGGTGAGTAAAAAGCGTTAAAGCTTTTGAATGTTGTGTGCTGTGTATATGGCTAAGTGTGGATGTGTTTGTGAGTAAGAGTGTATTTGTGAGAGACAGCATGTTCATGTGGTGTGTGTGGGTGGGTGCATGTGTGAGTGAAAGTGAGAGAATAGTGGAGGGAGTCAGTAAGTGACAATGCATGATAGGAAGAGTGAGTATGAGTGTGAATGAATGACAGTGAATGAGGGGGAATGACAGTGAGCGTACCTGTGAGGGAGAATGACAGCGAGTGTAACTGTAGGAGAGAATAACAGTGAGTGTTACTGTGAGGGAGATTGACTGGGTGTAACTGTGAGGGAGAATGACTGAGTGTAACTGAGGGAGAATAGCTGTGAATGTAACTGTGAGGGAGAATGACAGTGAGCATAACTGTGAGGGAGAATGACAGTGAGTGTTCCTGTGAGGGAGAATGACAGTGAGTGTAATTGTGAGGGAGAATGACGGTGAGTGTTATTGTGTATAAGATTTAGTGAATCCTAGTCTGAGTGAGTCAGAATGAGTGAGACAGAGTGAGAATCAGTGAAACTGGTTTTGCCAGAGTGAGCCTTAATGAGTTGGAATTAGTGCGAATGATTGAGACTAGGTGAGTCAGTGAGACTAAAGGAATCAGAGTACGATCGGCTGAGAATGAGTGAAAATGGTACTGAGGCTGACTCAGAATGAGTGAGGCTGAGTGAGTCACAGTCTGAGTAAGTCAGAGAATGACTGAAACTGCGCAAGTCAGATGAGTGAGACTAAGTGAATCAGCGAATGAGTGAGGCAGTGAGTCGGAAGGAGTGAACTCAGTGGAAACGAGTGAAACTCAGTGAGGCTAAGAGAGTCAGGATGGAATTGGCTGATAGGTGGGTCAGAGTGAGATTGATTGAGTGAGGGTGAGTGAATGGAACTGAGTGAGAATGAATGAGATTGAGTGAGACTGTGTTAGACTAACTGAGAATGAGTGAGACTAAGTGAGTGAGTCAAAGGTAGAATGAGACTGGGTGAGAACGAGTGACAGTGAGTGAGTCAGAATGGGACTGAGTGAGCCCCCTCAAACCCACTGAGAAGTCAGGCTCACTCACTGGAATTTGAGTCAAAGATTACACCCTACCACTTCTAAAGGTCACCAGCCGCCTCTGTATGTGTGTGTTCACAATCTTGTATCTTATTCCAGTACCCTCAATTAATGTAGATTGCCCCATTCCTCACCAGCTAAACTTGCATTATAAAAATGCTAATATGTCCATCAAGTGCCATTCAAAGGAATTATGAGCTAAAACTGGTGAAATATTTGCTTGAAATGCTTGCAATACATTTTCCACATTATGGGGCCGATTCCGATTCGGGCAGGAAATCTCTCCGACCGAGCCGGACCCAGAGAGATTTCCGACCGAATCGGACTCTAGCAGCCCGACCGAACGAGTACGATGCGTACGTATGCTATCGGACTCGAGTCGGTCGGACTCCCATTGAAGTCAATGGGAGCCGGTCGTACAACGCGTACGCGGGCTCCCATTGACTCAATGGGTGCGAGGCGAACAAGGGCGCCCCCTACAGCGGGTACGCGTCGAAGCGGGTCGCGACGTACATGCACAGGTAGGGGGGACCCATGGGTCCCCCCTGTGTGCGACTCGCGAGGCTACGCGTACTGGGGGGTCCGACACGGACCCCCAAAGTCCGGCTCCGCCTGCTCTTTCGAGCCGGACGGTGCGAGTCGGTCGGACTGCTCGCCGGCGCGCATCGTACTTACCCGGCCGGGGAACGTCTCCATTGCGCGGTGCGAGTCGTGTCCGTGCGAGTCGGTCGGAGCGGTTGGGTCCCGCGAACGAGTCGGTCGGCGATTTCGCGTACGTTCGCATCGTACTCGCTCGCCCGGACGCACGTCCGACTCGGTCGGGAAACAGGGCTCCGAATCGGATCCGGAAATGCCGAGTCCGATTCGGAGCCCTACCGGCCGAGATCGGAATCGGCCCCTATGTCTCCATATTTGTTATTAAAAATCAACAAATCACTTAAAATTATATGCATTCAATTGATCTAGGAAAGAGCTCTAAATTTGTAGGGTATCAAATAATAATCCTAGGTATTTATAACATGTGGTCTTCCGCAGTTCAGCTACAGGTACTATTATAACTACCAGGGGCGGCTCCTCTGTAATGGCGGTGGCGTGTTGCCCCACTCGTCAGAGTTAGTCACAGAAAAATAAAATGATAATGAAACAATATCCTTTGATTTTTCTGTGACTGGCTCTGACATCCATGCAGGGCGGGGCCAGGCCGGGCCATGACAGACGGGAGGTGGGCACTTAGAAGTCGCATGTATGTTTGGCCGGCCATCCTAGGCCGGTAAAACATAAATGCTCACTTCTATTTCTCCAACCCAGCTGTGCTCACAGCCGGGTTGGAGAAAAGTCACAGGCTACACAGCAGTGTCTGAGCGGCAGAGCAGGCCGCTCAGACCAATCCTGACACTGCTCTTCCAACAGGAGAGCAGCACAATAATTGGCTGAGCAGCCTCTGCCTGCCAAAAAACTGCTGGGAGAGCTCCGAGGTGGCCGTCGGAGGCTGCGGCGAAAGGTAAGTTTTAAAAAATACCCCCGCCCGGCTGTCCTTCTCCGCCCCCTGCCCCCCACCTTCCTGTTGTGGCGGCTGCCACTGATAACTACTCCCAAAGAAACTCAGCACTTGCATTTTTTTATAGTTGATTGTTTACATACTTTTTCTCATATATCTGAATGGTCATTAGATTCCTCTGTGAATTCAATTGGGTACCAGTCACTTATTTATTAGGGTAGCTCAAAAATAGATTGAAATGTGAAAAGTCCAAACCTCCACCATCTCTAACACCCTAGCAGAATGTATTGTTTATGGAACTCTCTGCAGGAGCCCTGTACGAACAGTAAACCAAGCATTATGAAAAAGCTTACTATTCATAATTACCAATGAAGGGGTGGGGGGCTCGTTTGACCAGCGTAACCCATAGCAAAAGCAGTGGCACAGCTCCATAAAACAGAGTTTGTCCATCCATTAGTGCCAATGCAGGCAGACGGTGCATTGTCAACAGTCTCTTGGGAAGCCCGAAAACGGTAATCATATAAGTATCCTATTTACACACCATGACTTTAATTCATAAAGATTAGTCTTTGCAAAAATCTTAGATGGAAGACTGAGCATTGATGACCATCTGCAGTTGGGGGGATAGTCCCTAATACTGCTCTTTGAAAGAGGTGTCGATACAGTGCCAGTCAAGAAGTCTACCAGTTTCCTTTACTGATTCTAAGACTTGGCTCTAACTTGAGTGAAATCTAGCTATGAGCCATGAGCCATTAGGACTTCTCTCTTTTGAGGGCTTAGAAGAATTCATCAGATCTGCTAGATTTTCATATTCTTTTGAGAGTCTGACATTATACCCTCTCTCAAAGAAGTGTAGACGCCACGACTTCTGTATATCTTCATATACATTTTTGACATATGCAGGTCATATCTCTAGGGTAATATATTCTACTTATTTAACATTCCCTTCCCCATTAAGCCCTAACGTTATTGGTTACCACATACGTGTCCTTGAATTTCATTGACTTCTTTAACCCTTGGTTCAGGCAGCAAATTTGGGACCTGATGTATGAAAGCGCCGGCCTCAAACGGTGGCTGAAAACTGCCACCTGCTTTTCATTTTGTCATACGGCCTATGTATTAATATATTGTGTCGCAAAATGTCTCGCCGCAGGAGGTGGAACAACCTGCCTAATGAATATTAATTAGGCAGGTCTCTATTGGAGATCCCTCTGATTGACAACAAACAAAGGGTGGATTGCATGGAGCAGCAGACCACCATCCCTGTGTTTGTATTCCAAAACTGAAAACGTTTTTTTGTATAGCCCTGTTTCTTAAAGGAGCCAGTGCTGCCCACTAGGGTAGAGTACAGGGGGGGCAAGCAGTGGTTTATTGAACCACTGTGGTTTATTGAACCACTGTCTGCTCCTTCCAAGGCCACCTGACACAATTCCCAGAGGGGAAGCTGTGCAAGAGGGGACCACATCCCCTATGCAAATTGGTTACCACCTCCTTTGAGATGACAGTAACTGCTCCGTGGTTTGCAACTGCATTTATACATCAGTATGATATGCAATAAGTAAGGCTGCCCCTTTCACCCACACTCCTTATTGTAATTCGGAATGAGTCACAAAACCCAACAGGGGTTATGATGCTTTGATGTTGTTACAGGCGACTGGTGATACAGTTCTCCTAGTCTAACAGAATTCTGACATCAGAAATCATCTTCAAAAAAGAAATATATTGCTTATCATTGTAAGAAGATTCCACTCTCCAACCCATCATTAAAATATAATGTTTGGTGTGATATTTATAAGCCAATCAAAAGGTCAAAGGCATTTGTGTCTAATTCCTTTTTTTTTCAGTGGGTAATGTTTTGGAACACTGCAAACTCATCTATTAACACGGGCAGTAAGTGGAAGTCAGACTCCTTTGCAGTAGATCTTGTTATTGATTCCCTGTCCAGAGCTGCCTTCCGTTTCCATGCAGCCTCTCACGTCTGCTGTTTGATAATGACAGTTATTAAATATGAATGTTGTTTGTTCTACCATTAGGTAAAACCCTCCTTATTTATCCTTTTGACCTTTGCACTTCTTACAGTGGTAAGAAGTGATTTACTTTTGAATATGATGTCGGAGAACATGGCGACCGCGTTCTGAGCGCCCGCTTGCACCTGGAGCTTCCCTCTCCTATCCCGTAGCGGAATACCGCCCTACCTGCTCTTGATGAGGTTTTGAGCGGTTGGTGGGTTTCTGGGTTATTTCTTTGCCTCTCAGCTGACGGGGCGCCCCAGTCTGGAATGTGTTGCGGTGCCTCTGGCTTTGGCTGCTCCTCCCGCCTGCTACGCTGGGACGAGGCCGCCCTGGAGCTTCGGAGGGGTCGCAGAGCGGCGGCGCGCGGGCTCCTCCGGGTCGGCGGAGGCAGCGCCAGAAACAGCAGTTTGCTTGATCCAACAAGGCAGGGAGAGAGAAAGCTGGAGACAGTTTCTAAGGAGCTGGTTTTCCCCTCTGTGGCAGCCATCTCTGCTTCCCCTGTCTCCTCTCCTCCGGAGGAGATACTTTCGGAGTCGGCGTCGGTGTCAGCGAGGGAGGCACGACGGCTTGCTGGAGCACAGGAGAAACAGGTTTGCTCCCCGCAGCAGGGGAGAGCATTTTTAGAGGTTTTTGGGGGCTCAGCAACGGCCACTAGAGGGGGGAAAAGAAAAGTAAAAAACATGGGGGGGCTGTTCCGGCTCTTTTGGGTATCAGGAAGACTGGTAATTTTAACAAACCACATCCTGAGGAGCAGCCCAAATTTTAATCACCAGAAGGCTCCCCAAAATCTCCAACCTCTATTGATTGCACGGCTTTTCAGACCTACCAGGTAAAAGGAAGGAGTATAAAACCTGGGAGGGCTAAAAGCAACTCCCTTGACAGCAAAATCAGGATTACCCCATCGCTAAGGTCGTATTTTAAAGTTCTACCTGAAGTTCTTGACATCACGAAGAAGGGAAGTGCACTTAGTGCTTTCAGAGGGGGATTTAGTGGGCCTTCTACGACAAAACTACCAACTGTCAATATGGAGCCGGTAAGCCCTCTACCCCCCCCAGACGGGACCCCAGGCGGAACCCCAGGTGGAACCTGTAGCTTCAGCCCCTGATAATATATCTGCGATAGTGCCAGAAAAAGAGATGGATCTGGTGGTTCAGAGTTTTGTTGGAGCTGCTGGCTCAGAGTGTGGAGGGATAGAGAAAAGTCTTAAGCTCCTAGAGACGGGAGGGCCCTCAGTAGCCTCGCTGGAATCTCTTTTCGCTACACTGTCAAATGACATCAAGAAAGGCTTTTCTGTCTCGGCCGCAAACCAGGGAGAGATAAGGAGTGCCTGTGAGTCCCTGGAAAGGAAGGTGGATCTATTAAATATCAGGACTGAGACATTAGAGAAGACGGTTGGAGAATTGAAAAATAATCTCGGGGTTGCGGAGGTTGAGATCCAGACACTTAAACGGGAGGAGGCAGCTATTCTGGACCGAATGGAGATGCTAGAGAACAATTCTCGTAGGAACAACCTCCGCCTATTGAATATTTCAGAAGGGAAAGAAGGGTCTGACCTCAAAGCATATATTATCTCTGTGCTCAAAGAAGCTTTGCAATTTGAGGAGTCAGAGGCAACCCTAGAAATGGATATACAGAGGATCCATAGAGATCCGTTTCGTAAGAATCCTAATAGAGTCAAAGCAAGAAAAATTCTTGTTAATTTCCTCACGTATTCTTTAAAGGAAAAAATTCTCAATTTGGCTTTGAAAGTTAAATCATTAAGGGTTTGGGATTTCTCTTTCGAAATTCACTCGAATCTTGCCAAAGCTACCCTTGAAAGACAGTGGGAGCTAGGCAGGAGGATGGACGATTTCAAGAAGCTTGGTGCAGTTGTACAGTTGAAATTTCCTGCCCTCCTAAAAGTTATGCACAACAATAAAATGCACAATATAAGATCAGTGCAGGAGGCAGATGAGCTGCTGGGGTCCATCAGTAAGGGAGTCCCATAGGACAGAGCTACCTACTCTTTGGTCATGATCAGGGCGGGGTAGAGGGCTGCCCTTGCTACTTGTGTCTCTCTCTTCTTTCTCCGGGTTAGGTATGAGATAAACCAAATAGAGAAGTATGAGTGGTGGGTGGAGAAAAATTGGGGCGATTATTTCCCAGTTTCCTTCTAGTATATTTATATTCCTCTTTTTCTTTTTTGGTAAGGGCGTAAATTATATGGTAGTTGAACCTTTTTTTTTTCTACACAGGATTGGGACGGGATGGGTTGGGCAGCTTTGGGGTGCAACACCTGGACTACATCTGTCCAGATTTATGGGGGAAGGGTTCTCCAGGGGGGATCAGTTGTGTGGGTGGGGGGATGGGGAGCACCGGGGCATAAAAAATAAAAATACCTCATTCGCCATATTTACATCAGGCTTAGCTCAAATATCTGTGGTTCGACTGCAAGGGATTAGGTGTTGGTTTTCTCTGGGCTTATTGTTGGATGCGGGCCTCAGACTTAAGCTACCTTGAAAACATTACAGATATTATCCTGGATGTCAATGGCTTGCGCGTGAAGTCTAGAAGAGCTAGGATTTTGCAATATCTTAGGGATTCTCCAGCGCAGGTCATTGTCATCCAGGAGACACATCTTCTTAAGGAAGAGACCCAGGAAATTTTTAAAAACCAAAAATGGGTGGACTCCTTTATTCGCACTAATCAGACAGCTAATATCAGAGGGGTCTTGATTCTCTTTAAAAAACAAGTCAATGCCCAGATTATACAGCACAGGCAAGACCCATGTGGTAGATGGGTGATATTAAAGGTAATTTTAATGGGCATACCTCTTACCTTGGTTGGCTATTATGGCCCATATCAAGACGATCCTTCATCCCTCAAAACAATTTTTTCGCATCTTTTTGACTTCCCAGAACCAGTTATTATTGCTGGAGACTATAATATTGTTCTCAATCCTAAACTTGACAAATCTGCTGGTAGCAGAGCGGCTGTCCCCTCTAGGTCCAGGGCATATCTCCAGAATATGATGGCACAGACGGGTATATGTGATATTTGGAGGGAGAGATCGGGCCAGCAGTTGGGGGTCTCATATCGAAACCTCAAATATCGACACAAGTCAAGAATTGACTATATTTTGGTCAGTTATAGCCTAAGGAGTAAGGTCAAAGACATTATCTATCTGTCATCCCATCTGTCAGATCATTCGGGAGTAGTATTAGATCTTGATTGGGTGCAGGCCCAGCAGTCGAAAATTTGGACCTTCGACCGAACACTGCTCCTGGAGGAAGAAGAGATGTCTTATCTGGCCCAGGAAACCGAAATCTTCCTTAAAATCAACCTAGGTACAGCAAGCACTACGGTGGTCTGGGATTCGTTTAAAGCCTTCGTGAGGGGTATTATTACTAGCAGGACGAGTTTTTGAAATAAAAAGTATAGGGAAGAGATTGCTTTTTTGGAGGCAGAAATGAAGGGCGCCGAGGCTGAACTAGATAGAGAGGCCACTTCGGGCGGATTACCAGCAACTTCGGATAAACTTAGTAAATTAAGAGAGCAGTTGGAAGGTATCCTTCAATTGAGGCTTATGCGTAGATGGGAGGCAAGTAAGATCGCCCATTTCGAGTATGGGGAAGGGGCTGGAAAGCTGTTGGCATGGAAGGCAAAAGCAGATAGACTTCGTAACCAGATAAAGGAAATTGCTGCAGGATGTGGAGTAGCTGCTCTGTCTTCAGATGAAGAAATTGGTGAGGCCTTCTTTAAGTATTTTCAGGACATATATCAAGAAAATTTAATAGAAGACAGACCTAAAATCAAAGTCTGGCTGAATAGAACAACTTTAGCATCTATAAGTTCTGAACAACAGGAGGGCTTAGTACAGAATATCACCCAAGAGGAAGTGAGGAAGGCTATAGCTGCTTGTAAGAGAGGCAAAGCGGCGGGACCAGATGGGCTACCCGCTGAGTTATACAGGTCTCTGGGTGAAGCCATTATCCCTATATTGACACAGCTATTTAACAAGATTCTAGCAGAAGGTCTAAAGCCTCCCGAGTCATGGGACGATGCCACGGTCGTCTTGATTTTGAAACCTGGTAAAGATCCTGCAAGTTGTGGGTCATATAGGCCCATTTCGTTGTTAAATGAGGATTATAAAATCTTTACCTCAATCCTGGCGGCCAGGTTGGGGTCAGTCGCCGGGGACATCCTTCATTTAGATCAGAAGGGGTTTGTTAAAGGCAGACAGTTATCAGACCTCACATATGATCTTATAGGAGCTATTGACATTGCCTCCACATACTCACTCCCTCTCGCTGCCCTGACTCTTGATGCCAACAAGGCTTTCGACAGGGTCAATTGGGTTTACCTGTCGGAAGTTATGGGGAAATTTAATTTAGGTAAAAAGTTTTGCCATACTATCCAATTGTTATATCAAGCCCCCTCAGCAAAATTGCTGGTAAATGGTAAACTGACAAAATCATTCAGAATCACTAGGGGGACTAGGCAGGGTTGCCCCCTTTCCCCTCTCCTTTTTGACATGTACATTGAGCCTTTTGCGCAGAGGCTCAGAGAAGATCTCAGCATCGTGCCTTTCAGGTATGGAGAGTGGGAAAGGAAGGTGGCCCTGTACGCTGATGACATTTTGGTTCTCTCTGCAGACCTAGAAACAACTCTCCCGGCAGTGATCGGTCTGGCACAGGAGTTTGGGCAAGTTTCTGGGTATGAGGTGAATGCTGGGAAGACGGAGATTATGGTATGGAACCTTGGGGGCAGTCAACATCAGGTCAGGGCTAGTATGCGATACCTGGGGGTCAGAATTGTTCAGGACATTGCCAAAATTGCAGAAGTCAACTTAGCACGAGTGTCAAGGGAGTGCCAAAAGCAAATGAAAGCTTGGGTTCACCTCCCTTTATCTATTCTTGGGAGGGTTAATCTAGTAAAAATGGTGGTGGTGCCAAAAATAACCTTTCTTTTTAACACCATTCCCCTACACTTCGATAAATCAGCTGTGGATAAACTACAGCAGGCAGTAAATTATTTTATCTGGTCAGACAGAACTACCAGAATAGCCTGGAAAAAGCTGAGGCGTAGGAGAGAGAAAGGGGGTCTTGCGCTTCCTGACTTACCATATTATGCCTGGGCCTTTCAGTTCTCGCACTCTCGAATGCTCTTAAAAATGCCTGTAAACACAGGGGTGGGAGGCATGTTCTTTGCTATGTTAAGGGGGGCCAAGTTACCGGAAGAGGGATTTTTGTTTAAATTCAGGGAACCAAACTTTTTCAAAAAGGTTAAATTAAAAGTCCTCCAGGCATTGATTAAATCATGGGCCAGAGTAAGGCGCCTTGTTGGTCTTAACTACTTTTCTAGCCTAGCGCCACTTTGGGATTCACCAGGCGCACCAGAATGTCTTCAGGACAGGCTTGCTTTACCACTCAGAGAACCAGGGCTGAAAGTATGGGGCGAGTTGGTGGTAGGGGGAACACTAATCTCATGGGAACAACTAAGAGACAGAGTGGGAGCGGATCTCTCAAAGTTTAAATACATCCAGATGCAGAGCTGGGTCCAAGCACAGCAAAGTCAGAACAATTTGATAGGCTGGGGCAATGCTCTAGAACAACAGCTAGTCGACAGGCCAGTGGGGAGGAGGGAGGTTTCTTACTGGTATTGGGCAGTGGAGGAGGCCGTGGATGGTGATTTTAAACTTGCAGAAGAACTATGGAGTGAACATCTTCCAAATCAACAATGTGAGCAACTTTGGCAGAATTCATTCAAGACTCTTTTCAGTATAGTAAGACCTGCCTGGTTGAGGAGAAACCATCTATTCACCGTCCACAGGGCCTATCTCTCCCCTTTAAAGCTGTCTAAATTTTCAAATGGGCCCCCGGTCAGCTGTAGGAAGTGTGGTCTAACTGAAGCCTCAGATCTGCATATGTTTAAAGACTGCCCGGCCATCGCTCTGTTTTGGGAAGAAGTTCGTAGGTCAGTGGAGTGTATTCTGGGAGCCCCAATCCAAATAGACCTGGCCCTTATAATTTTCGGACTTACCAACCAAGTCTCCGGGTCTGCTAAATCTCTCTTATTTTATGCCATTTTGTTAGCTAGGAGGCAAATATGCAAGCGTTGGATTGAACCCTCCCCTCCCTTGCATTCTGACTGGCTGATGTCGATGGTTGAGACATCCAAGATAGACCTGTCCAGAGGTTGTAGCGCAAAAAAGACTGCCTTTTGGGACTTGTTGTCAAAATGGGCCAGGGCTTGACCAACTCGGAGAAACATTTGGTCCTATGATTATGCCTCCCTGACACTCTTCGGACCGCGTTGGGCACCCCCCCTTACATATATGCCAACGTAGGGGTCCATCAGGCTCTTGTGGGCTTAGCAGAAGAGTAACCTCTTCCCCTCTTCTCTGGGGGCAATAACATCTATGTCTGTAAATGTACCTATATGCTGAAAGTACAGTGAGTCTCCAACCCAATGCCTATCTTTCTTGGCTTGCTAAGTATTGGTACGGACAGCTGGTTTGTTTATATGAGGTCTGAGGCGAATGAGGGAAAAAAAAAAGAAGTGATTTACTTTGCAAAGGTGCTCTGTGAGTATGGGCGCTCGCGCACTCAGAGCCTTACTCTTGCTTCATATTCACATTTTGAAAGTAAATGCCATACAGACGGAGATTATTCGAAATGTTTAATTAGTCTTCAGTTCACGAAGGTACACTGGAAGGTAGCATATTTTGGTGCTTGTGTTACTGTGATCATTTGAAGCAGGGGTGGCTCCTCGATTTGAGCGGAGGAGCATCACCCCACAAGCCCCAGAGGGGGCGGGGCCAGCGCTGCCGAGTGGCAGCAGCAGGGAGCTGTGCGCTTTAAAATGTGCATGTCTGTTTGGCCGACATCAAGTGTGCTCAAAGCAATATGACACACACCTGATTAGAACACATTGAGTGGGGTACAGGGGCAAAGAGAGAGCAAAAGGAAACAGTACAGCTTCACTCATTTGATCCCATACCTTGGTGCACAGTCGCTCACACTGAGTGCATGTCTCACACCTGCTGCACAGTACCTCTCCTTTGGGTGAGATTTTACTTTATGGAGCAAAAGGTCTCTCACTGAATGTTGTACAGTCGTGTTCACTGGGTGTGAGTATCACTTCTTGTAGCAGTCTCGTTCATTGTTTGTCAGTCTTACTACTTGGAGCACAGTTTACCTCTTTGGTGTGAGTCCCACACCTTGATGCACAGTCTCACTAATTTTGTGAGGGTCCCACACATTGGCATGCACGTGGTTGTATATCAGAATATCGTAGAATTATCGTTCGATACATATCATGTCCTAAATATTGTTTACAAAATTATCGTCCCATTGGGTGTAGATTTTCTGTTGTTAACTCCAATGGAGTAATAGTTTTGTAACAGATATTTAGGGCACAGTATTTATGTCAGACTGTGTTGTGACTACGATATTCTGATACCGCCGCATACAGTCTCTATCACTGGATGAAAGTTTCATGTCTTGGTGCACGGTCTTACTCATTCGGAGTCAAATTGTATTCTTGGAGCACAATGCCCCTACATGTCTGTGAGTGTTAGGTCCTGGAATATAGTCTTACTCATTATGTGAAATTCTCATAACTGTGTCTTGCTTGTTTAATGAAAGTACCACACCTGTGTGTAAAGTTTCAGTCATTTGGTGCGAGTCATTCACCTTGGAGTGCAATCTCACTCACTAGGTGGGATGCACACTTCTTGGTGTACAGTATAACTCTTGTTCATTCCCACAGGCCCCATTGACCTTAAATTGGTAGCTGGTTTATAATGACTACAGCGAATATGAACAAGATAACACATTTAGTAACAAGAATAATCACTACGTCACAAAAGTTCTCTTTCAATTAATGGGCTTGTGTTTTACCATACAGAAGAATGTAGCACCCCTAGTAAGGATCTAAACCCTTGAGGTTTTAGGAACCAATTAAATAAGAACACTTTCTATGCAAACAAAAGAAAATTATTAAAAATAAGCGCTCCAACAGATTTCCAAGAAGGATATTGAAGTGTAGAAAACACTATTTGTTTTAGGGGTGGGCACAACTTGAGTAATTCAGTGTTCCGAAATCACGCCAAAGTACCTGAGAATTCAGGAAGATTGCGCATAGTTACGCAAGAAGAGTAATTCCGCATTTAGCGCTATTTGTTAGCTCAAAAATTACCCCTCACATCTAAAATGGGTGCAAGAATGCATTTTGCGCTAAGGAATAGCGCTACATGCAACAGAATAAGCGAGAACGAGCAGCTGCTTGCACGTGCTAAATGTGCTCTTGGGGTATGATTTAGTGCTATTTAATTTAATTTATTTATTTATTTGTAAAGTGCAACATTCATCCCATAGGGATATCACGGCGCTAATGTAGCGGGAGGGCGGTGATTAGGGCTAGGGCTGTTAAGGTAAGTGACATCAGTCCTTGGGGAATAAGTGGGTTTTAAGATTCTTCCTGAATGCCGTGTAATCCTCGATCAGCCGTAGTTCCAGTGGAAGCTTGTTCCAGTGCAGAGCTGCGCGGTATGAAAAGGTGCGTCCACCTGTCCTGCTCTTTCTGATCCTTTTAGTCTCAACTAGCGCCTGAAGGCGTGACCGTAGGCACCTGGGAGGGGTGTAGAATTTGATTCTATTCCGAAGAATCCTAGGGCCAGTATGATGGAGTGCCCTGTGTGCATGTCCTAAGAGCTTAAATCTTGCTCTTTGTCGCATGGGCAGCCAGTGAAGTTGCCTCAAGCAATCAGTTGCTGAGCTGTATCTGCCCTTGTTGCACCCAGTTTGGCCGCTGCATTTTGTATCACTTGCATACATTTGAAAAGGTAATCTGGCATGCCAACGAGAAGTGCATTTCCATAATCCAGCCTGCTGACAAGTAGGGCCTGTGTGACTGTTCTCCTGCTTTCCAGTGGGATCCAGGGGAAGAGCTTTTTAAAAGCTTCAGCGTAGCGAAGCTTCTTCCACACAGGGTCTGTACGTGATCCTGCATGGATAGGGTGTTATCAATGATAAAAACCCAAATTTTTTGCACACTGCTTCGGTGCTGGGGCATCTCCCAGCGAGTGGGACCACCATGACGCATCCCAGATATGGTTGGCTCCGCCGAGGAGCAGGATTTCAGATTTCTCAGCGCTGAGCTTTAAGCAGTGTTCCGACATCCAGGTTGCCATTTCAGTGAGGCAGTTGTTGAGTTTAGCCCTGGTGTCCTCGTGCCTGTCTCCAATGGCTATTGTCAGTTGCGTGTCATCCGCATAGGAACAAATACCAAAGCCCCACTTCGTGCCAATTTTTGCCAAGGATGATACATAGGCATTAAATAGAGTAGGGCTCAGAGATGCTCCCTGCGGGACACCACAACTGACATATTTTGGACTTGAGGAGAAGGCACCCATTTGCACGGTTTGTGTTCTGTTGCTCAAGAATGAACTGAGCCATTGAAGAGCTTTTGCATGTATCCCTTTTTCATGCAGATTTTCCAATCAAAGCTGGTGGGAGACCGTGTCGAACGCCGCCGACAGGTCCAGCAGGATCAGGGCTACTGCCTTTCCCTGGTCCAGCAATGATCTTACATTATCTAGGACGGCCAGGAGAGTTGCCTCTGTACTGTTGGTGAACCTGAAGCCCGTTTGAGAGGGGTCCAGTAATTCGTTGGTCTCTAGATAGTTAGGCAATTGTCTATTGACCAACTTCTCCAATACCTTGGAGAGATAGGGGAGTTGAGAGATTGGCCAGTAATTAGCTGGGTTATTTACATCTGAGCCCGCTTTCTTCAGCAAGGGAGTCACTATGGCCTGTTTCCAGTTCTCTGGGAAAACTGCTATCTCCAGAGATTGGTTAAATAGCTGCGTGATATATGGGCCCAGGGTGGGTATGATCTGCGCAAAGATGAAATGTGGGCAGGGGTCAAGAGGGGATCCCGATTTAACTTCCCCCATTGCCTTGGCGACCTCCTCCTCTAGCGCAATATGGCCCCTTCTGTCCAAAATGGGCACGAAAATGCAATTTGTGCTAAGAAATAGCGCTAAATGCAGTAGAACATGAATAGTGAGCACAAGCAGCCGCTCGTACTGGCTAAATGTGCTCCTGCAGTAATATTTTTCCCCCGAACCCCCAAAATTACTCATGGTTATGCGAGCAGGAGTAATCTCGTAATTAGCAATAATTCCGCTTCAAAGAGTTACTCAGAATTACCAAAATTATTGCGATTACTCTGGCATAATTGAAATTCTGCCCGGGCCTAATTTATTTGCCACAAATTAAAGTAAAACATTTAATAATTCTAGAATCCTTCACTCAGCAGCATGCTTAGAAAAGTGGCATTACAGTCTCATGTATGTAGTGTGATCGTCATACAGTGCTCCACTTTGTGTACTGTCTCACTCATTTGGGGTGAGCCATTGACCTTGGAGTACAAACTCACTCATTAGGTGTGATGCACAGTTCTTGGTGCACAGTCTCCCTCCAGGTCATTCTCAATGGGTCCGTTGCCTTTAGAGTCGTAGTGACATTTATTGTAATTACAACAAAATCTGAACAAGAGCACACACTTTAATGGCACAAGTAATCACTAAACCATACATGTTGTTTTTTTTCAATTATTGGGCTGCTTTCTAATATACAGAATAATATAACACCGCTAGTAATATCCTAAATACAATGGAGGTTTTAGGAACAAACTAAATGGCAATATTGCTGATGCAAAACCACATGCAATGAATTAAAATGAACTCTACAATAGATTTTAAATAATAACACTACCGTGTAGGAAACACTACTTAGTGTCCACAGATTAAAATTAAACACTCTGGGGCTTATTTATCAGAGGCGTACGCTGGGGAGCTTCACTTTTTCTGACGCTCCGGTAGCGCAAACCTCTCAACCATATCTATGAGGCCATGCAAAGCCACTTTGAAGTGGCTTTGCATGGCCTCATAAATGTGGAGTAAGGCAAGGCAGCGCAAGTCACTGCGTTGCCTTACTTTACGCCAGGGAGGTGTTCCATGGGCATTGCGATGGGTTTTCACATGCAACACCCATGGATTTTGACGCTGCCCCAGATTTACTTAATTGCGTAAACCTGGGGCAGCGCCAAAACCTTACACCTCCCCAGAGCAGGCGTAACAAGGAGAAATATTTTTATTTCCTCTTTCCATATGTGCTGCATTCTGCAGCACACATAGAAAGAGGAAAATGCCTCTCTGGATTATTTTTGTGCAGGAAACCTTTATTATTATTCTTTTACCCTTCCTGCACAAAAACAATCCTGCATTAAAAGCAGACACCCTTGCACCATGGTTCAAGGTTGCCTGTGTTGGCGCTAGGCAGCAAATTGTGGGCCAGTGTTGGGGGAAAGGACAGGAACGCACCGTATTTCATAAATACGGTGCATTTCTGCCCTTTCACATTGGCAAAGGGCAGAGCAGGAAGAAGCCTTGCGGCGCTGCCCTACGACGATGCCCCATAAATGAGGCCCTAGATACTTCTCAACTCTTTTGGTCAGTGTCTTCAGAAAAGTGGCATGCACCTTTTGGATGAGGCACTGGCTTTTATGAATACACCACCACCAGTGAACAGTATGTGCAACCCAGAAAGGGACTGTCATTGTATCTCGGTGTGTTTTAACATGCACAAGGCTCTTCAGGAGCTCAGAGCTGGCAGTACAATATAGCCTGCAGATGGCTGTGGTTGTTTGAACAGGAGGCCTGGTATACCATATGAAGAGCTAGAAATAATGTAATGCTTTGGCAAAAAGAACAGCTATTCACTGAACAAGATGCATACTTGAAATCTGACATGTGTTTGTTTTCTCTAATGTTCTTTCAACAGACAGGTGTTAATAAATTAGACTCTGCAGCTTATGATGCTGATAAGCTGGGGAATGACCTCTAAATGTTTTTATGGCTTAACTTTTTTCCTTGCTTTCTGAAGTTATGGTATTCTAAGTTGTCTTTAAATTGTACCCTGGGGGGGGGGTCTGGATGAACTCTTAAAGTTTAGAGTCTGACACACTACATCCAGTCCTTCCTTCAGTGTTTACCTGCAAGAAG
This sequence comes from Calotriton arnoldi, assembly GCA_963921515.1. NCBI lineage: Eukaryota > Metazoa > Chordata > Amphibia > Caudata > Salamandridae > Calotriton > Calotriton arnoldi. The sequence continues at coordinate 2,222,892 of CAWUFW010000488.1, read as the reverse complement.
GCTTAGGGGTATAGCAGTCAACCAGCAGATGTCTTTATGTCTGTTTCCTTCATCTCTGCAGCAATTGTTGCAAGATGTCTTCTGATAAAAACAAAGGTTTGGGTCCTTGGGGGTTCCTCAACCCTGCAGCTTGGCTAATTCTGGCCCACTTCAATGGATCTGTAGCCTCAACTGCACAAAGCAGTTAAAAATCTTGATGTCAAATTGGACGACATCTTGATTCTCATGTCTCAGATTTCTTCAATTGCATCCTCGTACTACTATTGAATTCGACAGCTGCGTAAAACTCTACTTTGTCTGGCCGTTGTGGCCACTATTGGCCCCAGCCTGGACTACTGGAATTCTCATTATACTTGTTGCTTAGGCAACAGATTATCCAGAACCCTGCAACTGCAGAAATTCTTGGGGCTCTAAAATTCAGTGATGCCAAGCATCCACTGTTCCTTCGACTCTTCGGGTATTACAGTATTCACTTGTCTGTAATGCCCCAGTGTAAGAACCAATGGTACGAATGAAGAAGCATTACAGTTCTCACTCCCACTCTGTGGAATTGTCTCTCCCACGGCTTCACTCCATCCCAGCTGTATCCACATTTAGAAAATGCTCATGATAGAGAAAATATTTCAAAATCACATTACATGACACTTTAGCTATTTAGACACAAAAACCTGGATGTGCACGTTGCACAAAATAGACTAATTAATACAACAATAGAGACAAGTGAAGTAACAGCACCGTAAAAGCGTGCTTGAAAAAGATTTAAAAAAAGGAAAAAATACATTTCTAAATAGTTATAGCACTTATTAATAGATTTTCATAACAAGATTACTCATGAAATATGGGGCATATTAGCAAGACCCACGTTAAAATTATCGCCGTTTTAGCGGCAGGAAACTGCCGCTAAAACGGCGATAATGGGCTTGCTAATATGCGTTATGGAATTCCAATAGAAGCCCAGGTTAGATGTCCTGCACATCTAACATGGGCTTCTATTGGAATTCTATAACGCATATTAGCAAGCCCATTATCGCCGTTTTAGCGGCAGTTTCCTGCCGCTAAAACGGCGATAATTTTAACGTGGGTCTTGCTAATATGCCCCTACGTTTTATTATTCACGAACGGTTGAAAACTAATTAATCTAAAGGTGAGGCCTAACAGTTCTATTGCCTTTCATTTCAAATGCATTGCAATTAGATAGTTGTGCAATTATGTGATCAAATTAGCTGGGAAGTTGAAACTTACATAGGTGATAGTAGATACCTTAATGATTTTAAAAATGTAGGAGCGATTTTGGTAAAATGTTTTTTTAAGAATAATTTACATGTATGGATGTAGAAACAATTGTGGCAGTAGACCATAACTAATGCTAATCTATTTCGTGTAATAATACATTTGTGAAACCTTTATTATTATTCTTTTATTATGAAGAGATGATTTGATGCATTATATTTGATTCCAAGTAAGTATAATTAATTTAGAGCTGATGTATACGTTTAAGGTTTAAACTTCTCCTTTGCTGAGCTGCAATTTTCCCTTAGCAAGCATAATAATTCATTGACATTTTTGCAAATGTTGCTTTATTTGTTCTGTGCATGTTTCAGTAGACATACAAAGGAAATTCTTTTGAAGTTCACAGTGGAATGGCTTGGTGGGAAAGTCAACTCTCACCCGAAGCCATAGTCTGTTACATTGTATATTTTCTACCATTGACAAACCTGTGAGGCCCGGAAAGCCAAGTCATTCACATGAAATGCTTGGGAAATGCTAGGAGTAACTAAATGAATTTTGGAACTACATATGTCAACTAATCATACGATGGACTGACTAGTAGAGTTACACCACGTCATTAAGGTGTCAAAAGGATTATAAAAGAAAAAACCCCAAAGGAGGGGCAACGCCATACTATTCTCTTCTTCTGTAACGAAACATCATTATTTTTCTTTTCCTCTCAATGCAGGATGCCCACGTTGCAAAATATTCTGTAGGACACCACTCATTGCGTTTTGGATTTTATCTTTTTATCACAACACCTAATTTTCCCTTGTTGAACTGCCCTTTTGCTAATGCTGCTACATTCATGCAGTCAACTTGGAATTTATCTTTGCCAAACTAATTGATTTTTGTTTCTTTTTGCTATAGCTCATGGACTCGCCCTTAGAGGGCTTTAAAATGTATTCTTTTACCCATTTGTGTTGTATTTTAGACATGACTGAACTATTCTTTTGCCTCTAATGGCTGGAGTCTGTAATCTTAAATTTCACACACGCCTGGTTATTTTCCTTCCATTTGACCTAATCTAGCAGGATGATTTGCAGTTTTTCCTGCCTCAGGCTCAGTGCCATGAAACCTTCATTGGTTGCTTTGCACTTTAGAAACAGTAATTAACATAACAGAACATTGCTAGGCATACTTCACTGAAAATGCATATTCCAAATTTTAAAACTACACTGCTGGTTTCTTTTATCCAGCGGGCCCAGTTACTTAACTGCATGTTATACTTTCTATTTACCCATATGTTTGATAGGTTGTAGTGCAGAACATGATAGCTGGCATATGTGTTTCCCTAATAATTTTCCTCACCTCATGAAGCAAGTATTTAGATTCAAAGGCGCTCAGATCTCACCACTGTGGGGTCTTGTCTTGAAAGCAGTGCCACAGGGACACACAAAATGAGGAAGAATCATCATCATCATGTTAGTGCATCCAAACGGATCCGGAAATTAGATAAATAAAACAAAGGCTGACTGCTGGCACAAGATGTCAGCAGTAGTCAGTTGATGGAAGGGACGGCCAATGTGGAGATGAGGGAGGCAAAGGTATACTAAAAAAACAACTAGTGAGACCAATCAGTGGCGGGTCACAGTACCAATCGTTTGATATCAACCTGCCACAATAGTGACTCCACAATATCGACTTGGATTATATGGTCAAGGTACAAGCCGTGGAGTTAGAGTAGTAAAACTACATTTCCCTATAAATATTTACTTTGATGATACTGTGATAGTTGATATTATGAAGATGATGTTTGTGCAGGTTGGTATTTTTGTAGTCAATATTGTGAAATACATCCCTACTGTCACAATACATTGGCCATACTGTAGAGGAAGAGGCAGGGATACCCTATTCCAAGAGTGAGTGGTGGCATGGAACAAGCATAGAGATGCAGGGAGTAATGGTACAGAAACATGACCAGCAGCAACTGAAAACAGAAAATGACAGTCGCTGTGTGCAGGCAGCAGTAAGCAGGTAAGAGCAAGGACAGTCTATGAAGAAGGTGCAGAATGGTAGGGGTACATGAGGGGCAGGGGAAGTGGGGTACAGAAAATGGCTCAGCTGAAACAGTTTGTCATTTGTGGCAATTCAAAAATTAAAAAGGGTGTAGCAAACAAAGAGGTAGAGAGGGGCGACCGGGATAAAAAGTCCAACATGCCAGTCATCAGGCCAACAGGAAGAACAGTAAGCTGAGCTCACAGGGGGCAGAAAAGGTAAGTAAGTGGTTACCAGAGCTAGCATTAGCCTTCGCTAAACCAAATAACGTGCCCTAAGCCTCTAGTTTTTCTTAAGCAAGCATTGATAAAGCCAGTAAATTTAGCTTTTGTATAAGGAATTTACACTGAAAAGCATAATACAAAGGGACACATAAAGACAAGGCAATACGCCTAAAACATCCATACACACATAGACAAATATTTTTTCAAACATCCCTGGCCACAGTACTACATAGATACACGCACCCATGCATACAGGCTTACAAGCATACATTCACACATGAATGCACATGAAGGCATCAATGCACACAGATTATTAGGTACACATGCATATACTTACACATATGGACCACATCTGTTCGAATGTTTGGATGAATGAATAAATGAATGATTGTGTGACAAGATAGGTGGGACTGCAGATGTGAATGGATGAAAAATAATATGCGTATACATACACACACACACACACACACTCATAGGTTTCCTGTATATTTTTTGGCAGTAAGACTTGTTTTTCTGGTTTCAATTGATTTAATGTTTCTCCCATGTTATTCTCCAACAGGTTTCTAGATTAAATACAAAAATATGTGCACAACCACCAAACCACGAACGCAGTGGGTGACCTTCAATGAGAACATCTAGCAATGAAGCCATACAAGTGATGGGGGACAAATAACAGACTGGGTGAAAAAACATAAGTGGCTTTATGGCCTTGGGAAAATAAACACTTGACCGGTTCTTCTTTCAGTCAGCCTTGCTCTGAAATGAACAAAAGCAGTTACAGCAGACATCTGACGCGTGTGGGTGAACTAACGGGGCGGAATTTCAAGACTGAAGATTACGTCGCAGACATGAGGGAATCTGACACCATTGGTGCCACTAAACTCCATTCCTTCCTAGTGACTTCATTAAGTAGCACAAAGCTTCAGATATCACATACCAGTAGAACCAGCTCCCGTCTTCCTGTTGAATATGAAATTGATTTGTAATGAATGACACCAAGCTGCTGTTTATAAAGTTTAAACAAGCAGTGTCAACGCCAATAGTTTCGGCTTTAATGTGCCAATGAATTTAAACATAGGCATTCACATATACTGATTACATGTGTTGCATGCAAAGATGCCGTCCATCACATTAATACCTGCCCTATTGGCTTTTTGACAGTGAAGGGAAAAAAAGGATTACTGTGAGAAATTGGGTTGTTAGCTGACTGGGGTGTGAGTCCTGGTCAAGCAGCAACCACAATCCTAGTTAGGGTGAGGCACAAGCGAACCACATATTAACCTGCGCTCACACCTCTGGTTGCTTGGCACAAAGCAGTCAGGCTTAACTAAGGGACAATGTGTAAAGTATTTAAGCAGCACTTCAAACAGTGATAAAGGGAAAACACAACACAAAAAAATCCCACACCTATTTAGTAAAATAGAGCCAAATTTAATAAATAAATAAAAACCAAAACGACAAAAATTCCAATAAGTAGAACCAGAGATATGCAATTTCAAAGATTTAAGTGAAAATAGCGCCAAAAGGCCCAAAGCATCACTCTCGGCCATCTGGTGGTACGAGACTGGGAGAAAGTCACAAGTTCAAGCCAACTGCGATGGAACGAGGGTTGGATACAGGGTCCAGGTTAGTCCTGCTGAAAAGTTACTTTCCCAGTCCAGCACAAAGAGTCCTGTTTGTGGTGGAGGGGGCTACGAGGAACAGATAAGTTGTGCCACTGGATTCAAGCTAGCATGGCTGATGGATGAGGGGATGCTTGTTTCTGGTCCAGGGAGGACCTGGCCTGGCAGTTCGGTCTGAACTGTTCCCATGACAAACATGGTCAAGACTGATTTGCATATGCCTGGGTCCAAACTGGGGTGGCATAGTGAGCAAAAGAATGATGGATTAAACCCAGGTCTGTGACTTGGGGGTAAGTGGTTAGAAAGTTTCAGCACTCCGTCCATCATCTTGTTGTGTTTGCTATGTTCGCCCTAAGTGGCCAAGGGTATGCCCAGACGTGGGTCCCTTGCTCGCTGTGCCACTGGATTCAAGCTAGCCTGGTTGATATGGGGTAATACCCTGAAACCTGCCCCAGGATGCTTGTTTCTGGTCCATGGAGGGCCTGGCCTGGCAGTTGGGCAGGACTGTTCCCATGAGGCACAGGGTCGACTGATTTGCATATGGCTGGGTGCAAACTGGGGTGGCATAGTGAGCAAAAGAACGATGGATTAAACCCAGATCTGTGACTGGGGGTGAGTGGTTGAAAAGTTTCAGCACTTTGTCCATCATTTTGTTGTGTTTGATTTCTTAAGGTACAGGCATTCATCTTCGAAATGTGAGTGCTTACGGTATGTGTAAGTTTAAGTGTAAGTTTCATTTGCATGCACATCAGGGCGTGTGTTGGAGAACTCCTCAGGGAAGTCTCACTCAAATCTTGTGAACCCCCCTCAGGCGTATGTTCACAAACAAGGCCATGCCATTCCTACACTTTAAAAGACATACAATTACAATTGAAAGATCCAAGTGTAAGCATTGCTGATGGTGCAATAAAGTGCTCCAATCAGCCCTATTTTCAAAGAAGGAGTGAAATATTAAAGAAAACATTTCAGTGCAAAAACTTCAACAGCCAATATAAAAGCGTTTAAAATTTCTTAGCACTTACCATGCAAATAATATGCAGTGGATAAAATACTCTAATGTAGAACAAGCATTGGCATAGTCAATAGGTCTCACCCTTGGGACCTTATAAGTATTTAGCCATGCAGCCATTATCCTGGGTGCTACAACATCTACAGTTACTACACATGCCACTGGAGAATGGCCACACACACCCATGGTTGGGCTTCTGTGCTTTCAAACGGGTCAAAACTTGTTTTTTAAAAAGTGCCCAAACATGTCTCCACGCAGTGACAGGTCCCCTTTTTAGGTCTCGCCTAGCGCAACGCGCATGCGCTGCTCTAGGAGAGGGCCTCTTGGAATCACTTCAGACTTCCAAGAGACTTCTCTGTGTGGGTCTGCCTCCTCCCACACATCCCATTGGCCTTTGCGTGTGGCTTTCAATAATGAAAGCACGCAAATGGCCAAAGACGGGTGCATGTCCCGCCTTGCCTCAAAACTTTCACTCCCATGGCCTAGGGGTCTCGGGAGCGAGCAGTGGCACGCAGGGTGCCATCTGTTCTGGATCAGGTTTCCAATTAGCTTTCACTTTCGCGTGCAGCGGCGGGCACGATGGCAGCTGCATTCCTTACAGCGCGTGCGCGGGCCCCTGCAGGGGGCTTAATTTCTCTTCCTCTCATCCTTGTGATTCACCCCGCTCCCCCCCAGGCCTTTCTCTATATGGCTGTACACCCCGTGCCCCCATTTTCTTTCTCTCATTATTTCCCCATCCGCTCCTTTGTCCTATTTTACTACCTCCCTTTGACGCGAGCGGGTTAAAGGTTGTGCAGGGCAGTCGTGTAATGTTCATTATTGCTAGCGCCTAACAATGGTGTTTACCTAATTTCTAAGTGCTTCTAAATTTGGCAGATAATCGAACTGAGGCTCGGTGTTAAAGACATGTATCCAGGGTCCTACAGTGCAGTGACTTGGGTAAGTCGAGGTCAGAGCTCGCGACTCCCTGTTTCGCAGCTGGGAAAATATTAGCGTCCATAGGTCCCTGGTGGGCGTCAGAGGGGAGCAGGTGGGCTGGGTCCGGCCAGAGGCAGGGTCTAAGGGGAGGGGGCTTCCCCTGCGCATGGCGAGCGCTATCTACGCAGGGACTGACACATCGCAGAGTCCTGGCAGAAGGAGGGGGCTCCCTTGACTATTTTTAGACACCAGCATGGTGTGCAGTCTACCCTTCTATCTTATATTTTCAGACTCCTATTTCTGCAGAATGCACGTTGTGGTGGGAACATGCTACACGGAGAGAGGCTGTTGGAATTAAGGATGGCGGAGGATAGGGAACGGGCTGAAGGCTGGTGCAAGACATTTTGAATCCCTAAGCAAACTTATGTGATTCCTCTCCAGGCAGTCTAGCGCCTGATTATCGGTAGCACTTCAAGCAGCTGTCCAATGTTTTTTATTGCTGTTCCCCTGCAGAGCTGGGGGTAGGCGCGCACCCTTTTGCTCACCGCATTTCTCTGCTCAGCTCAGGGGGTACTTGCTGCAAGATAGCTCGACGGGTTCATGCAATTACTGCTGCTTCCAAGATCTGTGCGGACCTTCCACGCCGCAGGTTAATTCAGTCCCCTAGGATCAGTAAACGCTAAACGGAGCTCTACAGGGTAATTGTATCCTTCTTTATCTACAGCTACGGGCAGGGATTTAAGTGGGCCGGGTCCTGCCAGTGCTCAGCACCGACAGCTCTAAAGAGCAGGTGCTGAGACGGGTCCCTTTGGGGCTCTCCATCAAACATTTTATTTTATTTTGATGTAACTTTTATTTTTGCAGTTCTATATTGCGCAAACTCGAAGCGCTTTGCATGAGCTCCAAAAAGGACATATACATTTATTTTTTGGTAGGCAATGGGGAAAATAAGCCATTTGCCCAGAATCACAGGATGTTGAGTCGACGGAGACTCGAACCTCCTTCCCCAGCTCCAAAGTCGGCAGCACAGGCCCTTACGCCACAACCTCTCACACACGAACTGAAGCATTTTCAATATTATATAAAACGAAGCCAGAGCTGTGTTTGCACGTTGTATATTTATTTTATGCAACTATTAACCATTGGCAAAGCCAATAGTCCTGACTTGTAGGTGTAATGTTACTTGTTTTATTATATATCTGGAGGCAATGACAGAAGCAGCAAAAATAACAGTCGGGCGGCACACTATGCTAAGAACAGATTTTTAGCATAATGTTTTTAGTCACGCCTTTAATTACATCGGCCACGCCCCTTTGTGACCTCCAGTTTTTTCATCCCACGTAAAGCCCTGGCTACGGGAATGCTGTGGTAAAATTTAGCCCCCAAGTGCGTCCTGTAAGTCGCCTCAGTGCGATCACCGGGCTCAATGAGGAGCCCACCCTCGCTCCTTTGAGACCGCTGAGACGCCCATTCCATCCTCTTAATGTGATGAAGTCACGTGGTATTGAGGGGAATCCAGCCTAGGAAAACGCTGATCGTGGTCAGGCAATGACGCAATAAGCAAAATAAAACAATAAACGACTCGAGGTAAAAGTGTAGCTTGGATGCGCCACGAACAGCTTCAAATATGTGGAATCACAAGAGAAGGCGAGGAATGGCAAAGGGCGGGGGTGAAGGGGGAATACAGGGGAACCTTATTTTAATCGTGGCAGGAGGGAGGATAAAACAATTTCCCTTCGTCCTTGTTATGTGGCACAGTAACAAACATTGGCAAAGCCAATTAGTCTAGCCTAGACAAGATTAATTGGCTTTGTCAATGTGATTTTTAACCATGTTGCACAGCGGCTGATCTAAAAGTTTTTGTGTAATAAAACGTTGTGATGTGGAGCACTGCTGTGTCATAGCGCTTTTTTTACATCACTTTCAAACATGTTGCACAGCAGCTACAGCGCCAAGTTTGTGCCAACTTTTTATATCATTTACAAAGCCAACTCGTATCAGGAAATAAAAAAAACAAAGCCATTGCGAGAACTATTGGCTTTGCCAATGCTTGTTTTGCTGACTGCTTCTGTTAAATTGTTACTAACGAGGTGCAAACTCTGCGCAAGCAGTGTTAATATTGTAAAAAGGACAACATAATACAGTAATACTGCAACAAATGTGCCGCCCGCCCAGTTTTTAAAATATATTCCATATGTCACACAGCCAGTATGGTACCAAAGATAGCGATTGATTGTGACAGTTCTAGCAGATCAACATGCCAGACCTAGAACATTATGTTTTTGTATCAGACACGTCAGAATTGGTGGGGTCGGGAGATTTGCTCATAGTCATAGCCTGAAGCAATTTTCATGAGAAGCGGCTCACATGTTTCCAGTAGGAAATAAAGTGGTTTCATTTCACATGTTTTGTGGAACTGGCAATGTGGTAAAATGGCATATATTACTGGTTTCTCATTTCCCGCCAGCAATCTCCCTTCCTCGCCTTTCCCCAGCCCCCCTCCATCAGATCCCTTAATCCGGAAAACATATGCATGGTGAGCGCATGAACGAAGAAAGAGCAAATGTTTGGCATAAGAACGACCGCACTTCCGGAGCAGACTGTGATGCACTTAAAACTGTAATGTATTTTTCTCTAAAGCTCATATGTTTACCCTTTTTGTTCTTGGTGTACAGAGAAATGAATTTAATGTAGTGACAGCACAACACGTCATCTCCTCTAATGTTAGAACTATTCCTCTTTGTTCAAATAGGTACGAATTGTTCTCTACTGAAAGTGCCTAACCACAGCTGCATGGTGAAACACCCTATTCTGATTCAACTTAACTTGTTAGAATATGGTGACACAGTTGCAAACACAGTCAGCGATCTCAATTCCATGTGATGGTCTTTAAAGTATAGAAGAAAGGCACTGACAATAACAATTGTTTTGAGGCTTGTGTTTTGAAAGCATTTCAGTAAACTTAGGCACCAACAGTATACGCTTCCTGACACACACACATAGAACCAGTATAATAACACAAGCTCTCTCACATGAACAGAACCATTCAGCATGGTATAAGTGTATTGTGCAGGGTGTGCGTTGTGAGCTACCTGACACACATACACACTATACTGAATGCAGGGCATAAGTTCAAGCTTCCCTTAAATACACAAAGCCACTACAGCAGCACGGCGTGCTTTTCTTATACACACATGAACAGCAGCACAACAGAATCCAATTTTTGTGTAGGGGGGCACTCTTAAAGTCTGATGTGAGTCTCAGCTGGTGTTGGGTGGTGTGTTTTGATGTGGAAAGAGAAGGGTGGGGGCACCGAGATTGCTGTCTCCGGGTAACCCCCATGTTGTCGCTTTTCCTGTGCCATCTGGCCCGAGCCTTTCCTGCAGTGATCTGGGGTGAGGTGCCGCTCCCCTACAAAAGGCAGAGGCAGTGGTGTTCCCTGAGCTGCTCCTTGCAGTGGGACATCAGACCGCACTGCTACAGGGAATGTCCCCCTGGGGATCCATGCAGCGGGGTGACTGGAACTGCGGGCTAAGGAGGGCCTCAAATTCCATGGGCAGTTTCAGAGTTGCACCACATGTTACACTGAGCCCCTGGGCAACAAGAGGATTGAAAGGTGCCTGGACACAGTCGAGAAAGCGGAGGAGAGAAATCCTCATGCAGCCACCACCGCCCTGAGAAGGACTTTTGCTTTGATGAAGAAACAGCAACAGCGCTGCCAGGGGGAAAGAATAAACTTACAATGTAGAAAGCAGATTTCAGGGCTGCTGGAGGAATGTAAACTAAGCAGCTATGCCCCTTCCCCCCCAGCGCTTGTGAGGAAAGAAGACGTCGATCTGAAGCATGGATCCCTGAAGCTCGCGCCCTGCTGATAAAATAGAAGTTGTGTGGCATCCAAAATCATATAAATAAACAAAGTTTGTGCAATTCAAATACGCTACACACTGTGCCTTCTCTTTATTAAAAAAAAGTAATTTTAAAAAGGGCTTGCAAACACACGCTCACATTAGAACTATGGCTTTAGACTGCCATGAGCAGGAAACTAATAAAACGTCTGGAGCGGTCGACCTCGCAGCAGGGGAACCGGGTTCGAGTCTCGGCAGGGACACTCAACATCCTGTGATTCTGGGTAAATCCCTTAATCTCCCAGTGCCTAACAAAATGAATGTGTCCATCTGTAACGCAACTGGTGCTCATGTAAAGGACTCTGATACCTTCGGGTCGAGTTCGTGCTATATCAAACTTTAAAAAAAAAAGAAACATGAAAGCAGCATCGTGGCAAGGTTTACAGTCATGTGCTCAGTCGCGCTGGAAATCGAAAGGCATGGGTAGCAGCTGTGTGACCAGAGAGCCTTCCCTTCCTGCAGAAACAAAATAAAACAAGTCCTAAACAAGATCAGTGGGGGCGCACCAAATAAAGCGGCCGCAAATTTTTCATCAAGCCGGTGCATGAAGTAAACAAAACACGACACTTAATACGAGCAGAGCCAGGCCAACAAAAAGAGTGCTCTCAAAGTATCCTAAATAACCTGAAGAGTAAGAGCACATGTAATAGGGGCATTCCTCATGGAAAGCTACAAAAGTCCAAAAGGAGGGACTACTAAGCGTATTCACCAAACAAAAGCCGGCATTTACAAAGGACATTAAGAGGAACCAATGAAAAACATGGGAGGTGCCTGAAGCCCATATTGTAGATACAGCATGTCTCGAGGAGACAGCGCGCATGCGTTGCCTAGGTGAGACCTAAGAAAGGTTTAACCGCTTCGCCGCGATCGGAATTCCACCCAGGTGCTGGACATTCCGATTGCGGGTGTGGTCGTGACGAGCTCAGCTCGTCATGCGCACACGCCCACCGCGCAGCATGACGAGCTGAGCTCGTCATGAGCATCGAAGGGGTTAAGTGTATCTTATTTTTGAAGACCTAAGCGTGATTTTTTTGACTGATATATGTTACTCCTTTTTTAGAAGGAACATTTTTGCAATAACACAAATATGTTTAACTTCTACTTTCCTTGAAGGTGTATTTTATGGATAGCATAAATGACACCATTTTCATAAATCTGTCTCTATTTATATAATCTGCCCTTTTCCCCCACAGTTATTATCTAGTCATGGTTTCGCGAATCCCTCACTGGGTTCCTCTTCCTTAGCAATAAAAAAACAACAGTGATGGATGGAATGCTAGAATTAATCTCAGCCACTAGCGATCATTTGTGACTCATTCAAGTCCATCATTTTTCACCCACTGTGACATGACAGAAACTGTCATAAGCAATTAGCCTCCAATAGCACCTGTCCACTTCAGACTGTCATGCCAAGTCCCCTTCAGGAAGGAACATCAGCAACCCCAGATAACCTAGGTGTAATCACTGAGGTTTCGCTTCAGTGTTGCCGTGCAGCGAGCACTGGGCCCATGTCTGGGCATATCAACCGCACTTAAAGAGTCTACTGTTGCAAATAATCAAAGTGATGGGAGGAATGACTGAATTAAATCTCAGCCACTGGTGATTGTAACGCATGTGAGTCCATCATTGTTCACCCACTGTCCCTCCCTAAACAGGAACCATCCTTGGTCTTGCTCCAATAAGACTAGTCCAGTTTAGACTGCTAGACCAGGTTCCCTCGTCCCCTCCAGATAGGAACACAAGTAACTCCAAGTAACCCCAGACCTTTTTCAACCTAGTTAGGCTTCATCAGTGTGGTACAGCTTCAGTCCATTGGAACATTGAGCATGGGACCCACATCTGGGCATATTCCATGCACTTAGATTAACTACTGCAGCTACAGACTGATGGAAAGAATGTTTGAATTAATCTTGACCGCTCACTGATGAGGCTCAAGTAAGCTGAAACTGATTTAAGGTTGCTGGTTTCCCTGAGCTGAGAGGACCTTGGCCTGGCCCTTCAGGCTTTATTTCTACAGGAGGAGGACAAACATTGATTTGCTTATGGCTAGTCTTTGATTAAAGTGGTTTCCTGAGTGAAAAACGTTGACTGGAATACGTTCAGGGCGACAGTCTGTGGCTAAAATTAACTCAAGCCTTCCTTCTATCACATTGTTGTATGATGACCCTGACAACAAAGCACATAATGGATTTCAATGAGAGCACTCCCTAGTAGGTGGAATGAAACACCCAGTGGCAAATAGTACAAGAAGAGAGAGAAATATTCCCTGGGGCCGATCCAAGCTGGAAGTGATACAACCTCAAAGCAAGCTAATGCAAACAAGATGTCTGCAGACAGCTAGAGCTGTCAGCCAGATCTAAAAATAAATGTTATTTTTATTCAATAGACTTAACATAGCCTATACCAAGGTCAAATGAGCAGCAGGAAACTTTTTTGTATTTTAACCCGAGAACCTCGGATGAAAAGTACTTCAAGTGAACAAATACAATGCACGGGGTCTGGATTTAACCAGATTACAGAAACTAGGATCTGATGGGGAAGAGAAAGGGAACATGTTTATCTGGGACAGTACTAGGCAGCACGTTTTTACATTTACAATCTGAGGCACAATAAGATAAATTGCATTGCCCAGAATCATACAATTTTGGAGCACGAGACGATTCTACATTCACATGCTGTGCAATATTCCATCTAGTGGTTGGGATCGGAAATATTATTTGAAAAATAAAGTTTTACTTCTAGTGTCGACAATGGACAGAGCCCGTATGAGATCTACTCCGATATTGAAGAAATGGGGATTCGCTTAAATATGAAAACTGTAAGGACTGGTCCGAAAGATAAGTTGTAAACACTGTGAAAGCCAAAGCCAACAAATTTGATTTTGCCCACTGGAGCGCTCGATATACGCTACAAAAAGGCTGTTGTTGAACCCTTTCGCAGCAATTTGGTGCCACCACTATGTGGGGTGATCAATGTTGCCTTACTTTGCATTTTGGAAGTGACAGCCCTAGCCTAGACTATGCTAATTCTTTATGAAGGGAACTCACAAAAACCTCATGTGGTAGTAAGACGAACAGTGCCTTTGTTGGTAACCACATTATGGAGCAATGGGACCATAAGAAATGCTACTCTCCTTTAACACCTATCTCTTAGAATCAGATACATGATCAGACCCCCATTGCCATCATTTTGACTGTGTGGGAAGTCAAAAGATGCAGAGTGCAAAAAATGTATTTGGTGTTGTAATGTGAACTGAAATATATGTTTCCTTATTTAGTTAGTTACGTTTAAAGATCTGCCACCGAACCTCTGTTAGAAAGGCAATCCATAGGGAACCAATACGTTTAGAATATGAGAGCAGAGGGCAGTACATCGCATTGCTGGTGACAGCCCCTCAGATCCCCCACCACAAAACTGTCAGTGCTTTGACCCAGGGCCAGGGGGATGTAATGGTCCAGAGCAGAGAACCTGAACTCCCAAATCCCTGTTTGCTGCTCACGCTTCAAGCTCCTCCTGCAGCTAGTTTTGAGCCTCGCTCCAGCTTTTGTGTGACAGATGAAGGTCCTTAGAGGTCACCAGTAGACGCCTCAAGTCCCTGAAACTGCAACGCCACCCTTCTTATCTGACGGGAGGTCTCTGTGGTCTTCACCAGTGAGGCGATGCTCAGCCTCATGGTGTCTTTCACCACCCTAGACACTGTATTCATTCAGAAACTATAAAACACATTATTCGCTCGAATTGTTTCTTCAGAATCCAGTGGCAGTCCAGAAATAAAATGTATTTTCACAATCTGTACGGCAAGTGCTGACTGCAAAAACTACTCTCCCATTGCTTTGATGAAAATTTGGGCTTCATTTATGAGGCTTCTTGCACCGCCGGAACGTCACTTTTTGTGACATTCTGTGGCGCAGGAGCCTGCTCCATATTTACGAGGCAGAACTAAGCCACTTTTTTGGGCTTAATGCTGCCTGTAAATATCGTTCCCTTTATTTATTATTTTATTTTGGCAATTTGTAGAGCGCACAAATACCCTTGGGTGTCTCAGCGCTGCGGACTGTATAGAAGATCGAGCCAGAAATAGGGTGCCTATTGATTAAAAAGATGTTTTTACCCTTTTCCTGAAGGCAAGTAAGGTTGGGCAAGTTTTGATGTGCAGAGGGAGGGTGTTCCATAATTTAGCAGTGGCGACAATGAATCTTCTGTCACCCCAGGAAACTTTTTTTGTACGAGGGACCTTCAAAAGGTTGGCTGTTGATGAACGCAAGGGTCTGTTGGGAGTGTAGATACAGAGAGCCTTCTTCAAGAAATCAGGTCCTATTTTGTGGATGTAGCAAAACCAAAGGGGATGATGGACGGAGGGTTGAACATTACAAGCACTCACCCCCAGTCAACTGATCTGGGTTTAATCCATCATCATTCTTTAGCTCACTCCGCCACCCCAGTTCAGACATGGCCATATGCAAATCAGTCTGACCCTGTGCCTCATGGGAACAGTCCAGCCCGAACTGCCAAGCCATGTCTTCCCTGGACCGGAAACAAGCATCCTGGGACCGGTTTCTGGCTTACAGCCGTCATCAGCCAGGCTATCTTGAATACAGTGGCAAAGTGAGCAAGGGACCCACGTCTGAGCATACCCTGCCAACTTAGGGCGAACATAGCAAAACCAAAGGGGATGATGGACGGAGTGTTGAACATTACAAGCACTCACCCCCAGTCAACTGATCTGGGTTTAATCCATCATCATTCTTTAGCTCACTCCGCCTATTTTGTGGATGGCCTTGAAGGCAATACAGAGAGCTTTGAATTTAATTCGGCTTATTATGGGCAGCCAATGGAGTTTTCGAACTACTGTTGAGATTGGTTGATACTTGGGGGGTGCCTGTTATCATTCTAGCGGCCGAATTCTGCACCATCTGTAGTCTGTTAGTGACGTTTTTCTGAGCGTTGATGAGGAGGCCATTACAGTAATCAATTTTTGACATTACTAGGGTGCTGATAAGAGTTTTTCCGGCACTGGGTGGCAGAAAGGGTAGGAGTTTTTTTATCATCCTAAGAGTATAAAAAGATGAAGAGACAACTGCATTGGCGTGTGATGTGAAAGCCAGCTTGTCGTCGAACATGACCCCTAGATTTCTAACTTTCGAAACCGGGGGAGGTGGTGGTCCCAAATCGGCAGGCCACCAGATAGGGGACCAGACCGGATAGAGATTACCAAAAATCAGTACCTCCGTTTTATCGGAGTTTAACTTTAGGCAATTGTTAGCCATCCAAGTACTGATGGCCAGCATTCCATCTTGGAAGCTGGCCGCAATTGCTCCTCCGTCGTTGTGGCTTGCTAGTTTTCTGCGTTAAAGGGGCGTGCAATGGGTGTTGCTGGAGGGCGTTCCCAGCAACATCCATTGCTTTTTGACACTGCCCCAGATTTATGAGAAATCGTAAATCTGAGGCAGCGCCAAAAACTTACGCCTCCCCATGGGAGGTGTAAGGGAGGCACAACGAGGAGAAATATCTTTATTTCGCCTCGTTTTTTAAAGAGGAAAAAGCCTCTTGTGGTTGTTTTTGTGCAGGAAGGTTCCTTCCTGCACAAAAACAATCATCCCCTCAAAGCAGTCACCCTTGCACCATGGTGCAAAGGTGCCTGCATTAGCGCACAGCAGCCCATTGTGCGGCGGCGCAGAGGAAAACGACAGGAATGCGCCGTATCTTCCTGCCCTTTTCTTTTGCTGTAGGGCAGCGCCGCAGGAAGGCCTGCGGCGCTGCCCTACGGCAAAAACTAATAAATGAGGCCCTTAACATTTTGGGGGAGATCAATGGATTCATAAGGGTCAGCCCTCTAGAGCTTTCTACCTTTGCCACTCTGGCTTTAGGCAGGCGGCATAAAGTCTCAGAATTATCGGAAAATGTTCTAGATAATGATTAACTTACACCATAGCAGCTTCCTTCAAACAGTTGTAACTTATTTACTCTCCATTTTATGCAAAGCACTCTGAAGCAGACGTAAGCTAGTGCAAGCACTATACAAAAACAATAAACTAAAAAATGTAAAAACATAGCCACTTCCAAATTACACTTGTTTGGGGACTGGGCCAACTCACTGCAGTGATATTACGGTTTACACTGTGTAATTATGTCCCAAAAGCATAGAACCATTGGCTACCACGCATGCCCATGGAACACGCACTGTGTTTTATTTCACATTCCAAGACCCACTTCCTGCTTACTTGGCTGGGCTTCTGTGGCTTAGAGATCTGTAGGCGTGGACATATTTATGTTATTGATTTATTTAGGAATTCGTATTAATTAAATGTGTAAACTTGAGCACCTTCGTGTATTTCTCATTGGAAGAAACATAAGGCTGGGGACACATTACAACAGATCTTCCATCTGAACACTCGGTCGTTGCTGCAGAGGCTTCGATCGAGTTGGAGAGCATTCCATAGTACTGCTCCACCCACAGAGAATCTGTAGCCACCTTTGGGTAATTGGGCATTATCCCCCCCCCGTCCCACCAGTTCTCGTCCCATTCCTTACTAATTGGAGATGACCATCTCCACAACAGAAAACAAGAACAGGGAAATGCTGGGACACCTAACCCCACCCCCTCCCACTGGGAGTACATAAGCAGTATGTCATAAACTACTTGTTGTCATTCCTCTTCCCTAGTTGTCTCTTCCCTACTGCTCAGCCAGGATGAATGCTGGAATGTGTGATGACGTCACGGAATGCTTGGGTGTTTGTTTATGTGTGGAGTGTCAGTTGGTGGATGCAGGCTGAGCAGCAGGGAGGCTGCTCCTGGTGGGGCTACGCTTTATCTACTAACGCTTAACGCTTAACTTTCAACTCGCTAGGAACCAGAGCTATAAGTGTGTTCTGGCAGGCTCTACAGAGGAGGTGTGTTGTTTCTTTCCTGCGAGCACTTCGTGGGTCTGTGCTCGGGAAGGTGCTTTGAGCGGAGCCAGTGACAAGACCCATGTTTCAAGAGACTCTTAGTGACCTCTGCACGCTCCTACTACCGCTCTACTAATAGTGTACTCCAGAACCTGCCGTCATGTGTTTGCTCTTTCTGATCGTGCCAGCTGCTGCGTGAGTCGTTTCAAGCACTCTTTTGCATGCTTTGGCTGGATGCAGCACTTGTACATTGACATGTTGATACTACGGTCTATGACCTTGCCATCTGGAGAGCGGCAACACTGAGTTTTCAGAGTATCCACGGTAAGGCAATTTCTGTCCGTGATCAATTTTGGATGTTGAGATTGCTCGGGTGTGTGGGCTGTTGCGAGCGCGCACACCTTTTTCAAATTGACCGGCAGCTCGCAGCGCGAGCAGGCTTACCTGTTGCTGTACTCGCGTGGCACCGAGACGATCGCCTGTGACATTGCACCCTTGTCTTCACGCAGTTCAGGGCTGCAGAAGGATGCTCTGCAGCATAGACGCGCCGTGGGCCATCCGGCGCGGCATCAAGATGCGTGCCACCATTTTGTGCTTGGCGGTAGCACATGAAGGTTGAAGTGTTCCCTGGAGTTTGTGACTGCCAACCACGTTTTCTTTTGTTGTTGCATTCAAATAATATAAATCAAAACGCCGTCGTCATGACTGCGACTGGTCAGTTCAAGCCTTTCAGCATACGGAGGACACTAGACTTCCCTTCGCTTGGCGGTGTGTTCAATGTCACAGCACATCCTCAATTACCTGCGTCACTGCGGATTGGTTGGCGACACCTACACCGAACTCATAAACAAGGACTTCACGTTGGGTGAGGACTTCGGGTGAGAGACCGCTCACCGGAGTTCAAGTCTTTCTACTTTCATTAAAATGCCTTTAATTATAATGCATGCCCTTTTCTGGTGTGAGTGTGTTTGCGGTCATGTTTTGTTTTGGGGCATTAGATTAGGTTTATTTTCCAGGGTGGTTTTTACCGTGTTGTGTGGAGGTTACTCAGTTTCCAAGTATAGTGTGTACCCATTTATGGGGAGGTTGTGGGGGCGGTTAGTGCCCCAATTCAAGTTTCAGTTCAGTTTTCTAGTGTATTGTGTGTACCCATTTATGGGGAGGTTGTGGGAGCGGTGAGTGCCCAGTTCAGTTTTCTAGTGTAGAGTGTACCCATTCACGGGGAGGTTGTGGGAGCTGTGAGTGCCCCAGTCTGTTTTCAAGTGTATAGAGTGTACCCATTTGCGGGGAGGTTGTGGGGGCGGTGAGTGCCCCAGTTAATTTTCAGTATAGAGTGAACCCGTTTTCGATTTGATTTGATTTGGAAATTTATAAAGCGCACGAATGCCCAAGGGCGTCTTGGCGCTAAGTCGATGTAGCAAGAGACTGCCGATGATAAAGAGCTCTAACTAAGAGGTAAAAAGCCATGTTTTTACAGCTTTCCTGAATGATAGCAGTGAGGGGCTATTTTTTATTGTGTTAGGGAGAAGGTTCCAGGTCTTGGCCGTCTGCACCAAGAAGCTTCTCCCCCCCACCTAACCTGCTTAAATCTTGGGACCTGTATCAATTTTGCCTGCCCAGACCTCAGATTCCTGCATGGCTCATACCGTTTCAGATGTGTTTTTAAAAATTGTGGCCCTATACCATGAAGGGCCTTGTAGGCCAAGCAGGCTGTCTTAAATCTTATTCTTTTCTCCATTGGTAACCAGTGGAGAGCTCTTAGTCTGTGGGCAACTGGTTCTGATCTAGGGATGTCCAGCACCAGCCTTGCTGCTGCATTCTGTAAACGCTGGAGTTTTGTCAGATATTGGATTTGTATCCCAGCATACAAGGCATTGCCATAATCCAGTCTGGACAAAACCAGCGCTGTTACTAAAGTTTTACATGATTCTTGGGGAATGAAAGGCAGTATTCTTCTAATCATTTTTAAAATGAACCACACAGAGGAGGTCAGTTTATTTATCTGTGCATTAAAAGACAGTTTATTATCCAGTATAACTCCCAGATTTCTGACTTTGTCCACTGGGGAGGGGAAATCGCCTAAGCTATCCGGCCACCATTTAGGCGACCAAAAATTTGTGTCTGTCCCGAGCAGCATGACTTCGGTTTTATCACTATTCAGTTTGAGGCAGTTAAGCTGCATCCAATCTTTAACCTGTCTCATACAGTTGCTGAATCGGTCGGCTGTATCCTCCAGATTGTTTGAGACTGACACCACTATTTGGGTGTCATCTGCATAGGAGACTGGTAAGAACCCACATTTTCTTATTATGGCTGCCAAGGGGGCAACGTAAATATTGAAAAGAGTGGGGCTCAAAGAGGACCCCTGTGGTACTCCGCATGGTGAGTTGAATGGTTTGGATGTGAAGTCTCCTAATTTGACTGTAAAAGTTCTATCTGTCAAATATGAGGATAACAGCTTCAGTACAGTGTCGTGAGCTCCCAGTTCTGCTAGCCGGGTCAGAAGTATCTCATGGTTTACCGTGTCGAAGGCCGCCGATAGATCCAGAAGGATCAGGGCGGCCTTCCCACCGGTATCTAATACTGTCCTGAGTTCTTCTACTGCCATAATCAGAGCTGTCTCGGTTCCATGTTCCTCCCTGAATCCATACTGTGATTGGTCCAGGACGTTTGCAGAAGATAGAAATTTTGACAATTGATTATTCAATAGTTTTTCCAACACTTTAGCCGGAAAAGGGATTCTTGAAATTGGTCTATAGCTCCCGGGTTCATTAATGTCCAAATTGGGCTTCTTTAGCAGCGGGAGGACTGAGGCTATTTTCCAGGAATCTGGGAAGCAGCTGGACTGTATTATCTTTGAGAAAACCAAATTTAATTGTTCGCTAAGTAGATCTGGGAACATATGCATCACCTTTGGTGGACAGGGGTCTGTTAGGTCACCAGATTTTATTGTCATCATCACCTGTCTGATATGTTCTACTGATGGAGGAAAAAAGCAGAACCCCAGACTGGAATCTTCGACATGCGTGCCTTGATTAGGATGTGGATAGGGAATATCTGCCTTGTTGTTAGTCATAAAAGACTCATACACTACTTTGACTTTGTCGACAAAGAACTGTCCCAGTGTATTACATAACTCAGTGCTGCCTTCCATCTGTTTATTAATTGTAAGATTTGCTAGTTTTTTTACCGTGGCGAATAGCTCCTTACTGGAGTTCTTAGCCTCGTTTATTTTACTTGTAAAATAATTACTTTTTTCTTCTATAATTAGTTTTTTATATATGGCCAGGGTTCTGACGTATTCATCTTTCATCTGTTGCTCATAGTTAGTCCTCCATTTCCTCTCTGCCCTTCTGCATGCTTGCTTTTGTGCCCTCAACTTATCAGAGAACCAAGGTTCTGAGGGATTTTTCCTCCTAGAAATAATCTGTTTCAAGGGGGCTGCAGTTTTAACCGCAGATTTAATCCAGCTGGATACCTGATCAGCAGATGCGTTACTATCAGATCCGAGTTCAGGAGTAGTCCTGAGTAACTGCTCCTGTAATCTCGGAATGTCTATCTTGGTCCAGTCCTGATAGGAGGCATGCCTGGGCTCTGTTATAGTGGGTGTTTTGACCTGATCCACCTTTATCGTGAATATTATTATGTTATGGTCTGACCAGGGAACGGGCATTATTCCTTCAATTCCGATGTTTGTGTTGGAGGTGAAAATCCCGTCTAGCGTGAGCCCGGCTGCATGTGTCTTATGCTTAACAATCTGGTCCAGGGAGAAACTGGCCATTGTCTCAACCATTGATGCAATGTTATTATCAGAGTTCTTTTCTAGATGTAGATTGAAGTCTCCTAGTATGGTAAAATCTGAACCCTTAGAGCTAGATTCTAAAAAAGGACTTAATAGCTGGATCAGAGGGGTTTTTGCCCTTGGTTTTCGGGGAGTTGTGGGAGCGGTTAGTGCTCCGATTCTGTTTTTAAGTGTAGGTTGTGGGGGTGGTTAGCGCCCCAGTCGTGTTTTCAAGTGTAGAGTGTACCCATTTGCGGGGAGGTTGTGGGAGCGGTGAGTGCTCCGTTTCAGTTTTTTAGTGCAGGTTGTGGGGATGTTTAGCGCCCCAGCCATGTTTTTCAAGCGTAGAGTGTACCCATTTGCGGGGAGGTTGTGGGGGCGGTGAGTGTCCCCAAGTCATGCCCTCGCAATTCTGTACTTCCCCAAGGGAGGGGGATGGGGCTTGCATGTTTACTTTGCATTTATATCGTGGAACGTTCCACTGATATATTTTACCTATAGTTATATGTACATTTCATATGTGTATACTCTAGAATGTTTCTTCCATCTTTTCTTCTGGAGTGTTTATAATGACGTTCCTACTCTGACGTTTATACTCTTGTACTACTTTTCTGCTTTTAGTTCCCTAAGGAAAGAGGATGTGTCATAAACTACTTGTTGTCATTCCTCTTCCGTAGTTGTCTCTTCCCTACTGCTCAGCCAGGATGAATGCTGGAATGTGTGATGACGTCACGGAATGCTTGGGTGTTTGTTTATGTGTGGAGTGTCAGTTGGTGGATGCAGGCTGAGCAGCAGGGAGGCTGCTCCTGGTGGGGCTACGCTTTATCTACTTATCTTCTCCTACTCATCTACCTGGAACCAAGCCTGAATAAAGTTACCTTGTTTATACACCTGGTCTATGGATCTTCCATTTGCGACACAGTACCTACCCAGTATTCCACGTGTTTTTTTTTTTCTGTCTACCGACAGAATGGGCCGTGGTTGCACTTACCTGCTGCTGTTTCACG
Organism: Calotriton arnoldi; assembly: GCA_963921515.1. Taxonomy (NCBI): domain Eukaryota; kingdom Metazoa; phylum Chordata; class Amphibia; order Caudata; family Salamandridae; genus Calotriton; species Calotriton arnoldi. Next base: position 2,200,271 of record CAWUFW010000488.1, on the reverse strand, counting down.
CTGCAGTCTTCTCAGGATCCCGTCGGACTGCTGGGCTGTCCTCAACGTGCTGCTACGCAGTGGCTGCCAGCCTGCTGGGCATGCCGGGAGCTGTGTTTGTGGGTGGCTGGCCCTTTGTGGCTGGGGCGCCGGTCCTCCCGGTCTGTTCCGGGTTGAAGTGCGTGTCTTCCTGTGGCTGGGCCGGTCTGGAAGTCACGCTGCTACAGCTGTGGGGTGACTCTGGCCTGTCTTGGTGGTGCCCCTGGAGTGCCTGGCAGGCCGGTATGGCCGTCTTCTGTTGCCCGGCGCTGGATTGGTGGAGGGCGCATCGGCTGGCTGGTGGTGTCTGCCTGCCCCTGGGGTGAGTACCGCATAGCTGTCCTAGTTCTTTTGCTGGCCTTTTGAGACCCTGGCCTCCCTGCTGCTTGGACTGTGTTTGGCTCTCTGTTGTCTCTCTCTTTCATGGGGTGTTTTTGGATGGCTTACTGCCCGGCGCTGAGTTGGTTGTCGGTTCCTGGGCTGGCAGGTGGTGTGTTATGGTGTCTGCCTGCCCTGGGGTGAGTACCGCATAGCATTTTTCTCCTGTTCTGGTTCTCTGGCTATGACCTTTGGAGTCCCCGGCCTCCCTGATGCTTGGAATATGTTTACTGTCTCCCCGCTCTTGGTGGCTTTCTCTTTCGGGTCTGCCTGTTGTCCCGTCTGCATTGGTATACTGTGCCTGAGCTGGCTGGTGGGGGTTCATGGTGTTGTGTGGCGTCTGCCTCCCCGGGGGTGAGTCCAGCTGGGCAGTTTTTGTTCATCTTTTCCTTCCTCTTCTGTGTGCCTGTCACATTTCTTGCGACCTGCATCTGGCCATTGGGGTTCCCAGACTACCTACTTCTAGGGTTCCATTCCTGCCTGGGGTAGGGCTTGGTGTTGTAACCTCTCTCTGGCCTGGCGTGGCCCTTGGCGCTGGGGTTCGCTGGTGTGCTGTGCCTCTGCTGCCTCTCGCTGGTCTCCCGCGACTGTCCGTGGGTGGCTGAAGGCTCGGGGGCTGCACTGGTGGTGCCCCTGGTATGCCTGGTTGCCAGTGTTGGTATTTGCCTGTTGCCCGGCGCTGAATTGTTGGGTGCCCTTGGGCTGGCTGGTGGGGGGTGAGTGCTGTGTTGCGGTTTCTTCTCTCCTTTTTCGTTCCTTTCCGGGTGCCTTGGCCATTTTTGGGGGTCTTCTGCCTCCCTGCTGCCGGGTCGTTTGCCGCCGGTGGGGGCTGGGTGTTGTGGGTCATCCTTCGCATCTGCCTCTGCGGCTCCTTTGTTTCTCCCTTGTTGCTTCTGCCTGGCTGGTGGGAGTGTTGGTGTGGCGGCCAGTGCAGTCTGGTGTCTGCCTGCCCTAGGGGTGTGTGCCGCGTTGCAGCTTTTTCGAGTTTTGCTCCTGTTTGGCAGCCCTGTTGTTCCCCTTCTCCAGGTAGTGTCTTTCTCTGGCCTGGCTTTGCCACGGCCCTGGGAGGGTGGCGTCACAGGGGCTATGCTCGGGATGTCCCTGGTGTGCCTGGTTGCCATTGGCCCAGTTTGTGGGGAGTCCTATGGTGTTGGCTTGGTCCTGTCACTTTCCACTTGGGGCTTGCCATTTGGGCTTGGTCCTTTGGTGTTCCTGCGGGTCTTTCTGCTGTTTTTTTTATGGCTGATGCATTCTGGTTCGGTGGTTGGCTTTGTACCTGTGGTGTCTCTGGTCCCTGGTCTGTCTGGGTCTTTTGGTGACTCTGCTGTTGCTGGGTCTGCTGGGGTCCGGTTTTGCCCTGTCCTTCTTCCGGTCCCTGCCTCCTCGGTGGGTTGTGCACCTTTGGGTTCTCCGGGCTTGTTCCTCCTTGGGTTGTGGTGTTGCCACTAGTCTTCCGGTGTGATGGTGAGGCCTTGGCTTTGTCTCTGTCTGTCTTGGCCTCGCTGTCCCTTTGTTTGGCCCCACGTTTGCCCGTGCAGGAGGAGTTGGTGGTGCTTTTCTGCCCTTGTCTCCTGGTTGTGTCCGGCTCCAGCTGTTGGGGCCTTGGTGCCTTGGGGGTCGCCTTTGGGTGTCTGCCTGTGTCCCTTGTCTGGCTTCCCTTTCTGCGGTCGCTTTGCGCCTTGTTTGGGTGTGGATCTTTCGGCCCCTGGGTGGTCTGTGGTCCTGTGCCTGGTGTAGCTGGGGCATGGCCCAGCCTCCTTGCCCTTTCCTCTGGCCTCTCCTCTGCGCCTGCCATCCCCTGGCGCGGGCTGGGCCATGATGTTGGCGTGCTACTGTGGGCTACCTGGCTTCACCCCTGTCTTCCTGCCACTTTGGATTCCCTGTGTGGCCTGGCTGTGGCTGGTTCCTGTGCCTTTATCTATGCCCTCGGTGGTTGGGAGTTTTGGGGTTGTGGCTGTTGGCCCTGTGCCGCTCCTTCCGGGCCGGTGGAGGCGCCGTGTTGGTGGCCTCGTATCTTGCTGGCGTGTCTGTTGTTCAGTCTGCTGGCTTCTCAGGTATCTGCGGGGACATCTGTGGGGTTGGGCTGTGGGCCACCCTGTTTGTCTCTCCTGTTTTTGCCCTTCTGAGAATGATCTTGCGACTCGCTTGGGGTGGTTCCTTGGTGTCGTCCTTTGTCCTCCGGGCCGGTTGGTCGGCTGCTGGTTCGGTTGGGGGTTTACTCCCTTCCATGTTCCCGGTTCTTCTTCAGTGGCCAGTGGCCTCCCTGGTCCTGTGTTTCTCGCCTGTGGTTGGTTCCCGGGTTTGTGGTTGTGGGTGTCGCCCTTGGTGTGGGTTGTTTGGGGCGGCATCTTCCCTGTTGGCCATGTTTGGTCTTTGGGTTCCCGTGGTCTCGGTGGGCCTGGGGTTTCGCCTCCCCCCGCTCTTGGTGCTGTGTCCTGGTCTGGTTCGGAGTCTGCTGGGGTCCGCCCCTTGCTTTCCCTTAGGCCGGGTCCTGTTGTTGGCCTCCCTTTGGTGTGGGGGGGGGGTTGTGCTTCTGGCCTCTCCTTTGGCTTTGTTGGGAGGGGTGCCGTATTTGTGTCACGGTGTCCCCTGAGTTCGGGGTGGTTGCCTCAGACATGGCCTTTGGCCTGTCCCTGTGCCACGAATCCGCTCCGGGTTTGGGTGGTTTGGGCTGTTGTCCGGGGTCTACGCTGGTGGTTGGTGCTGGACATTCCTTCCCAAGGGCCTGGTCCTCCTCTGGGGGTTTTTTGTGGTGGTGTCCTCGCGGCTCTCTGGTAGATGGGTCTGTCGGGTTGGGGGGGCTTGCTCTTGGTCGCTGCTCCCTCCCTTCCTGGTTTACTCTGTGTGGGCCTGCCCTTGGTTGGTCCTCTGGGTCGGTGCATTGGCTCTTTTCGGTGGGCCCTGTCCTCTTTTGTCTGGGGTGGTCTGCTGTGGGCCTCCCCTGGTGTGTTGGGGTTGATCCTGTGGTTGGCTGTGTCAACCTTTGTCTCCTGCTTTGGGCGGGGCCTGTTGGGTCTCTCCGTGCTTCCCCTCTGCTTTCTGGCGGGGTCGTTGTGGGTTTTTTTGGCGGTGTTGGGCGTTCTTCCCTTGTCTGCTGGGGGTCGCTCTCTGTCGTTTCTGCTGCTGGGTCTGTAGTGCTGCGTGGGATTCCTGGACTTGGTGGCTTTCTCGCGGGATGGGTGCCCTTCCGGGCTTTTTGTGCCCTGTGTGTGCTTCCGCTTCTTCTGGATCACCTTGTGCTGGTTGTTTCAGGAGGTCTGGTTGCTTCGGCCCCTCTGGGGGTTCCCTTTATGCTTGGGTCTCTGTGGTTTACCTCCTTTTCGGTCTTTGCTGGTGGTCTTGTGTCCCTGTTGGTGTGCTCCTGGCTTACTGGTGTGTCTGGTTGCCTTGGGTCTTCATCTATGGGTGGCCTCGCCACTGTCCTTCTGGTGGGGATGGTCTCTGGTGCTTTCTTGTCGTGTTCTCCTACTTTGTGGTTGGTTCGGGGGTTTTCCCAGTGTGGGTTGTCTGCCCTTTGGGTGGCTGCTCCGTGGTTCGACTCCTTGTTTTGTTCTTCTTGGTCGTCTACAGCATGTTTTGGGGTGTTCGGCCCTGTTGTTTGGTTGGGGGTGTTGCGGGTTGTGTGTTCCTACCCGTGTTTTTTTTTCCTGTGGTTCTACCGTTTGCTTCGCTTGGGATTCTGCTTTTCGGTGTGGTGTCCTTGGTGTTCTTGGGGGTTCGGAAGGCGGGGTTTCTGGCGTTTGTATGCTCCAATTAGTACGGAATGGGACGAGGACTGGAGGGACCGGGGGGGGGGGTAATGCCCTATTACTTACTGGTAATCTTCATTACTCCTGGTCCCGTTGTCCTCGTCCCATTCCTTACGCCCCTCCCTCCTGGACAGCCGGTCTTCCTGTTGGTGGCTTGGTAGTTCAGGCGCAATACCGAGTAGGTGCTGCTTATGTACTCCCAGTGGGAGGGGGTGGGGTTAGGTGTCCCAGCATTCCCCTGTTCTTTTTTTCTGTCGCAGAGATGGTCATCTCCAATTAGTAAGGAATGGGACGAGGACAACGGGACCAGGAGTAATGAAGATTACCGGTAAGTAATAGGGTATTCAGGCTGTCCTGGGAGTTGGGTTGCTGTTCACGTTTTGGAGAGACAGATTTCATTTCTTTATGGCTGTGCACAGCCAAGTAAAAATTCCTCTGAGAAGCATTGTCTTAAGTGGGTGCCAGCAGTCAATGAAAGGATCTGTGATTGGGAGTAGGAATGGAACAGTCTTCTAAAGGTTGTTACTTTCTTGTCCAAGTAAATAGGGGTGTTGTTTCTCAAGGCCTTGTAGTTGTAACAGCTAGTCTTGAAGCAGATGCTGGCCAGGAGGGGAACTAATTTCGGCTCTTCATTTCTGGAGTGATGCATTTGAATTTATTTGAGGTCCTTGATGAGATGAGGTGGAAGGACCAGAGCTTGCCTTTTTGGAGTTAATAAGAGAAAATCTACACCCAATGGAATGCCATTTTTGCAAGCAACATTTAGCACAAAATATTGATGTCAGACAATATTGCTGTGCCCGATATTCTAACGTACAACCACACTGTTGCTCTGAAATTGACTTCTGAAAGGAAAGGTTTCATTTTTATCATGAGGGAGATCTGGCACCATGTTGTCTTATTTTCTTGCTGATGAGTTCTCTGTCTAAGAAGTCTGTGTCAAGTGTGAATACAACCAAATTCAAATCAGCTTAAATCAGAGGTTGTATGAAGCTGCTGGTGAACAGAAAGAATCCAGTGTATGTTGTGCTTACTATCAGCTAGGTGGTTGGCATCCAGTTCTGGATTAGCTCAAGAATGATTTTGAGATTTTGAGGTAGAACTGAGTGCCATCAGTAGTGCCATCAGCGTATTAATGGATCTCAAAGATGCCAATGAGTATCGATCCAAGGGGTCACTGTGCGCCAAGAGGTGAAACTCTAACATACTGGTGCTCCCAGCGGGAGACGGGCGGAACTTGCACCCAGTGACAGACAATGTGCAGTAAGACATGGGAACTCCACTCAGAGTGAGACAGTACACTAAGGTGAGGGACTCGCACCAGGTGAGTGAGACTTAGCTCGAAGAAGTGAGATTTACTACAAGTGAGAAAGAGCCAAGAAGTGAGACTCAAGGGCAATGGGTGACCTATACGCAATATGTGAGGCTGGACTTATTCCCCTCGTCTTGTGCATCCTTCCTGCATTTTCCTCGAGGGTCTGTGTGGTTTTGCTCTGTGCTCACTTGCTTCTCTGCTCTTAAAGTTTTCTCGCTCTTCACCCCCTGCAGCTTCCGCTTGTGGTAGCATCCTCTTCTGGACAGAGCACATCAAAGCACAGGGATTGGATGCAGTAACACAAGAAGATTATTATAGTTTGAGTTGTTATTTATTTCGGATCACTGACATAATATCGACAGACAAAATATCGACATACCAAAATATCGGCACTAAAATATTGATAACATTATTATCGACGAGCAATACTTATTTTAAAAAAATATACAAATATCGAAACCATATTATCGTCAACAAAAAATATAGTTTTAAACATTATCGAACACACAAATATCGCAAAAGAAAATATCGACATTTCTTTAAAAATATACAAAATGTCATAAATATCGAAAGTAAAAATATAGACAGCAAAATTATCGTTTTAATACAAATATCAACTATGTAAAAATGAATAAAATCAAAATATCTTTACACCAAAATCTATTTTTACACTATAAACACTCTCTAAACACATTATAAATATAATACGATCTTATTATAACATATAAACACATAAAAGCATAGAATAATAACAAAACACACTAATAAATAATATTTAAAATATTATTAAATATAACACATACAGCATTCAACATTAAAAGCAATGTTAAACATACTTAACTAACGAAATCAGTTTAAAAAAAATAATTAGGACTAACAACTTCTTAATTAGCGTTTCCCATACAGGGAAACCAACTGCCAAAACAAAAAAAAGAAATTAACAACAACGAATGAAAACCTCACACTAATAGAATACACCAATAACATAAAACTATCAATTAAATAAACACTATATAAACAACGAAAATTTATATTTAATTTACACTTCAACCCTACAAGAAAAAAGAAGAGGAGACTCTGCCGGATTACTTCCAGAACGCAGATTTACATTACAGAAAAAGCTTTGGAACTGCACTAAGTAAGTAAAACTGCATTTAGAATATACACGACTTATAGTCTTCACCAAAAAATATATATAAAGCATAATTCACTAATATGTCTCTCTTAAACTTATATCTCCTCTACAGATATCTTTTAAAGCAGCCAAAAAATACTACAGCAGCGTCAACAATAAAGTTACTAAAAAAGTAAGTATATTAATTTTTTATATTAAACAACTCCCTAAAAAACCAACCCAAAGACCCACTTACTCACAATGTTCCCACCACCTACAACACAATACAACAAAAATATTAAAATTATATTTTTTCTTCCCAACAGAAACATCTTCAACAAAACGAAAATCCAAGCTTGAAAAAATTGCAACAGCATTTGTTTTTACATCAACAGCAACATTGTAAGTATATCCAAAGCAATGTATCTTTATTTACTTACAAACTATACTGTATTATCTTAATTAATATTTATATATATTTTCCTTAGCACTAAAAAGACCACCATGACTGAAGGCGCAAAATTTATTACGTCTCAAAAAGGGAAAATGTTATTATGTTACATGGGTTATGTATATACACAAGAAAAACAAACTGGTTTAAAAGTCTTTTGGAAATGCAGCAAATATTATTCGAACAAATGTTATGGAAGAGCTATAACACAAGAAACCACTGTTGTATCTGTCAAAGAACACAACCACCCCCCAAATGTAACTGAGATTGAAGTAAGAGATGCTCTTGAATTAATAAAAGAAGCTAGCACTAGTACAGATAGACCCACCACAGAAATACTAAAACAACAGTTACTAAGAGTACCCCAACATGCATCTAGCCAATTACCCTCTATTGATTCACTAAAGAGAACAATAGCTAGACAAAAGAAAACCACTACAACTACAACACGTGCCCCTAAAACCTTTCAAGAAGTAGAGATTCCCCTGAACTAAAAAATAACACACAATAATGAACCATTTATACTATTTGATAATAAATGCAAAGATAAAAGAATAATTATGTTTGCTACTGCAAACAATATACTTAAATTACAACAATGCGACACCTGGATGATGGATGGGACTTTCAAAATTTGTCCCAAACCATTTTATCAGTTGTACACTGTCCATGGTATATTTCAAAATACTAATATTCCATTTATCTATACCCTACTCCCCAAAAAACAACAATCTACCTACCGTGAAATTCTAAACCAAATAAAACAAGAAACAAATAATTATTTTCCTCAGAAAATAATTATAGATTTTGAACAAGCCATGATTAATTCTATACTTATATCTTACCCACATACAGCAATCCAGGGTTGCTATTACCATTTTAACCAATGTCTATGGAGACACCTGCAAAAGTCAAAGCTAAGGGGCCGATTCCGATCCCGGTTGGAAACCGTACCGACCGACACGGACCGGGACTGGAGTCCGACCGACACGTACACGCGCCGTACGACCGGCCGAGTACGATGCAATTTGAGTGAATTACAAACGACTCGCACGGAGCACAATCCGCACGACCGAAACGTACGGAAAATCGTGATTCGGCCGTAAACTGACCGAGAACCATTCCGAACGACACGGACCGGGAATGGGTCCGACCGACACGTACACGCGCTGTACGTCCGGCCAAGTACGATACAATGCGTGTGAAATACTAACGACTCGCACGGAGCACATTCCGCAAGACCGAAACATACGGGACATACTTACTGCCACGTCAAAGAGCCTGTCGCGATCGACGCGTACGCGAACGCTGCAACATAGCATAATGTGAGTGCGGATTAGGCCGCAATTGTCGCTGTAAGCGTCCGTCCCGCACAACTGAATGTGTCCGTCATGCACACCAAAATAACATCGAAACAAACGGAAAAAGACCAAACAAGCATTGCCCAAGTCAATAAATAAAAAAATAAAAAATATGGAACAAAGACACACCCACAACTCCACCTACATAAAGGGCTAAAATGACTACCATGATCCCTTGCAAATTCCACACATATGACAGCAGAGAACACCACCACCCTGCACTCAGAGACACACTCACAACTCACCCACCACACAACCTTCACACCATTTGCACCTCTCAAAAAAACACACTCACAAACACCCAGACAAACTGACACCCACACCCAGACAAACTGACACCCACTCACCCTCACTTTCACCCTCACACATACATTAATCTCCACAACCACCCATCACCATGCCCCAAAGAAGAATCCAAAGTTCACAGATACGGAGTTAGAAGTCTTGGTTGATGAAATCCTCAGAGTAGAGCCACATTTATTTGGCACATTAGTCCAACAGACCCCCATGTCACAGAAAACAAAGATGTGGGAGAGGATTGTCGACAAGGTGAACGCACAAGCACCTTGCATGCACACAATGGAGGATATCAAGAACAGGTACTACGATGTGCGGAGGAGGGTCAAGAAGCTGATTGCCAGAGACCATGCCCTGAGCCAGCGGACCGGCGGTGGCCCACCTGCAAAAGCAACACATTTCACTTCCTGGGAGGAGAAGGTGCGGGCCATCCTTCCACCGGAGGGCATCCATGGATTAACAGGAATACCAGAGCCTGGTGAGTACATAACCAACTAGCCAATATTGTGAGGCAATACACACACAGACATCACTGTCAAGGGGACAGTGAAACCAATCACTGTCAGCAAAGCCATAGCAACCGAAAGCTAATTACCCTGCAATGTGTATGCCACTTAGATAAACACAATACCTGCAATCTCAGAGTAATATGGAACTATGTCATAACATGTACAAACTTAATAACAAATACAGCAAGGCATTGGCCCAAAACACCAACAAACACTGTCAGCCATCTTGCCAGCACTATTTCACCCACTCACAGGGAAGCAGAGTCAAAAGGAAGGAAGGTTGGGTATGCTGGGAAGGTGGGTGTAGCCAAAAGCATGATGGGAGTCGCAGTCACAGCCAACAGTCCCCCTCCTACATGGCACATCAAGCCCACCCTGAACCATGCCCACCTCACAGGGAGTGGAAAGAGACTGACAAGATGGCTGACACTGTGTCCTGCTGTGGGGAGCACTAGGCCCTGGTGGGAGTACTGCTCAAACAAACAACAGGACACCACTGTCAGCCATCTTGCCAGCACTGTTACACCACCTCACAGGGAAGCTGAGTCACAGGAAGGAAGTCTCGGTATCCTGGGAAGGTGGGTGTAGCCAATAGCATGATGGGAGTCGCAGTCACAGCCAACAGTCCCCCTCCCACATGGCCCATCAAGCCCACCCTGAACCATGCTCACCTCACAGGGAGTGGAAAGAGACTGACAAGATGGCTGACACTGGGTTCTGCTGTGGGGAGCACTAGGCCCTGGTAGGGGTTGTGCTCCAATAAACAATAGGACACCACTGCCTGACATCCTGAACGTCAACTGTGACTCCCTGCAATGGAAGCATGCTTCATGGTGGCCCATCTGGCCTGGGGGGAGGAAGAGTGCTAGCTCTGACTACATCTACCAGCAGGCCCTGACACACACACACACACCTCCCACCAACACCAAACAACACACCTGGGAATATGCTCTCCAAGAGAGTGAGTCAAAACCCACTTCCAAGATGTCTGTCACTGGGCTCTGCTGTGGGGAGCACAAGGCCTCGCTGGGAACTGTGCACAAACAAACACCAGGCCACCACTGTCAGCCATCCTGCCACCACTGTTACAGTACCTCACAGGGAAGCTGATTCACAGGAAGGAAGGTTGGGTATGCTGGGAAGGTGGGCATAGCCAAAAGCAAGATGGGAGTTGCAGTCACAGCCAACAGTCCCCCTCCCACATGGCCCATCAAGCCCACCCTGAACCATGCTCACCTCACAGGGAGTGGAAAGAGACTGACAAGATGGCTGACACTGGGCTCTGCTGTGGGGAGCACTAGGCCCTGGTGGGGGTTGTGCACCAACAAACAACAGGACACCACTACCTGACATCCTGAACGTCAACTGTGACTCCCTGCAATGGAAGCATGCTCCATGGTGGCCCATCTGGCCTGGGGGGGGGGAGGAGTGCTAGCTCTGACTACATTTACCAGCAGGCCCTGACACACACACACACACACACACCTCCCACCAACACCAAACAACACACCTGGGAATATGCTCTCCAAGAGAGTGAGTCAAAACCCACTTCCAAGATGTCTGTCACTGGGCTCTGCTGTGGGGAGCACAAGGCCTTGCTGGGAACTGTGCACAAACAAACACCAGGCCACCACTGTCAGCCATCCTGCCACCACTGTTACACTACCTCACAGGGAAGCTGATTCACAGGAAGGAAGGTTGGGTATGCTGGGAAGGTGGGCGTAGCCAAAAGCATTATGGGAGTTGCAGTCACAGCCAACAGTCCCCCCCCCACATGGCCCATCAAGCCCACCCTGAACCATGCTCACCTCACAGGGAGTGGAAAGAGACTGACAAGATGGCTGACACTGGGCTCTGCTGTGGGGAGCACTAGGCCCTGGTGGGGGTTGTGCACCAACAAACAACAGGACACCACTGCCTGATATCCCGAATGTCAACTCTGGCTCCCTGCAATGGAGGCATGCTTCGGGGGGATGACCTGGGCTCTGTGGGTGAAGGAGGAACTTTAATGACTCCAATTACTATCAAGTCCGTCTCAACACACACCTTCTCAGCCAGAACAAATAGCACCCTTGGGACTAGTCACCCTGAAAGTAAATGCCCTGGTAAGATGGCTGACACATGGGCCTGATGTATGAATTGGCTGCAAGTCACACCTAGGCAATGGCCCCCCCAAACACGATCACACCCACAGCCATCGCAACTGTATGTTTCCACACACTGTCTGGGGAAGCAGTGTCCCAGGTGTGCCCCCTGGCCTGGCTGTGAAGGTGTGTGGGTCACATGACAATTGGGGAGATGCAGACATAGCACATATCAAAACACACACACAAAGCTACACATACATCATTGACAGGGGACATATGACAGTGAATGGAATGTCCACAGCAAGATAGCTGACACTGTTGCATGGTGTCATGTAAACAAGGTGCTGTTGTGAGCTGCATTCCACTCCTACATCATTCAGCGTTGTCTGCATCCTTGACACAACACTCCCCTCACTGTCATTGACACTTGCAACACAAGGAGTAACCTGGACTGGGTAGGAGGAGGCATACAACTTACAGCAGCATATCTCAAACACACAAACCTCTGGCCCTCACTGTCATGAGCATTGAAAATCAAGAGAGCTGCCTTGGTTAACTCCTCTTTCCATGGAGGACATTGACAAGATAAATGACGTTATCACGTACAAAGCTCAGCAGCAACATCATTTGCTACGGTAACACCATCACATGTGTGCAATGAGATGTAAACAAGGAACACCGACACTAATATGGTAGCCCACAAGAGATCTCAGACATACCGGACTGTGACCATGTTGTTCCAACACACTAATGTGACTCAAATAAACATGCACAAAGGCCAGCACACATGACCCAATCTTGCAACACATCGTAAGAGGAAGTGCACGTATGTCCTTGTTAAACCACGAATTATGACAAGGAAAACACACCTGTGTCAGGCACGGGATAGCACTTGAGCAGCAATGGCCATGTACAGTACTTGAATCATTACATGAGCTGACCACGCACACAGCTCCAAATGCCCATCAAAACGCTTCAGGTTGCCATGACAATGTGCTTAACCAATAAAGACCTCTGTCTGTGACAATGGAGAACAATGCAATGTACATACACTCACCATGAAGTACAGTAGCAACTGTAATGTGTGTGATCTGTTGATGTGTGCTGGACCCCAACATACATTGTGTGTCTCTTCCACTCACAGGGGATGCTGGGAACACTGCAGTGACTGAAGAAGGATCCCAGTCCCAGACTCAGGTTGACCCTGAGCTCTCCGGTGTGGATGTCTCGCAGTCCTCCTCGGATGACGACGAACGACCTGGCACCTCCGGTGTGGCTCCGCGTCCAGGCCCAGCAGCTGTAACATCAGCACCCCCTGCCATCACTCCTGCCACATCTGCAAACACACCAATGACCTCTGCCGACACGGACAGACCAAGGCAACAGAACACCGACGGCACAGCTACACAGGGCACTCTGGAGGTGACGGACAACACCACCAGTGCCAACACAGAAGGGGGCCCAGTGTCGTCTGTGCCTGCCACGGCAGGTCCTGCCCGTGTGGGCAGGGGTGGTGTGAGGGTGGGCAGGCTGAGGCCATGGCCTGCAGATGGGGCTGGACTGCAGGATGATCCACAGTTGGGACGCATCATAGATGCTTACCAGGAAAGCACCGGAGGCTTTGGCCAGGTAGTGGGGATTCTCAGGGACATAAAACAACAGCAGGCTGCCCATAATGCCAGATTGGACTCCCACATGTTCCGAATGGAGTCCAAAATGGACAAAATCGATGAACTCATGGCGGTGCATAGGGACATACTCACTTGCCTCCGCAAGATAGCTGACAACATGCCCACACCTCCCTGTGTGCCCACAACATCTGTTGCCACTACATCTGCAACTGCCACAGGGAGGGATGAGGACTTGTGCGGAGAGTCCCCGGCAAGGCAGCAGCCTGCATCTGACTGGCCCCCTGAAAAGAAGAAAAGAGGGGTCCTCCGAAGAAGGACAAGTGAGAGGCAGATGGCCATGCATACCCCTCAGGAAGTGAATATCTGTTCCAGACATCCTCCATTGTGTGCAAAGCGTTCACCTTGTTGACTGTTGCTAAACTCCCACACATGTGATGGAGGGTCTAAGTTGGACCAATGTTTCAAATGACTGTGGACTTTACTCTTGAAATTTCATCTACCAACACTACCAACTCCTCTGTGAACTTTGGATTCCTATCGCACTGTACAGCACTTTCATTTACGTATACTATTCAAACACATGCATGTGAATAAATTCACAATCACACAAAACTAGCTTCTGTTGTGACTTAAACTTGGTTTGTGTCATAGAGATGATGACCTGCTAAAAGAATTCTGTGCATGAAAACTACTACAGTAATGTAAACACAGTTATGTGAGTCATGGTGAGGTGACACATATGAGGGAGACACAGCACTACGTCACCACAACACATACTTACCATGGCCTTCTAACTCATCGCCTACCCTTTAGTGAACTGAAAATATAGTGGAATGCACATACACAACACCCATCCTGAGTCAGTTGCAATCAGCCCACAGGTACAGTATGCAAATGATTGTCGGATGTGTGGACACAGACAAAGCACAGTCCAAAGTGACGCACAGGTTTATTACACAATCACCACATGTGAACTCCACAACAGATGGAAGGTAACCTCACGTGACACTGAGCACAAAGTAACCAACTGGTAAATCGATGATGTGTGTGGCACATCATCGGTTTGACAACGATAACTTGCACTCTGACACAGGAATCCTTGTTTCGGGGGACACACGTGACCAAACAACAGCCAAAGGACCCTGTGAAGGACAGACATACAACACTATTAATATCATGATATAACAGCATACATCTCCAATACACATGCCAAACACAAATCTTAAGATACGTGAACACAACCTAGTAATCATGTCAACACTGTTTGGGAGTACATACTAACTTAAGGGACACATCACTGCAAGCATCCTGTCAAGTAGCACACAGCCACACACATGCAGCAACATTGCACCACATATCAGGCCATGACAAAACGTAGACAATACATCACTGTATACTCACAATTATGTGAAAACGTTGTTAATGAGCTGTGTCCGAAAATCCGCCTCACCCTCATCATCACTGGCAACATGACCCAGAGCAGGATCCTCCACAGCTGGCGGTCATCATCATCCTGGATGAGAGCCAACTCCTCCCTCACTGCCAGGTTGTGTAGCATGAAGCACACAATTATGATTTTGCACACCTTCTCAGGGGCATATGGGAGGGCCCCTCCTGTCCTGTCCAGGCAGCGGAATCTGCTTTTCAGTAGACCAAATGTCCGCTCTATCACTCTCCTGGTCCGCCCATGTGCCTCATTATAACGTATCTCCGCCGGTGTCACAGGGTTCCTGAGGGGTGTCAGCAACCACGGCATGTTTGGGTATCCGGAGTCACCTACATACAAACAAAAAAACATTACATGGCTCTGAAAAGAGGTTTAAAGAAACTTTTTACCAAAAACACGCAAGGGAAACAGATATTACACACCAACAAGCCAGGCACGCTGGTTCTGCAGCTGTGACATCATTGTTGGGATCCGACTAGTCCGCATGATGTAAGCGGTGTGTGCTGAACCAGGGAAACGTGCACACACATGTGATATTGTCATGTCCGGCATTAATGGAGTGAAAATGTTTTCTGTTCCGGTATGTCTGCTCATGTGCTTGTGTAGGTACCAAAGCCACATGTGTTCCATCTATGGAGCCTATGCCATGTGGCATCCTTCCCAGTGCATAAAAGTCACTTTTTATGTCAGTGAATTGTCCTGGGGTTGGGAATTGTATGTACCGGTTCAGGAAATGCAACATTGCCTCCAGAACATCGCGAAGCACACTGCTGAACATGGTCTGTGACATCCCACCAGCAGAAGCCACAGTGTGCTGGAAGGTACCGGTGGCAAAGAAGTGTAGGGCTGCCATCACCTTCACCTTGGGGGTCAGCGCTGATGGATATGTCCGGCCAGGTTGTAAATGTGGGGCCCACTGCTCCGCCAACACCTCAATTAGTGGTCTTGTGAAGCGGTAACGTCGGATGCAGTCACGTTCAGCCATGGTTGCAAGGTCTGGGAACGGTGTATGGACAGCTGGTCTCCTGCAGTACATAGGTGAGCAAAGAAAGATTGTCAGTTCCCCTACATATGTGGCAATGACCATGCTAAATATCACATGCTACATCATAGCAAGACACAATTACTTGATGTGTGCGCTGTTGGGCATGGACACATATGTCAGCTGTGTGCCCCTCGCATGACATCCCAGCTCAACATGGTTACACAACAAGTGCAATGCTGCGCTGTGAACAATCGATGGGGTCTGTCACAGTACATCTGCACAAATGTCACATACCAAACACACACCTCAGTGACTAGTAAGGATAGATGTGTTCCCCACATTACAGGTGCCATTTCAGTCACACACACAAGGATCTTGTCGTGCCACAAGGACACTGTCATGATGTAGCGTCTGATGTACACGTACCAACACACCCATGAAACCCACATGATGTGCTACCAGATTTGTACTCCGGGCATAAATGGATGTCTGTGACACACAGACACAACAGCAACTCACATGGCCAAATCACATGGATGTTGTAAACGATTGACAACTACCACATACAATCAGAGACATGTGTGTAGCACAATACGCACACACTCTGGATTAACCAGACAATGGTAGCTCTGGGACACCCTGTGACACACAGTCCATTTCACCTATGAGTCAGGGTGTATGTGACATGTCATCACACAATGTGCACCTTGAACTGTGTAGAGGCCTTGGGGTTTTGTTGTATTCCGCTTTAGGTGTCCGTATATAGGTTTTCCAGTAACATGTCCTTATATAGGCACAATTCGCATTGCCCTTATATAGGCATAAGATCCCAGTCCTTATTTAGGCATTAGCCATGCAATCCAAATACAGGCATGGTCACCTACATCCGTCCACCCCAACGTCACAACGAGTTCTTAGAAACCAGACCCTTAAGCTCTTGGGAGTTCCCCTAGCACAGGATTATTGATTTCTCCAAGAACTCATTTATTATGCATGAACCGCTATTCCTTAAGGGTTCATTCCTGACGTCTTCCTCTGCCCGACTTCACGTCAATGCTAACATTCCAAGGCACCTACCAGGTATAAATATACCTTCCCTTGCCCAAGCAAGTAGGAGGAGACCTCGACTTTAGAGGAGCCCGTGTCCCGGCCTGACGCACTGAGAAGAGATGCTGTCATCCCTGCTCGCAGAGAATCCAGCTTCCAGTGTTCTGACTCCCTTCGCGGGGTGTTAGAGTTCGAGACCCGGAAAGAGAATCCCACCTCTCTCATTCTCAAGGTATGGAGCTGACTAGAACCTAGAGGGACTCTTGGCATACCAGACTCTTAGTATACCATACTATAGAATACTTCACCTACTTCTTACCTTCCCCTACACCTAGGTTAGGTTAGGTACACTGGGGTAGAACTAGTTTAGAGAAGCATCGTATGAGTACTCGCATTTTTAGCTTATGTTATTTATGTATATGAATATATGTGTCATAGCTAAAAGATAATGCTAGCGCAGTATTATTTCTTTCTACTGCTTACGCTGTACATTATATATCTCGCATACTGTCTTGTGATCATAACAGCTCATATCTCTTACACGAGAAACAAGATTGTTCAATAAATCCTTTTTATTGAAACGCCCGTCTATTCTTTCTGTGTAACTCTGAAGAAACTAAGCATGCACGATTAGCTGAGTGAAACTGTTATCTGTTGTTTCCACGATTCTGAGAGTGTTCCGATTCTAAAGGGAAACAAAGTTGTCATGTTTATGCGGTTGCCAGAAACTACTCCCTTCTTGTTTACAAGGAGTTTCTAGTGGCCTCTGAGTTAGCTGGCACAAAATAATTAAGTTTAATATACTCGATAGGGACATACTGACCTTAGTCCTATGTCAAATCTATAGGGTATATTATTCCAATGCGCAGAGCCTATTAGGGAAATAGGAACTACACTACATGGCGCTCAACAGTTTGGTAAGGCACTAATTTAACGCTAGATACTGAGTAACTAAGTCGTGCTTTTCTCAGAGACCCCTACTCACATACTCCATAAGACGTCTGGAGTGGGTAGGGTTAAGTATCCGCCAAAGCTAAATAGGACAAAAACCCTATATATTAGCTGTTTGGTTTGTTCAACGTTGAAGGATATAGTGTTCCAAAATATTGTGCACCTTATCTTTTGTTTCCTTGAAACTTGTTCTACATTTTTCAAAAAACAAATGTCCCTACACGGGGATAATGGCACCGAGAACGGTGTAGCTGCGGCTGATCCAGTCGTAACAGCTTTCAACTTTACAGGTTTAAATGAAACCGGTGAGGGTGTTATAAACATGCATCCAAACTTAAGGAGAGCCATCACTCTAAAACTTATAAAACACGGCCTAACACCAAGAGGTGGTAGAGCAGTTTTCGTGATAGAGGCACACGAATCCTTTCAGACAGAGGTATTCTATTCATGGATAGTATTCCCAGAATCAAATCCAGTAACAAAAGTGTTTCACTTCTTTAAAGAAGATGAACCACCAGAGGAATATATTCCTTTCGAGGATATTGAAATTCCACTCACATACCAGGAGCATGATCTCTGGTTTAAAGGCGCCCTAAAACATCACAAAAACATTACCAGGCTCGGTCCACTAGGTAGACCAGGAGCAACATGGCCGATTGTAGCCGGCTACACACCTCATCCTGACATCGATATAATGTCAGACGAGGAATTACTTATTCAACTACAGGAGTTAATAAAAATTTACAGACAATTAGTCCAATATGTCATGCGGACTTTCACAGTCCAACCACCAATGACCATTCCAAATCAAACCCCTCAACAGGGGAATACACTAAAAATTACTCCACAGACTTTACACGCAGTCATGGGTAAAATGCCCACAATACGTGAGCAAATTCCATTCTGGATAGCTCAAAAAATTACTCAAATCGAAGCAGTATTTCCAAATACTAGCCCTTATGAGAAACACAGAATCCTAACAATCTGTTTACCAATGGGGATCACACCATAACTGGAAGACTGCATCACTTGGGGCACAGTCTTTGCTGCCATCTATACTAAAACACATGGTGTTCCGTCAATTGCGGTAATACCAGATGTCCTGAAACAAATTCAAAACGAATACGGGGCAGAACCTGCTCTGAATTTAGGTATGAAATTACTGAAAAACTTCGACCAGGTCTCAACAATAATATTATCTAATATTAAAGGGGAGGCAGCATCAGTGGCGATCCGCCAACGCTTAAGGGAATTTGACGTGACAGAACATCAAAATGAACTACCCAGAATAATAGAACAATCTTATGCAGAATTAGGCAGAGATAGTTTGGGTGGAAAACCTTTGAAGCCAAAACTATCTGAAAGTCCTGAGAAGGACTCTATTAAACAAAGTCCTACATCTTCTAAAAAGAAGTGGGAAACTAATAAACAAAATTCAAACGAGACACGTTCTCAATCCCGAGGTAGGTCTCCTCAAAAGGAGCCCTCTGAAAGGAGGTATAACCTCAGGAATAGGGATAATTTAAGAAAACCTGACAGGTATCAAGATACTGATACACGTTCCTCTTGTACCTTTCAGATATCATCACAGACATCAGAAAGAAGAGGACGGTCAGAACATAGAGAAGAACGCGTGAAATCCAAAGACGACAAACACGTTCAGAAAAATAAATCAAAACCTCAATTCACAAAAAGAAGGTAGCAGGTCTGAAGATCAGACATGCCGAGAATACTGAGAACACAGCTCAAGAATGGAGAATGGGCTCAGACAATGCTGGACAGTGCAGCAGAAGTCACAATAGCTCGCCAGAACCTGAAGGAACTTCTGGAGATAGTGGACATGAATGAGTACATCACAGTAGAGACTGTAGACATCAGGGTTAGTACTCCACAAAAGTTATATGAAATAACACTCCGAATGGAGGGAGACATACCAAGAAAAGTGAAAATACTCTTTTGGGAAAAACGTTCAAGGGGTTATGATATACTTCTAGCAGAAAAAGACTGGCCACCACACTTTGTCAGGGAGTGCCCACATGGCGAGGACATCATTATGCCAGCCTTCTCCAACCATATTCCAATTCACCTAAAATATACTTATGCCAGGAAATGGGCAGTTGCCCAGGCCCCAGCATTATACAAAAATCATGTAGGATGGGATGAGGACTCACCTCACCACAAAATACAGCTAAAAAATGAACCTACTGCACAAAGGCAGTACCCAATAAAGCAAGAAGCTAAAAAACAGGTCAGGGAGATCTTAGATCAACTTGAATACCAAGGGGTGATTGAAACATGCACCTCCTCAATGAACAATCCTTTGTTTCCTGTATCCAAACCAGACAATACATATCGTCTAGTTTTGGATTACAGACACTTGAACACTTGTTCTAAAACATTTGCAGTGCAAAATGCACATAGTACAGCATTAATGAACAACATTGTGCGTAAAAAATATAAAACCACATTGGACATTTCAAATGGTTTCTTTTGTCAAAACATAGCACCTGAAAGCAGGTACTTAACAGCTTTTTCAATAATGGGGAATCAGCGTCAATTTTGTAGACTCCCACAAGGGTTTAAGAATAGCCCGGGTTATTCTCAGCAAGGGTAACAGAGTTACTACAAATTTATGATAATGAGGCATTGTCATATGTCGATGACATCTATCTGACAGACGATGACCTAGATAGGCACTTGAACAGGGTGAGTACCATTATATTGGGCTTCGCCTCTGAAGGCTATAAATTCAACTTTACAAAATCCAGAATTGCCCATCTCAATGTCCTTTTCCTAGGATATGAGCTTTCAAGTGAAGGCAAGAGCCTGGCAGCTAACTTTTTAGAAAAGTGCGCGCTGCTCCAACCTCCAAAAACGCTGAAAAATCTACAATACATCTTGGGTTTCCTAAATTTTGGAAGAACTTACATTCTAAATTACGCATTGAGTAAATATAGTTAATAAATATACCTTTAAATTAATTTTTTGACCAATATTTTTACCATTCTTATTACTTAAAATTTTAAAAATAATTAACATTTTATATTCGAAATTCCATGAAATCATAAATTTTACACACATTAATTTTTAAATTTAAATTAAATAAATTATTGTGAAATTTATTATAATTTTTTTTATAAAAATCTAAATTTAAAAAATATTACATTATATTTTAAAACACTCCTCAGCCCTCTTCCCTATAAACACAAATTTGCACTCATAAATTAAATATTTCAATTTTAATTTTAAATTTTAAATTTAAATTTGTATTTTTGTTTCAAATTTTAAATTCTCCCCATCATCCCTTATAAACCCAACATACCATTGCTAATAACTCTATTTTTTAAATATACAATTTAAATTTTAAATAAAATTATAAAAATGCTCATTCTTTTTAAAACAGTCCCCACCCTTATCCCCTAAAAACTCAACACACCAAATCTAAAACAAAATTTTAATTTCAATTTTTTTTAATTTTTTATTCCAAATTTGGGGGCCTATTACGATGGCGGTCGGATGTCCACCGCCGGGCCAGCGGTGGTGCCTGCCGGACCGGCGGGGGACAACCGACCGCGATCGCAAGCCAGAAATCCGCCGGTCAAATTAGGATGGCGGTGGTGACCGCGGTAGTGGGAACCTCCGACCGCCGCTTTTCCGTCGGTTGCCATCCGCACTCCTGCCTGGTGGACGGAGCAGGAGCGGGATAATGGTGGCGGTGCAGAGCAGGCTCCGTCAGCAGGATTATGATGCCGGTGGTAGCCAGCCTTTCCTCAGCGGTCAGACCGCCATGGAAAGGCATGCGGAGATTGTCTTCCGGGGGCCCATTGCGGGCCACCAATGTTTTGTGGGGGGTGTGGGTGCACTGGGGTGGTACCCACGGTCCCCCCCTACATTTCCCTGTACCAGGTGGCAGGCACTGTGCAGTGCCTGCCACGCAGTGCAGGGAAATGCAGGACATGCTCATTTTGACATTGCTGCGGTGCTGCGTGCAGCAGCGAGCGCCGCAATGTTAAAGCCCGCGATCCGACCGCCACGGTCGGATTTCGACAGCGGACCATCGTAATGCGACCGGCGGTTGAGTCGCGGGCCATGCGGGCGGTCTTTTCCCACTACCATGGCGGTCGGGGAGGTTTTCCGACCGCCATCGTAATAGGCCCCTTGATTTCTTAAATTTTTTAAAACACTCCCCAGCCTCATCCCCTACAAACCCAACATCCCGCTCCTAAAACAACCTTTCATAATTTAAATGATCAAATATTTAAAACTTAAAAATATAATTTCTCATTATTTTAAAACACTCCCCACCCTTATCCCCTAAAAACCCAACATCCCGCTCCTAAAATTTCTATTACAAAAAGTTTTTTACAATATTCAACAACTATTATTACATAAAAAACAACAATATTTTAATACAAAACAATACTATAACGATATTTTAAAAAAACGATATTTTATATATTCTATATTTTTTTTCTCTATTTTAAACACTAAAAAACGATATATTGTTATTACGATATTTTTGATTCGCTATTTAATACTTCGATATTTCTACAAAAAAAAAAACCTATATTTTTAACATCGATATATATCTCATCGATATTTTAGTATTGTCATTATACTAAACTCGTTATTATTATATATTGATATTAAAAATTCGATATTATGACTAGTTACCATTTATTTCCAGAAGTAAATATGGTACATAAAGAAACGTTAAACCTTTTAGGGGCCCTGAGTGCGCTAATTAAATTGCACGCCAGGAAAAGCTTTTTTATTTTTAAATGTTTTATTCTGTGACAAGAAACGCCACAGAGCATACACATTAATAGTTACATGTACCTTTGCGCTCAGCAATACGGCCTATTAACATCCAATCAATAAAAACTTTAAAAAGAAAAACTCCCGCATCGCCCCTTCAGTTCTAGGCCGGTCTTCATTCTTTACCCATACATACTGCTTGTTCTCATTGATAAATACATTTCGGAGTCAAGGACACCCATCAATACATTCCAGGCTGGTACTCGTGCAGTCAAAGGGATAAGTCAGAGGCCCCAGCGGCAGCTCACTGCCTCCAATGGCTGCCCCCCATAGGAAGCCCACTCGTGTACTTCTCCTCGTTTGCCCCACTGCAGTTACCTTCCCCTGATTCCTTACACGAAGTCCTTTCATAGTTTTTACTATGCAGCACCACAACCATTACATCTCACATCACATATTCACCTCCAACTGTTCACTGGCCCTCCCGCTCATTCTGGACAGAGAGTCCCCCGCCACTGCTGCCCATTTGGTCATTTCCACCAATAAATCCTTCACCCGGGGTGAGCAGGGGCCCTCCAACCCCTAGCTATAAGTCACAGCGCCAATATGAGGCCCAGCTCTACGAAGCTAGATTCACATTTCGCCAGTTTTGGTCTACTACCCAGACCCGAAACTTTTCTTTTTAATTGCATTAACTCTGTTTACGTCAGGGGAAGGCAGTGTTAGAGCTAGCTTTGTCCTACTTGAAGCACCTTCAGAAATAGAGTTCATTAGTTCCCACTAAGAAAGGATGCTTGCAACTCTTTGTGTGTTTCAGCTCCAGAATCACAAATACTTGCAGGCACAGAAGTATAGGGGGGTTTATTCAACCCCTAATCGGTTTTAGTTGTGCAGTGATAAGTTGCGAAGACTGGTGGCCACACAACTCCATGCAGTTTAAAACAATTTACCAGCCTCCTTTATTGTGGAAATAAGAAGAAAGAACAAGCATTGGCATAGCCAATACGTCTCGCCTTTGGGACCTTATAAGTGTTTAGCCATGCAACAGTTGATGTTGTTGCACCAAGGATATTGTGCTGCATAACTAAGGGGCCTATTACGATGACGGTCGGAAAACCTCCCCGACCACCATGGTAGCGGGAAAAGACCACCCGCATGGACCGTGACATCACTGCCGGTCGAATTACGATGACCCGTGGTCGAAATCCGACAGCGGCGGTCGGATCGCGGGCCTTAACATTGCGGCGGTTGCTGCTGCCTGCAGCATTGCCGCGATGTCTAAAGGAGCATGCCCTGCATTTCCCTGGTACAGGGAAATGTAGGGGGGGACCATGGGTACCCCCCCCAGTGCACCCACACCCCCCCAAAACATTGGGGGCCCGCAACGGGCCCCCGGAAGACAATCTCCGCATGCCTTTCCATGGCGGTTTGACCGCTGAGGAAAGGCTGGCTACCGCCGGCATCATAATCCTGCCGGCGGTGCCTGCTCTGCACCGCCGCCATTATCCCGGTCCTGCTCCGTCCGCCAGGCAGGAGTGCGGATGGCAACCGGCAGAAAAGCGGCGATTGGAAATTCCCACCGCCGCGGTCACCACCGCCATCCTAATTTGACCAGCGGTTTTCTTGGTTGCGATCGTGGGCGGATGTCCACCGCCGGTCCGGCGGGCGCCACCGCCGGCCCGGCGGTGGACATCCGACCGCCATCGTAATAGACCCCTAAATACTTATAAGGTCCCAAAAGCAAGACCTATTGGCTATGCCAATGCTTGTAGTTAACACTGTAATGAGATGGACTCTTGGCCTGTGGCGGTTTTCCACGTCTGGTAGAAACGTGCTGGGTCTCAATCAACACAACAATTCCTACCTCATCTGTCATCGCGGTTACATCAGAGCTCGGCGAGCAGCAGTGACTATAAAA
The DNA here is from genome assembly GCA_963921515.1 of Calotriton arnoldi. NCBI lineage: Eukaryota > Metazoa > Chordata > Amphibia > Caudata > Salamandridae > Calotriton > Calotriton arnoldi. Next base: position 2,176,255 of record CAWUFW010000488.1, on the reverse strand, counting down.
AATAGCCAGTAAGGTGTGCGCAAATGCAATGCCGTGGATTCAGAGATCAAACTGACGACGCTACACTCCTGCCAAACCTTTGCCCTTTGATTGGGGCCGATTATTTTATTGTGAATTAAAGGGTTGTCTACAAGCATCACGATCGAGGCATCAACCGACATGTAAAAAGCTAGACCGGATCTGACAGCACGTTATGGCTGTTTTCCTCTGCGTGAGAGTTGGCAATGAGGGAATATTATTTGCTGCGCGTATTTTCCGAAATACGTAGGACAATGTCGACCAAAGAGCGGCTCATGTTCGATGTTCTGTTTCTGTTTTGGGCCTTCTGTGGGGAGGGGAGGGGGGGTCAGTATCAGCTTCAATCCGCCGCCGAGGCTCTTCAAGAGGGCCGAGGAGCATAGAGTGATGTTCGGCTGTCAGCATGGGGAATGTTTTCCATGGGCGCAGTAACCCGACCCTGCTGGGAAGCCCTGGCGAACGAGCTCTCTGACTGGGGGCGTGCAGTGCGTCAGTCACGGCCTGACGAGAGTACACAGGAAATTTCTGAGAACAGTGCTGTTGGTAAACAATTTTCATGGATGACTGGTGACGTCAGTGCAAGCCTTTCATCACTTGGGCTCACACTTAGAACACTGGCGCAGTAAACTTGTACAATAAAACCACCAGTGCTTATACCACGCGGTGCATGAGGTGCGGGACGTCAGAGTGAAAAAAAATGTCCCAGAAACAAGCACAAAACAAGCGCGGCCGCGAAAGTGAAAGCGACCGCGCTATGTTAAATTAGTAACCTGATCCACGACCAGCTGCCAGCCTGCGCACCGCTGCTTGCTCCCGAGACCCAAACGCCATGGGAGTGAACATTTAGAGGAAAGGCGGGAAATGCACCCGTCTTTGGCCATTTGCGTGCTTTCATTATTGAAAGCCACACGCAAAGGCCAATGGAATGTGTGGGAGGAGTCCGACCCACACGGAGAAGTCTCTGGGAAGTTTGGAGTGCTTACAAGAAGCCTCCCGATAGAGCAGCGCATGCGCGCTGCGCTAGGCTGGACCTATAAAATAAAGGGGCACAGTGATGCAGCGGACACATCCCCATGACTGTGCAGGACGTGAGTGGAAGCCGCTTCCTTCCCCAGGCAGCGTGGTGCTGCGCTCCGTTACTGTGCCCCAATCCCAAAACCCCCACGGCAGGTCTTCTGAGACTGGGGAAAGGAGTTGGCATTGTCAAACGACCGCCATTCAGTGGCGGCTGGTCCATAGGGGCGCCGGGGCAGCGCCCCACTTGGCAATATCAACAAGAAAAGCTGCTCATGGGCAGCAAGAAATGTAAGCAGACGGCAGACGCAATTCGTCTGTTTACATTTCCGGCCTGTGCTGGCAGCTGCTTCACAGCCTCAAGTGCGCATGAGTCATAGTCAACAATAAACACACAGTGCACGCACACACGCAGGCGAGAGCAGCAGGAGTCCAGAACTGGACTCCGACTGCGCATCTGCGAGAAGGGCACTTTTTATTTCAGCACCCCACTCCATTGACAATACATTAGGTATGCTGCGCATGCCTAGTGTAGTGCAGGAGTCTCAAGATAGGATCCAGCTCGGGCGGTGACGTACAGTCGCCCCATGCCCTGTCAAATGGCAGGATACAGCTGAGTAGCTGCCCCCAGTCGCATCCAGACTTATGATTTGCCAACGTCTGTGAGAGGACTCGGAGACGTGATGCGACGCAGGACCGGCGGAGGAGATGCCTCATCCGTGTAAATGTATTTGTTTTTATTTTATTTAATTAAACCCCCCCCGCGCGTACCCCCGAGTCATGCCGGCCGCGACTGGTGTGGGTTGTCACATCTCGCCAGCGCTGTAATGCAAGGACTGTGAGTCATGAAACCGAAATGCAAAGTGTTTACAAAGGTGTGCAGTTTAAGAACAAATACCGGAGTCAGGGTGCGGTATTTTTATATGTATTGGTTATAATTTGCACATCAATGAATACAGGCCTCTGGCGGTGCTATGACTGCACCACAATACAGTAGCTGCCTCTCCTTCCCTCTCAAACCAATGAATACACTGGTTCAGTGTTGCTGCTCACAATTGAGGTGAGTGCCTCCAGACACAGTGAGCACGCAGAGCCTGGTGACACTGATGCTGGGAGCACAACGTACCAGGTGGGACTGTGAGCACACAGTGCTTGCTGCTACTGAACCAGGCGTTGTGGTACTATGCGCATTCTGTAGTAGTGATAGTACACAGTGGCTTGTTATACTGCTTGCACGATGCCTCTTGATACTGTAGAGTGCCTTGTGTTAGTGCGAGTACAGAGTGCCTCGTGATAATGTGAGTACTCAGTGCCTCGCGATACTGCGTGCACGGTGCCTGGTGATACTCTAGAGTGCTTTGGGTTTGTGCGAGTACACAGTACCTCGTGATACTGTGAGTACGCAGTGCCTCCGTGATACTGCAAGCAGGGTGCCTGGTGATGCTATTATCCGGAACGATGGCTCAGCGGGTTAATTGCCAAAGGCATTCTACGATTTATCTGCTGATCCGAAGCCCGCTGCCCCTGCCACATGACTCCACTTGCTGTTATTGTTACTAATTAAAAACAGTAACCGGCATATTGTCAGCATTATAAATATAAAATATTATGTGTTCCTCTGGCGCCCTCAGGGGAAGTCAGCAACTGAAGTCCGTTTTAAAGTCACGGATCTATGGACGAGATAAGGGGAGGAGAGTGGGGAGAAACGAATGAGAGGTGGCCAGGATGAAGCCTGAGGAGAGGGAAGGAAGAAGAATGTAGGAAAAGGACACAGTAAGATGTGAGAAGAAGCAAGAACGAAAGAGGGCAGGAGGAAAGATAGTGACTGCTGATCTTTTGTGACAGACAGCAACAAGAGCTAAGGAAGCGACATCGGTGAGAGGTAAGGGAAGCAACAGAGGAGAGATGGAAGCAACAGCGCTAAGAGGGAATGAAGGCGACAGCGGTGAGAGGGAAGGAAGCATCAGCGTGAGAGGGAAGGAAGGGGCAGTGGTGAGAGGGGAAGCGACGGTGGTGAGAGGGAAAGAAGCGACAGCAGTAAGAGGAAAGGGAAGCGACGGCAATTAGAAGGAAGAGACAGCGGCGAGAGGGAAGGAAGTGCCAACAGTGGAAGGAAAGCGCAGATGCACGCCCGACTGAATATCACCGGAAAAGAATGTTTTTACATTTATTTTACCCTTATAAGAAACCTTTAATAACTCACTCGGGTTCAGGCCTGCCTTTTATGAGCTAAAACCAGTATAGCTAATCTTCACTCCAAGCATAGCCATAAACACTCCTACGTCCAGGTTACTGGGCTTGCCCTCAAGCTTTTTTAATTGCTATTGGGGTGACTGGTGAAGTATTCTGAGGACCGGTTGGTCCATAGGCAGGCTCATGGCACCATGTGTCTGACCGTTCACCACCTCAGGGGCCCCTGCTCACTCTTTCCCCTCAGATGTGCGCCAGCTACATCTTTTTCAAGCAGCGATAAATTCGATAATACATATTTTTCTAATATTACAGAGTGTGCTTAAATGCATAGTTATAGCTGTCCCACTGATGGCATGTTTGTTGAAGTCCTTATTTTAATATAACCGAGATTTCGCTTAAACAGTGAGCCGTCACAGATTATTTTAAAGGGCTGACATGTCTGCATTTTTGCATTATGGGACTTGTAGTTCTTGTAATGCAATCTCCAGAATGCAAAGAAAACTGTACCCTAGCTACTCTGGGATGGATCTGGAAAGCTATTTAATTGGTATGAAAGGTTATCATTCGGCACAGGGACCTAGACTCTCACGAGTACACTTGTGATGCTACATAGGGTAGAAGTCTTTTTTTGCTCAGGTGAAAACACACTGCATTCACTTCGTGCCAGGGAGGTATATTTAATATTAGATTGAGCTTGACATTCATACTAGTAGGAGGTGATATCTGAGAGCTCTGATTGAGGTTTGCTGCTGACAGACAGGCCGGTGCACTACTTGCCTTGCCATGCCTGCCTGCATCTTTCCAAAGTGTGGCTGTGACCATGTGACATGATCTGTCTCTCTAGATGCATATAGTAATGATACATAGTTCAGCGAAGGACTGAATCTGGGGTGTCTGTTTATGATAAACCTGAGGATGAAATAAAAAAAATAAAAAGATGGGACTGTGATTGTTAGCAGTGCTACTTAGCAGAATGTACTAAATCTCAAATCTGCCACCACATCTGTGATGTAAGGCAGCGTCAACCATGCCAACAGCATGACATTCACATTCAGCTCTGTTTGTATGGACCTGACTCTGTGATTGCATCCTGCCTGGCCTTTGTGTGCCGGTGGCAATGCTGGAGACCAACACCGTCAGTACGTACCATGATGTGCACTCATAGCGAGTCACTGCAGGATGCCGTTTTATGCTCCCATATATGCCAATAGAGGCACCAGTTGTAATTTCCTCAATAAAGGGGCTCAGTTAACATTTCGCACTGGTCCACTCATTATCTAATTAATGTGTTCAAATACGTCTGACTGCAAGTGCAGCATAGGTCGTGTTAACTTTCTGCACACTGTTCAGAAACACATGTACGCCAGCAGCACGCCAAACAAACAGTTAAGGAGACGGTTCCAGCTTCATTACATGATTTGCATTGTAGGTGCTGCCCTTACACCACAGAATTGATATTGCAGAAGAGGCATGCAGCCGCCTTATAAATCAGTTCACTCAATATCTCAGGCCAGAACACATTGGAGCAGTTTTTCATTCCTGATCACCCATCCTTTGAACAGAGTCATACCAGCAGCACTACGTATTATGCTGCAATTGAGAGCTCTAGAGCTGAGGCTGAAGGCACTGTGAGTTTCTCACAGTGTGTGCCAGTCAGTCAAAAATGTGTTCAGAATACATGCCCATCCAATCCTTGGCCTCTCTGCAGAGAGCACAGGGCAGTGGTCATGTACTCCTGTTGTAATTGTGATTCTGTGCAAATGGGTGTGATGGGACCCCCATTATGGGGGTGCACAGTCTTCAAAATAATAACAAGGCGAAAGTAAATGAAAATGCAGTGCTCGCTGGCTCCTCAAAAGTCATCCCTAACTTTTACGCCCACCACTTTCAAATGTCACCAGCCACCGCTGCCGCCATTATGTTTTCCTGCTTGTCTAAGACAATGGAAAACACCCAACTCCATCATCTTCTTTCTCCAGTCCCACGAGTTCTAGCTCAGCACTTTAAGAACAGGGAACACAGGTAAGCTTGAAACCACCTAAATAAATCACCACAGACTAAGCTCCGTCCAGTGTCCTGGAAGATCAGACTGCAAGGTTTGGGCATATTTTTATGCTGAGTCAGGAAAATTCTGTGAAATTAGTATGTTTGCTTGAAGTACAAATTTGCCTGAATTTGCCCAGTTATGCAGGTGTGGTTAATAATTCAGCCACCCTTAATTTCTAAAGTGCTCACAGGGAGGGAGACCTGCTGACTTTGGAAATGAAGAACCAGGTTCAAATGTTCGCATCGACTCGACATCCTGCAATTCTGGGCAAACCACTTAACCTCCCTGTTCCTAATAAAATGTAACAACTGGTTCTCATGTGAAATGTCTAGTTCTCGTGTAAAGCACTCTAATGCCCTAGGAGCAGGTTTGCACTGTATAAAATTGCAAAAATAAATACATACATAAAAAAGAGCTAAGATATCAGACAGTCCTTCAGTCAAAAAGACTTTCAGAAGCCATCATGCATCTCTATAATGTGTGGGATGAAACTTTGTTTGACAGTGAGGCAAATGTTATGAGAGTCCCATTTACTCACCCTGTTGTAAAAGGTGGATGAGTAGCAAAGGTTGGAATGTGCCTGTGTGCTTAATAAATACTTTCAAATCCTACAATCAGGATTTAGAGTTGTTCCACATAACGCCAACCTATACAGCAGCTCAGAGAATCATCTTCAAGTCTTTACAACTACAGTCCTGCTGAGGGAAAGAGATCTCCATGAAAAGTCAATTCAATCTCTTGTACTAGGCAAATTGGAATATTTATCCCTTGAATGCTTACCAAAATCTTGCTAAGCCTCGGGAGTGTGGAGCCCAAAAAGTTCATTGAGTGAGAAACCTTACCAGATGTGTGTAGCAGTTGATGACAAATTGTTTTATTATTATTTGCTACTGTGCATTTAATCTGGCACTTCAGAGAGCAAGATCTTACGAAACCATGAACAGTAGGAGCACAGATAACATGAAAGAAGGCGCTTGATGCTTAGCAATTTGGAGGTAGCCTTATTATTATTACCGTCTGTACCGCATACCTGACGGCCGCATCTTCCCAGCACTGTGGCTCTTTTGTGACCAATTTTGGAATTTGGATTTAGTTCACCTTGCTTCATTGAGTCACTGCAGATCTGCCTTTAAATGGTTAATAATATTTGTCTCTGATCGCTATGTAGCACCTTCAGCCTCCTTCTATAAAGACTTCTAACTTACTCTCTTCTCTAGGAGTGTCTGTGCCCATGCATTTCCCTTCCAAGAGCTCCAGTAGTGCTGATACAATTCCTGATTATGACCAATGGACCTCATTACCATTAGGGTGGAAACACAGTCAGCAAAACAATTGGTCTCATGACACGACATACTAAACTCAGGATCTTGGCATCAATTGTCTGAAACACTTGTCTCACCACTCTTTTATATGTACACACTGAGACCATCTGTTATCATTTTTTCACCTGCTCTGGGTGCTGCGTCATAGCACGATTTACACAAATCTGATGAGAATCTACCATCTGCAATAATTACATGCATAATCAACAGACATTGATACTTTGTCCACTTGCTCCTAACATATACATTTTTTTAAGCTGCCAAATATTTATTTGCCAAGTAAATGGTACACTTGCCAATACAAAATTAGGAAACTTTTATGAATGATACTGCTTTAAGCACTGCCATTTTTTAACATCTTATGTACCAAGGTTCTATATAGGTTTATAGAGACAACCAATTTTCGTGCACTTCTTAATAAATCAGTGTGGGTGTTAAAGATAATAATGGGGCAGATTTACAAGCCCCTTGCGACGACTTAACGCCGCCGTTGCGTCACTTCTGTGACGTAGAGGCGTCGTAAACAGTGCGCCACGTTGCGACATATTTACAACGTGACGCATCTAGGGAGATGCGTCACGTTGTAAAGCCCTGCGCTACATTATACCTGCGTCAGGTATAATGTATGCAGGGTGGGCGTTCCGATGTGAGAAAGCCTCGTCGCGTCACTTTTACGACGCCACTGCGTCAGAACCTTACGGCTGAAGCAGGCGTAAAGAGTGATGCAGCATGTTAGGAATAGGCATTCCTAACCATTGCTGGAGTTGCGTCCTGCTTGCGACACGACTCCAGCAATGCGCTGCCTGTACGCCAAAAGATGCATCACGCATCTGTCTATCATTGCGCCACGGTGCGCCGCATTGTAAATGCGTCGCATCCATGGTGGCACAAGGGTTTTGTTACGGGACGCAAATGAACTGACGCATCTCTGCTAATATGCAGAGATGCGCCAGTTCTTGTAAATCTGCCCCAATGTGTTTTTTATTCTGTGCTATATGTATCCAATTGGGTGCTTCAGATAGGAAGATCTTACGAAACCATGAATGGTAAGAGAGTAGACTACATGAAAAAAGTGGTTGATGCTAAGTAACTTGAAGGTACCGTACTATTCTGCCTACAGCATCTTGAAACACGCACTTAGAACAAAGGGAAAAAGGATCTGAATAAGTACTGGCAACCTGAAACCACCTACGAGATTCCCAGGGTGTCTTGTTCTCTGAGCCTCATCTTTCACTGGAGCCAAGGGGCATAAGTTCAACAACTAGACCTAAGGGGGCAGATTTAAAGGAAACTGACGCATCTGTACAGATGCGTCAGTTTCCCTGCGCCTCCATACGAAACACTTGCACCACCATGGATGCATGGTGCAAGAATTGACAGATGCGTCCGAAATTCGGACGCATCTGTTGACCCAAAAGTGACGCATTGCTGGAGTTGCTCATGAAAGTGACGCAACTCCAGCACTGCGCCACAACAGATAGGTGAGTCCCATTTAAAAAGCCTTGCGTCATTCCTTACGCCTGGTCTGAGCAGGCATAGGGATTTTGACGCAGTGAAGGTGTAGAGTGACGCAGTGAATTGTAAATTTCACTGCGTCAGTTCTAAATGGCTTTTTGCGTGGGAACACCCACCCTGCATACATTATACCTGACGCAGGTATAATGTGACGCAGGGCTTTACAGCGTGAAAAACATCCCCCTAGATGCGTCACGTTGTAAATTGGCCGCATTGTTTGCGCCTCCGTTGCGTAAAAAAAAGTGACGCAATGGCGGCACAAGGGGCTTGTAAATCTGCCCCAAAGTGTTTATTCTTGTTAATGCAAAAGTGCAAGAGAACCTTCTTTAGTGGTCAACACCCTACTGCTGGCTGACGAGTTCTCAGACATTCCAATCCATGTGCTTGCTCAGGCTCAATGAGGCCCTCTGGAGGATGCTTAGGCAGGCCACCATGCTCTTGTGGCGGTGGAAGCCCCACCTGTGCTGGCTCCACAGTAACCCACCAACCACATTTACAGATCCCCAACGGGTTAGTGGAAATATTTCACCAAAAGTGCTGCCACATGACGAAAGTCCTTTCTAAGACAAAGGTCAATGCCAACTTGTCTGCCATGCCATGCTGGCATGATGGGTCAGTCTGTATTTTATCTTGTTTTCTAAAAGAACACAGGTGATTTGTTTATGAAAAACAAAACATCATTGATGTACTTGGACTTTCCTCTCAGCGCATTAGAGGCGCTGTTGATTCCTTTTCTGCCTGGGACCTCCATGCCTTGCCTGGCTGCATTAAGAAAGAAAACACAAATATGACGGGCCTTCTGAGGCTATTTAGCAAGCGCTCTTATGGCGATTGGAATCTGCATAGGGTTTTCTGAGTACAGAGTCAAACGAGGCTCAGCCTTCGGAAAGAACCTCTGAATGAGGGGGTGAGGGGGTGAAAGAGCCACCAGAGAGGTGCGCAGGATAGCTGTCAATTTTTGGCTAAGGCCCAAAAAACCTGTCTCCTCAAAAAGAAGCCTTTAGAATGTCAAAAGGCAATTTTCTGGTACATGTGCCCTTTTCACTTTTTTCAATCTTAGGAAAAATTGACAGAGGCTTATTTCTCTTGTTGGATTAGCTCTTTTAGATTTTTCCTCATTAATAGGCAAGTTTATTTTAATTATGAGTGTTCATATTTTAAACCTCAAACATTTAGTGGTATGTAGTTCATAATTTTCTATTTTTATATCTACCACTGTCTGGACTTAAATTCTTTCTCTCTTGACTATGTTAGAATGTGCTTGTTTAATCCAGTTTCCTCCACCACCTAAGCTGCTTTAGGAAATGATGGCATACTGAGGCTACTCAAGTTAATGTTATTCAAGCACGTATTCTAAAGTGTGAGGCTGAATACTTGGAGAGGAATGAACACAGTTTTATACTATATTTTGTGCTCACAATTAAGGACTTAAGCCACTTTAGAAAAGAATGGCATATTGTGGATATTTATGGTCTCCTTTCCCAGACAGAGGTATCTCTGGGAATTACCAGGCCCTCATCCAAATAAAAATGTAGCACACTTCATTATCGGGCTTCCCACCCCCTGGACCCAGTTGAGTCCAAGGTGGACTCTACCACTGTAAGTGGGAGCAAGGTTTTTTTAAATTTAATGGTGGGATCTGCACTCCACACAATCAAACCAGAGATTTAAAAAAAGAGAACTGTAGAAACTATCTAGAGCTATCCTAATTCAATGGTATTGTTGGATGTCCTGATAGGATTAAAAACATAAATGGATGATATAAAGGGGATACCAATTACCCTATCATCCTATGCTACTATCAACATGTTTCGGCCGACTATAAAGGGCTCTATGGGTAAGTGGCCTTCATCAGGTCTCTGGTTCAAAATGTAGTATCTTATCATTAGAGGCTAGCCCTATTCACCGTACTGTCCTATTCAGGATAAACAGTGACTTATTTGTGTCATATACCCCTGTTTCCATATCCTATGTCAAATGCAATCCTAAGTCAATCATCGGCAGAGGCAACATAACGGCAATCTGACGGCAGAGGTCCCTTAGAGTAAGAGTGACTATAGGGCCATGCCTTTGAGTTCCCCGGGTTAGGAAAGGCTCCTATAGCACCGTAAGTAATAATCTCTGGAGCATACCAATGTGAGAAAAATTGCTTTTGCACACTTAGAATTGCAATTGACATTGGAGGTTTCACAGTGTCACCAATTATGTGTGCCCTACCAGGCTAATGTTCAGCTCCAAGATGTCCAAGGGTGAGACTTTCTGGTGCATTAAGTGGCTTAGAAAAGGCTGCATCCATTCATGATGGAACATATGTACTTTTCAGGGTGTCAGTCAAAGAACGGAGGGAGGTGGTGTTGGGAAGGGTGTGGGTAGATGTCATTGACTGGGTGGAAACACCCTGCACTCGAGCTGGTGGAAGAAGTACCTAGGTTGGGGCATCCTTGAGCCATTTGGGTGGGCTTAGGACAGGTGAGTGTGAATCTCAGTGCGATGTGGAGGGGAGTTCACAGCTGAGGACAATGGGAACAGCTGCAAAGCAAAATCAGTCCCCCAATTACTTTGAGCTGACCCCCAGTTTTTAATTTATTTAAAATATTGACTAGATACACACTTTCCATAGCTAATCAAAGTTTCAAAAATATGCACCAAGTTGTGAACCAAGAGGCTGTACAACTTTGCTCACCCAAGATGCTCTCTCAGTATAGATGCATAAATATGGTTAAGAGTACTAACAGAACCCACTAAACAAGCCTTCTCAGACTCTGACAACATGACACCGAGGTTTATGGTGTACACTGCAATCCACTACTCACAAAATGACTCTGACAGGACAAACAAAACCCATCAGCCAGATCATAAAGCACCCTTACGCACATAATGCGACCTCAAAGTCATATTGTTGATAAAGCAATGTTCTTCACATCTAGAGTACACTTTACACACAGATGAACACCCACAATCATAATAAAACACAGTAGGCAGTACACCAACACTATTGGGCACACAGCCGCAACTCAAAGTCATAGAGATGGCAATGGGATACCGTGAAAGAACACAACCATCTGGGTAATGGACAACTGCGTACACTTTGGAAGCAAAATAAATGGCAAAGTCTTAAGGCTCAATTGATCATGCAGATACAATAAAGACTGCATGCAAGCACAGACAAGTTAGGGCCACACATCAATCTTTCCATTAAACTAATAGGAACCATCACTAAACACAACATGGGGCAGACCCATTGTCATGAAAACTGCACATTACCTGTGGCCATGTATGCCACTATTCATTCTAGTGCTGAAGCAGTTTAATTTGCAAATATGTGTTGCTATTTATTTGTAGGGATTTCCTATATGACAACATTTTGTACACAAGTCTTGTTCCACAATGTTCCTAGTTTCCGACACATTTATTTGAAAAGCAGGTCATCAGAAAGGCGTTCACCAGACAGTATAACTGGCCACAAACAATCTCCAACCAGGAAGAGAGCATGGATACCCTCATTATGGCAGCAACAAAGTTTCTGTACGATGCCCCAGCTGTTGGTTCCAGGTCTTCATTTCTGTTTCCACAGCTCGTCTCCAGGTGTTCTTTGGCCTGCCTCTCTTCCATTTGCCTTCTGGAGTTCAAAGGAGAGCTATTGTTGAGATGGAGTTTTGTTCTCTGCTGATGGTGTGTCCTATACATCTCCATTTTTTGCTCACAATGAAGGTGCCCATGCTTACCTGCTTGCATGTGTTGAGCAGTCCCTGGTTAGTTATGGTTCACGGCCAGAAAATGCGTAAGATTTTTCCCAGGTTACTGGTGTGGAAGGCTGACAGTTTGGTGATTTCGATTTCCGTCATCTGCCAGCACTCTGATACAATCAAGAGTTTGGACAGAACCCAGCTCTGGTAAAGTCTCAGTTTGCTGTTGGTGCTGTACTGAGATGACCGCCAGACATTGGTCAGCATCCTGAAGCCGTCCCTGCCTTGTTCGGTCTGCTCTTGATGTCACTGCCTGCCCCTCCATCATGACTGAAGGTACTGCGTCGGTAGGTAAAATCCCCAGTAGGAACTAACCATTGAAATTTAAAAAATCTCACAATTAACCAGTTCAGTGGTCTTCTCTCCCGTGATAATTATCTGTGGGGGCCCAACTGTTGCACCAAGTAGGTTGCATGCGTCTGGGGGAACCTTAAGTGTCAGAGGAAGCACTGGCTGACAGGCTCTAGTTTTATACTGTAGTGTAATCGGTGCTACTCCTAAAAATAACACAATTAGCAAGTTCTCTGCCCCCACCTTGTAATGTTAATTGGGGACCTATTGAGTATAACCAGATCCTTGCAATGAGGATGCTCAACCCACTAACTTAGATAAGCAGCAAAAACAATCCTGTTGACGGTCAAGCTTCCTTCTTTAGCTCCTTGTGGTGCCTCAGCTATGCAATGAACTGGTCTGGAATAATCATGTGACTCGTTGGCCACATTTTGCATCTCATGGTTCAGTACAACGAGGAGATTGAGCTATCCATATAACTTTATAGATCACAATACATATGCGAAGACAACTTGCCTGAGTGGAACCATCAGAAGATGTTAATTTAGGGTGAGATGGGACTGCAGTGTGGGTAATCTTGCCTGACTTTAGTTCTTTTCAGTATGTAAAGCAGAAACCTCCAATAGTGTCTACATCTCATCGCTCTACATGGAGGCCACCACCACGGTCCTTGCACAAGCTCACTATCCTTGCAGTGCCTGGAAGGAGTTCTACAGGTGAGCCCTGCAAACTCCTGGATTTGCTCTGAAAAGGCAATGCAGTATGGATGCCACCAGGTTTGCCTGACATAATTGTTCCTTTAATAGCTCTGTTGTGATGGGTCTTATAAAGTCACTCATCTTCTTCCTAATTTACTTTTAGAGGAGCACATGTGTCCAGTTGGGTAGGTCTTGATTTATTGTATTTGCTCGTGAGAAAGTGCCACGCATAGTCGTTGAAATGTCACTCATAATTACACTGAAGTTATCAAAATGTCACACATAGCTCTGAAACCTTGGCACCTATGTAAGTAACTTGGCACTATTTTGAGGTTTTATTCCATATCTCTCTCCTCCAAATCAAACCCCAGTCTCTTTAAAAGATAGATATGGCCAACCATTGAGTATAGCAATTAAATACCTACTGCTTCACGACCCAGAGAAAAGTCTATTACAATGTCCTTCTGCCTTTATCCTGTTTATGAAATATTGGTAGCGCCTAGAAAAAGACTCAGTTAGTGTATTAAGTGCCATAAACTATCTTGAAAGGATCCCTAATTCACAGTATCATGGCTGAGACAGCCAACTGGGATACTTGATGATGCTTCCCGGCGTGCCCCTTTTTTGTCATACCTTCCTGATTGATGAGCAACTCTGAGCAGTTTCGTAGAGCTTTGCAAGTGCCTCAGCTTGCATCTTCCTCTATGACAAGCAAAAAAAGCAGGACATTTGGCACCCCGTACTATCTCATTTACAGGACAGAACCTCAATTGCAGGACTATCATGCAGAAATCAGAGCATCTTTCCATCCTAATAATGAGTTGGTTGACATGTTCCTGTGTCTGCCTAGGCCACATGCTCCAATGAAACGCTGTGTGCACCTGCAGCGAGGATTCCTGTGTGGTCTGCTGTTCAGGTGCACTTCATGTCCTCTTGTCCAATCACATTATGCCACCCCGTTCAAGTAGGTGGGGTAGGAGGTATGTTCTTTATTTCACGTTAATCCCTTAGGTTACAGCAACTGGAAGTAGGTCATGTCAGGGCTCCATTCTCCCTCCACCTGTCCCTATCTCCTATCTTTCACTGCAGACCGCACACCAACGTTCAATTACATCATTCACTCTCAGCATCCCAGACACCAGCTGGCACATACTTCCTGTTCCTGTTCAGCCTGCCTCGCAGCCATTGGCTCCACTACAGGCGCGCTCCATGACAGAGAAACCTTTTGAAGTCACCCCTAATCAAACCAGGCACTGTTTTCTGCTTGATCCGAATACTCTTTCCCCACTAACGAGCACACGGTGTGCCAATGACACTCACTCAAGCACCCGCCTCGACAGCTGAATTAATGTGCTTCGGTCGTTGTCTGCCCAGGCGAGTAGTTCTGTGTTTTCATTCTGACAGCATCGGATTCCCTTCTCAGCCTCTTTTCCAATCTATTCGGCACTGCTTCTCTGTAGCGGTTTTAATATATACCTAATGAATTGGGAACGTGCCCTGCGACGCAGAGCATCAAAAGAGGGCACAGCATTTGCAGAAACCTATATTATTATTTATAGGTTTTTATAAAGTGCTTCAAGGTCACTTTGGTACGCTGAAAGCAGTGCTTAATTTGAAAACATAAGTGCCAGGGTCCAAGCTATTCCACTGGAGCGGGGACTACCAACAGCTCCTGTCACTGCTGTCAAATGGCATTACCTACTGACATCACACTTTAAAAAAAATGTGACATTTTGGATTGACATTTCTGTTATCAAATGACTCTATGGCTGGCAGAGAGTTGATCCTGATGTAAGCTTGCATTCGTTTTTGTGCCACATATTCTTATAGCCTCATACACATAGTCGTTCGCCATTTTGTGTGTGTGAGAAAGAGAAAACTATCTTTCAAAGAGGCACTGTTCATTCATATGTTATTCCATCCCAAACAGAAAGGCAGTTTATTGCAGGTATTATGAGAATTCAAATAGATTGAAAATACATTATTGGCCTGCTGCACAAGACCAGCACATCACAAGCTGCCAAAGCATCCCTTGAGAGCCCGTGCTGATAACTGAAAGCAGGGCTGGCCTTGGGCATGGGCAAGCTGGGCCCAGGCCCGGGGCGCCAATATTCCAAGGGGCTCAGCAGGGAGTGGCCTGATTGAATGTTATGCAAAAGCAGCTCGTCCATTCCACTTGGTCTCAATCGGGCCCCGTTAAAGACTTTGGGCCTCATTTTGATGTTGGGGGGACCTCCACCGGGAGGCCATCGGTGGCAGTCCCACCATCATCTAGGCCATTATGAGGCAGGCGGTCAGACCACAGCGGTCTGGAGGACAGACCGCCGCCTCCAACAGGCTCAAGGAGCCAGTCGGTGCGGTGGTCAGACACTTATCCCTACAATGGAGGCGGTGCCTGCGCAGGCACCGCCGTAGGGATTAGGATGTACATTTACCACAGCCTTTTCATGGTGGTCCCACCGCCATGGATAGGCTGTTGGAAAGGGACTTTGGGGGCACCAAGCAGGGCCCCAGTCCCCCATGGGCTACTGCTAAGTGGCCAGGTGGGCGCATGTCATGCCCCCTCAAACATCCATGCACCATGTGCCAGGCGCCATATGGTGCCTGGCACAAGGTGCATTAAAGTTTGAAAACATGCCTTTTTCTACTGCAGCTATGGAATATGAGGCCCATGACAAGTATGATTTGTTGGGCTCAGGGTGTCTTTATCCCTGGCACAGGGCATTTTGAGATGTCATCCAGTAGGTGGTGCCTTTTTTGTCAGGTCTCGACTGAACTATAGTTTTGAGAATTCCTGAAGTTGGGCGAAAGGTTGGTTGATGGCTAAGGATGTTGTTACTATGTTTCATGGAAGGGGGAGCCAGCTAGCCATCCTAGAAAACTACACCACTACCCATACAGACAGCCCTGGCATGCCCTCTTACATCATGCCTTAGGCTGTGAGATGCAAGTCCTGGCAATCTTGTGATGGACAGAGGTTGGAGGAGCGTTCATCAACACCGAGAGCTTGAAACTGCGTTGTTCTATTGCCTCTGGAATGGGGCACCATTGCACCACTAACCGTGCTTTGGGAAATACCTCCTGCCCTTGGCAGATGGTGTACTTTCAGTACTCCTGTCATGGGGCTGAGGCCATTGGCTCCAAGGTAAGCCTAGTGGTCCAAAAACAGTAAGCAACACCGAATCTGATGCTATTATAATCGCATTACATTAGGAACTTTATGTACCATTGAGATTTTACTCATTGATTAGAATGAATTCTGGATTTGGTAAATGTTGTTTTTGATCATATAGCGGGTATTTTGTATTATTATTTACCCCTAAAAGGCTGGGGGCAAAAGAAAACTTGGGAATCTGAATCTTAAATTTAAATTCTCTTCCTACCCTTTCCATAGACACTACATTGCTGTGTGGTGCACGTGCCTGCCCATCTCGTAACCCACCAGTAGCAATTTTGAGGCTGCTTGGAGTCTAGGGAAGAACACAGAACAAGAACTGCAGAAAGTAAACCTGACTCTTCGAGAGCCCCAAACCTGCTACCACGTGAAATATTTTCGGAATATGATTCAGTGCTGGATTGGAGAGGGGAGTTTAATGTGATTATGGAAAATGAAGAATGGTTGTAGAGGGTAAGAAGGTTAATATATTAGTTTTATTTAATAGCCTACTGATGAATTTGCAGAATTTGGAACCAAGACACTTAGGCTTAAACCACGGCTTCCCCTCATGACCTAACTGTATGATCCTTGGTAAATCATTATCTCCCTGTGCCTCAGTTCTTTTATTTACCCACATTAGAAACACTTAGACTGCAATTACATTGCACTGTACAGTATATATGGAAATTGATGTACTCACTTTACTGAATCACCATATGGGAAGAAGGAATAGGTTACCTGAAACAATTCTAGGCTTCTCTAAAGGGCAACCATCATACCTCTAAACGTGTGTAAGATTTGCATTCAGTGATTTTTTGGCTTAGAGAATATGGCCCAATTTGATTTTTCCATCAATGGATTTTCCATTGATCACTCTCAATAGACATAATTGTCAAATGAGGGCCTCTTAAGAGCTTTGAAAGATGTTCAGACTGGATGGGTATTTCCTGATGGAAAATTTAATGTATTTTCACAAAAGTTCTCCAGCAAATTAGGGGTAAAGTCTGAAGTTTCAGGTCCTGCTTCCTCACATTCAATGGTCGAACATTAATTTTTAGAAATGATTGTAGTGGTTTGGAGATTAGGCATGACAGTGGAAGAACACACTAATTTTGCTGCTGAATAAATAGCCTTTCCAGCCTCTAGGGGCCTATTGATTTGAATTACCATTAAGTCAGGTTCATGTTGAATGTCCTTTCAAATAGCAGCATCTCTTTAAAGTTTAGATTATTAAATGAATTAAGGTTTGATGAAAAATACAGCAGAAAAAGTAACTACATTTGGTAAGTTTGCAAGATACACTGTCACCTGTGTACATTACAAGCACTTACTAAGTTACCTTCTTGATCATCAGGTTTTCAAAAATCCATCATGGCAATGCTAAAGCAAAGTTTGCAATTTCCCTAATATTAGCATAGTAACCCCACCCACAGTCGATATGAGATTCCCTAAGCCACCTCTGAATGGTTGGTTTTACCATTGTTTTAAGTTTTTTTGAGGAAAATCAATGGAAACGATTAAGTTTTAAAGCACAATGGAATGTTAATGTTGGGGCAAACTATTAAAGGTATAGGGCCAGATGCACTAATGCTATTTTCTTGTCGTAAACCCATCAATTTGGCAAATCGCAGGTTTTGCGACAAGAAAATGTGATTTTCCAATGTACTAAACCCATTTAGTGATTTTGTAACATGTTACTGAATCACTAAATGGGTTTAGCAAATCATAAGGATTCGCTATTTGGAAGGGGCATGTTTAGGCCGTTCCTTCCAAATAGCGATCCCTTATGGTATGTATTAATAAACGCGGTCGCAAAACATTAATATTTTACTGACACCTCAAAGGAGATGGTAACCTGTTCGCTAACGGTAAGGGGCCCTCAGGAGACCCCTTTACCTTTGTGATTGGTCAATAAAACATGTTTTTTAGGAGTATGCAGTGGTCTCTGGGACCACAGCCTACTCTTAAAAAATCTATTTGACATACTTTTCTCTTTTTTTTTTGTAAACGTGTCTTCCTCTAAGGAACACTGGCTGGCTGAACCTAGCCGGCCGCAGTAGTGGGTCACAATTTGCGACCTACCTCATTAACATTCATGAGGTAGGTCGAATAGCAACACACTGCAATTCGGTATTTTGCGCACTGACCTATTAGTACATAGGTCGGTTCTCAAATTACGGTTAGATTCGCTTAAAGTCGTTTCGCAAATTGCAACCACTTTTAGCAAATCCAAAGTATGTTCATCTGACCCTTAGAGATAATTTAGCATTTAATGGTTTGGTAGTCTACCCCAAAGATATTTTTCTGAATTTTAGTGGCACTGGGGCAGTAAAAATAGCCTCAACTGGATAGGATTTAAGGGCAGTTTTACGGGGAGCAGGAGGATATCAGGAGATTGACATTTCTCCAACAAATTTTCAGGAGTGGCTGTGGCAAATGGTTTAATTTTACAATAGGACAATAACTGCTCAAAAGTGCATATGATTTGCAAAGCGCAACACATTCCTCCCAGCCATTCCAGCTCTAGTTTTTCCCTGACAGGATAGAGTTATTATTTCTTGAGGTGAGTGATTGCCCGCCCCAAATAATAATCCACTTACTTCCACCACCTGTACCCCTGAGGATCCTGGAACATTCGAGGAGGCTAGACATACCACCTCCCAGACCAGCCGAGGAAACCACGCCTTATCCAGACAGAAAGGTCCTTCTAGTACTAACTCTGCCTTATCCTCCCTGATACCTGCTGGCACTTTAGAATGAAGAGGGATGGAACAAAAGGAATACAACAAGCCCTTTGGTCGTACTAAGTGCCAGGCATAGACTCCCCATGTCCTTGTGTGTGGAATCCAGTGCAGAATCACAACAACTGTTTTTTATTGGGTCATGAACAGAAACTCCCTGCAAGCATATGGCAGCACCTATAACTAGAAAATATTTTTTTCACTACAACCCCTCGTCACACAATGTTTAAAGAAAATATTAATGTATCACGTGTAAATTCTTTCCTCACAAAATAAAAAAAAATGATTTGTGAGACTCATTCACCATGCATCATTTAAATCTGAGTCTATTCTAAGCCCTTACCAAGACTTTTCCCCCATGCAATGAGTTATTTTGGCGTAAGTTTAACATTTAATGTGACTGTGGTAAAAGCATGTCAGATGGACGCCAATCCAATCCAATATAAAGTTATAATAATGTCAGTGTGCACATCATTGCATTGACCACAGCAATGACCCTGGAAAAACCCACTACTTGTCTCAGCTATGGAATAATTCACACATTTAATGGGCATTCTGCTTTGTAAGTGACATCTCAGCAGGGAGAAACCTCCAGATTGTGCTCCTTCCTCCCAGAACGAATCCAAAGAGTTAGAATGCCTCCTTTCATATCGGATGCCAAGAACCTACTATGCGGAGCCCCCAGAACTCATCTCTCAGCCTGACCCTGTTTAAACAGTACATGGCACCGCTTGCCAACATCAACAGATTTGAAGGAATTGCCATCATCTCCTATGCAGATGACACTCAACTCATCCTTTCCCTGATAGACAAGACACCTACTACCAGGACCAACTTCACCCCTTGCATGATCTTGGTAACTGCCTGAAACTCAAATCTGACAAAACAGAAATAGTGGTATTTGGAAACAGGACTTTCCCATGGAACTCTACCTGGTGGCTGACAGAACTAGGGACCACACCAGCACCCACCGACCATGCCAGAAATCTGGGGATTATCCAGGAAGACAAGCTCAACATCTCAGCACAAGTCAACACAGTGAGCTCTCCCTGCTTCCACATCCTGCGGCTGCTGCGGAAAATCTTCAGGTGGCTACCACAGAACACCAGACAAACTGTCACGCAAGCACTCATCATAAGCAGACTTGACTACAGCAACTTACTGTGCACTGGATTCTCCAATCAGCTCCTGAACAGAATACAGAATACAGCTACACTCGTACTCAACCTTTCTCGCTGCACTCGCATCTCCACTCACCTCAGGGAGCTCCACTGGCTCACCATCTACTAACACAGCCAGTTCAAACTCCTCATGCACACATACAAAGCCCTACACAACATTGGACCTGCATACCTCAACAGCCACATACACTTTTGCAATTCATCTAGACACCTTCACTCTCACTAGCACACACCCCCATCCACAAAAATCAAACAGGAGGTCGCTCCTTCTCCTACATCGCACCTAAAACATGAAACAACCTCCCACAACATATTAGAGTCTCCTCCTCACTACTTGAGTTTTACAAGAAGCTGAAGACCTGGCTCTTCATATAATTCTGCGAGGGCTTCCTACCCATACACCTTCTCAGCGCTTGGATACCCTCACAGGTGATTAGAGCGCTCTACACATCAACTTAACATAACATAACGTAACAACGTATCAAAGTCAGTATTTTATCTGAAATTTTGAAGGTTTCCACATGTAAGTTTGACATGAGAGAAAAAGGTTTCTGAGAACTGGGCATCGAGTATGTTCACCCATGAAACAGATACGAAAACTATTGAAAATTCAGAATCAAGCAGGTATTGTTTTCCAAGGATGAAGAACGGCAGGGGCACAACTAGAGGGAGGGGGGGCTAACACTCCCAGCCAGGGCTGGCCCTAGCACTGGTCGCACATGGTGCAAGTCTTTTTTGGCACCCCCATTTCACCTTCTCCATGAATTCCCTCAGTACCACTCACCAACAATGTACCTCATCTCTCTATAGCACCTTTCTGACAAAAATTTCATTTTTTTATAGCGCTACTCATAGTTTGCTCACACTCAGTTCTGTGATCTACATGGTACACGTTCTTTGTAGCAGGCACATTAACCCTCTGCGCTGTGTGGGTGGCAGGAGTGCCCATGTGAGTGCACGGTGAGCGATGCAACATTGTGAGAATAGGGTAAGAGGAGTGACTGCAGGGTGAGTGAGGTGACCATATGAATTTGGGTGCACATGTAAGTGCAGAGTGGGACGGATGAAGGCATGGTTAGTGATGGGCTTGTTTGAGTGAGATTACAGATTGAGCAGTGAGGGGGGCAGGTGAGTGTAGTGTCACATGAGTGCATGGTGAGTAGTGTGCTCCTGTGACTGCAGGGTGAGGTACAGGGTGAACAGAGCAAGTGCATTGTGAGTGCAGAGTGATCACTGTGAGTGCAGGGTGAGCGGGTGAATGGTGTGAGTGCATGGTGATCAGTGTGAGTGCATTGTGACTGCTGTGAGTGCAGGGTGAGCGTGAAAGTGAAGGGCGAGAATGAGGAGTGAGTTGTCTGAATGCAGGGTGCATTCCCAGACACTTGAAATAATTCAGCATGTCATTGATGGCAGCGTAGGGTTTCAGATATACATTAAAC
This sequence comes from Calotriton arnoldi, assembly GCA_963921515.1. NCBI lineage: Eukaryota > Metazoa > Chordata > Amphibia > Caudata > Salamandridae > Calotriton > Calotriton arnoldi. The sequence continues at coordinate 2,154,893 of CAWUFW010000488.1, read as the reverse complement.
TATTGCTATTACGCAGGGCTTTAAGTGGGATGAAAAAACATAGAGGTCTCTCAAAGAGAGGCATGGCCCATATAATTAAGGGTGTGGCTTAAAACATTTATGCTAAAAATATGTGCTCAGCATAATGTGCCGCCCGACTGGTATTTCGCTGCTTCTGTTATTGCCTCCACATAAGTAACATTACACATACAACAAGCCAGGACTATTGGCTTTGTCGAAGGTTGTTAGTTGCATAAGATAAATATACTACATGAATACATACAACTATGGCTTTGTTGTATATAATATTGAAAATGCTTTAGTTCTTGCGCAAGAGGTTGCAGCGTAATGGCTAAAGCTGCCAACTTTGGAGCTGAGGAAGAAGGTTTGAGTCTCAGCGTCGGCTCAACATCCTGTGTTTCTGGGCAAATCACCTAATCGTCTGTGCCTACCAAAAAATAAATGAAGATGTCCTTGTTGGTGCTCATGTAAAGCACTTCGAGTTCAGCAATACAGAAATGCAAAACAATTAAAGTTACATCAAAACAGTGAACAAGGACAAGGGCCAGATTTTATTTTTAAATCAAACCATCTATCAAACAACGTGTTGGGGTTTGGCTACTGGCAAACAATTAAATGCACCTTCCATTCCTGTATTGTCTTCCACTCCCAACGAGAGCTTGCATTTCAATATTTCCCTTGCAAATTTGCAAGCTTTCTTCCAGAACAATTCGTTTAATGTCTCTACGTTTGTTCAGTCACCCTGGTTGGCTTGGCCCATAGCATCTAATGCCTGCCAACTGCGTTTTCATGACACGGATCCTGGCTACAAACAGGATAGGCCGGACCCCAGGTTTTCTGACTCTCGTACTGTTACAACATATTCTGTTGGTAAATTGTGTAAACAGTGGTTGCAGCACTCTTCCTTAGATTCTGTTAAACAACATTTATCCCTCACATCAGGCAACATTGATCTGTCCGATTTTGTTCTGGGGCCTCGTGGTCCTCGACCTAAGAGATTCATTTATGAAACTTATAATGAACTCTGGAAGCTTTCGCAAATTGAAGCTGCTTCCCGTCTTCGGGAAATAGATCAAGCTAATCTAGAAAAGGTGCTTGCTGTTGTTGACAATAGTATTAATACCCTGTCTTCCCGCATTTACACATTAGAGAATATCATTTCCTCTGTTGTTGATATTGTACAAGATGATGTTTCTGTGTTATATCATGGTCAAAACCAATTGCGTTCAGTAATGCAGTTTGCATGGACTTTGCAAACACTTAAAATGGGTAAAGTTCCTTGGCACTTTTTGAACATCTCTGCCTTATTCTTGCATTTCAATTTAACTGAGAAACACCAGTTCATGTCCATGAAAGATGCAACATACACTCTATTACATATCGAAAAAATAGAGCCCTTAGCATTCTCTGTGGCGGAATTGGATTCTGCAGTGTGGTTAGTACACAGGGTTATCGCATTGCCTTTTTCTTTATTTGAATTCAGTTCATGCATGAAACATTATCCTGTGGGCCGTTTTCAGCCCCTGGGCAGTGCCTTCCTGCATGAACTTTGGTCCTTGCCTTTCATGTATAAATGCCTTAGGGACGGTAAGGAGGTTTTTCTCACAGGGGAGTCGTGCGATTCTACTGTGGGTCATTCCCTTATTTGCAAAAACATTAAATTGCACGGAGCTTGTAGTGTTTCGGCTCCGAATCTTGCTTGTGTTTTGAAGGGCATTCCTGCTCCTGCTATATCTCCTACTTTCACTGTGCTTGCAAATGGTAGCTATCTCCTTCTGAATAATCAGGACTGCTGTGGCATGCTAGCCGGCATACCCTATATTGTAACAGTTTCCCACAGGGTTGTCTGCTGCAAAAATGTGCTTTTTCCTCCCCCGCACGGCATCATAGATAGTTCCATTTGGCCTTCTATTCCGACTTTGAAGGCGGATTTCAATAAATTGAGCAGAATAAAGGCGCTATTATTGAACCAGGAGGTTATGCTCACATACGCCCGGGAGACTTTCATTCTCCAGGTGGCGAGTACCCACAGTGAAATACAGGCCCTTTTGAACACAAACCTCCCACAGCATTTCGGTGAACTGATTCACCGTGTTTTCAATGCATCACGCACCGAAGGTCTTGTGCACTTTTTTAAAGTTGTGGGCTCCGGCCTTGTTACCTCCTTTCAAACTATCTTTGGTATAATACCGGCTTTTATTCATTCCATTTTTTCCAGCGTCTTTGGCGGCTTTCCGTTGATCCTCGCCTTAGCGGCTTGTATATTGCTTTGGTCTGTTTGCTACGCAATGGCTGCACTTCCTGGGGCCCTCCTCGACCACGGTCGACTCCGGATGCTCCGTGAGCACATCCTCGCCGGCTTCGGCGTCCTGCCATTGGCGACACTTGGTGTGTCCTGTAGACTTTCTTTTCGCTTTGCGTATTTCACTTGGGTGCAACCTGTGATGTCTTGCATCCGATGTCCTTTCTCATGGTCCTTGGATTATTGCCTCTCCAATACGTCTCTGTCTCACCCGGATTTTGTCCAGTTGGTGGGTCCCTTAGAGGCCCATGAACGGGACTGTTCCGGTACTGGCTACATGGCGCGTGCGGCTGCACTTGGGATTTTGGCACAATGGGATGTCTGGGCGGCTGCTCAGACTCTCCTACAACAAATTTATATTGAGTATCACGCAAGTTGTCCCGCAATGCTGTTCACTGCTCCCTCTTGTGAGGAACATGAATGCAGTTTTGATTTATTGGACTGGGTGGCATCTCTTTTTTCTGACGATTCCAACGATGTCCTCTTGGAAGGTGTGGCGTTTTTCTGCACTTACGCTCTACTGGATTAGGGGGCCTTAGCTTTCAGCGTCCTGCCTCCCTGAACTTTTTTATTCTGTTTTTTTGCTTTTTTTCCCTTCATGACATTAACAGTCCTTCGTTGGGGACTGTTTCATCTCAGACGCTGCTGTTCTGCTCCATCTGTAGAGGCACTTGGAGAAAAACCTTTCCAGAGAAAAGAGCTGTGCTTGTCTGATGATGTAATCCTTGCATCTAGATATTGAGGTATGAGGGTCCGCCTGACAATGCCCAGAGGTCTTCTATTTTTATAATAAACTAGCTAATAGCACGGGGAGGGTGGTATGGTCATTTAGCCCTATGTCCACTGCTTTACGAAATGCTTTCCCCGTTTGTATTCTATGGAATTGTAACTATGCTTATTATTTTATTCTTATGCATTATGCTGATAGTACTGGCACGTGTACTGTATCTTAGAGCACGATAGTTGAAATAAACATGTTTAGGCTTCAGCCCCCTGACCCCCGTCGTGTCTCTCAGCCAGGGCTTCTGCAGCTCGAGCTGCTGTGGGCTCGGCTGTTCAGTGTCTGGAGTCTTATCTTCAGCACGCCCGAGTTTTTCACAAGTCTTTAAAGACCATTTGCATATTTACATACCTTTTTAAACAGGTTACCAAGGCTTAGTTTTTTTTCTGGTTCCAGTACCCCCTGGGACCCCACTCTGCCTATTCCTTACATTTGTATTTTACATTTACTGCCGTAGTGTGAGAATGCATTTCATGAAAAGGAATATAAAGTAGGGTTGCCAAGAGTAAAATGCCAGCCATGTGTTGTTTAAAGAGCCTGCAAAGACCTTATCTTGACGCTAAATAGGGTTATAAATAAAAAAGTATGTATTCATTTGTAATGTGACTTCTCTGTCTTTGTTCCCTTTAATTAGATTATTCAGGCAGCCCTAGAACACAATTAAAAGTGCTTTCTATTTATATTTGCTGTTCGAAGTATGCACAGATAAGTGCTGAAACTACAGCTTTAGGTGACAGCTTATTTTTCTACTGTCTTAAAAGCAGGTAATTGTCACCCTCACACTCAGAATGAAAAAATAAATCTTAACTTTGCAGCAGTTCACAAGGACAAAGCGGAGGCTCTCGCAGCTGAGTGGGCTGTGTCCCTGGCTCCGGCGTTATACCGCAACCACGTGGGCTGGGATGAAGACTCTCCCCCCCATGATATTCCTTTGCGGTCGCTGCCACAGCCACAAGCCCAATATCCCATCAAGCGGGAAGCTAAAGGTCCCGTTTCCGAAATTCTGACACAGTTAGAATAGCAAGAAGTAATTGAAACATGCGTGTCACCCATGAATAATCCCCTTTTCGCGGTTTCTAAACCCGATGGATCGTACCGCTTAGTTTTGGATTATCGACATTTGAACTCTCATTGTCGGACCTTTGCGGTGCAAAATACCCACAGTTCTGCGCTTGTAGACAGTCTTGTTCGTAAAAAATATAAAACGACACTTGACTTATCCAATGGATTTTACAAGCACAACTTGTCCCCGGAGTGTAGCCAATGGAGCGCTTTCACTTCCGGTGGTAAACAATTCAAATTCTGGCGTTTACCCATGGACTACAAGAACAGCCCGGGTGTATTCGCCGCCCGTGTTGTCTCTTTGTTGGACAGCATAGACCCAGATGCGTGTTCGTACGTCGACGATATCTATCTGACAGACGACGAATTATGGCCGCATCTTTCCGAGTGGACCGCATTATTCTTGAATTTGCGGTCTTAGGATATAAATTTAATTTTGCCAAATCTCACATTACTGAATTTACCGTTTTGTTTTTGGGCTATGAGCTCAATAATGAAGGTAAGGGCTTAGCTCCCCATTTCCTGGAGAAATGCGCACTTTTGTGCCCTCCAACCACTCTGAAGAAGCTTCAGTCTTTACTGGGTTTTCTGAACTTCGGGCGTACTTACATTCCCGAATATGCCCAGCGTATCAAGCCTCTTTATGCCTTGATACAACCTAACTTTTCGAAGTCATGCTGGCTTCCCGAGCATTCCTCTATACTGCAATCTTTGCAGTCCGATCTACTTGAATCTAAATTCTTGTTGACTCGTGACAACCACACAAACCTGGTGATTAGAATCGTTCCAGGTGCAGTGGGTTTCACGTACTTAACCTTTAACGAAGGTGACAGTACCAATTGCAAACAAGTCACATCTTTACACTTCTGCAGAAATCCCGGCTATACAGTGTCTCTTATTGTGCACGTTGTGGACAAGTATGAGTGAGTTATGAAAGGGTGTCCTTGCTCCCGCGAGTCCTGAGAGAGAGAGAGACCGTGTTCTGGGTTGTCTAATCATTGGTAGCATCGTTGCTAATGAGACGCTAAAGCTAGTCGGATTGGGATTGTGGGTACTAAGGTGCATGGTTGGCTCACCACTATACTCCGAGGTCCTATTATCCTGTGCATAGCTCTGTGTATGTGCAGAATCCCTACAACATGGCGCCACCAACGTAGTGGGCTGCTTATCTGCGAGACGCTTGAGTAGTACTTGTGCTTGTCCACAACACCCTTTGCAGACGCTTCCGGAGGCGTGTGTGAGGGCGATACCTCCTATATTGAAGTTTTTATAGGTTCTTTCAAGCTTGAAGTTGTAAAAATAAAACCCTATATTGTACTGCCTCCTACCAGGTTGTCGAATATTTTTTAGCCTTAAATGGCTGTCCAAACTGCGGCACATAGCCGTGCAGCACTCAAAGCTCATTTGACAGCGTATGGAGTGCCTGACGCGGGTGTCGATCTGATCTTTGTGGTACAAGCGGATCCAGCTTACCACTTTGAGGTGTTTTACTCTTGGGTCACCTTCCCGGCGGTGGATGGGAATGATAATTTGTTCCATGAATATACAGCCACCACTCTTCCTAATCTCTATAGGCCTTATCGGAATCTTGAAGTACCGCTCACGGCATGGCAACACCGTGTTTGGTTTAATGGCGCCCTCCCCCAACCGGTTACCCCGATTCGTTTAGGCCCCTTATCGATTGAAGGGGCCACTTGGCCAGTTTTGGCCGGGTATACCCCACATCCCCGTTATATGACGATTGCGGTTGCTGAACTGCGTGAATTGCATACGTCGTTGATACGTGTGCACAGAGCTTTAGTACAATATGTTACAGGCAACATCCAGGGAGCCCCGCCTGGAGTTGCGGCACATCCAGCTGGACCAGGCGGCGTAACCATAAGTCCCGTCATGGTTAATTCAGTGATGGGCAAGCACCCACAAAATAAGGACGATTTACCTTATTGGCTTGCAGAGAAATTTGACCAGCTGGAGGCAGTTTTTCCAAATACTTCTCCTGTGGAAAAACACAGGATTTTGACGATTAGTTTGCCAAAATACTTAATTCCCGAGTTGACAGAATGCAACAACTGGGGTAAGGTATTCGCGGCAGTATATGCGAAGTGTTTCGGCACTCCTTCCATGACAGTTCTCCCCTCTGTAATTAAACGAGTGCAGGATGAGCATGGCCCTGAAGCGGCTGTGGAATTAGGGATGAGACTGGTGGGAGTGTTCGATGTAGTGGCTGATTTGATCCTTGCAAATGTCAAGGGCGATGCAGTTAACTTTCAAGTAGCTAATGCTTTGGCTTTGATCCCAGAACCGGACAAGCCGCGCGAATTACCGGAAATTATTGCACAGGCTTATAAAACCATTGGCCGCAATAGCCTGGGAGTTAAGCCTTTTGCTAAAACGCAAACACAATCGCAACCACAACCAAAAACTCAATCTGAGAAAGATGAGAAACCGTTCTTTACTAAAAAGAGCTGGAGGTTGAAAAAACAGGGTAAGCAACAGAAGAAGCCAGGGTCACGAGGCGCATCCCCGGTTTCCGTATCTTCTGAACGCACATATGATTTGCGCGATAGAGCGAGAATTAAATCTCCAGAGAGATTTCAAGTCCCTGATCCGCGTTCTCCTCGTTCTTCACAGGCACCGTCGACCTCCCAGACAGGTGGAGGAGATCGCCAGGATAGAGGCAGGGGTCGAGAGGCTCCACAGGGACGAGACCAACCTCGACAACAAGTCCGAGGGAAACCAGAAGAATTTCAACGTTCTCGCCCACAGTTTCAGAAGAAAAAAGCTTATTTTTCTACTGTCTTAAAAGCAGGTAATTGTCACCCTCACACTCAGAATGAAAAAATAAATCTTAACTTTGCAGCAGTTCACAAGGACAAAGCGGAGGCTCTCGCAGCTGAGTGGGCTGTGTCCCTGGCTCCGGCGTTATACCGCAACCACGTGGGCTGGGATGAAGACTCTCCCCCCCATGATATTCCTTTGCGGTCGCTGCCACAGCCACAACCCCAATATCCCATCAAGCGGGAACCTAAAGGTCCCGTTTCCGAAATTCTGACACAGTTAGAATATCAAGGAGTAATTGAAACATGCGTGTCACCCATGAATAATCCCTTTTCGCGGTTTCTAAACCCGATGGATCGTACCGCTTAGTTTTGGATTACCGACATTTGAACTCTCATTGTCGGACCTTTGCGGTGCAAAATACCCACAGTTCTGCGCTTGTAGACAGTCTTGTTCGTAAAAAATATAAAACGACACTTGACTTATCCAATGGATTTTACACGCACAACTTAGCCCCGGAGTGTAGCCAATGGAGCGCTTTCACTTCCGGTGGTAAACAATTCAAATTCCGGCGTTTACCCATGGGCTACAAGAACAGCCCGGGTGTATTCGCCGCCCGTGTTGTCTCTTTGTTGGACAGCATAGACCCAGATGCGTGTTCGTACGTCGACGGTATCTATCTGACAGACGACGAATTATGGCCGCATCTTTCCCGAGTGGACCGCATTATTCTTGAATTTGCGGTCTTAGGATATAAATTTAATTTTGCCAAATCTCACATTGCTGAATTTACCGTTTTGTTTTTGGGCTATGAGCTCAATAATGAAGGTAAGGGCTTAGCTTCCCATTTCCTGGAGAAATGCGCACTTTTGTGCCCTCCAACCACTCTGAAGAAGCTTCAGTCTTTACTGGGTTTTCTGAACTTCGGGCGTACTTACATTCCCGAATATGCCCAGCGTATCAAGCCTCTTTATGCCTTGATACAACCTAACTTTTAGAAGTCATGCTGGCTTCCCGAGCATTCCTCTATACTGCAATCTTTGCAGTCCGATCTACTTGAATCTAAATTCTTGTTGACTCGTGACAACCACACAAACCTGGTGATTAGAATCGTTCCAGGTGCAGTGGGTTTCACGTACTTAACCTTTAACGAAGGTGACACAGTACCGATTGCATACAAGTCACATCTTTACACTTCTGCAGAAATGCAGTTTTCCTCTGTGGAGAAAGTTTTGACTGCAGTGCAAATGGCGATTCTAAAGGAACGCGCACTGGCACAGGGAAAACGCATTTTGGTGGTAACACCATATCCTGCCCTTGAGGCAGTGACGAAAGCAAGTGTACCGAACTCTAAGGCTTTGCACCCCCGTTGGATACAATGGGCTACCTCTCTGACATCTCCGGATGTCACTTTTATCTTTGATTCCTCTCTTCAGACACAGGAGTTTTTACAGTATGAATTCGTTCATCCTCCTCCTCTGTCTCTGCTACCGCTTGAGGAGTATGAATGTATTATCTATACCGATGGTTCGGCACAACCGGCCATGGGTTCCAAGCATGCCTATTCAGCAGCATGTGCTATTGTTGCAGGTACCATGGTGAACGGCAAGTTCAAATCGACTGTAGTGCACACTCAGGCACTAGGAGACAGTACTGCACAATTGGCCGAGCTGCGCGCTTTGGTGCTTGCACTTGAGTTTGCTAATCCAGACGTGACAACTCTTATTGTGTGCGATTCTTATTACTGTGTTCAGTCTTTCAATGACAATCTATTCTTTTGGTCGCAAAACGACTATAGAGATGCAAAAGGCAGCACAATTAAGCATAAAATGCTTTGGGTTCGAGTGCGGATCTGAAACAACGTCTGCCTCTCACACAGGTGATACACACTCTTGGCCACCAGCGTGTGGGCGCACATGCTGTAGGTAACGGTTTGGCAGACGAAGCTGCCAAATCAGCAGTTGCCACGTGCTCAGTAGCAGCAGTTACAAGATCTATGACTAAAATAGATAATGATATTATGGCAGCTATTGCTGCGACAAAGGAAGGTGCAAATTACCCACGGGGTTTCCCTTCCAAATACTCTTATCAATTAGGTCCCGAACAGGCTCCTTACGTAAGAATTCCAGACGTTGGTGATCGGCTGATTCCCAACGCGGACCGCAGACTTTCCTTGATAACTGCCGCACACGAAGGCATGGCTTCGGCCCATGCTGGCGTGTCAGCGACGGTTTCCATCTTGCAGCAGCGTTACTGGTGGCGTGGTTTATATAAACAGACCCGTACTTATGTGCTTTCTTGTGACGTTTGTCAGCAAATTAAGCCTTCCACGGTTACAAGACCACCACAGACACCGCTCTGCATTTCAAACAGACCTTTTGGGTGTGTTTACCTGGATCACTGCGGTCCATTTTCTTCTGACACTGCATATAAGTACATCTTGGTTGCAGTGGATTCGTGCACACGTTTCATCTGGGTCTGGCCACAACGGAGTGCTGACGCTCGAAATGTCATCAGGGATTTGCGTGTCTTTGTGGGAATTTTTGCCTGCGGCACCTTCCATTCTGACCAAGGTCCAGCGTTCGCCTCTAAGGCCTACAAGGACGCAATGGGGTCAATGGGGGTGCGGGTGAAATTTTCGTCTCCATATTGGCCTGAGGGCAATTCGATTGTTGAACGAATGAACCGTGACTTAAAGCAATCCTTGACAGCTAGAGTCTTAGGTACTGGCAGGAACTGGCTGGCACACTTGTATACCGTACAACGTGCACTTAATAATCTCCCTAGAAGACCTCTGGGTGGGCGGACCCCATACGAAATGCTCTTTGGCATACGAATTTTTGTGCCCGACCTTGATGGTCTAGACATGGCGGCGCAATCCGCAATCTTTGATGTAGATAACCATTCTACTATGTTACAGGACTTACAAGAAGCCCGAGACAAACTTGCAATTGAACATTTACCTTCGGCCACAGACGCTGCGCTGCAGATTCCGGTTGCCGGCTGGCTTCCGAAAGTTGGAGACCTGGTCCGAGAGAAGGTGGAGAACAAAAAGAATTTGGCCCCTCTTATCGTGCACCGGTTCCAGTCCTTGGCTTGAAGGGTACTCGTACAGTCATCTTACCACCGCTTCCTGGTCGCAAGGAGAACAGACACATCTCAGTGGAAAATGTCAAGCTACAACATCTGGCCGATCCTGAATAGTGTAACACCAGCGGTCTCCTGTCCGGCCATTTCTAGGACACATGTTTGTGGCCCTCCTGCCCGAATGGTCACTGATGTTGCCATTGAGATGGTAGATTTGCCTGATCGCCTGCTCGACTACCCAGATTCCCCCTGCAACGAGGAGACCGAGTATACATACCCCACCACCGAGTCAGTGGCCCATTTACCAACAACGCCACTGAGCCCAACACGTTATTCCTTTGACTCGGATTCCACTTCAGCACCTTTCCCGTCCAGGTTCAGTATTTTTGTATCCTGGTTCAGAGACAATTTTTTGATCCCACCATGGACATACATCTGGTTGGTACTAGTTCTGATTTTTCTGTTCATGTCCATTGGCTTTGTGACAGTTTTTTTCTTACTCATCAATGGTCACTATTTACCAGAACGCTCTGCTGTGAACTGTGTCACTGGAACTTTGGCTCCGCATTCTTCATCTCACATCATGAAGCGTGACCACACATTTGTGAACATTTCAGCTTTTCCAGTCGCTGATGGCATTGTATGGGATGCGGTAAATTTCCAAATTCATGGACCGACCGAGATTATTAATGTTCCAAATGTCCTCCGTGTTTCAATGGGTGATGTTGTAAAAAGTAATATTCATTCTGACGATTGGGACGTGCATGCCGTTGAGTCGTTATTTACTGATTTGAAATATTATGCTGCCTTTAATGCTGAAGATTTGTACATGAATTCTGCGAGTTATGCCGATTTATATTGTTACCAGCATTGGGGCAACCACTTTCTCCATAAACCCAGTACCCTTCGGGGTCCTTTTAATTACACCCAATGGGAACATTGTCCGACCCCTTTGCCAGGTAGCTCCCAGACTCTTAGAAATAAGTTTACTTATTTTACAGACTTTGATAGATCGAACCCTGGGTCCTATTATTTTAAATTAAACACTTCGTCCACTCAGAAAATCATGTTGACCCACACCAAATTTCTGTATTCGGGTTCCTTTTTGAACGCCTTAGCTGTGGGTTGGTATGAACATTGGTGGGACACCATTGACTTAAAATCTATTTGGGGCTCCAAAGCATGGCAGGTACAAGGCACAGAAGCCTTGCACCGTGCTTGCCTCATCCCGGCCCAGATTTTATTTTTAAATCAAACCATCTATCAAACAACGTGTTGGGGTTTGGCTACTTCCAAACAATTAAATGCACCATCCATTCCTGTAATGTCTTCCACTCCCAACGAGAGCTTGCATTTCAATATTTCCCTTGCAAATTTGCAAGCTTTGTTCCAGAACAATTCGTTTAATGTCTCTACGTTTGTTCAGTCACCCTGGTTGGCTTGGCCCATTGCATCTAATGCCTGCCAACTGCGTTTTCATGACACGGATCCTGGTTACAAACAGGATAGGCCGGACCCCAGGTTTTCTGACTCTCGTACTGTTACAACATATTCTGTTGGTAAATTGTGTAAACAGTGGTTGCAGCACTCTTACTTAGATTCTGTTAAACAACATTTATCCCTCCTATCAGGCAACATTGATCTGTCCGATTTTGTTCTGGGGCCTCGTGGTCCTCGACCTAAGAGATTCATTTATGAAACTTATAATGAACTCTGGAAGCTTTCGCAAATTGAAGCTGCTTCCCGTCTTCGGGAAATAGATCAAGCTAATCTAGAAAAGGTGCTTGCTGTTGTTGACAATAGTATTAATACCCTGCCTTCCCGCATTTACATATTAGAGAATATAATTTCCTCTGTTGTTGATATTGTACAAGATGATGTTTCTGTGTTATATCATGGTCAAAACCAATTGCGTTCAGTAATGCAGTTTGCATGGACTTTGCAAACACTTAAAATGGGTAAAGTTCCTTGGCACTTTTTGAACACCTCTGCCTTATTCTTGCCTTTCAATTTAACTGAGAAACAGCAGTTCATGTCCATGAAAGATGCAACATACACTCTATTACATATCGAAAAAATAGAGCCCTTAGCATTCTCTGTGGCGGAATTGGATTCTGCAGTGTGGTTAGTACACAGGGTTATCGCATTGCCTTTTTCTTTATTTGAATTCGGTTCATGCATGAAACATTATCCTGTGGGCCATTTTCAGCCCCTGGGCAGTGCCTTCCTGCATGAACTTTGGTCCCTGCCTTTCCTGTATAAATGCCTTAGGGACGGTAAGGAGGTTTTTCTCACAGGGGAGTCGTGCGATTCTACTGTGGTTCATTCCCTTATTTGCAAAAACATTAAATTGCACAGAGCTTGTAGTGTTTCGACTCCGAATCGTGCTTGTGTTTTGAAGGGCATTCCTGCTCCTGCTATATCTCCTACTTTCACTGTGCTTGCAAATGGTAGCTATCTCCTTCTGAATAATCAGGACTGCTGTGGCATGCTAGCCGGCATACCCTATATTGTAACAGTTTCCCCTGGATGGCAAAGCTTCTGGAATGGCCTGTGCTAGGTTTTTACCTTTGAGATGGGGCAAATTCATGGCCACAGAGAGAAAACAGTCTGTCCCCCTAACCGATGCTGTCCGTTCTCATTTAGTACTCTTTCTTTCTTTGTCTACTTCCTTTACTCCTATCCCCTCTCACCTGAATCTCTCCCTTGCCTGCTACACCACCTAGCCCCCTGTCCTTTTGTGCCCTTTTGACTAAGCACTCCTTCTCCCCTTGGTGGGGAAAGATCCAATATTTATACTCTGGAGTCTCAACGAACCCGCTGAGAGAGTCCACAGCGCCAAGGGAGCCACCCACAGTAGAGGTATGGGATGGCACCCCTTGCCAAAGCACTCTCTCTCCCCTTTTTGGGGTAGGATCCAGTATGTAGGCCTTGGAGTCTCAGAGACCCCTATGAGAGAGTCCACTGCGTATAGGGAACCTCTCGCAACAGAGATGGGGAAATGATACCACTTCCCCTGGGATCACAGCTTACTGGACGTTGGACGCAGCTTTGACTCGTCTACCGGTTAGTGTCCCCGTCACCCTCCCCCTCCTCTTTCCATGCTGTGTCTCTCACCCTCCCCTCCTCTTTCCCTCCTCCTTTCTCTGTCTACTTCCCCTGCTCCTACCCCCCTCCCCTGAATCTCTCCCCTTGCCTGCTTTTTCCCTTACGTATATGTCCTTTTTGTAGTCTCGACCTTACATGTAACTATGTTTGCCAAGCTCTAATAACTGTGTAACCTTTGTAAGAATGTAACCTGCAACTATGGTCTGATACTCATGTAAAGCGCTCTGATACCTCCGGGTCTAGCCAGCGCTATATAAAACCTTTAAAATAAATAAAAAATAAAGGGTTGTCTGCTGCAAAAATGTGCTTTTTCCTCCCCCGAACGGCATCATAGATAGTTCCATTTGGCCTTCCATTCCGACTTTGAAGGCGGATTTCCATAAATTGAGCAGAATAAAGGCGCTATTATTGAACCAGGAGGTTATGCTCACATCCGCCCGGGAGACTTTCATTCTCCAGGTGGCGAGTACCCACAGTGAAATACAGGCCCTTTTGAACACAAACCTCCCACAGCATTTCGGTGAACTGATTCACCGTGTTTTCAATGCATCACACATCGAAGGTCTTGTGCACTTTTTTAAAGTTGTGGGCTCCGGCCTTGTTACCTCCTTTCAAACTATCTTTGGCATAATACCGGCTTTAATTCATACCATTTTTTCCAGCATCTTTGGCGGCTTTCCGTTGATCCTCGCCTTAGCGGCTGGTATATTGCTTTTGGTCCGTTTGCTACGCAATGGCTGCACTTCCTGGGGCCCTCCTCGACCACGGTCGACTCCGGATGCTCCGTGAGCGCATCCTCGCCGGCTTCGGCGTCCTGCCATTGGTGACACTCGGTGTGTCCTGTAGACTTTCCTTTCGCTTTGCATATTTCACTTGCGTGCAACCTGTGATGTCTTGCATCCGATGTCCTTTCTCATGGTCCTTGGATTATTGCCTCTCCAATACGTCTCTGTCTCACCCGGATTTTGTCCAGTTGGTGGGTCCCTTAGAGGCCCATCAACGGGACTGTTCCGGTACTGGCTACATGGCGCGTGCGGCTGCACTTGGGATTTTGGCACAATGGGATGTCTGGGCGGCTGCTCAGACTCTCCTACAACAAAGTTATATTGAGTATCACGCAAGTTGTCCCGCAATGCTGTTTGCTGCTCCCTCTTGTGAGGAACATGAATGCAGTTTTGATTTATTGGACTGGGTGGCATCTCTTTTTTCTGACGATTCCAACGATGTCCTCTTGGAAGGTGTGGTGTTTTTCTGCACTTACGCTCTACTGGATTAGGGGGCCTCCGCTTTCAGCGTCCTGCCTCCATGAACTTTTTTATTCTGTTTTTTTTTCTTTTTTTCCCTTCATGACATTAACTGTCCTTCGTTGGGGACTGTTTCATCTCAGACGCTGCTGTTCTGCTCCATCTGTTTGAACTCTGTCTTCGTCCTATGTCTTCACCAATGGACTGACCAGGGGAGGGTGTCGTGTGGTTTGTGGCCTCATGGTCTGACTTGCTAAGTTGGCTTGGGCCTGGCTGCCATGATGCCTTTTTGCGCACGTTACTTTGTGCCTTTGTTTTTCCAGCCTCTGCTTGTGCCCGGCTATTTTGGAACTGTCTGCCTTTTTGCCTTTCACCTTTCCTCCTGTTCCCTTTGGGTTTCGTCTGCACATCATGTACAAGGTCGAAAAACAATGTCCCTTGTTCTTGCTGATCTGGTCAGCCCCTCGCACTTAGACATAACACTGTATGCAGCTGCACTGGAGAAATTCGTGTGCTTTTAATATGGTGTTTTTCACTGTTAGAGGCACTTGGAGAAAAACCTTTCCAGAGAAAAGAGCTGTGCTTGTCTGATGATGTAATCCTTGCATCTAGATATTGAGGTATGAGGGTCCGCCTGACAATGCCCAGAGGTCTTCTATTTTTATAATAAACTAGCTAATAGCACAGGGAGGGTGGTATGGTCATTTAGCCCTATGTCCACTGCTTTACGAAATGCTTTCCCCGTTTGTATTCTATGGAATTGTAACTATGCTTATTTTATTCTTATGCATTATGCTGATAGTACTGGCATGTGTACTGTATCTTAGAGCACGATAGTTGAAATAAACATGTTAAACTATACAGTGTCTCTTATTACGCACGTTGTGGACAAGTATGAGTGAGTTATGAAAGGGTGTCCTTGCTCCCGCGAGTCCTGAGAGAGAGAGAGACCGTGTTCTGGGTTGTCTAATCATTGGTAGCATCGTTGCTAATGAGACGCTAAAGCTAGTCGGATTGGGATTGTGGGTACTAAGGTGCATGGTTGGCTCACCACTATACTCCGAGGTCCTATTATCCTGTGCATAGCCCTGTGTATGTGCAGAATCCCTACAACACTTTTCTCTTTTTTTTTTGTAAACGTGTCTTCCTCTAAGGAACACTGGCTGGCTGAACCAAGCCGGCCGCAGTAGTGGGTCACAATTTGCGACCTACCTCATTAACATTCATGAGGTAGGTCGAATAGCAACACACTGCAATTCGGTATTTTGCGCACTGACCTATTAGTACATAGGTCGGTTCGCAAAATATGGTTAGATTCGCTTAAAGTCGTTTCGCAAATTGCAACCACTTTTAGCAAATCCAAAGTATGTTCATCTGACCCTTAGAGATAATTTAGCATTTAATGGTTTGGTAGTCTACCCCAAAGATATTTTTCTGAATTTTAGTGGCAAATTGAGAATTTCTAAGTACACTGGGGCAGTAAAAATAGCCTCAACTGGATAGGATTTAAGGGCAGTTTTACGGGGAGCAGGAGGATATCAGGAGATTGGCATTTCTCCAACAAATTTTCAGGAGTGGCTGTGGCAAATGGTTTAATTTTACAATAGGACAATAACTGCTCAAAAGTGCATATGATTTGAAAAGCGCAACACATTCTTCCCAGCCATTCCAGCTCTAGTTTTTCCCTGACAGGATAGAGTTATTATTTCTTGAGGTGAGTGATTGCCCGCCCCAAATAATAATCCACTTACTTCCACCACCTGTACCCCTGAGGATCCTGGAACATTCGAGGAGGCTAGACATACCACCTCCCAGACCAGCCGAGGAAACCACGCCTTATCCAGACAGAAAGGCCCTTCTAGTACTAACTCTGCCTTATCCTCCCTGATACCTGCTGGCACTTTAGAATGAAGAGGGATGGAACAAAAGGAATACAACAAGCCCTTTGGTCGTACTAAGTGCCAGGCATAGACTCCCCATGTCCTTGTGTGTGGAATCCAGTGCAGAATCACAACAACTGTTTTTTATTGGGTCATGAACAGAAACTCCCTGCAAGCATATGGCAGCACCTATAACTAGAAAAGATTTTTTTCACTACAACCCCTCGTCACACAATGTTTAAAGAAAATATTAATGTATCACGTGTAAATTCTTTCCTCACAAAATAAAAAAAATGATTTGTGAGACTCATTCACTATGCATCATTTAAATCTGAGTCTATTCTAAGCCCTTACCAAGACTTTTCCCCCATGCAATGAGTTATTTTGGCGTAAGTTTAACATTTAGGGGCCGATTCCGATGTCGGACGGACTCAGGTCCGTCCGACATCGGTCAGGAGCCGTAACCGACCGACCTGCTGTCGTCGGTTACGGCCCTGCAAGTACGATGCGACCGGACCCTGTTCGGTCGCACTCGTATACTTCACAATGGGAGCATGCATTCCGAGCGGAATGCATGCTTGCATTGTGAAAAGCAGGGGTGCAGTTCATCCCTGCACCCTGTGGCCGGCACCCCAAGGTGCCTGCCACTGGGTGCAGGGTTCAACAGAGGGGCACCATAGGTGCCCCCAGGCTGCCATTCGGTGGCCTCGCACACATGGGGGCCCTACTGCGGGCCCCCAAAGACAGTTTCCGACTGCCTTTTCGTGCCGGACAGACCGGCATGAAAAGGCAGTGAAAAACTGCCATCGTACTCCCTCAGTCGTGAAGAGGCTGCCGGGGGAGTACTGAAGGATTTCCGGATGGCGGACGGACTCTCCGAGCCCGTCGGAAGCCATCCGGAAATCCGAGTCGGATTCCTTTCCGACCGAGCCCATCGGAATGGCTCGGTCGGAAAGGAATCCGTCCGGCACGTTCCGATTCGGTCGGAAGGGCTCCGGCCATCGTTCGGTGCCCTTCCGGCCGAAATCGGAATCGGACCCTTAATGTGACTGTGGTAAAAGCATGTCAGATGGACGACAATCCAATCCAATATAAAGTTATAATAATGTCAGTGTGCACATCATTGCATTGACCACAGCAATGACCCTGGAAAAACCCACTACTTGTCTCAGCTATGGAATAATTCACACATTTAATGGGCATTCTGCTTTGTAAGTGACATCTCAGCAGGGAGAAACCTCCAGATTGTGCTCCTTCCTCCCAGAACGAATCCAAAGAGTTAGAATGCCTCCTTTCATATCGGATGCCAAGAACCTACTATGCGGAGCCCCCAGAACTCATCTCTCAGCCTGACCCTGTTTAAACAGTACATGGCACCGCTTGCCAACATCAACAGATTTGAAGGAATTGCCATCATCTCCTATGCAGATGACACTCAACTCATCCTTTCCCTGATAGACAAGACACCTACTACCAGGACCAACTTCACCCCTTGCATGATCTTGGTAACTGCCTGAAACTCAAATCTGACAAAACAGAAATAGTGGTATTTGGAAACAGGACTGTCCTATGGAACGCTACCTGGTGGCTGACAGAACTAGGGACCACACCAGCACCCACCGACCATGCCAGAAATCTGGGGATTATCCAGGAAGACAAGCTCAACATCTCAGCACAAGTCAACACAGTGAGCTCTCCCTGCTTCCACATCCTGCGGCTGCTGCGGAAAATCTTCAGGTGGCTACCACAGAACACCAGACAAACTGTCACGCAAGCACTCATCATAAGCAGACTTGACTACAGCAACTTACTGTGCATTGGATTCTCCAATCAACTCCTGAACAGAATACAGAATACAGAATACAGCTACACTCGTACTCAACCTTTCTCGCTGCACTCGCATCTCCCCTCACCTCAGGGAGCTCCACTAACACAGCCAGTTCAAACTCCTCATGCACACATACAAAGCCCTACACAACATTGGACCTGCATACCTCAACAGCCACATACACTTTTGCAATTCATCTAAACACCTTCACTCTCACTAGCACACACCCCCATCCACAAAAATAAAACAGGAGGTCGCTCCTTCTCCTACATCGCACCTAAAACATGAAACGACCTCCCACAACATATTAGAGTCTCCTCCTCACTACTTGAGTTTTACAAGAAGCTGAAGACCTGGCTCTTCATATATTTCTGCGAGGGCTTCCTACCCATACACCTTCTCAGCGCTTGGATACCCTCACAGGTGATTAGAGCGCTCTACACATCAACTTAACATAACATAACGTAACAACGTATCAAAGTCAGTATTTTATTTGAAATTTTGAAGGTTTCCACATGTAAGTTTGACATGAGAGAAAAAGGTTTCTGAGAACTGGGCATCGAGTATGTTCACCCATGAAACAGATACGAAAACTATTGAAAATTCAGAATCAAGCAGGTATAGTTTTCCAAGGATGAAGAACGGCAGGGGCACAACAAGGGGGAGGGGGGGGCTAACACTCCCAGCCAGGGCTGGCCCTAGCACTGGTCGCACATGGTGCAAGTCTTTTTTGGCACCCCCATTTCACCTTCTCCATGAATTCCCTCAGTACCACTCACCAACAATGTACCTCATCTCTCTATAGCACCTTTCTGACAAAAATGTCATTTTTTTATAGCGCTACTCATAGTTTGCTCACACTCAGTTCTGTGATCTAAATGGTACACGTTCTTTGTAGCAGACACATTAACCCTCTGCGCTGTGTGGGTGGCAGGAGTGCCCATGTGAGTGCACGGTGAGCGATGCAACATTGTGAGAGTAGGGTAAGAGGAGTGACTGCAGGGTGAGTGAGGTGACCATATGAATTTGGGTGCACATGTAAGTGCAGAGTGGGACGGATGAATGCATGGTTAGTGATGGGCTTGTTTGAGTGAGATTACAGATTGAGCAGTGAGGGGGGCAGGTGAGTGTAGTGTCACATGAGTGCATGGTGAGTAGTGTGCTCCTGAGACTGCAGGGTGAGGTACAGGGTGAACAGAGCAAGTGCATTGTGAGTGCAGAGTGATCACTGTGAGCGGGTGAATGGTGTGAGTGCATGGTGATCAGTGTGAGTGCATTGTGACTGCTGTGAGTGCAGGGTGAGCATGAAAGTGAAGGGCGAGAATGAGGAGTGAGTTGTCTGAATGCAGGGTGCATTCCCAGACACTTGAAATAACTCAGCATGTCATTGATGGCAGCGTAAGGGTTTCAGATATACATTAAACTATTGCTATTACGCAGGGCTTTAAGTGGGATGAAAAAACTGAGAGGTCTCTCAAAGAGAGGCATGGCCCATATAATTAAGGGCGTGGCTTAAAACATTTATGCTAAAAATATGTGCTCAGCATAATGTGCCGCCCGACTGGTATTTCGCTGCTTCTGTTATTGCCTCCACATAAGTAACATTACACATACAACAAGCCAGGACTATTGGCTTTGTCAAAGGTTGTTAGTTGCATAAGATAAATATACTACATGAATACATACAACTATGGCTTTGTTGCATATAATATTGAAAATGCTTTAGTTCCTGCGCAAGAGGTTGCAGCGTAATGGCTAAAGCTGCCAACTTTGGAGCTGAGGAAGCAGATTTGAGTCTCAGCGTCGGCTCAACATCCTGTGTTTCTGGGCAAATCACCTAATCGTCTGTGCCTACCAAAAAATAAATGAAGATGTCCTTGTTGGTGCTCATGTAAAGCACTTCGAGTTCAGCAATACAGAAATGCAAAACAATTAAAGTTACATCAAAACAGTGAATTGCTGCAGAGTTAAGATTTCTTTTTTCATTCTGAGTGTGAGGGTGACAATTGCCTGCTTTTAAGACAGTAGAAAAATAAGCTGTCACCTAAAGCTGTATTTTCAGCACTTATCTGTGCATACTTCGAACAGCAAATATAAATAGAAAGCACTTTTAATTGTGTTCTAGGGCTGCCTGAATAATCTAATTAAAGGGAACAAAGACAGAGAAGTCACATTACAAATGAATACATACTTTTTTATTTATAACCCTATTTACTGTCAAGATAAGGTCTTTGCAGGCTCTTTAAACACATGGCTGGCATTTTACTTTTGGCAACCCTACTTTATATTCCTTTTCATGAAATGCATTCTCACACTACGGCAGTAAATGTAAAATAGAAATGTAAGGAATAGGCAGAGTGGGTTCCCAGGGGGTACTGGAACCAGAAAAAAAACTAAGCCTTGGTAACCTGTTTAAAAAGGTATGTAAATATGCAAATGGTCTTTAAAGACTTGTGAAAAACTTGGGCACGCTGAAGATAAGACTCCAGACACTGCCCAGCCGAGCCCACAGCAGCTCGAGCTGCAGAAGCCCTGGCTGAGACACACGACGGGGGTCAGGGGGCTGAAGCCCTTTCAGCCCAATGGGCGTTGCACGCCTGAAGAATGGTGTTTATCTAACATCTGATTTCAAACCCTCCACTAGTGACTGTAGATGATCTAAAGATATCTGCAGCAGAGGCTAAATGACAGAACTGCATATGTGCACAACATATATTGTCATGCACTCTTTGTGCCCCCGGGGCACTTCTGTATGACAGAAGGGGCCACAGGCGCAAGTGTGGTTCCGTCTCTTACACCAACTTCCTGGGTGCAAAACAATCTGAAGGGGGCACCCCTCATGTTAATGGAGGCTGGAGCCTATAAGGACGATGGAAAGCTTTTAGTCTGTACCCATGGCATTCTACAAACACGAGCAAGGGGTGCATACGCTTGCAGGAGGCCGACTAACTGTGTGCCACCTAGGAAGTGGTGCAACCCAAGGGGATCATTGGAAGAGAGCACAAGGTCACAGAGATGCCCCAGACCAACCCTGTAGATGAGTGCCGTCACACACTGAGCTCGCCTGTAGACAGGGGCGGCTCCTCCAGTAAGGCAGAGGAGCGTCGCCCCACTGCTTTCTCGCAGTGAGAGAAAGCCAAAATATAAAATGGTAATAACCTTTGGTTATTACCATTTTATGTTTCTTTCACATTGCTGGCCGGCGGGTGGGGGGAGCTGCCCGGGCAGGGCAGGAGTGGTTTGCCCACTCCTGCATTGCAGCCTACATGGAGAACATGCCATTCCCTACAGCCCCTGGCTGGGCGGCGTCCCGACCAATCACAACGCTCCACTGGAGCATTGTGATTGGCTTAGGGGAGAGGAGGGAGG
This sequence comes from Calotriton arnoldi, assembly GCA_963921515.1. Taxonomy (NCBI): domain Eukaryota; kingdom Metazoa; phylum Chordata; class Amphibia; order Caudata; family Salamandridae; genus Calotriton; species Calotriton arnoldi. The sequence goes on along the minus strand of CAWUFW010000488.1, from coordinate 2,133,454 downwards.
CTACCTGCTTCCTGTTCCTCCTGGAGGCAGGATAGCAGGAGCAATGAAGATGCGGGACCCGGGTCGGCAGAAAGGTAGTTTAAAAAATATATATATATTATTATTATTGAACTCCCCTCCCCGCGTGACCCCCCCTCCCCGCGTGACCCCGCGCTCACCCCCCACCTGCAAGGCATGCCGGCCGCTACTGCCTATAGAGGAATCCTGGCCTCCCTTTTCAATATCAGGCTGTCCTGTTTCAGCGAAAGACAGAGCAGCGGGTTGAAGCAGGCACTCTTTCTTTCACTGATGCACTTCCTGAAGGGCAGGTGCAAGTTCCCACCTGGACCGAGGGCAATGCACGGTGCATGATCCAGATAGGAGTACTTATTAGTAGTGTTACCTACTTCCATGCTACTATCATTCCTTATCTAATTTACTTCGATGTATTGTAAAGCACTCTGACACCTCTGGGTAAAGTTCGCGCTATATAAAAATGCATAAATAACTAAATAAAACCGGGTCTCCTGTAGGTGTACCCAATAAAGGTGGGTCCAGCGCAGAACAGGACCGTCCACTGCATTAATAGAACACAGCCCCTTGTGCGCAACCTCCTGAGCTAACTGGATCATCCACATGATCCAAAGCTAAACATACATAGCCAAAGCCCTGGAAGAACATGGGCTATTTCTTGCAATACATTCTAAGAATCCTAGTTGAAAAGCTTGTATTTTGTCCTATTGATTTTTGAAGCGATGAGGACTACATTTGACTTCACACCGAGACCTCAATCAGTCGTTTCCTCCCCTGGGTCCACCCCAGGGATTTTGCCAGAATCGAAATCAAAGAATAACCAGTTAAGCATAATCTTCATTAAACAGCAGCAGCACATTTAATTCTCACCAGGGCTGTGTTCAATTATTTAGGGCAACATGTCAAAGTGTACTAATTCAGCGCTGGAGCCAAGTCTCTCCAGTGTTTATTTTCGCTTGATGTTCGGTTGGATGAAAGGGAAATTCACAGCGCAATTATGTATTTATTTGAACCGATGTTTTAATGAGGGAAGATGGAGGAACTGCAGGCCCATGAGCGCCTCTGTGCGGATAAGCACAGGCGATGGGAAAAGAAGCTTTTCTTAAGATCAAAGCAGGAACCGAACAGGCAGCAGCTTTGGAAGCGTCATTCAGGCACGCGCACATAGAGCGAAATCAGCAGTAATGCAAGACCCCGGACCTAACCCCGCCCCCAAGGTGCTTACCACCACCCAAGCCCAGGGAAACATTGAAAGTGGCGAGACGTAGAACAATTGCTCCGAAGTGCACCGAGTGGAGTGAGCGTAGTCAATTTCCTCCCTAAATGTTCAAGAAAGTTCTACCCTAGAGAAAAAAATATAAAAACAAACGCCTAAAGGGTGCATTTGCAGCACAATTTCCACATAAATGAGCTAAAATTCAGGCCTTACTCGTTCCAGGTGTGTTGGACATTTAAGTTGTAACAGTTGTGGTAAACAGTGCATGTTTCACCCAATTTCTCTAATAAAATGTCAACATAGCAATATTAGGCATTTCAAAAAATCTGGGTAGCAATTTCGAATGGCTTATCATTTTTTTAAAGGCATACAGTGAAGGAGCCGGGTTCCACGTTCCAGATCTACTCTGGAACCCCAGGTCGATGGCTCTTTTTATCAGCATGAAAGCGTGGAGGGGAGAAAAATTGTTAGCCAATCAATCATTGCGGTTCCAATGAACTATGACTCCAAAGAATCACAGACTCACAATTAAGTTTAGTTAATTTATGAGGGGCGTGGCTTCGCCTGGCTGCAAGATGGCCGCCCCTTGACTGGGCTCTGCTGGCCGAGCAACAATATCCTACAAAATCCGGCTATCAGAGGGCGCATAAACCCTCTGTAGTAGAGGATCCATAATCATGCTTTATGCTGCAACGACTGATTAAACCAGAAACCCGCAATTAGCTCTGTGCGAGCGGTGGCACTGCCCGAGGCCGTGAGGCAGAGGCAGCCTGTCGGAGAGCTCACCGGAGGGGTGAACGCCGGAGTGCGGAATACGAGACTGCGGAGCGTTCTCCTCGGTCGAAACCCAGCTCTGGTCTCCTTCCCCAACAGCAAAGTGGAAAAGTGGCCTCCGGAACCAAAGCACACACCGAAGGAGCCGCGAGAGGCCTGCGGCTCAGACTGACCCACCTGCGCTATGGGAGAGCGGCGGGGCGACCTGGGAGGCGAGCAGACAGCGGCCTTCTTGTGGGGGGGTAGGACCGAGACGAGAGGGCCTGGCGAAGCGGCAGTTCTGTGATCTCCGTCCCTCTGCCCGCAACAACAGAGGACCGCCATCTGGAATCACAGCTCACCCGAAAGGGCCTCGTGAGGCCTGCGTCCGAGTCTGACTGGCACACGCTGGGCGGAGGCCACAGAGGCGACAGCACGGAGAGACAATGCAGGGGAGAAACTCTGAGAAACTGACAGGGCGGGACACTGGCCCTCAGATCAGATCAGCCACTGGGGTCGGGGCCAGAAGAGGGTGAAACCACAATAGCACTGGGGACCTGGCAAACCACTACAAGAGCTAAGCTGCCCCCCACCCCCCACTTACTCCACATCGCAACCTTAGGGCCCCCGCTGGCATCTGATACCTTTGGGACTCTGCCACGGGGCAGGGGGATGTCGGATTTGGGCCTCCGGGCCCCCTCCTAGACCCGCCAAACCCAGGCTGGCCAATGGACCTCGCCATAGTGGACCTGCCCTGAGATTGCCACATAGCAGCTATTTGGCTGGAGGAAGAGACTACACTGCCTACAAAAGAAACTACACAGCTGGAAGCACGGCCTATACTCAATCGCTTGAACTGCTCCCCATAATAAATCATTGAGAGGGCCTACAGACCGCACACGCACCACACATACAAGAATATTGACGAAGACTAAAGGGCGTGCTGCTTGTACCCTATCTAGGAAAATGGGTAAACCTGATGCTAAACAGTCCAAGCTCATGTTTGATGCATGCCAACACACTAGGCAGAGTGAGCCCGCCCAAGATGCAGTAGGGCAAACCACGCAGCCAGTTGAAACAGAAACCTCGGACGAAGATATTCGCTCACTTCTAAGGGACGTCAAGACAACTCTAAAAACAACTCCAAGCTGGGCCTCCTCACAGCTCATCTGGACCAGGTTAAACGGGTAGACGCACATGATGAACGTTTAAAGCACATGGAAACGAGGATATCGGATACCGAGGACCAAAGGACAGACAACAAACAGAAGATGCTAAAAACGGACAAAGTACTAGAGGTCATAAAAGTCAAAAACGAGGACTTAGAATCAATCTCCTGCAGAAACAACCTCCGTATCACTGGAATCCCGGAGTCCGTGGCCAACACTAAAATGGAGACTACTAAGGGTGGGCGACAAACTCCGCTCTGCTGACGTAGTTTGCAAAGTTTTGCCCACTCCGCTCTTAAGCGGAGGGCGGAGTTTGGCAAAAATCTCTGCCTACGCTGCGTAGAGGAGTTTATTGCCGACCCCTAGCAGCTGAAACCAGTAAGGGGATGTCCATGCTTTATCTCGGCCAATCGGAGGCTGCTGCTAAAATCAAAATTGTAAACTCCCTTAACATGAGGGAAGTGACCGTGCTGCTGTGTGCAAGGGAGATGTGTGCACAGCCTCTGCTTCAGCCCCGTTGTGGCCGCGGCACACGTTGAACAGCCCCCGGCTCACCCGTTCCACGATGCTAGCACAGGCACCGAGACGAGATCCGTGCCTGAAGTTCGACTTCCGTCCCCACTAGGAAAATCAGCGGCACGCCTGCTTTGTTTGCAACTTGGGAAACCGTGGCTGCAGGTGTGCGTGGGCGCACCCGTGCTTGGGATTTCATTTTTTCCTTTAAAACTTCTCTTGCCGCTCGCAGGAGCGAGTTGGACCCCAAGCCAGGACAGCCACACAGGAACCCCTAGCGAAGCAGAAAAATGCTGCCTTTTTCGGGACCTCGAGACGCAGTGTCCTGACTGACCCCTCTATGCCACCACTGATGCATCTGTGTGTTGGGAAAGCAGTAGCACATCACTGTCAGCCAGACACCGGAGCACGCTGCCCACAAGTGAGCAATAATCGACCACGCAAGGCATGGCCACGCGCAGCTGCGTTAGTGTATCAAGAAGAGGAAGAATACAGGAGGAAGTAAAGCAAATCAGAAGCAGTGAAAAGCAGAATGGAGAGGAGAAATGGTGAGTAGCAGACACAAAAATTGTCGAAAGCAAGCGTGTGCTCATTCGCTTCTGTTTTGTCTTGAGAGGTTCGGATAAACTGAATATGTTGTTGCTTCTAACTCTTCCTTGTCTCACCTCCCTCACCCTTCTAATGCACTATTTTCTCCTTTACCACTCTCTTTCCACCTCTCTATCTTATTGTACCTCATCTCCATTTAATTCACCAAATGCTAAATTTCCGCTATCTCACTTTTCTATGTAACCCTCGTTTACTTTTTCTACCTCTCCATCACCTCTACCACTCTCTATCTTTACCTCACCTCTTTGTCCTTGTGTCTCCTTCACCTACATCTTCTACATTATCCCATTCTTTTTCTCCCTCACTATCTCCACATCTCTACGTACCTGCCCTCTGGATCTCGCCTCTGAGCACCCCACCTCTATCTACCTCACCTGTTAAATGTTAAATGTTATTCATACTTATAAAGCGCACTATCACCCTACGGGCATCCTGGCGCTGAAGTACACTAGTTTAACCATGCACAAAGGTTGCAGTGAAAAATGCAGTTGCTGAAGAAGACCGTGCCTATGCAGCACCTTTCTCTCTCAAGTGTATCTATCGCCTTACCAATAAGGCAGATGATGTTGCCGCTCCTCTTTTCCGACTTGATGTCGTGTATGCGTTGCATCTTTCTTTTCTTTTAAATCGGTAACAGTCTGTTATTTTTTATCAGCACTGGTTTGGGGAGAGTATAGTCTCCTTCTGTTTTTAATTCAAGTCTTGAGGGATTATTCACTCCGTAATGCTGTTTGTGTGCTTGGTGTGGTGGTGACAAGTGACTCACGAGGACGTGTGCTACTAGCTTAGCAGATGGGTATGGGCAGGTTGTAGCTGCCCGGAGTAACTGCTGCAATAGTGACTGAGGCTGCTTGGGAAGAGTTTACAAGTTTCCACAAGCATATTATCCGCTTCGCCGCGATCGGAATTTTCGCCCAGGTGCTGGACATTCCGATCGCGGGTGCGGTCGTGACGAGCTCAGCTCGTCATGCGCACAGTGCGACCGCGCAGCATGACGAGCTCACTCATGAGCATCGAAGGGGTTAAACATCATTTATATGCTGCCATATGCAGCAGAATTAACTGTGCAGTACTCTGCCCGAACATGGAACTCTGCGGAATTCGGCGGAGTTTTTAGGTAACTCCGCCAAATTCCGTGAAGTGAAACTCCGTGAGCTCCGCCCACCCTTAGAGACTACATTGATGACCTGCTGCAGGAACTATTTGGCACTGACCTATCCTTCGTCGTTATTGTGGAGAGAGGGCACCGAACTTCTAAGGGACGGGCTGCAGCCACCTGCTGGAACACTGGCTCGCCCCATAATAGCCTGACTTTTGAACTATCGTGACCGAGATACGATTCTCCGCTGAGCCAGAGAGTGCAGAGAGGTGCACCATCAGGGCAATGTCCTCTCTTTTTACTCTGATTTCACTCTGGCAGTGCAAGCCGTGAGACAGGAGTATTTGCCAGCCAAGCGAGTGCTCCAACAACTGGAACTGAAATATGCCCTGCTATACCCAGCACAACTACGAATTTCACTGGATGGCAATACAAAATTCTTCATAGACCCTGCAACTGCAATGAAACATGCAAAGCAAATAAGCAAAAATAGAAGTGCCACATCCAGGTCTCCCGTTCATCTGAGGAAGGCAGCACAAGTGACAATGACTAACCACACCAACACCCGCATGCCAACGGCTCGCCTCCATTCAAAGGGACAATGATCTGGGGCGGTGGCGTAGCCGCATTTGGGTGATCACCGATGTCGAGATCCAGACTTTATTAGCCGATAGCATTTTTGAACATGCCTTATTGTCCTTTCCAACTTTTGCTCGGCCACCCTGGTCCTAGTGACAGGGTAGTCCGACGGAGAACCTGTGGCCCCATGGGATAATTCCTATATACATTATGACGGTTTGTTGTTTGGGAAGTCGGAAGAGGGAGGGCACGGTATCTCAACCTGATTGGGGGGTTGGAGTGGGAGGGTGGGGGACTGTCCACAAGTTTGTTTTCAACGTTGGGGAATGCTGGGGAGGGTGGTTTGGTTAGTTACAGTTGGCCATTCGAGGAGACGCACAGACTTTGAGATCCACCCAGGGATTGCACTTCTCAATTGCGCATCTGTCTGATCCACAATGGCCACGGACATTGGAGACGCCTTGGTACACAACACAGACCAACACTGACAAGCACACCTGCACCCTATCACAATGGTTAGCGTTAATTGTCTGACCTGGAATATCAGAGGCCTCAATGATCACCGCAAATCCCGGTTGGTGCATACATACCTAGCATGACACAAGATTGACATATGGTTCTTGCAGGAGACGCACCAGACTAATAGTACCCTCTCCAGATTGCAGGCCTGCTGGTGGGACAAAACGCACTCCGCGGTATACTCAAATTATAGCCGGGGCATCTCGATGCAGTTCTAAAGGGGGCTACAATAGCACACTACACCCTCTCACATCGATCAAGATGGCAGGTATATAATTATGACCAGCACACTTTATAAGCAAGCAATGACGCTAATAGCCGTGTACGGCTCAAACACGGATGACCCAGACTTTTTTATGAAAATATGGAGACAGGCGACTAACTATGGACCGGGGACAGTTCTATGGGGAGGGGTCTTTAACGTGGCATTAGAGGAGAAGCTAGACCGCTCTGGTATGCGTTGGCAGCACTCGCGCTCCGCCAGAGTTCTCAACACATTGATATCAGACAATCAACTAACAGATGCATGGCGACATGCCCACCTGAACACACAGGAAGGTACATGTCTCTCCTCTTACCACAACACGTGGTCCTGATTAGATTATTGGCTTGTCACAAAAGATGCACTTGCCAGAACTACACTGACCCCGCACCTCTCGCACACGCTCTCTGATCACGCACCAGTGCTGCTGTACTCCAGGTCCCACAGACCATCCCTCGAGCCTTTGCGTGGCAACTCCCTCTGAACGTATTGCGTGTGCTGCCTTCAGAGAGAGATCCGCACAGCAATTAAGGATTACTTTACACACAACACCGGGTCGGTGGAGTCGCCCTCCAAGCATTTAAGGTGGTCATATGTGGGGCCTGCATTACGAAACAGTCGGGGGTGTTGCGAGCGCTGCATGGCACACTAGACAAGCTAGAAGTGGAAATTCGGGAACTAGAGAGGGACTATTCTAGAAATCCTGATCCCTCTGTGCTAGCGGACATCAGAGAAATAATCTCAGCTTATAAAGAAGAGGCATATAGGGAAACTCACTACCTAGGCAAAGAGGCCCGGGCGCGAATATATGGAGAGGGTGACCGCAGGGGTAAGATGTTAGCTGGATTGCTGCGCAAACCTTATGCCGTCACTTATGTGACGGAATTAAGGGGGGATGACTCAAAACTGATCTCTTCGCCGTCTAAATTAACGGAGATAATGTCCTCTTTTTACACCCAATTATATGCTGCTGGAATAGATAGGGAACCAGAGTCACTGCGAGAATTTTTTGACTCCATTCAACTTCTGTGGCTGGACCAAGGGCACAGGGACTACTTAGATGCTCCGATTGCGCCAGAAGAGATTGCCCAAGTTATTGTGAGTATGCTGGCCTTGATGGACTGACGCCAAACTTCTACAAAGAATATGCCCCCATACTTATCCCACACCTTATCGAGATGTACCACGAGTCACTAACATAGGGAAGACTTCCCCCCTCGCTGAGAGAGGCGGTAATAGTGACTATCCTAAAACCAGACAAACCCACTGACCTATGCAACTCATATCACCCACTATCTTTAATAAACACAGACAATAAGATCTATGCAAAAGTCGTGGCGAACCCCTTGTTGCCCCTTCTGCCATTGATTGTTCGCCCAGACCAATCGGGCTTCGTCCCCGGGCGCGCGACAGCGCACAACCTATGTACTATTTTCGTGATTATGCACCACATACACCCCGATACCCCAACGTTGGCTGCCTTATTGGACGCCACCAAAGCATTTGATACTCTAGAGTGGCCCTTTCTCTTTCCGCTACTTCGACGAATGGGGCTGAGCCATAATTTCATCCTGAAAATACAACTACTGTATACCCTTCCCACAGCGTGAATTAGGCTAAACGGGGGCATCTCAGTACCAATAAGCATTACTCGCGGCACCAGGCAGTGATGCCCCTTAGCCCCAATCTTATATGCCATAGCAATGGAGCCATTGGCGGCCAGACTACGACAGCACCATGCGGAACGGGGGCTTTGGCTTTACTACCCGTGGCCTCATTTTATCTATGTATGCCGATGATGTGGCACTATACATGCGGGACCCGGAAACGAATTTGGGGCCAGTGATACAGTAGGTGGTCCGCTATGGCGGATACTCGGGAATCCAGGGAAACTGGTCCAAATCTATTCTTTTTCCACTGACGGATTCCACAATGCCCTATGCAGCCAAATACCCTCTGAAATGGGCGGTGGAGCCTGTCAAATATTTGGGCATATGGCTTAGTAGAGACCCTGAAGAACTATGGAGAGCAAACTATGGTCGTGTCATGGACTGGTTGGAAACCCGAATCCGACTGTGGATCCACTGTCACTGGCAGGCCGCCTAGCCATCGCTTAGATAGTTATACTTCCAAAATTCCTGTACCTCTTTGTAAATATCCCTCTCCCACTCACTGCACAATTCTTTAAACGACTGTGGTCCAACTTGATCACATTCACGTGTGCGGGCCGACAACCTAGGGTGTCGTATGAAAGGTTAACACTGCCACCAGCGCGCAGTGGTCTGGGCGCTTCGAACATGAAACTAATCAAGTCCGGTTATACTTGTTTTTTTACACCAGCTGTTACCATGGGGAGAGGGCGCCCCTCGGGAGGCCTTATTATTTGGGTTAGTATTGCCCTGGGCTGCAGAATCATTGAACGTCGTTGTGCGAGCCCAGACATAATGAGGCTCATTATTAGCGGAAATAGAGGAGGTGTAATTCTTGAGCTGTTTAATGTATATGTAAGGGGTCAAGAGGGGGAGTGTCCTCATCTATTGTTTCATCTCTGGAGCAGGAGCTATCTAGTTGCCCGCCTGATTCACATCTTGTGATCGCGGGAGACTTTAATTGTACATTTGAGCCTCTTAGCCCGGAGGACATGCTGGGGCTAGAGGAAGATGATGCAAGGTGGGGTATTCCACCTCTAAGTATATCCCCCATTAAAAGATGGTCTCGGGTTGCAATTCAGTTGAACGCACTTACTTTGGAATTTGGGTTGAGGGCTGCCAACGGCAGAACACTGTCAGATGCTGTAGGGGCCTGTACATATAATAGAGTCAGTTGCCCTTCTCGCATTGACTACATCCTAATAGATGTAAGACTTTGGAGAAGTATGATTGACATGGAAATAGTCCCTACTATCGACAGTGACCACAATCCACTTTGTCTAATCATGAAGGCCCCCTGGTTTTCCTCTTGTCCTGTTTCTGGTGTAAGCACTACTATGTCGACCAAGGAAGTGGCCCCATCTAACTGTAGAAGATATCTCAAATGGCCTAAAGTTGTTGCTAATGAATTAAAAATGACTGGTATCAAACGAGTTCTGAAAGATAATATTGTTGATTTACAGGAGGCATCTTGCAAATTTGACGCTCCAGAGAAGGTTTTAGGCATCTATATGAGAACTGTAGAGCAGATGGGGTCTTTCTTTCAAATAGCAACTAGTCGCAACTCCCTTAACGTGCGACCAAAAAGTGGGCAGACATGGTTCTCTAAGGTCTGTAGACAAAAAAGGAAGGATCTAGCCCTTGCTATTAAAAGTAAAAACTGTCCTCGGGTCCAATTCGCTAGGAAGGAGTACAAAGCAGCTTTGCTTTGTGCTAAATTGAAGTGGGAAGAATCCCACTGGCAGGATCTGAAGGACGCTAGCTTAGCAAAGGATGCTAATTTATTTTGGAACCTCGTCAGGGGGGCGAATAGAAAAGACCGTGACCTAATTCCTAACCATATTTCGAGCCAGGATTGGTTTGACCATTTTAGGAAACTTTATTCGGGGGCAGATGCAATCTGCCAAGAAGGGCCATATAATCAGCTTACCACCTGCCTCACCCCAAATACTTGCGATCTCTTTACGCTAAATGAAGTAGAAGCGGCTATTAAAAGAATAGTACCAGCAAAAGCTCCTGACCAATGGTCTCCCTGGGGACCTATTTCTTGCGGATCCTCGTAATTGGGCAAGATATATCACGCTTTTAATGGATGCCCTATACCCGAATCGTGGAAGGGTGCCGAGGTGGTGCCAATTTTCAAAAAGGGAGCTAGGGAGGACCCTGCCAACTACCGGCCTATCAGTTTGATTGATGCTATCCAAAAAGTAGTTGGCAGGGTGTTGCTGCAGAGAATCCAACTATGGGCCGAGGACGAGAACGTCCTCTCCCATTATCAGGCGGGATTCAGGGCCAATACCGGGACGGTTGACCAGGCGTTCAGGCTGCTTCTCCTCTATTGGAAGGTAGTCGTGATAGGTAGAGGCAGTCTTTATCTCGCTTTTATCGACCTGAAGACTGCTTTCGACCTGGTCCCCCGGGATCGGTTATGGCAAGTCCTGGGTGAGATCGGCATCCCTCTGCTAATACTTAACATGCTGATTCGATTGCACGAGAGTAATTATGCACAAGTGAGATGGGGGTCACAAGAGCAAAAAACCGACAGGATTCCTGTGAATAGGGGAGTACGCCAGGGCTGCGTTATGGCACCCACCCTGTTCTCTTTATATGTGAATGGGGTGGTTAGCTTCCTTCAGGAAATTCCCACTGATGCCCCGGCCCTGGCAGGAGATAGGGTACCTACCCTCCTGTTTGCAGATGATACACTCTTGATTTCTAAGACCCCGGGAGGGTTACAAAGACTTCTGGATAGGTTTCAGCTCTTCTGCAACTCCAGGGGGCTGATTATCAATACCACTAAGACCAAATTGATGACATTTAACCCCTACAAGCTTTTTAGGCATAATTGTACCCTGGGTGGAACACGCCTGGAGAGAGTCAGCACGTTCGATTATCTGGGTATTCGACTCTCCGAAACAATGCATTGGAAATCCCACATTAACAAGATGCTCCTGAACCACAAACGTGTGGATGGGGCAATAGGTAGAGAACATCGCTCCTCACACAGCAGACCTGTTGCCCCGGCGCTCACGATTTATGCCGCAAAGGCAGTTAGTTCGGCCCTTTATGGCGCCGAACTATGGGGTTTCGACGACGTAGAAGAGATCTGTAGATCCGAACATAAGTTTCTAAGAGAATTAGTGACCCTTCCTCGAAACGCACCACTCAAACCCCTGATGAGCGATATGGGTAGACGCTCTTATGGAGATATTGCCAGACTACGACCTTTGCTATTTTGGGGACGTCTACTGCGGACCGCTGAACTCACTAAATATGCTGCTGCATTCACAGAGGTAATTAATTTAGACGGTAATTGCAGGGTCAGCTGGATAAATAATGTTAAGAAATTATTATTCGCCCTAGGCCTTAAGGAATCCTGGGAAGGCCAGAACCCACCTAGTAAGGTTGATCTTAAAAGAATATTTTGGGCCTGGGTCGATACACAGGAACTCAGTAATCCCAAAGCAGGAAGGCTGACAGAAGATTTTTATCAGCATAAGCAGCACATACTTCTGGAACCATATTTAGATTTTATCCAAAGACCGAGAGATAGGGCGCTCTATATACAGTTTAGGGTTGGCTCCCTCTTGGTTCGCTAAATAACTGCAAAGTGGAGCCCCCCTTATCAGACAACTGCGGGCTGCCCCTGTTGCGAGGCACCGAAAGAGAGTGTGGCCCACCTTATGTTTGCATGTCCAGCATATACTCGAGCTAGATCCAGATGTTTAAAACCCATCTGTAGACAGCTGGGCACTTATGATCATTGTGCTGCTCTGTGAATTCTGAAATCAGACCCAAGAACCCTTTTTGCTTGTGGTGTGGCAAAGTACCTTAGTTGCATTTGGCTTGTCAGGTCCAAATTCTTATGTAGGGAGGTCTGATATTACACTGTGGTCTTTTTATTATATTTCATAATTGTCTTCAAATAGTTCGAATAAGATGAAATGCATTGTCACTTTATTTAATTAATTTTTTATATATCGATCATATTTTACTATTTATTGGAAGTACGAATTAATTTTCCATCTCGAATTTGGGATTAGCCCGTTATTGTTTATAATCATTTACGAAATGAATAAATGCTAATATACTATGCCCAGATGGAATTTATACACCTAGTTATTAATAATGTTTTTATGATAGCTTGTATCTTTTATTGCTGGATTGTAAGAATGATGATGCTTTTATGATACTTGTTATCGAAATAAAGCTATTTGACTGACTGACTGAAACTATACGTGCTGTGCATCCAGGCACAATTTTTACACATCACACAAAAAGAAGTAGGAGTGGAAAATATCGCTTAAAGAGTAGTATATGGCAAAGTCAACATGTTTGGAAAACTGCCCTCACCCACAGGAATGTGGCATGCTTCATCATTGGGCTGCTAAACACACCCCTGCGCAGACCAACGCATGAGGTGGAGCAATAGGGTGGGGGAGACAATACAAACACAAAGAAGAGTAGGGATCAAGTGAAGAGTACGTGCAGAAAATGATGTTAAAACTAGCTCAGGGATATCCAATTCCCTATTGTTGACCTGCCCTGAAGTAGCAGACTTTTGGGCTGCGGTGTGCGACACGGTGAGCACCATCACCGGGGTGCCACTCCGGCCGGACCCTATTGTATGCCTGCTGGGCTACGTGAAGAATGTCCTGAAGAGTTGTCGAAGCCTCACTGCGATGCTGCTTCGGCTGGCAAAACGTAGAGTGGTGATGCACTGGGGGAGACGGCCAACACCGACCAAGCGAGCCTGGATCGCAGACATTTCATACTGCCAGGAACAATTGTCGACATATTGGAACCTGATGCCCCTAGCGACCTGACCCAAAGATATCTGGGAACCTTTTGTATCTTACTTAAGACAGACTGATACAGATGGGACAACTGCCCTTGACCCCGACACAACTACCACATAACCAAATGCGAGAATTGATCTCCTCACTGATCAGGGGGACCCTCACCACTGTAAACCGGACCTGCTACTCCTGACAGGTAGAGGTGCAGGAAACAAGATGGTTAAATATTTCTAATGTATGTACCTCCATACAGATATATACGTAGCATATTGTATTGTATGTCATGTGAACTGAGAAAACGTGGAATGTCTCCACGAATGGCCAAGTTGGGGGGGTGTTATGACAATTTGAAAATAATTAAACAAAATTTGAAGAAAAAGGAAATTTGGTTGGTTTATTACAAAGCCAAGAACAGTTGAACATACAAGCACCTCAAGATGAGAGTATAGAAATACATTGGAACTAATACAAAACCAAACCTACGAGTGAAGTTAAGGCAGTGCAGCATGCACAGAATAATCAGTTTGAGGACCAGAATACAGAAGATAACAGCGCAGACGTCGAGATCCCCCTTCATTGGATGTCTGTGGGAATAGAGCATTAGTCTGTCCCTACACTACAACTAGCGTGACATCCCCACCTACCATTTCCCAAGGCAAGGCCCATAAAGGTGTCAGCGTGTGAAGTCCAACTAAGAAGTCTTTTCACATTTAGATGGGTCAAATAGCATAAAGCTACAGAGCTCGTTGTAAGATGCTCTCTCTTTCAAGGCAAGGCAGAAGTTCCCGGACACTGTCCCTAAAGCAGCAAACTATAACTAATACCATACGTCAAGGGCAGGTGATGATACCTGATGCCCTCCTCGACTGATGCAGGCAATTACATGCACACATAACAATCTCTCAGATCCATGGTATTTACATACTCATACAATAACTTTGCATAAGCATTCAACTTATAATCACCTTTGGACAAATCTACATGCACTAAGCGACTAGTCTGTTCTATCAAGGCATTATCAGCTCCTAATGTGCTTTCTTTTGTGCTAGAAGTGGTAGGTGTTGATGTCCCATGTACTCCAACTCCCTTAACCTCAGCTTCGTGTGAACCTATAATGGACATAACGATGACTACAGCTATTGCTGTACCTATTATACATTTGTGCCTACGGCTCGAATTTCCAGACTCCATTTTCAACTGGTTCGGATTGTGACGGTAAGAGGATCAATGCAAAGTCTCTTTCTCTGCCTCCCACTGTTGCACAATAAAGTTCATATGCAGTTTCTTGGAATCGTGGAAACACTTTTCAGTTCATGGCACAATATTTACACAACTTGGAAGACTTCCCTAGCCCTCTTTCTTCTTCTACGGAAAAGTCCCTATTTTGTTTCTTCTTCTACTCGGGCCTAAGTTATCTAATTTTGAGCAAAAGGATTTCTCTTTACAATTCGAAGTTCAATTTACATCCCTGTGAGATCAGAGACACGCTGCAAAAGTTCAATTATAAATGCTGTAATCTCCAGAGCTGATTGCTGATTCCCAAAGGTTGGAAAAGTAAGATCTTCCAAAATCAAGCTCCGTAAACCACTCAGTCTTGGTGGATATGGTACAGTCAATGTCAGAACTCCACAAGCCTCTACTCCAGGGACTAGCAGTTTAATTTCAATTATCAGCACTAATGTCCCGGACCTCACTCTCCTTGGCATTTGTAACAAGGTAAGTCCACTCTGGAGAGGCGTATCTCTGACACGCTACTCTCACTCTCCTCGACCTCCTCACGCTCCCCTGAGCTTGTTCAGTCTCACTTTGATCAGATTCAGATGATTGAGATATGGGAGCATTGTTTCTTTCTTGAGCAAGTCTCAGATTCTGCCTTTTCTGTCTCAAAGGCCAAGATTCTCTTGCGACTACAGTTTTCTTTCGTAGCACCTGACCAAACTCCACACCAGTCTCTTCAGCTGAGTCAGACTTTATACCACTCGCAACGTTACCGTCTCCCTCAGAGTCTTTACCTGGGCCTTGTGTAGCTTGACCCCCCACTCAGCTCAACCTGGTGTTATCCAGCCTCTTCAGGAACCCTCACAGCTTGGATTGCCCTCTCCAATGGTCTTGCATTCATGGCTGGAGTCACTTCAGGGAGAGGAGCTGTTTCTTCCGAGGGTCCTGAAACTCTACGGGTGTGGGAGGCGTGTATCCAGTTTGGCAAACCTCCACACTTCACAGCAGTGTTCATCACCAAAATCACCTGGTAGGGACTTCGCCAGCATACATCAAGACAGTTCTTCCTCACATGTTTTCCGACCAGGACCCAATCGCTCGGGCCCAGGTCATGGCAGAGGTCTTTCGAGGTCAGTGCAGTCGCAGCTTCAACCTGGTAAGACACAAATCGAACCACATCAGCCAATCCTTTGCAATAGTCAAGAGCCAATGATGTTAATTAACACTGTGGATGGCACTGCAGGCAAGCGCATTGCCCCCCCATGAGGATCTCATGAGAGGATAGTCCACTCCTCCTGTCGGGAATGCTGCGCAAACTCATCATCACCAAAGGCAATGCATCAGGCCAGTTCAGAGACGTCGAAGAGCACACCTCTGCTATTCTCATCTTAAGTGTCCCATTTATCTGCTCCACCATTCCTGATGCTTCCAGCCTGTAGCTACAGTGTAGTCTTTGGTCGACATTTAAGGCAGTGCAAAACAGCTTCATGATTTCACTATGGAAGTGAGTTCCTCTGTCCGACTCCAATGTAGTTAGAAACCCGAACCGAGGTATAAGTTCCCTTAATATTAACTTGGCTACTGTGAGGCTATCACATCTTCTAGTCGGACATGCTTCCACCCACCATGAAAAGATGCACACTACAACCATACTGTATCTCAAGCCATTGCACCTAGGCATCTCTATGAAATCTAGCTGTATTCGGTTGAAAGAACCACCTGACCTTCCAATGTGACTCAAGGCAACCACAGTTTTCTTTCCAGCATTCATCTGTTGAGACGTGACACATCAATGGCACACTGCATTAGAAACCACACGAAACCTCAGGTTAAACCACGTTAGCCTGAACACTCACACCATTACATCTCTTTCAATATGAACTGCTCCATGAATCTGTCTCACCGTAGGATTCAGTAAACAATCTGTCAACACTGCTCTACCGTGAGTTGAGACCCAAATACCATCTTCCCTCTTTTCACAACCTGCTCTGATCCAACTGGCCTGTTCTTGATCTGACGCTTCTTCCTACAGACACCTGACCTCTTCCCAGGTATCTGTGATGGCTAATATCATGCTGTGCTCGGTTCTTTCTGTGCTCGTGCCAGAATATTGCCCATTAAAAATGCATGCATGAGTTGCACAAAAGCGGGTGACTTCGTCCACATATCTTTTCCCTACGGTCACAAAATCCTCCCCTTTCCCATGGGCACAACTGCCACTTCCTTTGGACACTTCAAGGCTTCCAACAGTTGTCTCACATACTCCCCATTTCTAATGGGCGATCCTGATGACGTTAAGAAACCCCTCTGTGACCATAGCTGTCCGAAGTCATGAACCACACTGAAACCGTACTGGCTATCAGTATAGATGGTGACTCGTCTTTGCTCAGAAGCAAGACATGCACAGGTCAAAGCAATGAGTTCATCTACTTGTGCGGAGTATACTCGTTGTAGACAAGCAGCTTCCACAACTCCAGAAATGGTACATACCGCAAAAGCTGCTCTTAGGTAACCCTCATTGTCTCTTAAGCATGAACCACCAACAAAAAGGACTTGATCAGACTAAGGCAGAGGTTCACCGACAATGTTAGGTCTTGGTTTGGTTCAAAGTTCAGTCACATACAGACAGTTATGGTCCTCACAATCTTCCCCATCAACATTTGGAATAGGCATCAAGTTAGCAGGATTTAACACATAGCACCTCTTCAAGCTAATGTTCTCAGCGGCCACTAAGATTTGTTCGTACCTTGTTAACCTATTATTCGTCAAATGCTGTGTTTTGGTTCTCGTCATCAGGAGCTCAACTGAGTGTGGAATATAAACAGTAAGGGACCCATCACAATGCTTTCACACCTTTCAATACTGACACCTGTTGCAGCAATGG
Source organism: Calotriton arnoldi (assembly GCA_963921515.1). Lineage (NCBI taxonomy): Eukaryota > Metazoa > Chordata > Amphibia > Caudata > Salamandridae > Calotriton > Calotriton arnoldi. The sequence continues at coordinate 2,116,173 of CAWUFW010000488.1, read as the reverse complement.
ATCTGAGACATCCGGGCAACGCTGAAACAACAGGATCTAATGTAGCTGAGAAATAGGCCACTGGTCTACGGACACAACAATGTGTCTGGGTGAGTACAAATAGAGCACAGCCCTCCCTTTCACAACAGAACAGCGAAAATGCCTAGTTGTAATCAGGCATTCCCTGAGCTGGAGCTTGACAAAGGCATTCTCTCAGCTCCAAGAAGGCAACCAAGCAGTCGTTGTCCCAGGGTACTGGATCGCTCACATCTTTGTGTCTCTGTAAGGGCTTTTCCTTCAACTAGAAGTTTGGAATCCATTGTCGGCAGTAGCCAACCATTCCCAAAAACATCCTGACTTCCTTTTGTGTGGTAGGCGCATTCATTTTTATGATCGCCTCAATGCAGTCTGGTGACAACTTTCTCTTGCCTTTTTCAATGCGATGACCCAAATACTAAACTTCAGTCAAGCAGTACTGAAGCTTGCTCATGACACCTTGAGTCCATTTTCTGCCAAATGGTTCAATAGAGTAATGGTATCATCCCTACAAGCCTCTTCTGTCTCCGATGCAATCAAGAGGTTGTCAGTGTACTGCTACACTGAATGAATTCTGTGGCAGCACTAAGCTCTCAAGATTGTTTTTCAAAATCTGATTAAAGATAGATGGACTTTCAGTATTCCCTTGGGGGATACGATACAATGTTAAAACACAATTTTCCAGCCAGAAAGCAAATAAAAATTGGCTTTCCTCATGCAGTGGAATGGAGAAAAACGCCTGACACAAATGGATCACAGTAAACCATTCAACTTCGCAAGGAATCTGGAACAGGACACAGATGGATTCGGTACCACGGGACAACATGGAATCAAAATCGCATTGATTTTTCTCAAATCTTAAACTATGCGATATTTGCCGCTCAGCTTCTGTACCCCCATTATGGGTGAATTGCATGGACATCCTATTATCTCCTTCAGGATGCCCTGCGAAATCATGGAATCAATCAAAGGTGTAATCCCTGCCACCATTTCCGGGGTCAGGTTGTATTGGGGCGTTCTTGGAAATTCTGCATTTGACTTGACTTGTATCTGAACTGGCTCGACTCCTCGAATCAGTCCTATCTCTTCCCCTGTGAAGTCTCACACCACAGGAGAGATGGTGTCTCTCAAACCCCATGGCATGTCCTCCACGGTTAGTACTGGAAACATGTCTACACAGTCGTTCTGGTTCGCCAATTTGAATGCAATGTCAGCATCATTAGTCTGTAGTTCTACTCCCTTGGGTGTGCAATAGATGGTACAATTCAGCTTGCATAAGAGGTCACGTCCCAGCAAACAGACTGGACTCGAATCGCACACCACAAATTGGTGTTGATCCTGAAAAGTTTCTATTTTCACAGGTATTTCTTCTGTCAATGGATTGGTTATTCTCCTCTTGACAACTCATACAACTTGGATCGATTGTCCCGAGAGGGGTAGGTTTGGAACTACTGCAGATCTCACAGTAGAATGGGTAGCACTAGTATCAATCAAGAATGTAATGGGGTGACCACCTACATCTGCTTCCACATACTCTGGTCTACCTCTAAGACTGCTCCAAGGGTACAGGCTTCCCCCCCCTCAGGCACTGTCACTGTGACAGATCCTGATCGAATCCGTCTAGAGTTTCTATGAAGGGCATTAGGTGGTACACTTGATTACTCTGCGGGACTCTTGAAGGTTTAAGTACTTGCATTAGCTGATTATGACCTCCCCCATTGTAAGATCTGGGTCTTGTTATAGTGTTTATGACATCGGGCACCTGTATGAGCTCTCCTTCTTGCAACTGATTTGCTGGATTTGCTGGACACGTGCTTCCAATGCCCGATTTTGTGACAATAATGACAAGCAGTCGTTTTCTTGCGTGGTAATGTCTATACCTGTCTTGGGGTCTGTAACCTTCCCTTTTCCCTGTCCAGCATTGTTCGGGACATTTTGAACCCCACCTTTATTGTTTCCCTGATTCCGACCTAACGTTCCCCCATTTGTCTGCACCTGCTCTACTCTGTTCCCATTTCTCATTTGGACCAACATCAACTTGTCCTTTATTCTCCTGTGCTTGGAGTCCACCTCATCACTGCAATATCTGGCATACCGTAGGATTTCATCCACAGGCTTGTTTTGCCAGCATATTAAATGTTGTTGAATCATGACACTAATTTCCGGTCTCAGTCCCAGTACAAATTTGGAGACAAACTGTCCCATATCTTTAGGGTCAAGAGTATCTAGCCCGCAGTATTGCTTGAAGGCTTGCAAGAACTGTTCATAGTAAGCATGTACAGATTCTTTGGGTTCCTGTGTCCTCCTATCTATTTTAACCCAACCGATATCTTATGGGGCTATTTTGGACTGCGACCATGTAATTACTTGTTTGACCTTTTTCATAACCAAAGGTGAAGGATTGTGAGTTATGAGATCTCTGTCTGGTTCAGCAGAGGGCCAATCAATAGCAATTTTACAAGCGGACCATAGGTCAATAGGAGTCAAAATACAAGCCCCTATCACCACCACAACGTCACTTTTACCGACGTTGTGGTGGCGATATGGGCTGCGCCTTATGTACAATGCAGTGGCTTAACGCTGCCTTGTACATAAAGCCCCCTTTCACGCTATGGTTAGCGTGAAAGGGGTGGGCAGTGGGTGTTGCGGTGGGCGTTCCACCGCAACACCCATTCATTTTGATGCTGCCCCCTATGTACAAGGGTGGTTTACATAAGAGGCAGCGTCAAAATTAAGACCAGATAAATCCTGGTCTTAAGTTGGCGAAACGAGGAGAAATGCATTATTTCTCCTCGTTTTTGCATTTTCCATGTGTGCTGCCTTGTGCAGCACACATGGAAAAAGCAAAATGCCATGGTTTGTTTATGTACAGGAAGGGGTCTGCGTTTCAGAAGTGGCGGAGCCCGGCGTTAAGCCAAGCAGGCTAACGCCGTGCTGCGCCACTTCTGTGTACATATCCCCCAATGTGTTCATATCAATCCACAGCACCTTAGAAATCTTTACAAAGCGATTGACTTGCATACATCATTCAGCAGGTTTCTCCCTCAGCCGAGGAAAATCATTTGTGAAAGCTGCTAAATCACCCCTGCTCCAAGGCACATGCACATACCCCCCACTAGGCACTTCTCGCAGTGGGTAAGACTCAACTCCTGGTTTCCCCCTCCCAGAGGCAGCGTTTCGCCCATCACCTTCCTAACGCTCTTTTTCTTTGACCATCTTTCCTCCCATTTGTCAAGCATGCTCCATGCACGTATCCCTGTGATCAACTCTCAAATGTGTGTTTTCAAGCCTGTCACCCTTTTCTCTTCCAGCTCCTGATCACTGTAATTCAACCTATGGTTTCCCTGTAACATTTTCATTTTGGACAGGTCTACATCATGTTTTTGGCCAATTCTGTCAATTTCTCATTTACTCGTCTAGCTTTACGGGTGACATCCTTCGCCACAAACAATAGCTCATCCTGTTCATAAATTTCTATCCTCGCCAAAGGCAAGTTTCCACTGATTATTTCATCCACCTCAGTCTTTAACCTCACTACATCTAGCAATTTCACCTTTACCTCAGCCTTGATTGTACCCTGACAAGATGTGCTACTTTGTCCTTCTCTGTCACTGCTCCGATTTCTCTGCCAATTCTCTGAAGTTGGGGTCTGTAGGGCATGCTGATATCCAGAGGTTCCCTGACCTGCACCTACTTCTGGTATCCTTCCCATGGGTCCCCTGACTGGAGTTTCCAACATTCTCAAATATGAATTCGAGTTCGCTAATGAAACAGATCGTATGGTACTAGACCCAACGCGTACCCTCGAAGGATCTGCAGTTGCTGGCACCAGGGTACTAGATTCTAAAGGCACCAGAAATTGATTGTTCCCGCTCATAGTCACATTTACCCCTGAGCTAACTCTTTCTTCTAACCCTGGCTGTTGTTGACCAGCGTTTTCCACTAAACTTGGGTCGTACACAGAGACTACAGGCCCAATGGTGACCGGTACCGTAAGGGTTTCCGGCAACCGTGAAGCAGTGTTGACTCCACTTGACTCTACACCTCCTAACACCGGTATCCCTGTTCCTTCTACTCCTGCTGAAATCCTTTCCACCAACCCTGCACTAGGGCCTCTCTGTGATGTTACCGCTCTTTCCGTATTTGCTGCATTTGCCAATTCTCACCTTCCTTCCTCTGAATGTAGATTGTAAGGTGGATGACGCTCTGCCAATAATCTGTTTAACAAGCTGTCATCGGTATCACTCCCATCGTTTCCATTTTCCAATCTACTCATTGCCTTTTTCATCTTTCTATGGAATCTCTCTCTGTTCTTTGCCTGGCCTGCTCACATCCACTAATCTAATGCCTCAAACTGTGTTGGTCTAGGTGGAGGCTGTAGTGACGACCTCACTCCCCACAACTGATACAATACCTCCAATTGAAATGACCCATAACGTGGAAAAGCCAAATCTCCGGCTTTTTCAGTGGTTTTGTGCCAATTTTGAAGCCAAATTATAGTATGGAGTCCTACATTTTTTGCCTTGTAGTGTGCTGGAGTATCATCGGGCGGTGCTTCCTCACTCACTCGAGTAACCACTCCCCGATCTCCCCTGCACAGATCACGCAACACCCTGAAGCATCGCATAATTAAATAAATTTTTCCTTCAACAGACAAGGTTTTCTCAATTACAACTTCCTAGTGTCTACCGACCAATCCCAGCACGGCGTTACACCAACCGACCTATCACAGGGCAGCAGGCTCTGACGTAATCTTTTCCCTCCTCGCAGTGGCTCACCCTCCTTCACAATTTCTCTATTCGCGTTCACTCACACAAACACAACTCCGTAATTGTCTGCCTTTCTAAAAGATCGATAGAATTCAATCACTCAAGACATTCACACACAGTGACCCTCGACCTGCGCTGGTTACCTTAATCAACATAGTCCACCCCTGTACACAAGGTTTACCATACGATTCTCACATGTCCCATTCAGACAAAGTTCCCTGTCTTAAGTGGAATTGCAGATGACATCTCATGACAACTTCTCAAACCTGCGGTCAGACAATCATAACAAACAGGGTTCTTGGGCCACTTCGGGGCCTGAAACTCAAATCACAAACCTTGGACCACGTCCGGCCCGAAACCACATTCACTCGACTTTCACACAAACTCCGCCAGATATCATGCAATCAACACACCCCCGCAATCTAACACACAACGCATCCCTTTTGATACACACTCCTCCATCCGCCGCTGTTCTCATTGCACCATCAATCTCCATGGGTCTCCGCCAAACTCCGTCGTTCTCCGCTCTCGTTTATTGGGTCTATTTTGGGGCTCTAGGGATCTAAGACTTATCTAGAGTTTTCTAGTTTCTCTCCCCGCTTCATGTGAAAATCATCCTACACTTATACCAACTGTGAAGGAGCCGGGTTCCACGTTCCAGATCTACTCTGGAACCCCAGGTCGATGGCTCTTTTTATCAGCATGAAAGCGTGGAGGGAAGAAAAACCGTTAGCCAATCAATCATTGCGGTTCCAATGAACTATGACTCCAAAGAATCACAGACTCTCAATTAAGTTTAGTTGGTTTATTACAAAGCCAAGAACAGTTGAACATACAAGCACCTCAAGATGAGAGTGTAAAAATACATTGGAAATAATACAAAACCAAACCTACGGGTGAAGTTGAGGCGGTGCAGCAAGCACAGAATAATCAGTTCGAGGACCAGAACACAGAAGATAACAGCGCAGACATCGAGATCCCCCTTCATTGGAAGTTCGTGGGTGTAGAGCATTAGTCTGTCCCTACACTACAACTAGCGTGACATCCCTACCTAGCATTTCATGTCCATAAAGGTGTCAGAGTGTGAAGTCTTCCTAAGAAGCCTCTTTCCATTAGATGGGTTAAATAGCATAAAGCTACAGAGCTCGTTCTAAGATGCTCTCTCTTTCAAGGCAAGGCAGAAGTTCCCGGACACCGTCCCTAACTTTGATACATCAAACTCACAGGTAGTATCCCAAGATGCATTGTAGCATCACACCATCCAGTCAAGCCACCTCCTCGTAGGTGATTTTCCACTAGGCAGTGACCTTGATTCCCAAGCTTCCTCCGATGAGAAAGTACAACAGTTATTTATTATCAGTATCAATGTTCAAGGTATCCTCTCCTCCCAAAGCCTAACTATTAAAACAAAGACATTATTCTAGCTAACAAGGATGAATTCTCCACCTGCAACAGAAACGTGAGAAAGAACAAATCCAACATGCACATGAAATTCACTAATTAAATCTAATGTGAGAGCTTCCAGGGCAAAAATACAATTCAGGCCTACAGAAATCAGTCAACATAAGAAACTGCACAAGGCCTCATGAAATTACACATATTAAATTAACATTATTACTGAGCACATCTAAATTAATACGTTACATAAGCACATCAATTGTGTGAGTACTTGTTCTGCATGTTAATGTTTTCAACTAAACACACAAAGTTGCAAAGTTAATTTCTTCAAGTTTACATTGAAAATATTCCTAACACGTCACCTTTCATGTTATTACAGTTCACGTTCTAATGTCCTAAGTTAATACAATAAAGGATTATATGTAGGTGCGGACTTCCCATGCTTAACGCACCCCTACAAATGATAGAGCAAAATTTGCGCTTCAACAATAGCATCTTACATCACTTCAAGATCCAACTTCCTTTTATTTTTTCCACACTGCCCCTTCCAGTTCAATAATCAGAATGGTGACCAATGCTCCCACTGGTGGCAGCCATGCTTCCAAGTCAAGACTTGTCCACCATTTCAGTATACATTTGAACTCAAACAGTGTACAGTGTTTGTGTACATTATGGGAGCTGCTTCCAAGGAAACATAATCTGCCTCAGTAGGTCTGCCATGACGTGACCTCTCTTTACTTATGTTATCCGCAAAGAAATAACCCTCAAATAACCGCCATAGGAGGGGTCCTTCATAAGAAATAATATAACTAATGTGCCCCATGACCTAAATGTTTTCTACCAGTGAGTGACAGGCATTGTAAGGATTTTTCTATTCGGACCACCATGGGTCACGTGACAGTTTTAGATAGAAAAGATATTGGTGGAAATGGCATCAGATGGGCTATCAGTTTAGTCGCCATGGTATTTGTGATGGCTCCACCACTAGGTTTAGAGCCTTGTTCGTACTCTAAATTAAGTCGCGGGAAGGCAGACGTGGAGGGTCAGACTTCTTCAAATGTGTGGCTGATATCCCGCTAACATACACCTATACAGAAGGCCTTTGAATCTTCTTGAAAATAGCAGGGAGGAAAATCAAAAGTCATACATCTCACAATCAAGGGCCATACATAGTATGACTACATAAATCTTAAAGGCTCACACAGCAGTACTACCACTAAATTTACAGACAACAAATAGGATCAGAAGGTAGACAAGAGTCACCATTCTTACATGTACTCTCTCAGATAGCAGTAATCACAGCATCAAAATGCTTTATCATCGGAGATGATGAATTGCTTACACACAAGTAAAAAAACAACAGCAGTACCAGTAACTGCCTTCTGGTGCCTATGAACCAAGATAAGCAATAGGTCCCCAAACTCAGTTTGAATTAGCACTCACATATCTCAGTTTTAAATATCAAAATGTAACTTGTTTCCACAAACTACACCTTGCCAGTTTCTGGTACTATATATATATATTTTTAAATACAGGATTTTCACGTTGGACAAATAAGCTCAGTTCTCTTAATCTTTCCCCAAAATAACATCCTTTCATAATTAATACATATATGTTTGGGGTCCAAACAACAACTTCATTTTTTATCAAGTACTCTCATGTACTTCTGGCATGCAGGGATATTATTACTTTGAGGTCCATTTATCAGCACCAAAAGTTAGGGATGGGATGTCCAACATAAAGCAGGGATTTCCACAACCATTACATCAGGGATGCACAGAAATATGTCAAGAACGGCCACAACGTATCAAAGATGGGTCACTATTATTCAAGGGATAGCCAGAATATTGTCAAAATGGCTATAATATGTCGATGATGGACCCCTATTAGGCTCTGAATACAAATAATGTTGTCATAAATGCCCGCAAGATAGCATGGAAGGGAGGCTGTTATGACTGGGATAGCCAGAATGTTCCTAGGCATGCCCACAGTATGTCAAAGATGGTCTAACTATTATGCTAGGTTAGCCATAATGTTGTCATCAATGCCATTAAAATAAATATGCAAAGGATGCACCATTATAATGCCTTGGAGAGACACAATGTTAGGGATACCCACATTATATAGAGAGCCACTGGTATACCAGTGATAGCCCCACTGCTGTCAAGAATTCACATAATTTGCCAAATATGGGCTACTATTGCATAGCTGGCACATAATGCTGTCTGGAAAGCCCTCAATATGCCAAGGAAGCCTTTGTGTCAGGGATAGCCAGGATGTCATGAATCCCCATACTATGTCAAGCACAAATGTTTCTACAGCACTGCAGCATGGATGGTCTTGGACAGCCAAAGGACCACAATATGCTATGGCCACACCATGCCAGGGTCACCATTAAGCAGTGAGCCTTGACTTACCTTCCCTCACAACATACACACACACACACACTCACGCACACTTACACACAAACATATATCATGGCATGCCTGTACATACAAGGTCAAGTCATTGACTGTTATGGTCAGTCCTTGAGCGCCTTGTTACTGGGGACAGTTAGACAGTAGACCTAAGTGAATATTACTGTGCCTTTATTTTTTTGATACACTTGCTTGAAAGTACTTAAACACACTACGGTGTTGGGGCCTCATACTCCATGAACCTCACAGCAATGATGCTTGTCTGAGTTTGTCAGGGCTTACCAACAGAATTAGGACCAGTCTAGTTCTCACAGTGTAGATTAAAAACGTATAGACGCACACACACACACACAACATAACTATTATTAGGAGGATCTGCCATTGACTGTAATGAAGTGTGTATTTACTAATTTAACTCCACACGCACTTTGATAGTAGGGTAGGTTATAAAGCAGACTAGGCAAATATAAATGTACTTTTAGTTTTTTGATACACTTGCTCGAAAGTACCTAAACACAAGACGTGAACCGGTCCTCATAACGCACTTGTCCTCACAAAGGTTTACCCATGCTTTAAGGAACGATCAGGTCCTCACAGCATGGGTTATACATGCCCACACACATGCACACATAGACTTGCAGATACACACACAAAAGGACATGCTGACTTACGCATACACTCACATACACACACAAGAAGAAACGTGTCTCTGTCTTGCTCCTCATTAACATTTTCTGTGGCTCTGTTATCCTTCCCTCCCTGCTCTGCGTCATCCCCTGTAAACAAAATCAGCTGGGGCGCAGTGTATGAAGAGAGCTGAAGCCCAAGGCACCCACCACATGTTGACAGACTCCCTCCGGCTCGTATGCAGAGTTACAGCCAGCTGCTCTCTCCCTCCTGAGGTCTGAGAAGGATTTGCACCTACAAGGAGTTGGCTAGGGGTTGAAGGACACTGCAGGGAACAGTGATAGCAGGGGCATCCGTAGCCAGCAATGGTGACTCATGGACAACGCCCTCCCAAAGTTGACTTAATAGAGATTGTTCACTTGAAGATAATGTTTTGCATAACTGAAAACTGTCATTAAACGTGGAATGAGCACAGAAGATGGCTTTGAAAGGGAAGCCAAAATGACTTTCCCTGGTAGGGGAGGAGGGATGAGTGAGTGTTCCTGCCTAGACAGAAGACACAAGCAGGCCCTGATAACCCAGAGGGCATTTGAAATGTTTATTTAATTGTCTGATGCCAGCAGTGTTTATTATGACTAAAACCACATTGCCATTTCTGAAGCTAATCCAGTTTCCTCTCCGAGGGATCTCTGTTTAGTCCTCTCGGTGGTGGTGGAGCAGCGAGTGAGGGCCGATCAGTGATGCTGCAGATGGATCACTGACAAAATATCGATGGACAAAATATCGTGTTCCCAAAATATCGGGACATAAATATCGATGTCAAAAATATCGACATCCTATCTACATAATGGTAAGTGCTAAAATATCGAGAGAAAAAAATATCGTTGTTAAAAATATCGAAGTTGAAAATATCGTTTTTTTTTAAATGTATAAAAAAACTGTAAAATAAATTAAATAGTACATATAACTTAAAAAAATATTTAGAATTATTAAAATATGTTAATTATAAGTAATAAATGTAATGTAAAAATAAATTAAACATACATATATAAAATGTAATATATATATTTACTTAATAATTACTAAATAATTATTTTAATAAATTATAAAATGTTAGAAATATATCAAAAATTATAAATACATATATATATATATACATACACCTGTAACATAAAAAAACACCAAAAATATATATATATTATAAATTAAATTATTAAAATATGTATTAATTTTTAAAACTACATTTTACACTACATTAACTGCAACAGTAGGGAAAGTGTTGGATAGCGGAGGTGAATAAATTACTATTCCCACTCCAGCGAGTGCAACCGTAGGGAAAGTGTTGGATAATGGAAGGGAATAATTTACTATTCCCACTCCAGCGAGTGCAACAGTAGGGAAAGTGATGAATAGCGGAGGGGAATAATTTACTATTCCCACTCCAATAAGTGCAACAGTAGGGAAAGTGTTGGATAGCGTAGAGGAATAAATTACTATTCACAAATAGAGGGACAACGGGCTTTTATACATAAGGTCCAGCACAGTTGCCCAAATGCAATAAGAAAATTAAAGTTGTGCTGTTCCTGAATGATCTAGAATTTAGCAGTATACAAGGGACAGTAGGCTACAGTGTCAAAAGAGATGGGAATCCATTTCTTTGGAATGTAATGCCCTCACACACCCAGAACTACCAGCCATTAGACAGAGTAAGTCATGGTGGCTTAAATCCCAAACATTAATTTATTTTTGTTTTCCGGTCCACCTTAGTGTAGATAGTTTTTAAACTTTAGGTCCTGACGAATCGCCTCTAGACTTGTAGAATTGCGAAGAAACATGTTGACCAACCACACGGAAGAGCTCCACACCTAAGACATTAACTTAGCATTGCACCTTTCTTCGTTATTTTAATCAGGGTAGGGGACCACACAATTAAAGTTATTTTTGCTGGTACTCCCAACCCTGTTTTAACTCACATAAACATCACACACCCCTTATTCATCTACATTCACTAAATATCTCACACCCACGGCACCAAACGGCTATTTGGAAAAAGATCTCCGCCAAAGTGCCCCTCATCGGGAGCCCGTCAGGCATTGCAGCGCCGGCCAGACGAGGAGCAGCCCGATGATGAAGCATGACAACCAACTGGGTGTGTGAGGGCATTACATTCCAAAGAAATGGATTCCCATCTCTTTTGACACTGTAGCCTACTGTCCCTTGTATACTGCTAAATTCTAGATCATTCAGGGACAGCACAACTTTCATTTTCATAATAAATTACTATTCCCACTCCAGGGACTGCAACAGTAGGGAAAGTGTTGGATAGCTGAGGGGAATAAATTACTATTCCCACTCCAGCAAGTGCAACAGCAGGGAAAATGTTGGATAGCGGAGGGGTAAAAATTACTATTCCCACTCCAGCAAGTGCAACAGTAGGGAAAGTGTTGGATAGCGGAGGGGAATAATTTACTATTCCCACTCCAATAAATGCAACAGTAGGGAAAGTGTTGGATAGCGGAGGGGAATAATTTACTATTTCCACTCCAATAAATGCAACGTTAGAGAAAGTGTTGGATAGCGTAGGGGTAAAAATTACTATTCCCACGCCAGCAAGTGCAACAGTAGGGAAAGTGTTGGATAGCGAAGGGAAATAATTTACTATTCCCACTCCAGCAAGTGCAACAGTAGGGAAAATGTTGGATAGCGGAGGGGTAAAAATTACTATTCCCACTCCAGCGAGTGCAACAGTAGGGAAAGTGTTGGATAGCGGAGGGGAATAATTTACTATTCCCACTCCAGCAAGTGCAACAGTAGGGAAAGTGTTGGATAGCGGAGGGGTAAAAATTATTATTCCCACTCCAGCGAGTGCAACAGTACGGAAAGTGTTGGATAGCGGAGGGGTAAAAATTACTATTCCCACTCCAGCAAGTGCAACAGTAGAGAAAGTGTTGGATAGCGGGGGGGAATAATTTACTATTCCCACTCCAGCAAGTGCAACAGTAGGGAAAGTGTTGGATAGCGGAGGGGAATAATTTACTATTCCCACTCCAGCAAGTGCAACAGTAGGGAAAGTGTTGGATAGCTGAAGGGTAAAAATTATTATTCCCACTCCAGCAATTGCAACAGTGGGGAAAGTGTTGGATAGCGAAGGGGATAAATCCAAAGATTACAGCTATTGAACCAAAAACCACAAACAAAATAAAAACAAAACAATTACCAAAAATATTTATAAATTAATACATTAATTTTAATGATCAACTATTGATTAATTTATTTAAACTAAATTACTTTCCACCCTCTATCCCAATAAACATCAAAACACACACCTAAAAATATTTATACAATTTCCATAACCAATTTTCTATTCATAAATTAATAACAATTAACAACAAATCATTAATTAATTTTAAAAACGTTTCTTCCCAAAATTTACAACTGTAAACCCCACAAATCACACATCAAAATTATTCCACAATTACCATATTAAATTTTTTAATTAATTAATTAGCAATAATTAACAAATAATTAATTAAATCAAATAATTTACCTACCACCATATTCCCCTATAAATAACACCACCAATATTCTAAAACATGACACAATTAACATAATTAATTAACAATTAATTAATTAAATAATTAATAACAATTAACAAACAAAATAAAAACAATTATTAATAAATTAATTCACACAATAAACCCTATAAAATAACATTAAATAAATATTATATTACATTTTTTTTTAAATGTATCAAAATTAAATTACCTCCCACCCTACTCCCCTATCAACCCACAACCCGCTCCTAAAAAAATGACACAATTAACACAATTACCAATTAATTAATAATAATTAACAACCAATTATTAAATAATTAATAATAAATTAATTACCACAATTAACAATAAAAAAATATTAAATACATAAATATTAATTAATAAAAAATATTAATTAATTAATGAAAAATAAATTACTTCCCACCCTACTCCCCTATCAACCCACAACCCGCTCCTAAAGAAATGACACAATTACCAATTAATTAATAATAATTAACAACCAATTAATAAATAATTAATAATAAATTAAATACCACAAATAACAATAACAAATATTAAATACATACATATTAATTAATAAAAATTATTAATTAATGAATTAATTATAATTAAATTACTTCCCACCCTATTCCCCTATAAACCCACAACTCGCTACGGAACTAAAACGCAAAATTTAATCAAAATAAAATTAATAACTTCTAAAAATTATTAATAAATGTAATATAATTAAATTACTTCCTACCCTATTCCCCTATAAACCCACAACCCTCTACGGAACTAAAACGCAAAATTTACTTAAAATAAAGTTAATAACTTCTAAAAATGTAACACATATTAAAAAACAAATGCAATACTTAGACAAAAAAATAGAACACATACATTTAAAATACATACTAAAATACATAACACTAATATAAACATCGATATTATTAACAACGATATTTTTACAAACGATATTACTGACTTCGATATTAAACAAAACGATATTTCTTACCTGAAAGTCGAAATTCTGGTCCACGATATTCTTGCAGTCGATATTCTGGCACTTCGATATTAACAACTCGATATTCTAGCACTTCGATATTCACAACTCGATATTCTGTCTGTGCACCGCTGCAGAGGAAGGCAGGCCTTGGAGCTTTCGGGTAAGCTGGCCTACTTGCAAACCGCACACTTTAGGATAAATCAGAAATATACTGTTTTCATGTTTTGCTTACCTAAACACATTTACGGTACTATTCTAAAAGTGGTCTATGCTTCTAAATTTACACCTCAATCAACAGTGTTAAAGTTCTGGAGAAAGTGCAGGAAAGTGCACTGAATCTGCCCATTGACACTAGGGGGGATATCTACAATAAAATATTGGAGCGCAGTGTTACTCCTAAATTGGTAACGCTGCGCTCCGACATTTTTTAAAAGCAGGGATGTGTTGTATTTACAAAAATATGGCGCACCCCTGCTTTTCCCCTAGCGTTGGTGCTTAAAAAGCTGCCTAGCACCAGCGCAGGCACCCTTGCGCCATGTTCCTGCACATAAACAATCTTGAAAGGCGATTTGCTGTTTCTATTTGTGCTGCAGAAGCATACATTGAAAGAGGAAAAATACTAAGACCAGGTTTTACCTGGTCTTAGTTTTTGGCGCTGCCCCATCCTTGTAAATATTGGGCAGCGTCAAAAAGCATTGGGTGTTGCAGCAGAACGCCCACTGCAACACCCATTTCATGCCCCTTTCACGCTAAGTGAAGCATGAATAGTGACCTTATTTACAAGGCGGCGTTAAGTCACGTTAAGTGGCTTAGCTCCGCCTTGTAAATAAAGAGAAGGAGATATCGCGACCAGAACATAACTAAAAGTGACGTTCTGGTAGCAATACCCCCTTATAAATATGTCGCTGGGTGTGTGGAGACCAAGACTGACACAAAGGGGGGGTGCAGCAGGGGCTCATTTCCCTGGGCCCCACTCTAGGTTGGGCCCCGCACTCTGATGAGAAGATGAATGCTTCATACTGAAAATAAGTGAAGATAACAAGGTCAAACTGTACCCTAGTGATTCCAGCCTAGAAGTAGAAGTGCTTTGTTAAGCCAAGCCATGCCCCTTTTCTGGTGGAAAATGGGGGGAAGAAAAGGATGGTTGGCTCAACAACCAATACTGCAGTACATGCACACTGCCCTATGGGTGACGCTGCAGTGTATGTTCTCCATTTCCAGTCCAGTAAAAACTGAAAAAGCCAGTGGTTTTGTGCAGGGACAAAGGGAGGTAGAGATGGTTTGGGAAGAGGCAAGAAGGAAAGGTGGCAGAGGTTGTTTTGGGAGGTTAAGGGCATTGACACTGCAGCACATATTGTCTACTGAACAGCAAGGTACCACAAATTAAAACAGGAAAATAATATATTTATATAGTGCGCGTGATTGAGTTTTATCTACTTCTAAGTACATGCATTATTTGTGTTTGCAATTGGTATGTAATAATGTGCCTGCTAGAGACGTCTGTATGCATCCTGGAAATCACAGATTAGAATCCCATCAGATCCACTCAGCTTTTCATCCTTCCAAGGTTGATAACATTCTTGGTTCGGGAGTCCAACCAACATGTCTTGCCCTAAACCCACTAATGCATGTGGCAGCAATAAGGAGAAGTCGAAGACAATGCCTATAAAGTGAAGAAAAATTATTAAAAATGAATATGAAAGTTCATACATTTTCTAATTATGCGCATTTTGAGGGCAGTGGACTCTCCCCTTGTAGGCAATGTGTACATTTGTGATACTTTCATAATCTCTGAAAAAGTTACTAATCTTTCAGACCTTTGTGAATCAGATATACAGCTGCGTATCTTACAGCTATATGTCTCCTCAATACATAGGCATGTGTCCAAACATTTGGGGATTTACAGCTTTTTTGTGGACTGAGTACTGAATCTCTTAAGGTACAATGCAAATGCTTCTGAAACTCCAATCTGTAAATGTCCATACTATTGTCAAGTAAGAGCTGGCACCACTATTTTCTCCTCTTTCTGGACTTATGTTTTTTCTGAAGCCGAGAGATGTGAGTGCAATAGTCATTTTGGGATGTGGTGTCTGAGGCTAGATGTTCTGCAGTTCTAGCCAACACAATGGAAGCATTGTAAGTCTCATCTCACCACTTTGTCATTCATTCACTGCCAATAAAGAAAATTTAAGTTTTTCAGGGAGGAAATTCTAGAATGTCAGGAGGATTCAGTATTCAGCATTTATAGAGCACACCATATCACCCGTGAGGGTCTCAAGGCGCTGGAGTTGCAAACTGCTTTGTGGTGAACTATTCATTCGAACAGCCAAGTCTTCAGTCCTTTCCTGAATTCCCGGAGTGATGAGGCAGTCCTGAGGCGCAGGGGAAGGTCGTTCCAAGCTTTGGCTGCCTGGTGTGAGAAGGAGCGTCCCTTGCTGTTGCCTCAGCGGATCCGGGGGGTGTCTGCTAGGAAGAGAGAAGCGGATCGTAGGTGTCTGGTTGGTTGGTAGACGGTCATGCGTTTGTTGATGTATGCTGGTCCTTCATTGTGCAGGGCTTTGTATGCGTGGGTCAACATCTTGATGATGTGGGTCTGTCTGGGTAGGTTGAGGATGAGTCTTGCTGCTTAGTTTTGTATTGTCTGTAGTCTTTTCAGGAGGCGTGCAGTGATTCCTACGTAGAGTGTGTTCCCACAGTCCACCCTGCTGGTGACGAGGGCCGGCATGACTGGGAGCCACCTGAAGATCTTGCAGAGCATGCGGAGGGTGTGGAAGCAGGCTGATGAGAATGCGTTCACCTGTTGGAGGATGCCTCCATAAGTAAACTAGAAAGAACAAGGGTCTCTGTGAA
The DNA here is from genome assembly GCA_963921515.1 of Calotriton arnoldi. Taxonomy (NCBI): domain Eukaryota; kingdom Metazoa; phylum Chordata; class Amphibia; order Caudata; family Salamandridae; genus Calotriton; species Calotriton arnoldi. Next base: position 2,099,558 of record CAWUFW010000488.1, on the reverse strand, counting down.
CTAAGAAAAGTATTGTGCTTGCATGGAGGGTGAGGACAGCAGAGCAACACAAGGCACGATGATTTTTTTAAGCTGTCAAGGCCTAAACCTGAAAAGTGCTTTGTCTCTCGTCCTGGCATGTGCAATGTGCCAGTTTGTATTGGTTCTGAGCCATTGCCCGACTAGGGTTTGCCTGAGTGAGGCTTGAGGTGTGAAGCTCTGCTCAAATTTTTGGCTGACTCCAACATAGCAGTAGTAGGTGGAAGTGTGTGTAGTTTCTGCTCAGGTTTCTAGTCTTGATTGCTCTTCCTTCTTCCTTAATGGTTGTATTTATTCAGCAGTAGGACAGATCCCTGCCTTTATTAAATAAAGAAAATCATTATATAAATATCTAAATAAATGATAAAGTAAAAAGGAGCATGGCCTGTGCTTATGTCACCAATTCCCATGTTTGTGCTTTAGATGTCCTTTTATTCATTCGAAAGCATCTCTGCCTGGCACATGTCACATATGGCTTACTGGGCCTTCTCTGGTAACCCCTAAACCCCCTTTAATATACAGGCACACACCATCCCTCTGCCCCTGTGGCTGAGATGGTTAGTCCTTATTATAATTATTGTCAGTAGCGGCTGCTACCGGATGGGGTGGTGAGGCGGGGGGTAGGGTGGGGACAGGAATGTAATAAAAAAAAGGACTTACCTTTAACAGCCAGCCGCCACCTCTCCTCCATCCTCCGTCCTCGTTCTCCTCATCTTCCTGTCCTGGCAGGCAGCAGGAAGCACCCAGGCACACAGGCTCCCCTGAGCCAATCACAACGCTACAATGCAGCGTTGTGATTGGTCTGAGCACCGTGGTTCGGCGCTCAGACTGGAACAGGGAGCATGTGCATGTTCCTCACCAGGCTTTGTAATGCAGCCTAGTAGGAACATGCAAAGGGCGGCTGAACTGTTTGGTCGGCCCAAGAGGGCCGGCAAAACAATTCATGCACACTTAAGGAGTGCACACCACTCCTCCTCCTGCTCTGGCCTGCCCCCACTGACTGCAATAGGGAAAATAACAAGATAATAACGATATGTTATCATTTTATTTTTCCTTTTGAGCAGTGGGGCGACGCTCCTCCTCCTTAGCGGAGGAGCCACCACTAATTATTGTGTGTCTATCACTCACATACCCTCAACCATCACACTGCCAGCTACTGCGTTCCCTCAACATTATAACCGAATCTCAGTGGTCATACGAAAAAACTTCCCACATAGGCTCAAAACAGAAACAGCACTCTTCCAACTTGCCCCACGTGGTGTAGTGTACTATTTGAGTAGGTAAGTGCTTCAGAGCTCCACATAGGGGTAGTAAGCACTATACAAATGCTTCAATAGGAAACAATTCAAAAATACTTGACCAGTGCTATCTGGCGATTCCAGTTATGCCTTTGGAATTTCCTTGCCGAGGCTGCAGTTGCGCTCTGACATTACAATCCTCAGTCCTTGGAAATGTTATTCTGAATCTCAGCTGTGACGCCTAAGAATGCATGATCATAGAGTGATAACTGTCCTCTCGCCTGCCTGAATTGAGTTAATGCACTCTGGTGGAAGTTCAGATTAATACGCAGGACTTGAATCACATGTTTTTCTCAGTTAATATATGACTGACTCTGTCTGCCCCAACCCCACCAAAGTTTCCAAAGAACCGACTCCTGATCCAGAAATGTAAGTGAGCCTTCGTGGCGTCTTCCACCTACACACAAGCTCCTGTACCAGAAGCCAGTGTCATTTATACTTAAATAGTGTAAAATGACATTTAATCAGGCTCTCTGCATTGTTCAGTGAGCCATGAAAAGGGAAAACTTGGCTTCTGAAAATGAAAAAAGCGTAGAACAGAAGATCTTTTCTCCCTGCATTGATATGACTCATGAATTGCATTCTCTGTATCTAATAAATGATGTCACGCCCCAAGTAATGTATTCACAGAGGGATGGTGTGGTTGCCATGGAGAAGACGATAGGAATAGACAGTGGCTGTTTTAAAATGCATCATCTAGTTGGGTAGCCTTGGAATACAATACAAAAAGAAATATGTATTAATGAGAATATTGAAGAATGCTTTTTATGGTGCGAAATACAGGTGGCACTGCAGAGTCCAATCAACAGGACTGGTATAAAAGGCTTTGAATAATATGTTGTGATATGCTTCTATACCAATTCAATGTGAGGTAAGGAGGTAGAAGGTCGGAAAGGGGAAGTTTAACTTACAGGTGCTCACAAACATTGCCTTAAGAGCCACAAATTACGTTATGGACTTGAGTGTGGACAGCATACATGTTGCAAAAAATCTCTAGGGTAAATAGGAATGGTATCAAAGTCAGATTGAAAACAACAAATGATACAATCTTCTGAAATCTACTTATTGCAAAATATACTATGATGTTTTTATTCATGTGATACACAACACCAAAACCCACCATATTGTTTCAAGGTGCTTAGGTTTTTAAAGGCGAGTTTAAAGCAGGTGATTCAGTCTTCACTGCAGAAAAAAATGTCATACTCAGATAGCTATTAGTACATTTCCCTTGATTATAGGGAGGAGCACTGTGTCTTCTGTGTAAGGACGTATTCTAAGCCACTACCCACAATGGGAGACCCATATAAGGGCATCCCTCCCCAGACCTCCTTTGCAAGCAATCACACAGGACGCATGTGTAAAGGATGATCAGATGTCCAGGCTCCATGTTTAAGGATTTCAAGAGGTACTTATAAGGGTGCAGGTAATCTTCTTCCCAGGAATGATGTCACTGAAGATGACTTTGAGTATGCAGCTGTAAAGTACTAATCCCAGACATCTAGTGTAGGTGGGAAGTGGGCTGGCCCTGGAAAGTATTGCCAAACAGTGACCACTAAGAATGCCAGTTGTCCTGGAACCTTGAAAGAAGTAGCTCTAAGCATCACAAATGTGGTATCTCAGAATAATGATAACAAAAATACCATCTGACGTAAACATTGTGGCTTAACTATTATTTACAAAGATAACATTCCAAAGAAATGCAGCTTTTCTATTATTCAGTTGAATGTAGCAATGTTTTTGTAAACGATATTTAGAACGCAATATTTTTGTCAGTTGAGTTTTTGGCCACAGTGTTCTGGTACTATACTGTCACTTCTCCAGAAACCTGCCCAGCCGCCTTTTCCATCTGCAGTGCTGATCAAAGACCCAATGACTGACACATCTGCCGTACCCCATCGCCACCCCGCATACTCAAGATCTGGAAGTAGAACCCCGACCCCTTCTATCCAAGGCTTAATCAGTGAACCTTGACTCTGCAACCAGGATCTGATCAAATGAGGACACCAAACCCACAAGAACAGTCAATTAAGCACTGTCAGTTAGTAATTTTTGTCTGTCCTTCCTGCCATATATATAATGGGGATATGAGTGTGTATCCATCATAGATCTCTCTAGTCTGACTGAGGGATCATTCTGTGCCAGTGCTTAATTTGAGCCGGTGGTTTCCCCTGCTCAGCATCAGCACTTAATTGTCAACACCAGTTCTTGTAACAGTCTGCCACAAGGTGGCGCTGTCTGGCTAATTTAGAGATGAACACAACAACAGTTAATTATTAATTCAATATACATTAGAAATGATTATTACCGGCAGCCCAAGCAATTCTTATGGCTTTGGGGACCTGAAATAGTCTGGATTTTCACACTTGTAGGAGTGTGATAGTTAGTAGTTGTGTTGTTACTATCATTGGCAGCATAGCAGAGGCAATGTGTGGTGCAAACTGCAGTGACCTCCTTACAAGAGCGCTGGCACTTATTTTTTTACAAATTAAGCACTGATCTGTGCATTGATCTAATAATTTATTGCCACGAGCCTGAGAGCCAACGAATAGGGTTTTATATAGTGTAGCACAAATCAGCCATTATTTCCACAGTAGCCTGTCAAGCCTTAAAAATAGATTCTGGTATTGGGAAGGGTGTATTATGCATTGATTATATTCATTTTGGTAAAGCTATCATTTTGAAGATTGCTGCATACACCACTACTGTGAGCGGGAAGGTCCTCCAGTGGCCTACATCTGCTTTGAAATCAACCAGCATCCTCTCTATGCTTCTCTCTATGAAGTGGTCCATTCTGAGTGTTATGTTAATCACTAGATATGTGAACCCTTCTTCAGGTGTTTTAGCTCCAGGGGCAGTTCTACTCTACGTTCCAACCATTGCCTTTATAAATAATGGACTTTGTCCAATTATTTTGTAGCTGGTATAACTGTCATAGTCTTCAAACACTTGGAAAATCTTTGGTATGGTTGCATTCTGTTGTACTGCATTGTACTGCATACCGTCGCGTACATCCTGCGTACATTCATGTATAACAAAATCTTCTCTCCAGGGGAATCCACCTCCGTACAAAACCCTTTGATATCATCAAGCGATTTGACCCAACGAGCCAATGGGTCTAAAGACAACACAAAGAGTTCTGGGAAGGGCGGGCATCCTTGTCTTGTACCTCTCCAAAGGGAATGAAGGAGGCATTTCTCCTTTTACTCTGACTGTTGCTGTCGGGTTTGATATAGGAGGGGGCGCAGCTACAAGAGTTCAGGCCAAATCCAAATGCCTGGAGCGATAAAAACAAATAAGGTCAGCACACAGAATCTTTTTTGGCTTCTAGGGAGATTATCTAAAGAGGTTCCTTCATGGATTGCAACTTATCCAGCCAATTATGTAGCCTTCTAAGATTTAGCTGGGTAAAAGGTTTGGGCATGAATCCCAACTAGTCTTTATTGCTATTATTGTACATTGAATAACAAGATTGCCCGATACGAGGCACGCTTATTATTGGGTTCCCCTTCTAAATGGATTAGTGTAATGATTGAGTGTTTAAGATCAGTGGGTAGAGTCCCTTTCTTCTGGGCATCTTTCTACATGTGAAGTAAGTGTGGTCCTAGTAGCGCGGAGACTAATTCAGCAAGAATTATGTTGTGACAGAGAGCCTTCCCACTTTCCATACGTTTAGTGGCCTCTATAAATTCCTCCAGCATGGTATCGCTTTTCAGCATCTCCATATCCTCTTCATATCTGGGCACATATTGGTGTGTCCAGATTACTTAGGAATCTTTACATCTCCCCACCCCCTCTCAAGTGCTCAGCCGCATGAAAGGCGCTACAGTTCTTTGCAAATGTACTTGCTGTATCTGGGTCTATTGTGACCCTTTCTCCTATTTCATCTGCTAGTTCTCCTACCAATCTGGCCACTTCCTCCATTCTGCTGAGCAAAGCCAGGAGATTGCCAATTTCATACAATTTATATTGCATCGCAAGGCATTGCTGACGCACCCCATACAGTACCTATCTCTATGAGTCTCTCTGATAGTCATTCATTACTATATCAAGTTTTCTTATCTCTTATGGGGTCAATATAGTTATCAATGCTTTTTCCAGCTCCAACGGCTTGCTCTCGAATGCTCTGATTTTTCTCTAATTTGTGCCTCTTTTTTCGGGCAATGGTATTCTGCGTTTTATTGGAGTACTCTCTTGTATGCTTCTCAGAGTACTGTCAAGGAGTGTACTGTCTTGTTAGTCTCCTCAAAATATACTGTGGATTCAGTCTGAATCTCTACCTTCGTCTCTGGGTCCCTCAAATCCCATGGGTCCAACCCGCAGTTAGTCCTTCTTTCTCTAGTGTTTTCCCCTAATATTATAAATAGTGGTGAGTGGTCTGAGATCCACCTTGCCAGTAACTCAAATCCCCATTTGGGGTATCTCCTCAGTGGGGATAAAAATGTTCTCAACTCATGAGAAATTCTTATGCACCCCAGAGAAGTATGAATTCTGTTTCTCCATAGGGTGCTTCATCCTCCAGAAGTCCGCCATGCCCATTGCTATAACAAATTGAGATAATTGTGTTGAGGTTTGCATAGGCACTGTCTTATCTATCTCTGGTATCATTACATCATTGAAATCCCCTCCCAGTATATGAAGGGGTGAGTCTACTTCTAACAATGTAGCTCACACTCTCTCCAGTGTGCCTTCTTGTAGCCTGGGTGGAGAATAGGTGTTTGTGATAGGGATGTTACGTCTGCCCCAGGCCACTTTTTAACCCTGTGTAGCATAAGTTAGGGTCAATCCATTTTTTAGCTATTTTTTAATTAGGGGGGGTGTTCTCTTCGTCAAAATTGCCACTCTCTAGATCAATGAGAAAAGCCTCTATGGGCCACTAAAACATACTGACCACTCCCCAAAAATGTGTGTTCTGTCCCTGCAGGTGCATTTCCTGGAGCACCACTACGTCTGGGGCATGCCAACTTATGTACTGGGCTACTATTCCTCTCTTCATTTCCTATGCCATTCATATGCCATGAGAGAATCTTTCATTTTGATTTTGGTCTATAAGTCCCATCCTGTTGTTTTATCACCCACACCTTTCCTTTGCTTTGTCCTTTCACTGCCCACGTAGCTAGGTTATGTATAATGGTTGATCTGGGATTTTACGTTCTAAACTGTAATTGGGACAATCCCAAACCTATCTTCCTCTCCTACCCAGCTTTTCCAATTCTATGAGCGTTAAAACTACTCACCCCCAACACTGGAAGGGGCAGTCGCCACCCCTTAATAAGCCCTTATTGTATTGTATTGTAATTGCATTTATATAGCGCTTACTACCCCTGACGAGGTGTCGAAGTGCTTTTTTCGGCGAGTAGCACGCTACTTCGGAATGCATAAGGGATTAGTATAGTGAAAATATGAAAGTAATTTGAGTGGTGGATATGTTAGTTGGTTATTTGGATTGAGAAGGATAGTGTAGGGATAGAATAGGGAAAAGGTTTGCATTTATATAGCACTTGCTACCCTTGATGGGGTGTTGAAGTGCTTTCTTCTGTTAACTCAAACTTAACAAATCAACTTTCCCACATCTTTGTGGATTTTCATGTAAGCTGTGGTATCAACTGCGGGGGGTGTATTCATACGGGCATCCTACTACTGCCCATTTTATAAGTTGTTCGCCTACTTTCATGCTAGATCCAATACATCCTGAAAATCCCATTGTTGTTATGGAGGAGGCTATACTTCCCCTTGACCCAGCCCAGAGTTTTTTCTTGTTCATCATTATCCGTTGGCTCAAAGCAGCCGTGCTCAGTTTTAGAGCTCATCAAGTGTCATCCCTCCACCTCTAGAGTCTGTTGTTTTCTGTCTTGCTCCACTTGTTGCTGTGACTTTTCTTTTGCTTGGCAGGTGCCATTTATGTCTGTCAATTCATCCCATAAAAAAATGCCTTCACCAATCCTGTTCAGAGGCCAAAATTCTCTCTGCTGTCCATTTGATCGTAATCAAAGTCAGTGGGGTGTTCCTTGGGCTTCACTACTGGTGATGATGGTACTCTTTGCTCATTGTCACTGATCTGGGTTAAATTCATTGTTTTTTTGCACGCCACGCCATTCCAGTTCAGACCCAGCCATATGCAAATCAGGCTTTACCCTGTTCCCCATGGGAACAGTCCAGCCCGAACTGCCAGGCCAGGTCCTTCCCTGGACCAGAAACAAACATCCTGGGACCGGTTTTGGGGTAACACCCCTCATCAGCCATAGTAGCTTGAATCTGATGGGGTAGCAAGCACAGGACCCACGTCTGGGAATACCCTTCCCACTTAGGGCAACAAATGCAAAAAGAACAGATGATGGACGGAATGCTGAATGCTGAACTTCCAACAGGGCAGCCTTTAAGACCTCCCTCACCCTCTACCACAGCCTGCTGAGGGCAACAAAGAAGATAGCCATTGCCACATGCATCAAAACCAGCACCAACCAAACCAAGGAACTTTTCAACATCTTTAAGGAATTCTCCAACCCAGCTGCCAGCGAAAACAACATCACACCCTCACAGGAGCTGTGTGACAACCTCACCCACTTCTTCCACGACAAGATCATAACCATATACAGAAACTTGGAACCCAAACCCACACCTACGGCAATGCACTCTATGTGGGCATCCCTACCGAGCTCATTAAAAGACTCCAGACAATCCAGAACGCAGCAGTCAGACTGATCGTCAAACTTCCCAAGAAGACCCACATCACCCAGCACCTGAAGGACCTCCACTGGCTCCCCATCCAGAAGAGATGCCAATTCAATCTCCTGACCCACACCTAAAAAGCCCCCCAAAACCAAGGACCCGCTTACATGAACCATGCCTGAATTTCCACCGACCCCCCCAGGAACCTTCGCTCTGCTCACCTTGCCCTTGCACAGATACCACGCTTCCGCCTCTGCCGCTCCAGAGGAAGCTCCTTCTCTCACACCATCGCCAAATCCTGGAACACACTTCCCCTCCACTTCTACACTTCACCCTCACTGACCCACTTCAGGAAGGGACTCTAGACCTAGCTCTTCGACTGATACCCGCAGCACAGCGCCTGGATACCCTCACAGGGACAAGCCGCGCTATATAAGTACCGCTTTATTGATTGATTGATGGGAGACATCCATTACAACGCGGTCTTTACACCGCGATACGTTTACAACGTGGCCATTACAACGCACGTCGTTACAACGACTTGCGCTGGATGGCGCTATACACTAAGGAATAGTATGATTTACTATTCCAACACCTTCCCTACTGTTACGTAGGCTGGAGTTGGAATAGTAAATCATACTATTCCTAAGTCCAGCGCCCTCCAGCGCAAGTCGTTGTAACGACTTGCGTTGTAATGACTGCGTTGTAAACGTATCGCGGTGTAAAGACCGCATTGTAACGTCATACATTCTTGATTGATAGTTCAGAAAGAAGGCTATCACTGGGCCCCTAGAAGTGGGTTTGTCGCAGTGCCCTGTGAGCATTCTCTATAACAAAATAAGGTAAGAAGTTTTCTGCTGCAATGATTGTGGTCAGTCAGGTTTTTAGAAACTCCTCAGAATCTCTCCCCTCTGCTCCCTCTGGAAAGTCTATAATGTGAGTGGAATCCTCCACTCTAATTTCTAGATCTTTTGAGGGCTTTAGCAGATTGGTTGCTGATCTCCTTGACTGCATCTTGGTGTGGAAGAGATTTGTTCTTCCACCCCAGATACCCTTTCCACCACAAAATTTTGGTCCAGTCTGCTTAACTGAGCCTCAAAGCCCACTTCTCCAATTTTATTTTCAAGGTTCTCTTTAGACATGTGAAGAGCCTGGAGTATTATATCTCTCGAGGGCAGTGCAGGCCCCAGCCCTGACCCCTTTCACTCCTCCAATTCCTTATGCAGCCACCTCAGAGGCCAGTGGTAGTACTTTGGTATACCTGCCCCTTTCCCCTGTTTTGATGTTGGGTGTCTTTGACCATTAGTTGTCAATATATCGTCTTATCAGAAATGTCTGTCTGCCATCTTTGTTATGATTCCTCCTGCTAGGGGCTGTATAATTGTGATGGGGGGGGGCAGTCTGTCCAATTGACAGTTGTTCACTCTCGACCCTACTCCCCCAAATTGCTGGTTTCGCCAGTGAGTACTCTGAACCTATTTTACACCATTCAGGAGATGCTAACTCCTATCTTGTTTCCATGGTGCAGATAGTTCAACAGACCACATCAGCATTGGCCCATCTTTTCTCACCGTCTGACTGTCCTGTTTTAGATCAGGTTCTGGGCGGCAAGATTTCACAGTTCTGGCATTCTTCAAGGGGAGAGCACTGGTATAACTCTGCAATGCTTTTCCCGGCCGCTTACCCCTTCACTAACTAGGCGAGTAGCTTAACCAGCTGGGCATGGTTGTTTAGTTAAGTTTGTAGATTTATATAGCGCGGCTTATCATCCATGAGGGTATCCAGGCGCTGTCCATGGACACGGGGAGATTAAGTGGCTGCCCAGAATCACAGGATGTTGCATCAACGGCGAGACTCGAACCCGGATCCCCAGCTCCCGAGTCAACAGCTCTGGCCACTGCGCCATATCCTCTGGCAGAAATTACTCTTCAAGTGGCACACTCAGTCTATATCCTCCAATTTGGTTAGTATCTTATCTTCTGGTCCAGAACTATCTTGTGCGTGTCACTGGACCAGCCTTAGCTGGGTGTCTTCTCCCCACAGCGGCTTCTGCTTAGGGCTGCACCTCGGACTGGAGGTGAAGCCAACTCTCCTTCGTCTTTTGACCACACATCGGCACGTACATGCAGCCCTGCAGGAAAGGAAAGAGCCCCCCAGCTCTCCCTCGAGGGACCAGCACAGCTCCCAATCTAGTTGACTCCTCTGTTAATCAGGGAGGGGTAGCGGGCGTAGCAGAGAAACCAGCCACTCTACAGTTCCAGTACATGCAGGCCTTCTCCCGTGGGCTTATCACCACATTCCCCCACCCACACCCACCTGTCACAGCTCCAGAGCTCCTCACTTTGCTTCAGTGCCCAGAAAGCCTACGCCACCATGGATGCAGTATTTGACGATGGCTGGCCGAGTCACTGCTCCTACCTCCGTCACTATAAAGGTTCAGGCCTAGTCAGGCTGCTCAGGATCTCTTCTCGTCAGGCTGGCCACTTTCATGTTGTCTATGTGGGCCCCTTATACATCACACAGACTCTACGGGTCCTAGGGGTCCACGTTCTGATATGCAGGCTGCTGAATCTCTAGTAGGCTCAGGATTTTGCAGTTTTTTTAGAAAAGCAGGATGGAGCTGACTGAGTTCATTCACACCCCTTCTGCAATCTTATTGGCAATGCTTCTTTGAGCCAAGAAAACCTAATACACGAATAGCTGTAAAAAATCGATAGGCCCTATTCACAAAGGTAAATGTGTGCCTTGGAAGTTTGGGAACACCCACAAACATGTATATTTTTCAGCATTCCCAAACTCCAACCCAATCCCTTGCCACTCTGGAAATAGAGATTTACTCCAGCCTGCAGTAACTCCTCTTTCAAGATGGAAAGGGGAACCTATCCCAGCCAGACTTGCTTTGGGTGTAGGGAAATGACTTGATCCAAGGTAAAAATGTATTCCCATGAAAAGAAAAAAATTGATCTGTATAGGAGGCTCCTATCCTTCCTGTGCCGAGTTCTCCATGAAAGGAGAATAGGAGCCTCTGGGAAAAGACTTTCACAGCAGTACAGCTGGAAATCTGTTTTTGGTGCAACATGCCAGCATTCCGGGAACGTTTGTGGAGCCCCAAAAAGGTCAAAAGTATGATTAGACAGAGATCTAAATCTATTTCTGAACTTTCACATTTTCTTTTGTGAACAGGGCCCTCTGTATGCACATCATGTGCATCTTTTTTGAAAGACTAATCAGAAACTTTCTGAAAGGCATCCCTTGAAAGTGGGGCTTCACCTAGAAAAAATAATAAACCTTACATTTACACCACAACTGACAAGTAACTGTCTGTGACATACAAGTAATTTCTTCTCTGGCTATCACTAGCAGTCTCAATATTGATAATGGTTTCTTATATAAGGTAAACCTAGCTATGAGCAATGGAGGGCTCTATTTGAAAAGGGTTAAATGTAACTGGCAAGCACAGGAGCCAATGAAAAGCAAGGAAAGCCAGGAGGCGATGTAAGCCCCTTTTAAGATTTAAATTAAATACAATGGATTTCACAAGCACAGCGCAAGCACTGTGCAGGCGAAACCTAAAAAGCACTGTGCAGGCGAAACCTAAAAAGCACTGTGCAGGCGTAACCTAAAAAGCACGGAAATGGGAAAAAGAGGAAAGCAGGCTGATTCTGCAAATTGGGTGGTTTACAACTGTTCAAAAGTTATCTTTATCAGTCTCACATCATCTTCCTAGGTCAAAGCACAGTAAACTGAGAAAACCTGATTTAAGCCCTTGTAGCTGTAGAACAAAGCAGCAGGCTTGTAAATAGAGAAATGTGGTCTATGTATTTAAGCTGCAACAAAACAACGTTAAAGTTTAAAAACACCGCAATAAAATCCCTAATAGGGAATACAACAGAAAAACTTAATAGACAAAATGACATGAAAAGAATACACAAAAAAACAATGCAAGGCAAGTGTTGCGATTGTCCAGAACTTAAGAGCAATTTGAGGCTGGCCACAATGAAGTGAGGTTGAGTAAACTGAGCAGGTTGCACCAGTCAAGAGTTTTACAATGGGAATTCGGGGGGCACCTAGAGGTAGGTGGGGGTGGGAGCTCTCCCAATTATGAATTTATGAACTAATACATCGGCACAGCTCTCATCCCACCAAACCTGCAGTACCTCTGACACAAACAGATGTGGGTTGCTAATGCTAGAGTCTCAGTTGTCTTTGCCGTTGGAAACTCTTGACCTGGCAATCCGCCTACCATGGCATCGGCGAGTCACAGTGGCACCCACCCTGTTTAGCACATGGTGACAATTACTGATTTCCCTGCCCGGATCCACTATGCAAACCTAGCAGGCAAGGGCAGGAAAAACAAACAGTGGCCATGAAAAGCAGTGAAACAAACTCCCTGCCTGTCGGAACCATTTTTATTTTACTTTTCAGAAACAAACCCCTGCTTTGGGGGTTTATCTCTAAAAAGTAAAAAGAAAATGGGGAGGAGGTCGATAAAAACATGGTGCCCTCTTTACTCCATTGGGGCTCTGAGGCTGCGCCCCTCTGAAATTCCTACACATTTAGCTCACAAAATATTAAACAGATCGATTTATTTAGAGATACGATTGTATCTGTAAACAAATTGATGTATTTAAGGCTGGGCTCTGTTCCAGGCTGCCTGCCCTGCCTCACTCTGAAGCAGGAGATGGAAGACAGGCAGTAAATCAACTTTCTCCACTGTGACGCACGACGCAGGGCTTACCATTCAAAAGCCCTTCACTGTCATTGTAGTCTATGGTGGTATCCACTTTAGGCCAGTGATGCTGTCAGCGTCACGGTTTCAGGCGTCGGAGTCTACATCCCTGCGTGAAGAGCAGTGGTCTGTCATTCACAGGCATAGATCACACCCTTTTCCATTCGTCACACGGTAAGACTGGATTCAAACACGTTTGATCTGGTGCATTGTCCTTGGTAATGGTAAGTGTTATAATCCTACATTTTTGTATGTATATTGTGCTGAGACCACTGGTCACGCTAACCTCCCCCACTGTGACATCGCACACCCTAGCTGCAGGTTGTTGGACCCGTTAGAAGTGGATCGGCTGTATATGTTCCCCTGCAAAATTGATCCAAAAGACAAGCAGGGTTTTTGTTCTCTTTTAAAGTTGATCTAAATATCCGAGTCAAGCGCAAAGTGAGAAATATGTGCTTATAGTAAAGACAGCTATAGGCTGTATGACGTTAAAACTGGCCCTATCTTCATGCCCTATGCCTAAAACATGGATTGATTTACGAACAATGAATGTAAAAACTTTAAAGTATTGCATGTCAGCAATTTAGTACCTCTCTAATTTCACATGTATCAATTAATCTTGTATTCCCCAGGAGTGTTAGCTACTTCATTACGTTGTGTTTCTGCATTTTTTCGTGCTTCTTATTACTCTTGCATAGTGCATATTTTGAGTCGTTCCAGTTGTTTATCAGGGGCTTTAATTGAGAGCTCTGACGCTGATGCTGAAGCCAAAGCAAAGTGTCTGTCAGTGGGTGGGCCTCTTTGCAGAACACACAGAACAATGGTCATGTATTCCAGTTGCAATTGAAATTCTGTGTAAATGTGTGTCTAGGGGGTACATAGATGTCAAAATATTTACACAGCAAAAGTGAAAGAAAATAAAGTGCTTGAATGTGAGTAAGTGCAGTATATGTTTGGGGGGTGATGCAGTGGCGTAGCTAGGGTGGGCAGGGGTCGGGCGGCAATAGCTCCTTAATGCGTTAATTATTAATGCGTTTGCCACGCGGGGGCGGCAAACAGACAAAACTCTTGCCAGTACCCACCCCCCGCTCTTCACTGCGCTGCCGCGGGGCGACAAACGCAGGGACCGCCACGGGTGGCCAGAGGCCTAGCTACGCCACTGGGGTGGTGACGTGAGAGAGATTCCAGGTATTGCATTCAGGTGAGATGAGGAGGAAAGAGAGGCAGTTAAAGATGTGCAGATGGACGAGATGTGCAGAGAAAAAGGGCATACATATTTAACATAAAGCGCACATAACTGAAGGCCAATACTCCTTCCACAGGCCTGAATAATATTTGATTCACAGACTCACAATTTCAGAATTGAAACATTTCCAATGTTAATTATTTATAACAAATCATTGTTGTTACTCTTTTATCTTAAATAGTTAATAACCATTGACAAAGCCAATCAAACTGACAGCTTTTAAGTGTATGTCAGTTGTTGTGTTATATATCTGGATGCAATAACATCTCAGAGAGAAACCAAAATACCGGTCGGGTGGCACACTGTGGGAATCAAAGAAATGTATTTTACATGTTCCGTTTTAGAGAGCCCACACTTTTTTCATCCCACTTAAAGACCTGTCTGCACATTTTTCTATATGACTGATTGCAGCCAGCAGCTGTGAGTGCTTCCCGAAGCCTAGTTAGAGCATTTTCTTCCAAAGTTGATGGTGCATGCAGTGCAAGACACTGAACAAGCACACACTTTAAATTTGTCGCGATGTACAATTTGCACATTACAGTAACTGTTGAACATATTAATGCAGTAAGATATGGGGCTATTTTTAATGTATTTAATATTTCAAGACTATACATTCCTACTACTTTATAAACCTTGTTTTCTCACTAAATTAATTTGCTTTCAAAATGCGCAATTTGCCAAACTATTTTAAATGTTTTCTCGGGAGGAGAACCCACCCTGGACCACATGTTTGTCCATTAAGCGTGCTCACTTCACTTGCTACATAAAAGTCATACCCAACTTTAACGCCCCACCACTTTCAATGTCACCACCCATCACTGACGCCCCTTCATCATTTCACGTGTGCATCTGCCACACCAATTAATACATTGAAGACACAGAGATCCACACTGTAATCTCTAAATATAGAGGGTGGTCCTCTGTTAGGTGGTGGAAGTCGAGGCCTGGTCCGACCTAGCAGGCTGACAGTTCACCTGCCATATGCTAAACGACACCCTTAGATTTCTTCTGGAACTCAAACTCCTCCTGCGGATGCTCTAGGCAGCAAAGGTCCTTCGAAGTTGAATATGTTGCATCTTAGTGGCTGACAAAGGCTTCAATTTTAGTCCAATAATCTCTCTGTAGGACAAAGCTGGATTCTATAGGAGCCGGGGCCACTTTGCCACCTGGTCTGGGTCCCAAGTTATACCTTCAGGTTTAGGGCTCATTCAGAGTTTGGCAGGCAAGGTATTTCCCCACAAATGTGGAGGAAAACCATGTCTGCTAAACTGACGAGCTGCCTGCCTTTTTAAAGTCCAGCGGTCCGCCTGCCATTGCTGTAAATGCATACGACCATCTCCCCTTTGCAGTGGCGTAGCTAGACCTTTGGCTGCCCGTGGCAGTCCCAGCGGCAGCCGCTTGTAAGAGCAGGGGGTGGACGCTGGCGAGTATTGCGTTTGCCGCCCCATGACGGCAGCAGGTAGGAGTGGGGGGGGGGTGGTAGGAAGCCACCCCCAAAACTCAGACTGCCCCCCACACGCCACCCTTGCTACACCACTGCCCCGTTGTAGGGCGGATGGTCAGATGTCCAGAACATTAAAAACAACAAGCATTGGCATAGCCAATAGGTCTCGCCTTTGGGACCTTATAAGGGTTTAGCCATGCAGCACATTATTCTGGGTGCTGTGCCACCAGTGATTAAATAGCTATACAATGCTGTCATGAACCAGTGTGGAATGAAACAAAGATAGCTTGAGCAACTGGATGACCAGGAATGCCAAATAATGAGCTAACAGTAGCTAGATAGTAATAGAATGCAGGGGAGAAAGAGAGATACCGCAGGTAGCAAAGGTAGACAGGAGAGGCTGAGACAGGGACAATAGGTGCTTTTTAGAACTCCGAGAGGGATGGGTACAGAGAGACAAGGTGGAGCTGCAGAGAGGAAAAAGGCAGGACATGCCTTTGGTGGGGAAGTCTGACTGACTACTTGTATTATTAAAACCTGGTCACAAAGTATGTGACTTAGACTTTGTTTAGAATGCAGGAAAGTAGTGTGAAAGGCTGAATTTGAATGTGTTTCCCACGCTGGCAGCAGAATTAGTGCACCAGGACTTGATCGAGGTGCCTGTATTTCTGCTTGCACTGTTTGTACAGTTGCAAGACAGTTTGTATTTCGCATTAAGCAGCCACGGCTGCTGAGCCAGTATTGCAGTTGTAAAATACATTACGTTTTTATTTTTTTTAAACAAAGTTATTGCCACCATGGGAAGTGAAACTAGTAGCACATAAGTCTTCTACAACCTCAAGCAGGAAGGCCCAGTGACTGGGTGGGCCAAGATGGCGAAATCCTTTCAGGGTGTATCTTTTTGAACCATTCTGTGTGATGAAACGTGTAAACTGGTCTATTGGTGCCATGGGTTACATTTAGATTTATAACACCAACTAAAACAAATGGGAAATGTGAGCTGAAGCTGTAGTAGGCAAATCAACAACCCATGCATGATTTTTTTCACTGAGTTATTGCGTTTGTAGTTTATTTTTCCATGAAAAATGCTGGAGTGTAAATCACGGATTTAAAAGGACAGCTGTATTGGACACGCTGCTCAAAACCATACGTGCTGATGAACTCTTAATTAACCCATCTCTGCCCATTGCGGATTGCAGTGCAGAGTTGGCATTTATATGGTGCTGCACAAATCTGGTTGAGGACTAATAGAGCACACAATATAACAACAGGGCAGACATACTCACTTGGAGGTGGCAGCAGCAGGCCACGCTGGAGGTGGCGGTCCTCTCACACAGGCACTGTCTGTGTCTCACATGCCTCTTTAATGTTAGCGGATGGAAAAGGGCGCTATCTTCCATTTGGCATCAGAAATGGTGGGTGAGGGGTGCTAGGCTCACTCCCAAAACATGAACAGAAAAAGGGCCAGCTTTTGTAAAAGTGGAGGAACTTCATAATAGTAACAGGGCACTTACCGTCAGGGACGAGAGAGAGAGATGCCGAAACGAGTGGAGATATGATTGAGAAGCGAACAAGGTCTGTCAGCAACATTGAAAAGGGACAGACCGGCAACACAGTCACGCACGAGGGTGAAGGTGGTCCTTAAGTGTAACGATCATGTTGACTTAAAATGATATAAGCTGCTTGTCTTCAGCTTACGGGGAGAGCTTATTGCTGGTTGAGGGGTCCAGAAAACTGTGAAGGTTATGGACTGGGGGTCTCGTTTACCAAGGGTCAGTTATGCTGGTTAGTGTGTGGCTACCTAGGTACTAAGAACCCTTTTCCCCCTGCTCCCCAACACCAGCCCAGTACCCTCCCAAGTTCCAGCTTTACCTTTCCAGCGGTGACGAAGATCCCACAGAAACTGAGCCGGGAGAGCAAGTGAGCTCTGCCAGGACGTTCACATCGAGAGGCACGGGGTGGGGCAGCTGCAGTGCACCTCCACTGACTGCGGGGGTTGTCACCGAGCGACTCGCAGAGAAAAGCGGTGGAAGGCAGGGGCCGAGCTCGCGGGAGGAGGGAGAAACGTATGCGTGCTTGAATGACACAAGTAAGCGAGGCGGGACTCCTCAAGAAAAACAAAAGTGAATACTGATGCAAGGTTATTTTAAATGTTTCAAACTTCACATCTTGACTTAATGTGGTCCAGGATTGCAGTTGGAAGTTAAAACACAGTTATCAGCATAGAGAAAGGAGGTTTTTTTAAGCACTAAGTAAGGAAGACGCGGGGTGCAGCCTTTTTATTCCCTCACAAACAATACATTTCACACATCTCCAGGTACCGCTCACCACTGCCTTTTCAAAAGGGGAAATAAGCCATGGCGCCGTGGTCTCCGAAGCGGCAAGCAGGAGGTGTTGAGGGAAGCACAAGAAAATTAAGTGAACGGGGTCTGGAGGTGCCGTGCACCCACGAGTTGCGAGGAGACAACGGAAAGGAACAAGACATCACAAACAAAACAAGCGCGGCCGCTAAAGTGAAAGCGACCGCGCTGTGTTTAATTAGTAACCTGATCCACGACGAGGGAGGAATGCAGCTGCCAGCCTGCGCGCCGCTGCTCGCTCCCGAGAGCAAAACGCCTTGGGAGTGAACCTTTGGAGGAAAGGTGGGACATGGACCCGCCTTTGGCCATTTGCGTGCTTTCATTATTGAAAGACACATGCAAAGGCCAATCCAATGTGTGGGAGGAGTCCGACCCACACGGAGAAGTTTGGAGTGCTCACAAGAAGCCTCCCATAGAGCAGCGCGTATGCTAGGCTCGACCTAAAAATGACACCCACAGCCTGGGAGACAACCTCCAGGGTTTAATGGTCATTGTTTTTCCAACAAACTCCTGCTTTGGGGTGTGTTTTTGAAAAATAAAAATAAAAAGTTTGTTGAGAAGCTGCGTGAAACGTTTTTTTAAACAAATGTTAAGTGGCCTTTTTCTTTTAGATTCCATCTACTTTTCTCAACTAATATCAGTTATGCATTATCTATTGCCTATTATATAGGGTTCAGTAACTTTTTGTTTCGTACATTTTTTAGTCCTTAATGGAGTTAACTTGTATTGTTATTTATTAGTCTGGGCAGCAGCATGAAAAACAGGGAGTCAGCTCAGCAAACGTACAATGAATCCCTTCATGGAAGGCACCGTGGCGGCGCTGCTCTGAAGGCACAGCATCTGCGCGAGGCGGATCAGGACGGAGGGTGATTGGCAGCAGGAAGGCTCACCGATAGAACAGGAAACCAGGGATCCGCAGAAGGCTTCTGCGTTATCCCTTAGAATAGAAACTCGTTTAAAGTATGTTCCCAGAAGAGGGAAGACTGGGGAAGAACGCAGAGCTCTTTATTGCCTGGCGCCTCTGCCTGGTGCTAAACGGCAGTAAATCATTTGTACACTGAATACTTTCACGAGGGAAAAGATTTCCGTCTTTTGTGCTGGTTAACTCAGAGAGAAACTGCAAGAAAAAGAAACTGCGTTTGTTCGAGTTTGGCAAAGATAATTAGCTGTAAAAATCAGTGGGAATTATTTTTATTCAAATTCAAATCAAATGTTGCTATTTCAAAACAGTTTGTGACTGTGTTCTTCCTAAAGTATCCCTCGCTCCTCGCGCATCTCTGACTCTTCCATCCTCCCCCTCGGGTCTTCTCGTGCAGTCCCGGTGATACACATTTCAGTGCGTGGTGTTTGAGTGCAGCAAGCATGCATAGCATGGGTTAATGAACCAAAACTCCATTAAATGGCATAACTACTACCTTGGTACTAATGTGGGCTGACAACCAGAGAAGGTGAGTCCACCACCCCCTCCAGTTCCCGCAGGAGGGAGAAGGATACCTGAGAGACAAACAATTCGTGTATGTGGCAGTACAATAGTGACACCAAGCGGTCAATCAATGCGCGTCCTCGGCTGTTTCTCACGGTGATCGACTGTAATATGACAGAGCCTCGAGGGGTTCCGAGACTCTGGTAGAAGCGGCAACGTCAGCCTTGAGTATCTGACCGGGCAGCCGGAGAGGGCGGTGGCGAAGAGGATGTGATCAAAACCGTGGGGCTTATTTACAAGCCTCTTGTGCCACAGGTGCGTCACTTTTTCCCATATTGAAAGTGCACTGGCGTCGCAAGGGGCTTGTGTTCAAAGCTTTTCTGAATTTGCGGTAATCAGGCTCCAGTGTCAAAGGAAGACAACATGCCCAAATCCACCACGTGTGGCTCCTCACATGTATAAGACTTCGGCCTCAGACCACGCTGCACAACCAAGATGGCGACCAAGTGCATCGAGGATGATACTTTTCCTGGTCACCACCAATAGCGACCCCTACCTACTGGTCCTGCTTAATACCTCATTAACTACATTGTAACATCTTATAATGCATGCATCCTAACACGAATGCACTGTAAAATCTGTCTGGAAACCAAAATTAGCACAGCTTCACATTGCACCTAGCATTCTCCCTCAGCACGCAGGAATATTTAAAATACATTGTATTGTAATTGCATTTTTTTTTTTTTTTAAGTTTTATATAGCGCTAGCTTGACCCGTGGGTATCAGAGCGCTTTACATACACAAAGGCAAGAAAGATTGCATTACATAGCAGGACATAAGGATGCATAAAAAAGCAAAAACATAATAATTTGGCATACATTGCAGGGGAGGGAGAGAACGCAGGTGGTTGAAACAGTCAAATAACCACCTATCCTTGCTGGTCAAGTGAGAGGGTAGTCAGCTAGGTTATTGAAGTCTAGGTTAGTTGACTTGGTCGGTAAAGAATTTGTTGAGGAGAAGGAGTTTCAGGTCCCTTTTTAAGCAAGAGAAGGAGGGGTTGCATCTGAGGTCTATAGGGAGTGCATTACACATCCTGGGAACGTTACCAGAAAAGGATCGGCACTGAGTGGTTTTCTTTTTCACTTTCGGGGGGATGAGAAGAAGTGAGTTGGAGCTTCTCAGAGTTCTGGATTTTCCTGCTTTTACCAGTTTGCTGTTTAGGTAGTTGGGGGAATGTGAGTGAAGGGTTTTGTGTGTGATGCAGGCCAATTTGTAGATACATCTCCCTTCCATGGGAAGCCAGTTGAGGGATTTGAGGGTTGGTGTGATGTGTTCAAATCTTTGTACACCAGTTATGAGTCGAGCTGCCATGTTAAGGACTGAGCTTAGTGGGGCTAGGTGAGCTTTTGGAGTCCCTGTTAGGATGTCGTTCCCATAGTCCAGTTTAGATAGGACAAGGGATTGTACTATTGTCTTGAGATCTTCTTGGGGAATGAAAGGTTTAATTTTCTTGAGGTGTTTTAGTGAGTAAAGCGCACCTTTTGCAGAGGTTTTGATGTGGTCCTTCATTGATAGGTTCTTGTCCAGGGTAATGCCTAGTGACTTTACCGAGTCGGATAGGACGAGGGAGCAGTTTAGGGCATCAAGATTCTTGAGCCAGTCATGGATTGGTCGGTGGTAACTTTTTGGAGAGAACAGTATTAATTCCGTTTTGTCCGGGTTCAGCTTTAAGTGGTTTGCGTTAAACCAAGTTTGGATCTTGGTTAGTGTGCCATTGAGGTGTTGGATGTCACTGGGTGATTTGATTTTGTAGTAGATTTGTGTGTCATCTGCATATAGGTGGTATTTCACTCCTGCTTGTTTCAGAATGATTGTGAGGGGTTCCATGAAGAGATTGAAGAGGGATGGTGAGAGGAACAAGCCTTGCGGGACCCCAGGTGTGACTCGTGTTGGCATAGAGAGGCAGGACTTGATCTTAATTTGTTGCGAACGGTTCTGAAGGAAGGAGGTGAACCATTTTAGTACTATGCCATTAATGCCAGAGCGCCTCTTCAAAGTCTCAAGTAAAGCTGAATGATATATTGTGTCGAATGCCGCTGATAGGTCCATAAGGATGAGGAGACAAGCTTCACCTTCATCTAAGGCTCTGTGTATATCGTCTGAAATATTGAGCATAGCTGTTTCAGTGCTACAACCTTTCCTGAATCCCGATTGAAAGGTGTCGAGGAGGTTGAAATCCTCAATATGTTTGTTAAGTTATTGGAGAACACACTTCTCGAGTGTTTTAGCTAGGAACGGGAGGTTGGAAATAGGCCTGAGGTTGTTGAGATCGTTAGGGTCGGCCCCTGGTTTCTTGAGTATGGGTGTGATTTGTCCTAGTTGAAGGAGTCCGGGACACATCCTGATGTGAGAGAGGAGTTGATGATTTTTGTCCAGAATGGGGCAATGGTGTGGTTGAGTTTTTTATTACTGTGGATGGGAGGGGTCCATAGTGTGGGAAGTAGGCTTTAAGCTTGCAATTATATCGAAGACCTCGTTTTCCGACATGAGTTCAAAGTCCGACCAACTAGCCTCATTTTTCAGTTGTAGGCGGACCTGGTTGTCCTTGGTATGATTTCGTTCTGTTTGGTCAAGGGTGATTAAAGGGGGGCAGGTCATGAGGGAAGGAGGGTTAGAGGTTTGGATGAAGGATTGCTCAATTTTTGTGACTTTATCAGTGAAGAAGCTGGCAATTTCTTCGCATCGAGCCTTGGTGGCTTTTATTTCGTGTGGGGATGAGCCGTTTGTTTGACTTTTAACAATGTTGAAGAGTTCTCTCGCTCTATTCTTCGCCTGGTCTAGTTGGCTGCGGAAGAAAGAGGCCTTTTCTCTGAAAATATGTTTTTATATGCCGACCGAGCAGATCTAAGTTGCGCTAGGTGTAATGTCGAAGGGTTTAGTCTCCACGTCCTTTCCGAATGTCGTAGTTGTCGTCTTTCGTTATTAAGATCCACGTTGAACCAAGATTTAGATTTGATAGATCTCACATGTTTGAGTTTGAGTGGCGCTACTTGATCTAATACCTCCGTCATTGTTGAGCTGTGAGGTCATCGGCCGTCATAGTGGAAGGCTGGAGCTGTAGATGGGCATGAATCCTGGATTCAAGTTCGGTTATAGGGACTTCTTTGATGTTCCTGGTCCAGTGCTTAGGTTTGTCAGATTGTGTTGATTGTTGTCTGATATGTGAGTCAATATTAAACAGTATGAGGTGGTGGTCAGACCAGTCAATGGGGGAAATCGATCTCAGCGAGATCAGCTAATTTTTGGTGATGATTGCATCCAGAGTTGCTCCTTTGATGTGTGTTGGTTCATTGCAGAGTTGTTTGAGGTTGGTTATTTCAAGCAGGTTGGAGAGGTTCTGGACTGTGTTGTCTTCAGGGTTGTTCCAGTGGATATTGAAGTCACCCAGGAACACGTCTTTTGTGTCTGTTAGGGAGAAACGTGTTATTAGGTCGGTTAGTTCTTCGGCGAAGAGGGCACGATCACCCGGAGGATGGTAGATGGTGTGAAATTTGATGGGCGCGGTGCCTTTGACTGTAAGTTCAACACCCAGGTACTCAAGAGTCAGGTATTCTTTAGGTTTTAATGTGGTAAGCTGTATTCCTTCATTGTGAATGATAGCTAGCCCGCCACCTGTTTTGATCGGTCTGTCGAGTCTGATGATGTTGTATCCTGGAGGGGTGAGTAGGTCTAGAATGGGGGTAGAGTGGTCATTGAGCCAGGATTCAGTGAGGAATGCGATGTCGATTTCTTCAGTGAGTATAGTTTCAGCAATGTCTGTGGCGTGTTGTACTGCTGATCTACAGTTGAGGAGCATGCAAGATAGAGGACGGGGGGGCCTCCAAGTTGGTGTGCGCTGTATGGATAGAAGTGTATTGAGCAGGAGGTCTGGGTGAGAGGACAGTTTTAGGGATTCTATTTGGGCCAACTATAACTGGGATTGCGGAAGGAACCGTATTCTGGCTCATTGCGAGGTAAGAGTCGTTGATCTCATCTGCTTCCAGTGCTGAAATGGGGCGGTGAGCTCGGCTAGGTCGGTGTGCCTGACTCCCCAAAGGAATGGAGGGCCATGGGGTGTCAAGTGGTGCCATGGAAAAGGTTGTGCGGGGGGAAGGTGAGTAGCTACTCGGAGAGTATGAGCAAGAAGACTTAATCCGGTTGGGAAGGTCTTGTTGTAGTTGTACGATATCGGCCGCTAGGGTGTCTATTTTCTGTTCCATTCGGGTCAGTTGCTGGGCAAGTGAGCTAAAAGAGCTTCTTGCCTTCTGCGGGAGCAGTGTATGACTAGGGTCTGTGAAAGGAGAGAGTACTGGGTTATGGGATTGAACGGTATCATTGGGATTAGGAGTGGGGATAGATTGCACGTGAGGAGTTGGGCCCTTGGTGTTTCCAGTCTTGAGGTTAGGAGGAGGTGTTGTGGGTCTTGGGTCCGAGGGAGGAGAGTGAGCAATGGTACGGAGGAAGTCAGTGTCCAGGGGATTGGCAGTGAGATTAGATGTGGAGATGGTTTGGGCATGTGGACGTGGGTCCGAGGAAGGAGAGTGTGTAGTCGTTTGAGGGAGGTCAGTGTCCAGGTGATTATCGGTGACGTTGGACATGGGGATGGTTTGTGCAGGTGGAATAGGGTCAGTATCGGAGCTGGGGATAGTTTGTGAGGGTGGAGTCGGGACTCCTGAGGTCAACAGGGGAGTGCCTGTAGCGAGTTCAGTAGCGGACAGACTGTAGTTTGTGTCCGATCTGCCTAGCTCAAGATCAGCCTTGTGGTGTTTATTACCTGTGAGTATGCTGGTCCTGGTGGGATCAGTTGATGCCATTATAGTGGGTGTTTGACGGCGGAGAGTGATGATGGGGGTAGTGAGATTGTAATGAGTGATGGGGGATGTCCATGAGTTTTGGAGTGGGTCGTCAGGGAAGGGAGATTGGATCGGTTCCGGGTTTCTTGTCAGGGTGGAGGGGGATAGGGGAGATTGGGTATGATGGTTCTGTTGAGTTAATGAGGAGAGTAATGTTGGGAAGTGACGATCAAAAGTGGAGAGGTGCGGGTCAGTGGCCTGTATGAGAATGTTTCCTGTTCTGAACATGGAAATTGTAAGTTCTCCTTTAAAGGTGCGGGAGGCAGTTGTGGAGATTTTTTCGCCATAAGGGATATTTACTGACTTGGTGACTAGAAAGTGAAGAAGGAAGGTGTTTTTCCATTTTGTCGGGCGATTAGTGTGAAAGATTAAGTTAGTTTTCGTCTTGCCGTTAGTCGCGGTGTGGTAGTTATCAACAATAAGTGTTTCCGGGTGCTGTTTTAAAGTTCTGTGCTTGAAGTTCTTTTTAGCATTATTGGTCAGGTTTTCTGGGTAGTTTACGGACCATGAGTTGGGCACGTAACGCACGAGTTTAGAGTTCCAGGTGGGGTTTAGCGGGTGCATAGTTAACGACTGAGAGTTCTGCTTCTATATGAATCGAAGGGAGGGGAAGATTGTTGGTGTAGAAAAGAGTAAGCCTACCAGGTGGCGTCAGATCTTAATGAGGCTACACGGTGGCTCTATGTTAGTGTAGAGGAGTAAGTCTACAAGGTAGTGACAGATTTTAATGAGGCCCCAAGGTGGAGCTCCCGGCTAAGTCAAGAGTTAGGGTTTCCTCACCTAGTACCAGAAAGGACCTTGTGCCCCGAACTCCGAGCATTAAATTATCGACAGGTTCGAGGATTCCTTCGTCTGCGCCGCCGATGGTTGAACAGACTCACAGCGGCAGCATCTCCCACAAGGTGGGCTAGGCACTCACACCAAATGGTGAGCAGCAACAAGAACTGTTGTCTGGTCATAGTACCCTCGACTGTGGGCCAGTAAGCACATTTCCCAAAAAAGGGTTCTATTGGCCACCCGAAGTGATCCTGCGGACAGGCCTAGAAGAGGAGTCCAAGATCAGTGACAATCTATTGTCCCCCCGAAGTGATCCTGCAGACAGGCCTAGAAGAGGCGACCAAGATCAGTGGCAATCCAAAACCATTCCAAGATGGCCACCGTATTTGCTTATCCAGTGAGGAGACTCGTGGGAGGAGGCCTAACAAATCTAGCCGAACCCAAGGAGTGTAGAGGTCCAAAGAGATCAGGACCAAAACGGATGCTCAATTGGCCACAAGAAGTGATCCTGCGGGCAAGCAAAGCAGAGAAGTCCAAACCCAGAGGCAATCCAATACCGTTCCAAGATGGCCGCCGTCTTTGCTCAACTAGTGAGGAGGCTCGTAGAAATCCATCCTTTATTTTCATGGTTGGGTATCCATCCTTTATTGTCATGGTTGGATAGGGGAGACCATTTTGGAAAAGATTTCTACCGAGGACAGGGGGGGAAGGTACCAACAAAATGGAGGGCCATGAACACAGAGCCCCAACTGGACAAATGAAAGGGCTCAACAGGTCTCAGGACATAGAGACCCCAAGGTGCGCCTCCAGCCAATGACGGAACACGAGAAGCAGATCGGAGGGGGCACTCTTCAGCAACACAAGGGCCCCCCCCTCCTCGGGACTCAAGTGGGAGACCAGCCGGTCTGTAGGCTCGTGGAGAAGGAAGGCAGGCTACGGGCGTTCTCCACCCGCTCCTGGGGCCCAGGGGGAATCTGCCGTCGATCCCTCGCGCCTCACGGGGGCCCTCAACGCCGGCTTCCTGCAGGGTTCCCGCCAGTGATCGCGCAGGGCCTAAGCATCAAGGCAAGCCGCGATGTACACGGCACAGCGGGCGTCCTCCGTCAGCTCCTGATGAACAGGGGGAGCCTGCGGTGGGAGACGGCGCGGTCACAAAGGGCTCATCCGCAACCTCAGATCCGAGGTGCCATCCGACTGGTATCGGAGCACCAGACGCTCCTACCTGCAACTGGCTCAGGACACAAGTCGGTGGTCCCAGGCGAGATCTGTAGTGCAGCCGTTGGGGGTCAATCGCCTGCCGTGCATCCTCTTTGGCAGCACGGGAGACTCCAGTGCGAGGGAGGGGGGGCAGCACTCACCAGACTCCGGTGAGAACCAAGAAGATGTTCGGGGGGCTCGATCTCCCTTCTGTGGACGGCAGCCAGCTCACCAGTCCCAACACGCTGTTAGGGGGACGTCCCGGGGCTCCATCTCACTCCAGGCATCGGCGGCCGGCAGCTAGCAGCAGAACAAGGAAGCGAGGCGGGCAGTGGTCACGGCCATTTTATATAGCGCTTACTAACCCTGATGAGGTGTCGAAGCGCTTTTTCAGTGAGTAGCATGCTACTCAGGAACCCATAAAGGATTAGTGTTGAATTAGTATAGTGAAATATGAAAGTAATTTGAGTGGTGGATATGTTAGTCAGTTATTTGGATTGAGAAGGGGAGGGGAGGGATAGAAGAGGGAAAAAGGTTTGCATTTATATAGCGCTAGTTACCCCTGATGGGGTGATGAAGTGCTTTTTTGGCGAGTAGCACGCTACTCCGGAACCCATAAAGGATTAGTGTTGAATTAGTATAGTGAAATATGAAAGTTATTTGAGTGGTGGATATGTTATTCAGTTATTTGGATAGAGAAGGGTAACGGAGGGATAGAAGAGGGAAAAAGGTTTGCATTTATATAGTGCTTGCTACCCCTGATGAGGTGTTGAAGCGCTTTTTCGGCGAGTGGCACGCTACTCTGGAACCCATGAAGGATTAGTGGTGAATTAGTATGGTGAAATATGAAATTTGAGAAGTGGACATGTTAGTCTGTTATTTTGATTGAAAAGGATAGTGGAGGGATAGAAGAGTGAAGAATTTAGACATTTTTTTGGGGAGGTCATAGCAGTAGGAGGAGGCTTGGGATGAGTAAAAGGGATGTGGAGTGGAAGAGTCAGAGGGAAGAGTTTAGAAAGGCTTGTTTTGGGGGATCAGTATAGTAAAAGAGGTGTCAGATGATGAAAGGAGGGGTAGAGTAGGGGAGAGTCTAGAAAGGGTTATTTTGGGGATCATGGTAGTGGTATGACATTGAAGCCAAATTGAACTTTTAACAGCACAGTTTTAAAATGTATAATAGAAAAATCCATAAATATTACAGATACTTCTCAGGGAAACTAATACAAGATTCCACTGCATATTGGAATAACATTGCTTTGCCTGTTTGTGCGTTGCAGCCCAATATGGCTCTGAAATTCAGTTGCCAAACAATGCGCCATTGATCAGACAGTTTGCAACTTTTCTCTCAACATGTAAAGGGCCTTTGCTTGGTAAATTACACTGGCTGAGCAATGGTGTTTTCCATATTTGGGAATCTGGGCAAAGTTGCAAAGTGGACATTTTCGCCACTATGTAATGTGCACTTGCTAAACCACTTCACACATGACCTGAATGTCAGTATGCACCATCCCTTCTTTCCCTGCCTCTCTGCAATCAAAAAGATACCTCAGTACTTCCATGTGTGTTGTGCTGGGGTGGGCTATCTGGGACAGAGGAATGTGTTCTATTGGAGCTGAGGTTTGGAGAGGCAGCAGGTGACACAAGGGGGCAAAAATCAGGTAATTTCGCCTTGTTTCTGGCGTCTGCTCTTAGCATCATAGGCGCAGCAACTTTTCCTCACTACCTGCATACACCAACCACATGGAGCTATAGGTTATACACCATCCTTGAGAAAATGTTGAAAGAATCATATGTGTGGGCCATGGCTCAGTAGAGATTGTGGCAGAACTTACTTTCAGAGCTGGCCACCATCTTCCTAGGCAAACAGCCTCCTAGGCATTAGCCCTTAGGGACTCCCCAGATTGTCTGTCCAGTCTTGCATTGTACTTCAATGGTTCTCCTCCTAACTCTACAAATGACAGCAACTAATGAAGATGGCACTCCTCCTGGCTAAATATCAGTAGCAGCTGGTGTTGTTGAAGAGTGACAGGGCGGGGAAGGGGTCGGGGGGGGGGACGGACAACAAATAAAATACAATTTTAAAAAAATAGCGTACCTTCAGCTAGCCACATTGTGCTCTTCTTTTCTCCAGTCTACTGCAGACACAGGCTCCCAGACTCCCCTGCGGCCAATACCGACGCTGCTTTCATGCATGAGTGCCCTGAATTTGCGCTCCCAGTGGGACTGGGAGCCTGTGCCTTCTGTCTCCAACTGAGCAATGCAGCTCAGGTTGGAGACAGCTTTAGTGCGCATGGCGGTTTGGCGGTCCTGAGAAGGTCAGCCAAACCTACCATCCTACCATTTGCACCCCTACAGTGACAGTCATCCCCCTGGACCCGCCCCCAAAGATCCAGCCGGAAAAGGAAAAATAAAGCAGCTGGAAGGGGGGGGGGGGGGTGAAGCTCCTCCCCCATGGCAGAGGAGCCACCACTGTTAAATATGCAGGGTATTGCAAAGATCTATTGCCTCCCCTGGAATCTTCTAACTGTTCTATAAATGGCCCAAGAGTCCTATATGAAAGTTTTCATATTCAAAGACATCCTAAGTGCAAAGATTGCCTTGTCATCTTTCAACCCTGAAACCCAAATATAATGAAAGTCTAACGCCTCCCTCATCTCTAACAGGACCAGGCAAGCCAGATGCATGACTAGTTGCCTGACATGAACTTGAAAAAATTAACATCCCCACTCTCTGCAAGCACGACATTTGATGGATTCATTATCGATAGCTGTTATGTCAAGGATAATTTATTATTGAATACTGAAATACTGAGGATGGGTGGAATGTGGAATGTGTGATGATGAACGAGAGAATTGTATGAAGAGTGCGTGGAATCTCTAGGGGAATTGTTAGGCAGACTCCAATGGTGCTTTATGATGGAGGTAGTACCTGTTTGTACATGTCTGCTCCTTATACAAATAAACCTGCGTTAAACCTGAACTTGTGTGGTAGAATTCTTCCTTACAAAACTGGCGACGAGTTGGAGGACATTGCAGAAGAAAAGAGAAGGCAGAGAATGGTTCACAGTGCCGACATTCATGGGCAGACAGAGAACCATAGATAAAGTAACTCATATTAATCATCGCTGCACTTACGCTGGCGAAATCAACTGTGAGTGACTTACTACTGAATGTATTCTATTTGGCGCTGTTAGTATCGGTTTCCGTTGTCTTGGCCGATCTCGACTCACACGCCTAATACCGTTAACCTGGCCTTACGAATCTGAAAGCCTCTACTGCTTCACATGCAGTGTTGCCAGATTTTGAGACCCGTCCCAAGCCCAAAGACCCTCAAGTATAAGCCCAAATTCAGCCCAACGCAGACCAGTGTCAGCCCAAAAACCAGCCCAAAGTCGAAACTCTCAAATTTTGCAAGAGTAGTCTTCGGAAAACATTTTAAGGACGAATCTAAATTCTATTCAATATACAGATAGTGGGAGGAGGTTAACTGGCCACCTGTGTTAATAACTACTCATTTTCAAGACCAGTCACCACTTTGACTTTTCATCTTGTAGTTCTGTCACCACAGAACCAAACCTGAACCTGGCATTCATGAATTACCTCTAGCTAAATACACATACATTAATACATCCACGCATGAAACATAAAAAATGCACAAAACTTACCTTTGCTACAGCTCTCCGAGATGGAATCCTCAGAGGTCCCACAAGGGTTGGGACTGCTGTCTTCCCTCATTGGCTGATTGGAAGGCAGCAGTCCCAACCTTGTCACAGAGTGGGATGGGGTCAGTGATTGACACTCTGCCCTGGGTACTTCTGGGCTTAAAACTGAAGCGCCCAGGTCCGAGTCAATCAGTGGCGCTCCCCTTCATCACAAGGGGGAGGGTGTCGAGGCACTTTTGCCAGACTGAGGTCACGCACACAGGGCTGTGAAAATTCTCAGCCTGGCAAAGTTCAGCTCAGGCAGCCAGGAGTCTGCGCATTTAGAGCATGTCCAGCTCCTGCCTGTCTGACCTGAACAAGAAGAGGGTCTGTGAGGCTGGCCTTTGTTCCGCCCCAACACCCATTTATTTTGGCGCTGCCCCCTATTTACAAGGGTGACGTAAATAGGAGGCAGTGCCAAAATTAAGACCAGGGAAAACCTGGACTTTACATGGCGAAACAAGGAGAAATGCATGATTTCTCCTTGTTTTTGCTGTTTCTAAGTGTGCTGCACTGTGCAGCACACATAAAAACAGCAAATTGCTATGAATGATTGTTTATGAAAGGGACACCTTCCTGCACATGAACAATCATTTAAAAACAGATGATTTGCAACGTCTATGTGTGCTGTACAATGCAGGACACATAGAAGTTACAATTACGCCATTCTGGATTGTTTATGTGCAGGAAGGAAACCATCCTGCACATAAACAATCATTCCCTCCACGCTAGCATCCTTGTACTATGGTGCAAGGGTGCCTGCATTGGCGCTAGGCAGCTGAGTTTAGCGCCAGTGCTAGGGAAAACGCAGGGATGTGCCGTACCATTGTAAATATGGGGCATCCCTGCATTTTCAGAATGGCGGAGCATGGCATAAGCAATGTTTGCTTAATGCCACGCTTCTTCGCCATTCCCTTGTCAATATGCCCGTTAGTTTGGTGTGCGTGCAAATCCTGCATTGCCGATCCCTGGTGAGTTGCACTACTCCTGCTAAAACAAGGCCAATGGAGGTATCAATGGGTGAGGCGGACTGGCCTCAAGGGTCCTGTGACCTCAGTGACTGAGTCACTGTTGCTCTAGGGTGTGCTGCTTTGTAGGCCTGCCTGCAAGAAGACTGGAGGTGAACTTCAGTATTGATTGTGGTGGACAGGCCTTCAAGGTGGTAAGACACCTGGGCTTCTAAGGTCTTGCAAGGCCTTCTTAGGTCTAGCATAGGAATATGCTCCCTCAGGAGAGTGGTCTGGTGGACTGTTCATGAAGGCTGAACCTGGTTCCCCAGTACCAAATTCGGCAGCTCTGGCGTAGTGCCACATCCTTTCCCCCGATGAACACCATACTGTCCCACTGAAAGACAATCGCACTGCCTTCCGCTACAACCCAATTGTGCCCTGCTATATACACCTGGATGTGACTCAATTCAATTTATGCACAAGAGTAATATGCTACCTGGAAAAAAAAGTAACTTCCTGGAAAAATCAAACCCTCATATGGAATGCAAGATTAAGTAAAGCATGTAAAATGTAAGTAGAACAACATGGTTACCTTAACACTTTTACACTCATTATTCAGAAATCAAGAGTGTTTATGCCTGAAACTTTAAGCAACACTACAGATCCCGGGAGGGACCAGTATCACTGTTCATTGCTTATATCCTTATGAACCGTGAGCAGTATGGTTTAAAAAGACTACATCGCTGAACACAGAGCCGTGGTATGCATTTTATAAACTAAAATAAGAAAAAAAGCGGATAAGGATCGCATTAATCAGTTTCCACTCCACCCATCAACCAGGTATTGCAGTACCTCCAGGAATGGTGCACTTCCCCACCCGGGGAAAACAATGCTGTTCAAAGAAAGAGGAGAAAACAAAAGTAGCGCTTCGCTGGCAAACTCTGTAAAGTGGCACTACTGTGTTTGGGTGTTAATAAAACCAATCTGGCCACTTTATGAATGCTCTGTAATGCTTTAGTTATTTATTTTTCGTATTTTGAACCTGTTTTTTCTCTCCGTAATAAACTGGCACCTAAAGAACCACCGCAACAGAAGCAGGCTGCACGATCGGCCAACCAGTCCTTGCCACTCCTGACTCCTCCTCTCAGCTCCACAGCACTCAGAGTTCGGCGCGCGCGCGCCCGCGCCAAGAGGCAATTACCACGCGGAAATCTTAACAATCAAGGCCTGCCCCTAGAGACGACATTGGTCCTATCTCTCTGGGGGCAGGCCAGAAGCATTTAGCAGGGCCGTGATAGGTAGCGCTTTCGCGCTATGAAAGATTGACGGCCCTGCTCTGCAGAATCCGGGAGCTCTGCAGGAGTTTGATTGGCTGAGCCGCCCGCTCCGAGATTTTGCGCACACAGGGCCAATTAAAGCCCAAGTTTCTGCCCCCCGCCGGGAGAGTTATTTCCCGCACAAATGGGAAAAATGTCGCCCATTTGTGCGGGAAATAGCCCAATCTGGCAACACTGTTCACATGCTTGTGATGTGATTGCGCGAGGATTAACAAGAGCAGTGAGGCATTGCGCAAGGCATAACAGGAGCAGTGAAGCAAAGCAGAAGACGTCATTACGCACAGCATGTGGCAGCCATATTGAATTGGACAGCAAACCATACCAGCGGCACAATGTGATGATGATCATGATATAAACATTTCTTTATATCTCCCACTTTTCCAAGAACACTGCACTATTCAGTGTTAACACCTGCCGGAAACCGACGAAACAATAATCTGACCCTAATGGGGTGAGTTCTCTTAACACACGCAGCATTTGTACCAGCAGGGCTGCCTTTTTATGCTGCTTTTAAACGCTGCTTCAAATCGCCTTGTGCATGATCACAACCACCCTGAGTGATGCATGCCTTTTATCACTTATGTTTATTATTTGAACACGAGATCAGTATAGTAGGTTTCTGCAATGTTCTGATATATCTCTATGCTCCCCTTTTCCCTACAGGTTGATGTCGTAGATCTGCAGGTACCACTTTTTTTGGGTGCTGTAATTGTGGTCACTTAGTTAATTGATTAGGGACCACTACCAAAAAGTGTGGATAGATCTTGCATCGGTCCTGAAGAATTTCCTTCGAATAGAAACAATGGCAAGAAACATGTTGACCCCGATAGCGCACGTCCCCGTGACCTTATAACAGAGGTGCGCAATATTCACGTTTTTAACCAGGAGAGTGGCCACTATCATTAAAATAGTTCTAGGTGGACCACTACCTCCTGTTTTAGCCCCACTTCTATACTTTCTACATCTACACTCACTAGGGCCCTCACACGCACTGCACCTTACGGCATAAGGAAAAAAGATCTCCGCTAAAAGGCCCCGACAAGGGCGCCTATTGGGTATTGCAGCGCCGACCCGATAAGGAGCAGACCCGATGATGAAGCAAGACACCCCACTGATAGAGGGGGTGTGAGGGTCTTTTTCCGAAAGGAGGAAACCTCCTCCTGCTTCTAGTGTGCACTTCTGAACACACTACTTACACATCAACCGACAGTGTTCACTAGGAACTGCATACCATTCTGTTTTTGTTGTACACAAGGGCTCGTATGCTGGACCTGGATAAATATAGCCTGCAGTCCCTCCTCCATTGTTAAAAAGTTTATGCACGGGTGATCCCCGCAGGACTTTTTCTCAGGTTACCAGGGAGATACCAGTGGTTTCCCTGGCCCACACAAGACACAGGAAATTATTATTTTTCGCTGTTGTCATTTTTACTAGTCACCTGATACCTCCATACCACAGGATGGATGAGTACCAGGGACTTAGTTTTGGCGATGATGTATCAGCCGAGATTCTCAGAACTCCATCCCTACTGGGCGTTGATGGGAACTTAGCGTCCGGCAGCCAGTCGGAAGACTGGACTTCCCTCTCCACCCTGAAACGCGAATGGCTCAAAGTAACCTTACATCGGGCCATGATGACTGAGTATCTGCGGGCTAACATAGCCCCCAATGGATTAATGGTCAACAACTTCCCGCGCTTAT
The DNA here is from genome assembly GCA_963921515.1 of Calotriton arnoldi. Taxonomy (NCBI): domain Eukaryota; kingdom Metazoa; phylum Chordata; class Amphibia; order Caudata; family Salamandridae; genus Calotriton; species Calotriton arnoldi. Next base: position 2,065,821 of record CAWUFW010000488.1, on the reverse strand, counting down.
TCTTAGAGGATGCAGTTTTTAAAAAAGAGTGGTCCCTAGTTGCATGGAAATGCACTAGGGACTGGCTCATCCTCATCATTAATACTGCAAAAAGGATTGCAGACGCATTACTAATAAGAATACAGACTGCGGAAGGGGCAATTAAGGTGACTGTTCAATCCACAGTGTTCAAGATCAAACTCGTAGAAATTAATGCGGAGATTGCAGACAACAGGGAGTATCTGATGAAGCAGAAAATATCTAAGCTTCAGAAAGATATCAATAAGTTTGACAAAGAAAAAGTTTACCCATATTTAAAAGCGGACTATACTGCACCTGGGACAAGCTATTCATCAGATGAGAGCTCGAACCCATCTAGGAGAGGCTCCTCATCAAATAGCGAGTCCAGCAATGGGAGCTGGAGCAACAAAAACCCACGACAAAACATACACCCAGCGTATCCCCCATATGGGCCACCACCGTACCAGGGACCCCAGTTCTGGCAGTACCCTATGTATCATCAGGGACCCCCACCCTTCTTCCAACAAGGCAATGCACCTCCTTTTTTAGACAGAGGTTGGGGCAGAGGAAAAGGGCGCAGAAGAGGTCACCAAAAACTAGTACAGTGGCAGGAACAACCGACACACTCTGTGGAGACAAGGAGCCAGACAAGGGGTAAGAGAAACTAATAATCAATCTCTCCCCGAGACCTTTGACACCTACTGAAGAGGTTGTACTCCAAAAAGGGTTAGGTTTCGTCCCTACCCCCAAATATGACAAATTCCGTGACGCCTGTGAAATTCAAGGCTTTTTCCGCAAAATACGCCTTAAGGCGTTTTTCCAAGACAATCCCATGCCAACTGAGGATTACTCGGGGCTGCGAAACCCCTCCACGTTTACACCCAACAGTGGGATGGTACCCCACGAAGCCCTTACCTTCGAGCAAGCTGTGCTCAAGGATCTCAAGAGCAGTATAACATCTGCCCCCTTTCACAACTTATCCTCTAATGAACTGGCAGCCATCAGGGCTCTGGCGGATGACCCCTCTATAACCATTAAACAGGCTGACAAGGGCGGAGCCACTGTCATTATGTCTACTGTTGACTATGACACAGAGTGCCTACGACAATTGAGCAATCGGAGATACTACACCCCCATAAGAGAAGACCCTACACCTCGGCTTGCCACTACCATTTCCACCATGGTCTTTACAGCTGAAACAGAGGGTTGGGTCTCCAAGAAAGAGGCCACTTTCCTCGTCATGAAAAATCCTAAGATCCCATATTTCTACACCCTGCCCAAAGTGCACAAGGGGGTCTCCCCGGTCCCCGGGAGACCCATTGTCTCAGGGATCGGTTCTATCCTTGAGCCACTGTCTAAGTTCTGTGACTATTTCCTTCAACGCCTGGTGAGGGCCACTCCCTCTTTTATAAAAAGACACCTCGGACGTCCTGCGTCTACTCGAGGGGGTCCAACATCCAGAGGAGGTGAACCTACTGGTAACCCTGGATGTTGAGGCCCTCTATACCAATATTCCCCAGAGGGCGACCTTGGACGTGATTGAGGATGTATTAAGCAGGATGGAGTGGAGCTCCTCGACCCCAGTGGCTTTCATACTTGAGTGTGCTACGCTAGCCCTCACGGAAAACTTCTTTGAATACAATAAACAATTGTATCACCAAACACAGGGCACATCCATGGGGAGCACATTCGCGCCGAGCCTGGCATGCATGTACATGGCAGCGTTCGAGGAGAGGGAAACTCTTAATCCCAACAACCCCTTTCTGGCGAATGTGCTCCTATGGAAGAGATTCATCGATGACATCTTGATCCTTTGGAAAGGTGATCGGACAAGGTGCGAAGACTTTTGTAAATGGATGAATACCCTTAACCCTTACTTAAAATTCACCAGCACCATTTCTGAATGTGAGATACCGTTCCTGGATCTCTTGATCAAGTTAGATGGTGGGCACATCCCACTACACACTATCGTAAACCTACGGACAAGAATAGCCTGTTGGATTTTAGTAGCCACCACCCAAGAGCCCTCAAACAAAATCTACCGTTTGGACAGTTCCTCCGCATTCGAAGGAACTGTAGCTCAGTAACAGACTTCCAAAAGGAGTCCAAAGTTCTAGCCACGCACCTACGCACAAGAGAATATCCCCAACGTAACATATCTCTCTCTCTAAAAAGAGCAAGAAACAACAACAGAGAAAGCTTGTTAGAGACCAAACCAAAAGAACTGGGTGACTCTGTCACGTGCGTTACCACGTTTACACCTGATTCCAACTGAGTAAAGAACATCATCAAAAAACATTGGGGCATCCTGAACACAGGTAGTCTGCACCTTCCAACCCCGAGGTTTGCCTTTAAACGGACAAGCAACCTCAAAGACATGCTCATACATACCAGACCAAAGGTCCACAATACTAATATACAGAGATCCCTGTGGGACCTACCACCAGTGAGGGGGCACTACCCCTGCGGCTCGTGCACTGTGTGTCCTTTTACAAAAATGACTAAAGAGATCACATTTGCGAATGGGTTCAAGTGGCAGATCAATAAGGATACAAATTGCAACACGACTAACTGTATTTACGTGTTAACGTGCCCATGCCAACTCCTTTATGTAAGAATGACTACCAGACCAGTGAGAACACGGATCACAGAACACCGTAGTAATTTCAGGTGCCACAAGACAAACACCAAAATGACAACACATTTTGACCAACTGCGCCACCCACCAGACTAAATCAGGTGGTGTGTCCTAGAAGCACACCCCGGTGTGACCAAAGATACCCTTTTCAGAATCGAACAGAGATGGGTGTTGCGATTAGCCTCAGACAGAGAGTGTCTCAATGAGGACATCCCATGGGGGGCCCTGATAAGATGACAATTTGACCAGACTTTGGCCTTATCACCACATTGATCATTGTCACAAACAGGTTCTAATGATACTAACTACCTTTAACAGACGTGACACACCCATCCTGTGTATGACTCAACAGAGGACTGCTTCTAACCTATAGCTGATTGGCACGATCCAGGGGGACACCGAGCTGCTGCTCAAGTTGCGTGCCTACTTTTTTGGCATTAACTTACTATAATTCTTCCATGTCACGCTCTCTACACGTGACAGCCTCATCATGTGACCACACAATTACTACTACTAGCTTGTGAATGAATAATGTTGTGAGGCATGCAGTTACCTACTCCCTGTGATTGCATAACTTGGGTGGAACCCTGATAGGTCTATTTCTTTCTAGACCAATATTCATCCGCTAGTACCACCACACGGATCGGCAACACATCACTCACCACTTCTAATATGATGCTGAATACGTAGTGGTTCCGAGCACCTACTTGTACATAACTATTTTCACACACCTTAGTTTGAACACCTTGATGCTGAATACATAGTGGTTCCGAACACCAACTCGCACATAACTATTCTCACATACCGTAGTTTGAACACCTTGACTCTGCCTTGCCATTGATTGGCACCGCACTATTTGCCACTCCCAACAAGGTGCAAGATTGGCTACGCACTAATTGCCACTCCCAACATGGCGCCGGGCGGTGTCTGGGTTAACGCTCTATGCAGTGCAGACGCGAAGGAGGAAGGACCCGCCCACCGCGCTGGCCGCCGAGAGGATATACGGAGCAGCGCTCGTACCTACCAGTATCCTACCAGGACCGGCAGAGTGAGGGTAGGTCTTCCCGCCAACAGCGTGGATACTCAAGTAAGTGCAATCGCCCAGACGAGACCGCTGGTGGTTAACTTTGGCCCTTACACCACTCGCATCAGGGGCTACGGGAGACAAGATCTTTGAGCCCTTACATCGCTCACTCAGATATTGTGCCCTGAGACGCTTACCTCAAAACCTGTGTGCTTATACACTACCGGGCGCCCGCAGAGGGGTGTGGCCGTACTGGGGACGTTGGGACGATCTTTCTCAAGCCTGAGGTGAGTCCATTGGGACTCCTTGCTTCCTTCTTACGTAGTTGGCGATGTTGTTGACGAGATGCGGGGCTTGTTCTCTGACTCACGTGGCGACTGATGGCACCCGAGTCTGTCCCTCAGCGTTACCTCCGTGGTTGCGCTTTGGGGGTCAGACTGAGGGGGCTACATTGGCTACTGTGGGCTCGGTAAAATATCACGAACGCTTCTCATTAGCATCGACCCTAACTCCTGGGGTGCTTTAGCCTTGAACGTACCACATCGCATTGAGCTCCTTACAAACTCTACCAATCATGATATAAACATTTCTTTATATCTCCCACTTTTCCAAGGACACTGCACTATTCAGTGTTAACACCTGCCGGAAACCGACGAAACAATAATCTGACCCTAATGGGGTGAGTTCTCTTAACACACGCAGCATTTGTACCAGCAGGGCTGCCTTTTTATGCTGCTTTTAAACGCTGCTTCAAATCGCCTTGTGCATGATCACAACCATCCTGAGTGATGCATGCCTTTTATCACTTATGTTTATTATTTGAACACGAGATCAGTATAGTAGGTTTCTGCAATGTTCTGATATATCTCTATGCTCCCCTTTTCCCTACAGGTTGATGTCGTAGATCTGCAGGTACCACTTTTTTAGGGTGCTGTAATGGTGGTCACTTAGTTAATTGATTAGGGACCACTACCAAAAAGTGTGGATAGATCTTGCATCGGTCCTGAAGAATTGCCTTCGAATAGAAACAATGGCAAGAAACATGTTGACCCCGATAGCGCACGTCCCCGTGACCTTATAACAGGGGTGCGCAATATTCACGTTTTAACCAGGAGAGTGGCCACTATCATTAAAATAGTTCTAGGTGGACCACTACCTCCTGTTTTAGCCTCACTTCTATACTTTCTACATCTACACTCACTAGGGCCCTCACACGCACTGCACCTTACGGCATAAGGAAAAAAGATCTCCGCTAAAAGGCCCCGACAAGGGCGCCGATCGGGTATTGCAGCGCCGACCCGATAAGGAGCAGACCCGATGATGAAGCAAGACACCCCACTGATGGGGGGTGTGTGAGGGTCCTTTTCCGAAAGGAGGAAACCTCCTCCTGCTTCTAGTGTGTACTTCTGAACACACTACTTACACATCAACCGACAGTGTTCACTAGGAACTGCATACCATTCTGTTTTTGATGTAGGCAGGCGGCCATCTTGGGTGAAGTGTCAAAGCTCACTATAGTTTGTGCATGAATTAAAGAATCAGCGGTACAACAATTTATTTTAAATGCACAAAAGACTTCGTATTAGTGCATATTAGCTTCACTTTACCACACGTTTCACTGTGGATGTGGATATTAAGCCAGCTTGTTTCATGAGTGCTAGTGGTGTTTTTATTTGAAATACGGACTCTACAGTGAGAACAAGAGACTATACAAATAATTTTGAGAAAGAAGTACATATTTATTATGTAGTGAAGAATGGATAGTGGTTTATTACATTTTGCCATACACTGAACAATTCCACATAATATACATTTATCTTCGTTTGTGTCCTGTATTTCTTCTTACACTGAGCCAGCAAACATTTTCATTATGTCCTCCGCAGGCATTTTGCCTGCAGGATCTGAACCAGTTTTGAGATGGATTGAATGGAAAGAGTACTTCCTTAATATATCGAACAGTGTATTATGATGGTAAAATGTCTCTGGAACACAAGAAACGCATTATCTTGCATTCATTAGGCTTGCAAGGACTAAAAACCTATAACCAAATGAACAAACCTTTTACAGGTGGTGGTGATAGTAATGCTTTCAATATTGCCTTGGCTAATTTGGATAAGCACTATTTTTTTTCAAAGAAAGCAACTGAAGTCTTAGTCAATTGACAACTATGTTAGTGAATTACGGAAGTTCACAACAGATTGTGCGTTTGATGATTCGTTGAATTATGCATGCCTCAAATCCTGCAATTCAGGAAAGGCTATGGATGAATGGGGATGCATGTTTGGATGATGTGCTTACATTTGTACACAAAGCAGCGACATCTAGTAGATGTGCGAGTGCATTGAGGACAGAAGTAACGAAACTGCCTGAGACGGCTGATAAAATAAAAGCAAGCACAAGACAGAAATATGCAGCAAATACACCTAGAAGGGCAAAGGTATACAAAGAACCACCCAAGCACTATAGGTGCCGAAGTGCTGAGCATTTGGCATTTGCGAAATCATGTCCTGCTAAAAAAAGTGAAGTGTAGCACTTGTGGCGTATTGGGGCATTATGCAAAGTTATGCAGGAGGAGAACAAAATCAGTTAAATGTCTAAGGGATTATAAAGGATCCAATGGTGACACTAGTAGTAATGATGTAGGCAGTAATGCATTAATTATTTGTAAAGATCAAGGGTGCAGAATCTTTTCAAGATGGCATACTCGTGTATGGGAAAAGCAGGTTATAGCATGATAAAATTTTGGAGCAAATGTTGAGAATTTTGGGTTCACATGGTTTGACCATCGAATATTCCAATTGTTCATTTGCAAAGACAGCAGTGTTACCTATCTAGGACATGTAATTAATGATGATGGCATTAAACCTAAGCCTACTCTGATTGATGCCATTCAGAGAACACCAGCTCCAAGTTGCAAGGATGAGGGCAGTTCATTTATAGGTTTGGCAGAATTCTGCTTGAAGTAGATTCCAAACTTTGCGGCAAGAACATACAACATAAGACAATTGCTAAAAAATAACAGCAAGTTTGAGAGGTCACCTGATTGTGAGTTAGGTTTTTGTAGTGTGAAAGAGTGCATTACGAATGTGGCTCCATTGAAAAGTTTTGACCCAGGTGCACACAGAGTAATTACCACAGACACACGCAGCAAGGAGTTGGGGACTGTCCTAACTCAGGTGGAAAGGGATGGGAAGGAGAATGTTGTCGCCTATGCCTCCAGATCACTATCACCTACGGAAGAAAAATATTCTGTAATAGAAAAAGAAACACTGGCTTGCGTTTGGGTGACAGATCATTTTATAGAGTTTCTGTGGGGAAAATGTTTCACATTGAGGTGTGATCACAAACTGTTAGTGAAAGTGCTTACAACTGAAGGCACCATTAATACATCAGCCAGGGCGACGAGCTTGTTTGTCAGATTGCAGGACTACAATTAGAAAGTAGCATTTTTTCGTGGTAAGGAAAATATGATTGCTGACTTCTTATTGAGAATACCTAAATATAACAATTGGAAATGTGTGAAGATGAATTGTGGAATTCAGACCAAATTGCATATCTACATCACCAGGGAGACACTTGTATCAAAAGAGACATATGGAAGGCAGAGTATACAAAAGATGAGGTGTTGACCAAGGTTAGAGAACATCTTAACAAGGGGTGGCAGAGCAAGGTAGAAATGGGAAACTTTATAAAACCGTTTTGGAAGGTGAGATACGAACTTGGTGTGCAGGGAGAGTACATATGGAGAGGGGAGAGAGAAATTTCACCAAAACATTTGAGGAAATCAGTGGTGAATTTATGTTATGAGGCACATTTTGGCATTGTCAGGACTAAACAGGCCGTTAAAGAATCGTTCTGGTGGCCTGGGATGGACACAGAAATAGATATGTTTGTGACTGTGAGGTCTGCAAAACAGCTGACAAATCCTTAGACAAGTTGAGACCTCCAATGGGCATAAGTCATGTATCTAATTCCCCATGGGAGTGCGTAGCTATTGACATAATAGGTCGAATAGGTACAGAACTCAAGTATCTCATAGTACTTATAGATATGTTTTCCGGATGGCCTATCCTTAAAATTGTGGACAAAGTGGACATTAATGAGGTTTTGCAATTTCTAGATCAGGTATTTTTGTTGGAAGGTATTCTAGCGAACTTACTTAGTGATAATGAGATGCAATTTAAAGCCATTAAAACCAAAGAATACTTTGAGAGATGAGGTATTAAGCACATGATAACTGCATTGTACAACCCCAGGTAGCCATGGTATGGTCGAGCGCTTTAACCAAGTTATAAAGAACACCATTTAGTGTGCTGTAAAAAACCAAGATGGATTGGAAGATCAGCTGGAGGAAATGGTTTGGACATACAGAGTATCGGTGTGTGAAGCCAGGAGGTAATCTCCTTTTGTTTTAATGAGAGGGAGCAACCCAAGGACCAAGTACACACTGGGATGGTTGTTAAGATCCACAGTGTCAGAGGAGTCAGTAAAAGGGAGGTTGGGATCGGTGCAATTAACTGAAAGGATTGGTATGACAACAAACATGCAACAACAAAAAATTTGAAATTGTAGTGGGACAATGGGTAAGAGTAAAGAAACCCGGTAAGGTACCAAAAGAAGAAAGTAGGTTCTATGAGCCAATAGAAGTCATGGAAGTGCTGAACAATGCTGTATGGCTAACTGATGAAAGGGTGTGTAATGGGGGTGAGGCCGAGCTAGCCAAGATGGCGGACGTGCCTGTTTAGGGCTCTGCATGCGAGCCTGACCATCGACTCTCATCCTGGCCGGTGGTGCATTGTAGGGACCACACGAACCAGGGGGAAGCTTGCTACAACGCACTGCTCCCTTGCTGATGTCCTGGGGCCGTGGGAGGCATGGCAGGGGAAGCTGCTGATCTGGAGCTGCCGGGCCACTCTCAAAATGGCGGCATCTGGCCTTCACTCACCTGACTGGTGGCTGTGGCGTTGTCCCGTGACATCCGTGGGGCCGCAGGGCAAACAAGCGGAGAGGCCTCTCCCCACCGACACCACCCCTCGGCGTGCTGCGCCCTTGACAGTGGGGGGCCTCTGCTGAGGGTTGGACCTTCCGGGACCCGTGGTAACACACCGTCGCATGCTGCCTGATCCGGTGCGGCTGTGTGTGTGCAGGCGGTGCTGATCTGTTGGCCCGTGTGGTGTAGAGGCAGAGCTGAGGATCCTGCCACAGGCCCCCCCGCCACGGTACCTGGTTTGAGGTGCGACGGAGGGCCACATGTGCCTGCTGGGACCGAGCTGTGTGACCTGCCACTGGCCTCCTTTCCCCCACTGTGCTCCTCATGCATGGGCTTCCTCAGCCTGCTCTGCTCCTGAAGGGCCGGTGAAATGCAGAACCGCCACGGAGATATGCCCTGAGGCCCTCCGGTGCCTCAGTGGACCGGACCCGGCCTGTTGCCTGCACCGAGGCCGGTATCGACTCCAGCGGCTGTGAGGACTGCAGCGAAGCCGGCTTTCCAATGTGCTCCCGTCAGGCACCTGCTGTAGATTCCAGAGGAGTAGTGAGTCAAGTGGTGTGCCCAGGCGGAGGCTGCCAAATTCGGGCCTCATCTGGGTCCCTGTATCCGCGCCATAATCGCGGCACTGATGCCCTGTGGGTGCCCCTACTGAACATCAGACACGGGGCCTGGACAGGTGAGGATCGTGGTGGTGTTCCCAGGTGCGGGTTGCCGGCCTGGGCCCCCTTCCAGGCCCCAGGGTCGGCAACATAATCGAGGCGCAGGGGTAAATCTGGAGAGCCGGGCCCTGCCTATTCCTGACGCTCCTCTGCTCTCTGATCCCCTGGCCCTGAGTGCAGCGGAGGGGGCGTAATTGCTGGCTCCTCCCCCCAGGGAATGCCCCCTCACAACGTTTGGCCCCTGTCTTGGCACCATAATCGAGGTGCGGTGGTGTGCAGGTGTTGGGTGGCCGAAATCCAATGACGCCCTGTATTGCTGCTGCGTTTCTGCCAGGGCCTGCCCAAGCCTACCTGACTTTCGCTGAGAGGAGTCTCCCACGGAACCACTGGTGATGGCCTTTCACGACTCTTGGTCTCCTGATTCAGCGCTCCAACTTAGGCACAAGGGCCATCTTACGGGACCGAAGCCCTGCACTTCCGTCTCACTCTTTTCAGATCCCGTAGACCTGCGGCCGGGGCCGTGGCCCCTTCTTGCTCCCTGGAGGGGTCCCTGTCTGGCGTGGACACCGGACTGTGGGGGGTAAGTGGTAGCGGGTGCTTCCGTCTGCTTGGCTGAGGCCGGGCCATCACTTCACCCTGAACACGAAGGACCACTCATGCTACTTTTCTCTCCGACGAGCTTTGGAACAGGGGCTGGATGTCAATTACCCCACCACAGATGTCCCCTGCGGGGCCCCCTGCAGGATCGCCCCACGACATCGGCAGACTACACTCGACCACCAGGTCTCAGATGCTCGCTCCTGCGCAGCGGCCGTCTCCGGCCCCAGGTGCCCTGCAGGGGAAGGAGGAACATGCACCGGCCCTTACCACATCCGTCAAGCTGGACAAAGTGCTGGCGTCCATAGAACACTCCAGGATCACTATGGAAGAAAGGTTCTGAGCCTTGGCCACCGACCTCAACTTTCTCCGAGACGCCCACCGCAAGCTTGTTGACAGGGTCACGGACGGAGAGAAAGCCCTTTCTGCCATGCAACCCCTCATGAAGGATCACCTGGTGGCAATTTGCGATCTTATGGGCAGGGTTACACAACTATAATGCAGGGTTGACAACTTGATGGCCGCTCCCGGAGGAGCAACATTCGGATTTTGGGACTTCCGGAGGGGTTCAAAGAGACCAACCCCATGGCCTATTTAGAGACCTGTCATTCACACCTGCTTTGGACTTCACCCCCTTTTGCTCCCTCGAAAGGGCTCATCGTGTCCCAGCTTGCCGCCCACCTCCGGGGTCCCCCTCTCATCCGATGCTGGTGAAACTCCTTCACTTCAAAGACAAGGACGCGGTGCTTTGAGCTGCCAGGCGGAGTGGGACTCCCCAAGTGGAGAACAATCATATCATGATATTTCCTGACTACACCGCGCTGTTCAGCGCCAGCGATCCTCCTACCTAGAGGTGAAGCGTTGCCTTTGCCAGCGGGGAATACAATACTCGTTATTGTTCCCAGCATGCTCTCAAGACCATCTTCGAGGGGGCTACCTTCTTCTTCACCGACCCCGCTGAAGCATGGGACTAGACTGGCCAGAACACGAAAGTCTCTCAGCTGTCGGACGCTGATTGCACCCTGCAGGCACGGGGGTCCCAGGGCAAGCGATGACGCAAGAAAAGTACCAAGGCATGCACGAGGACCTTGCCCCAGGGATCCCTGGCTAGCTCTCCCAACCTGGAACAAATCATCGCTGACCGTAGGCGTGCCCTGCAGGTGGCGGATTTGGGAACCGCCTCTGCAGCCACGGACAATGAGAGGTGCCCCCACATTTTCACTTCTGAGGAAGGCTCCAGCAGGTCGGGCACCTCCCGAGCTGACTCACCAAAGCCTCCCATTGTGACCCCCCAGACTGCAGACACTCTCATCTAGCTACTCGACCCTTGCCTCAGCTTAAGTACCAATTTGACACTGTTGATGTGTTTCCTTGTCGCTACCGGCCTTTCTTTCATACTGGTGTTCTTTTTATGGGCTGCTCACTTCGTCTGCTCCGGGCACATACTTTGCTTGCTTCACACAATATATTACAGTATTTGCATCATGTTCCTTTTGGACGTACCGTCAGTTGCGGTAGGTCCCTGGCATTGGGAATACTCCCCTCCCCAGTTGATACACATCCTGGTTGCTCCTTTTCTCCTGCCAACCCTAACAATACGGTGGGTGGGTAGTACCGGGTCTTGGGATCAGGCGCAACTCCAGGGGGACATGGCCTACTGATGTGTTCTCCACATACCCATAACACCTTGCCATGACTCCTTCCACTGACAACTATCTCCTCACTCTTAACACTCGAGGCATGCACATGGTGTACTCTTACATCAAGCGTCAACAGGCGCAGACAGCATTTTTGCAGGAGACGCACCTCACCACCAGGGACCTGGGCAACTGCCAAGTGAAGGAGGGGTATCTTTTGTGCCACCACCTACTCAGTCTTCGTGCGAGGGGCCATGGTATGGATCCGTCCGGTGGTCCCTTTCCAGGAAACTCGCAGGGTGGTCGACAAGAAGGGTCGGTACGCACTCCTCGAGGGACACTTAGATGGCCACCCTGTACTCCTAGGTAGTATCTATGCACCCAACAGGGATCAGGGGAGATTCTGGGAGTCCCTGTCCAACAAGTTGGCCCACTACACAGAGACGCCATGGATACTAGGGGGAGACTACAATTGTGTGCTTGACCTTTCCTTTAAATAGTTCCCACCCTCCCCCGTTCTCCACCTTACGTTCAGACGAAGCGCTTCCGTGCTTAGGTACACCACTGGTCGCTAACAGACGCATGGAGATCCCGGCACCCTACGACAAAAGTATACTCATTTCACTCTATTCCGCATAGCCTCTATGTGCGCCTCGACCGCTTCCTCAGCTCTCCCACTAATCCAGCATGTGGATTACTTAGGCCGGGTCCTCTCTGACCATAACGCGCATCTTCTGACCCATAGGTGGAGGACCCCCTTAACCCCTGCTCCCACTTGGAGGCTTGCGCGAGATTGTCTCAAGGACCAGGTCTTCCGTCAGGAGCAGGAACCCAACATCCGCTGTTATTTTTCTAAAAATTACAACAAAGCGTCCACCAGGTCACTGCAATGGGATGCCTTCAAGTTTGTGACTAGGGGTGCTTGTATCAGGCAGATAGTGGGAGCCCGTAGAGTGCTTGAGAGAGACTTGAAGAAGGTGGAACACAATCTGGCCGCCTTTAGCAAGGCAGCCGACTCCACTCTGGCTTCTGGGGCCGGGCTGGTGGAGCCGAAGACCACCTACACGGCACTTCTCGAAGACTTGAGGCGCTACAACTTTAAGGCTCATGCCGCCAGGGCACGCCGAGAGGGTGACAGACCTGGCACGCTCTTGGCATGGTTGATCCATCAGGATACTGAATCTCACCCCATTACGGAGGTGGTCACCCCCTCTGGTGACAGCATCCGCACCCAAACTGGCATCCTGCAAGCCTTCTATCACTATTATGCCGTCATATACCGAGTGCCACTGACTGACCAGTCGGAACAAATGGACCAGTTCCTAGACTGCCTCATCTTACCCCAGATCCTCCCTCTCACGCGGACCTCCCTGGATGGAGAGATCACACCGGCTGATGTAAGGCAGGTGATCCTTCATCTGGCTCGAAATAAAACCCCAGGCCTAGATGGCTTGCCCTTAGAATACTAATGCGCTTTTTCAGCTCTCTTGGCACCTCAGTTGGCGGCAATGAATGGGGCGGGCCTGGAAGAAGGTGAGCTTTCCCACCCGCTTCGCAAGTTCCTTTTAGTCTCGATTCTGAAACCAGGCAGAGACCCACCCCTGTTAACTTCCTAAAGGCCAATTGCCATCCTTGGGGCAGATTATAAAACCCTGAGCAATATACTAGCCGACCGCTATGCCCAGGTCCTCCTGGGGCTCGTACACTTAGACTAGAATGGCTTCATCCCTGGCAGAAGCAGCTCTCAAAATCTTTCCCATCTTTTCCATGTCCAGGATTAGGCGGGGGTCGTTTTCCTCACACCGCCTGCCTCGTCCTCAACTTGGAGAAGGCATTCAACACCCTGTCCTGGGCTTACCTCTTTACTGTGTTCTGCTATATGGGAGTGTGTTAGAAGGTGGTTCTGACCATCTGAGCCGCCCGGATTTTTCGCTTTTTGAACACTTATTTGTTGAGCTTTTACTGTGGGAGAGTCTCATAAGTTGGGACTCACCCACAGTGAACTCATGAAGAAAGGGACTGCATGTGTATTTTACCAGTGTCCCTCTGGCGCGAGTAGACCTCTGCGCTGCAGCCAGAGTAAGGGGCACTGGGCTGGTTACATGCAAACACGTGTGTACATGCGTGTGCACAAGTGTAAGGGCTGCGCAGGACAGACTCCTGGCGTGCGCAGACCAGGAGCAACTACAAAGTGAATGGTGTGGCAGGACTTATGCAGAATTCGGTGGTGACATGGAATAGGCTTTCTACAATGGGAAGAAACATTTGAGGGAAAGTCAGAGTGCTTTACAGTGTTTATATCATTATTCTCTTATGAGGATAGGGAGCACATGGGCTAGTTTTACTTTCCTAGGGCCTACAAATTCCAGACACGCACCAAAGTCCACTGTAACTTAGGTGAGAAGAAGTATTCTGCAGAGTCCAAAGTCATATTTGTACTGCTTTTGGGTCATCCAGAAATGTTATATTTCTCTCAGTCTCTCAGGGCCTGGCTGGGGTTGACCCGGCCAGGCTGAATTGATGACCTTCCTCCCCCAGCCAGCCCTGCACAACAAGCATTCCAAGGGCGAAGGCCTCCACTCCAAGAAGAGAAGATGGGTGGAGCCACAGGCTCATCCATCAGCAGCTGTCACCTGGTGCCAGGCACCAAGCTGCTCTGAAGAGAAGGCAGCGAGGGGGAAAGGGGCTCTCAGAGACCATGTGACATGAGACCCCTGGACGACGCCATTTTGAACAAACCCAGAGGCCTGGGCGGGAAGGAGGGAGCAGGTGCAGAGAAGTGATGTGTCGCTGTGTGATAGGGCAAACAGAGACTTCCTGCCAGCCCCATCCCCAATTCTTAAAAAGAGTTTGCACAGGAAGAGGAGCTCTCTCTGGGGTGTGGTCTGCTGAGGCAGAAGGTGCTGGAGCCTGGCGCCATGGGCAGTTGGAAGGAGGAACCCCCTGACTGTCCCAGGATCCTGAATAGCGCCAGGAGAGGAGTCCAGGACCAGTGAGCAGGAGCCGGGGCCTCTGCGCATGGAGAAGAGAGGCCCAGGAGAAGAGCCAGGTGAGAGGCTGGCGCAGGGAGCCAGTGAAGACAGCTCCCTGCTGAGTTCACCCTCCTTGAGACCAGGAGGGCGAAGGAAAGTGCTCCCAGTGGCTGGGGAGCGCCACCAAGAGCAAGAAGAGGCCAAGATGAGGAAGATCGGTACCCTGGGGGCTGAGATATGCCCCCCAGAAGGTAGGCGACCTTTGACCTCTGAGGAGATCGACAACGAAGCGCGTGGGGCTTCGCCACCGGTCTTAAGTGTGCCCCCGGGGTGGGTCAGGTCCCAGGGGCTGTCCCCACAAGAAGATAAGCCGGGGAGCGCCATCGCGCTCCCCGTGAAACTGCCCCAAAAGGGGTGCCAGGAGCTCACCCTGGCCCCCGACGAAAAGGGAGACCGGAGAGCGCCGTCGCACCCCCTTGGATTGGAGAGAAGGGCCCGGGATCCCCAACTCCGGGCCCCGAAGCGAAGTCGGGGAGCGCCGTCGCGCTCCCCGTGAAAATGCCCCCACGGGGTGTCAGGAGCCCACCCTGGCCCCCGACGGAAATGAGGATAGGGGCGCGCCATCGTGCAACCCCCCTTTCGGGTGAAGGAAAGCCAGGGAGCGCCGTTGCGCTCCCCGTGAAGAATCTGCAGGGGCCCGGGACCCCATCTCCGGGCCCCGAAGTGGCGGAGGAAGGAGGGGGAGTGCCGTCGCGCTCCCCCGTGGCTGGAGGAAGGTGGGGGGACTGCTGTCGCACTCCCCCGAGGTCCCGCCCGACTGGCGGAAGACTTCACGTCTGCCCGCCGGAGCGGGCAGACCAAAACTGACTCTCCGACTCCCGCGGCCGCACCAGAGGGTGCGGGCCGGGTGGGGAGCCGGCGGGGGCAACCGGGGGTGGGCTCCCCGGGCTATCCTCGTTGCTGCAGTGCGGGAGGCCCGGGTGGGACCGGGCCTTCGTGAAGAGAGGAGCTGCCGGGGGTGGGCTCCCCGAGCCGAAACACTCACCGTTGGGCAGCAGGTGTCCGGGTGGGACCGGACCCCCAACGAAGGGCGGATGCGGCGCCGGGCCGCAGGAAAAGGCTGTGCGGCTCTCCCTGACACAGCGGGAGAGCCGCTGTTATAATATGCACGCACTGGCCACAGAGCACCCCATAATGCCTTGCAGGCCCGGACCGGCCTGCAAGGGAAAACAGCTTTTCCTCGGTTCGCGGTGGCCCCAGGAGGACGGGGTCACCGCCAAAGGTGTGACCAGGTGCAGGGGGAGCTGCAGGAGCAACAAGGTCTCCCCCAGCACGAAGGAAGAAAGTCCCTCCCTAAGTCTCTGGGGACTTGGAAAGAATAACCCCTCAAGGGCTCAGCCAGGCGTCATCAGCATCCCCATGGCTGGAACTTTTGTTCTACAGCTGGGGTGCCTTAGGGACTGCCTCAAGGTGTGAAGGGCTGACTTGGGGATGTTTGGAGAAGGGCATCCCCTGGAGGTAAAGAGGTGTAATTGCACCACAACTGCATTTATCACTTTTATTTCTTTTAGAGGGACTGTAAGTCACACGTGTAATGTGAAGTACCTGTGTAAAGTGGAGTCATAAGCAAAATGGGGTTATGTTGCCAGACATTCTTGCTAGGGTGTCTGGCTGTAAGTGCTTAATCCTCTGATTTTACCTGGGATGCCTTTTAGAGGCGGTGTATTGCAATGCGTTATAATGGTTAACAACTGTGATAAGTACTGTCATTTTAAGTGATGCTTAGACATGAATTCTTGCTGCTGCGTTAGGTGAAGAACAACCCAGACTGTTAGCCCCTAAGATGTAGAGGTGTATACGATATGGTCAGTAAGACATGTACAGGCAGGGTTATGTGTCACCAGGGCAGGTGGGCCTATTTTAAATGCTTGTTGAGATAATGGGGTGGGTCGCCCCTGGGATGGTGCCAGTGCGCAGGGCCCTCGCTCCAGATTATGTTCAACTAACTGCATTAGGGGGCAAGATGATGTGCATACATGGGCGTGGTGGTACTAGACCCCACCCCCCCTTTGGGAGGGGTGGAAATGTTATGCAATGTCACAAAGTAATTCCAACAGCTTATGTATATTTGTAAATTGTTGCATAGTATTGAGTAGTGTGTGCGTTTAATAAATGTACGCTTACTTTTATAAAGCAAAGTACAGACTGGACAATCAATTATTGAGTGTTATTTCTGCGTACTGGTAAATGGCGATTACTAGCCCACACCACCTCCCTTGAGTAAGCCTTAGACTGCTCTGCAACGCTACCCTCTGAGAGTCAGGCGCTGCACTAGGGTGTTTGGTTCTCAGTGAAGGACAAATGTGACATGTTATTTGTGCAGGCCTCACAGATACTGCCTTGTTTTCCAACATTGGTGTCTAGCGGCGGGAAACATAGTATCCCATTCTGGTGCGCATTTATAGCATTTGATAAGTCCAGTTTTGCCACACATTACCTATGCAGTAATGAGCAAATGGAAGAGCACAAGGCTCTGAGAAGGGTTCAAAGTTTTGGTTATGTGAACTAAAAGTATGGGAAAGGAAAGCCACGCGCACATATATGTCATGTGAAGATATTATGGTTTAAATGTAAACTGTATTGATATGACTGAGTTATGTTGAGTATCATGTGCTAGCGGGATGGTGCTTTCCAGGAAATGATTGCATACAAATGTTCTAAGCCATATTGTACACCTTTGAACCCTAACACTACATGCACTACACCTGCATGAGGAGGGTGTCTCCTCAAGAGATAGGGACAGCAACTGATACCTACATCACAGATGGGGGTGTAGGGGTGGATTGATCTTGGGGGGGACAGGAGAGGTAGGGGGTCCTGGGAGATTCCCACACTTTTTAAGGGCAGGGAGGGTTTCCACAGAAGGGGCCCTAGATATCCTTCCCCCGCTGAAAGTTTTCTTGCCATTGGCGCAAGCCAAAACCACTGGAAGGGTGGGGCAGGAGGGTTCTTTACCCCAGGTAGTAACACCTCAGGGGTTCCCATGGTGGGGGACCCCAAGAAACGTTTCCCACGGTGGGAGGAGGGTGTGGTAGAGTTGTGTGTCCGGCACGCCCCCCAGGTTAACTGGTGGGGGAGGTGAGCAACCCAGGGGTGGCCCATGGTAGTGGGTGGCCCCAAAGGAGGGTAGTTCTTGAGCAGGATGTGTAGTGGTAGCCCCTAGGTACCCTAGGTGGGCTAGGTAACTGACCCAGTGGAGATCTGAGTGGGGGTGATGTGCTCCCTAGATTCCAGGTGAAGGGTTAGTGGTGGACCCTGAGGTGTCAGGGTCGGGTAGGTGGTTACCCAAGGAAGCAACAGGATGTCATTCTGGAGCTGGTGTTGTGAACCTGAAGTGGTGGCTGGGGTGATGCCTAGCCGGTGACCAGTCAGGTAGGTCCTGTGGGGCTTGGACCCCAGGACCAGGAGCATGGGGGTGTTCCCCTAGTTCGAGGCAGGAGGTGGACTTCTGCAAGGTAGTACCACCCTGAACACAGGTGGGGCCTATCTTAAGTGAAGGGACCCTGTGTTTCCCAAAGGGGTGGTGCAGGCCTCGCCGGGATCTTTAGGGTCCCTGGCTGAGTGTGGTAGTACTACCCTGAAGGCAGGTGTGGCCTACCTTAAGTGAAGGGACGCTGCTCTTCAGAAGGGGTGGTGCAGGCCATCCAGGGATCATGAGGGTCCCTGGACGGTCTCCCAAGGCGTTGCAGGGAGACCGGGGAGAGCTATGAAAGGTGGGCCTGGGTGTAGCTAACTCGGGGCCCACAGGCTCTCTCAGGGTACTCCGGGAGGAGAGCGCGCCTCTCGGAGGGAAGGGTGCATAGGCCCTGTTCTTGCAGTGGAGAACAAAGAAGGGGTCTAGGTTCCCGGGGTAGTTTCCGTGTGGAGCTACTGACGGGGGGAATAAGCTGTAGGCTGTCTGACGAGGCACCCTCAGTGTTCCTCCCTGGCACTGCCAGTGTGGTAGTGAGGCCGGTCTGAGGTCCTATCAGGGAGCCAGGCCAGTGGCCGAAGGTGCTTTTCTGTGTGGGGAAAGTACGAATGGCTGTGCTTTCTTTAGGGAAGACAGTCATCCCGAAAGGGTGGTGGCAGCTGAATGACCCCAGCGGCAGGCTGAGGGTGAGGGTCTAGAGAGGTTGCATCTTTGGGGTGCAAGGACCAAAAGGAGAGAGGGTACTGGTTGGAACAAACTCTGGAAGGGAGACCAGCTAGTGACCCTGGGGGTAGGATCTAGACCTGTCCCAGGAGAACGCATCGGTGTTGAGGCACTGTACCCTTGTCCAGAGAACTGGTAGGCATAGTGTTGCGTAACCAAGGGCAAAGGTAAGCCTAGTTAGGCTGACTACATGTAGACTGTGAGTGACCTAGAGGTATCTAACCTGGAGCCCGGAGGGTTCTTAGGGTAGTCTGGGATCCCTGTCATGGGTGGAGGTCTCATGGATGGGAGGAGTAGGTGGTCTGAGCGGATAACTGGTGAGTAAGGGGGGTCTAGTCAGAACCCCTTATAACTAGTTATCGCTGACTACGGGAAGAATACCCATGTAGAGTGGCTATTTCTTCCCTGTAGAAATCAGTTGGGTGGGCGTGTGTTAGAAGGTGGTTCTGACCATCTGAGCCGCCCGGATTTTTCGATTTTTGAACACCTATTTGTTGAGCTTTTACTGTGGGAGAGTCTCATAAGTTGGGACTCACCCACAGTGAACTCATGAGGAAAGGGACTGCATGTGTATTTTACCGGTGTCCCTCTGGCGCGAGTAGGCCGCTGCGCTGCAGCCAGAGTAAGGGGCACTGGGCTGGTTACATGCAAACACGTGTGTACATGCGTGTGCACAAGTGTAAGGGCTGCGCAGGACAGATTCCTGGCGTGCGCAGACCAGGAGCAGCTACAAAGTGAATGGTGTGGCAGGACTTATGCAGAATTGGGTGGTGACATGGAATGGGCTTTCTACAATGGGAAGAAACATTTGAGGGAAAGTCAGTGTGCTTTACAGTGTTTATTCCATTATTCTCTTATGAGGATAGGGAGCACATGGGCTAGTTTTACTTTCCTAGGGCCTACAAATTCCAGACACGCACCAAAGTCCACTGTAACTTAGGTGAGAAGACGTATTCTGCAGAGTCCAAAGTCATATTTGTACTGCTTTTGGGTCATCCAGAAATGTTATATTTCTCTGAGTCAGCTCATAACCAGGGCCTGGCTGGGGTTGACCCAGCCAGGCTGAATTGATGACCTTCCTCCCCCAGCCAGCCCTGCACAACAAGCATTCCAAGGGCGAAGGCCTCCACTCCAAGAAGAGAAGATGGGTGGAGCTACAGGTTCATCCATCAGCAGCTGTCACTTGGTGCCAGGCACCAAACTGCTCTGGAGAGAAGGCAGCGAGGGGGAAAGGGGCTCTCAGAGACCATGTGGCATGAGACCCCTGGACGACGCCATTTTGAACAAACCCAGAGGCCTGGGCGGGAAGGAGGGAGCAGGGGCAGAGACGTGATGTGTCGCTGTGTGATAGGGCCAGCAGAGACTTCCTGCCAGCCCCCTCCCCAATTCGTAAAAAGAGTTTGCACAGGAAGAGGAGCTCTCTCTGGGGTGTGGTCTGCTGAGGCAGAAGGTGCTGGAGCCTGGCGCCATGGGCAGTTGGAAGGAGAAACCCCCTGACTGTCCCAGGATCCTGAATAGCGCCAGGAGAGGAGTCCAGGACCAGTGAGCAGTAGCCGGGGCCTCTGCGCATGGAGAAGAGAGGTTCAGGAGAAGAGCCAGGTGAGAGGCTGGCGCAGGGAGCCAGTAAAGACAGCTCCCTGCTGAGTTCACCCTCCTTGAGACCAGTAGGGCGAAGGAAAGTGCTCCCAGTGGCTGGGGAGCGCCACCAGGAGCAAGAAGAGGCCAAGATGAGGAAGATCGGTACCCTGGGGGCTGAGATATGCCCCCCAGAAGGTAGGCGACCTTTGACCTCTGAGGAGATCGACGATGAAGCGCGTGGGGCTCCGCCGCCGGTCTTAAATGTGCCCCCGGGGTGGGTCAGGTCCCGGGGGCTGTCCCCACAAGAAGATAAGCCGGGGAGCGCCGTCGCGCTCCCCGTGAAACTGCCCCAAAAGGGGTGCCAGGAGCCCACCCTGGCCCCCAACGAAAATGAGGATAGGGGCGCGCCATCACGCAACCCCCCTTTCGGGCGAAGGAAGGCCGGGGAGCGCCATCGCGCTCCCCGTGAAGAATCTGCAGGGGCCCGGGACCCCATCTCCAGGCCCCGTAGTGGCAGAGGAAGGCGGGGGAAAGTGGGGGGAGTGTCGTCGCACTCCCCCGAGGTCCTGCCCGACTGGCGGAAGACTCCACGTCTGCCCGCCGCAGCGGGCAGACCGAAACTGACTCTCTGACTCCCGCGGCCGCACCAGAGGGTGCGGGCCGGGCGGGGAGCCGGCGGGGGCAGCCGGGGGTGGGCTCCCCGGGCTACCCTCCAACGTTGCTGCAGTGCGGGAGGCCCGGGTGGGACCGGGCCTCCGTGAAGAGAGGAGCGGCCGGGGTGGGCTCCCCGAGCCGAAACACTCACCGTTGGGCAGCAGGGGTCCGGGTGGGACCGGACCCCCAACGAAGGGCGGATGCGGCGCCGGGCCGCAGGAAAAGGCTGCGCGGCTCTCCCTGACACAGCGGGAGAGCCGCTGTTATAATATGCACGCACTGGGCACAGAGCGCCCCATAATGCCTTGCAGGAGCAACGCAGTCTCCCCCAGCACGAAGGAAGAAAGTCCCTCCTTAAGTCTCTGGGGACTTGGAAATAATAACCCCTCAAGGGCTCAGCTAGGCGTCATCAGCATCCCCATGGCTGGAACTTTTGTTCTACAGCTGGGGGTGCCTTAGGGACTGCCTCAAGGTGTGAAGAGCTGACTTGGGGATGTCTGGAGAAGGCATCCTCTGGAGATGAAGAGGTGTATTGCACCACAAATGCATTTATCACTTTTATTTCTTTTATAGGAACTGTAAGTCACACGTGTAGTGTGAAGTACCTGTGTAAGGTGGAGTCATAAGCAAAGTGGGGTTATGTTGCCAGACATTCCTGCTAGGGTGTCTGGCTGTAAGTGCTTAATCCTCTGATTTTACCTGGGATGCCTTTTAGAGGCGGTGTATTGCAATGCTTTATAATGGTTAACAACTGTGATAAGTACTGTCATTTTAAGTGATGCTTAGACATGAATTCTTGCTGCTGCGTTAGGTGAAGAACAACCCAGACTGTTAGCCCCTAAGATGTAGAGGTGTATACGATATGGTCAGTAAGACATGTACAGGCAGGGTTATGTGTCACCAGGGCAGGTGGGCCTATTTTAAATGCTTGTTGAGATAATGGGGTGGGTCGCCCCTGGGATGGTGCCAGTGCGCAGGGCCCTCGCTCCTGGTTATGTTCAACTAACTGCATTAGGGGGCAAGATGATGTGCATACATGGGCGTGGTGGTACTAGACCCCACCCCCCCTTCGGGAGGGGTGGAAATATTATGCAATGTCACAAAGTAATTCCAACAGCTTATGTATATTTGTAAATTGTTGCATAGTATTGAGTAGTGTGTGTTTAATAAATGTACTCTTTTATAAAGCAAAGTACAGACTCAACAATCAATTATTGAGTGTTATTTCTGCGTACTGGTAAATGGCGATTACTAGCCCACACCACCTCCCTTGAGTAAGCCTTACACTGCTCTGCAACGCTACCCTCTGAGAGTCAGGCGCTGCACTAGGGTGTTTGGTTCCCAGTGAAGGGCAAATGTGGCATGTTATTTGTGCAGGCCTCACAGATACTGCCTCGTTTTCCAACAGAGTGGGACCCAAATTGTATCATACACGATGCTATTATACTCAAATCCCTCCTCCCGAATCCGTTTGGGCCGCTACATCTCGGCTCCCTTCCCAGTGGGCCATGGAACGCACCAGGGATGTCCGCTCTCCCTCCTACTCTTTGCCCTCGCTATGGAGCCGCTAGCTGTGCACCTTCGGGGGGAGGGGAAGGACTGGGGTATCCCCTTAGCGAGTGAGACCCACGGCGTGTCCCTCTATGTAGACGGCCTGCTCCTCTTCATACGAGATGTTTTGGTCGACCTCGACCCTCTTCGGGTTACGCTGTCAAACTTTGCTGCCGCAGCTGGACTGCATGTCAATTTGGCAAAGTCCGCCGTTTACCCTCTCAGCCCTGACCTTCCTCCGCGAGAGGTGTGCATTGGCGACTCTCACCTCGCATGGCACACGCAGGTCCCTCGCTATCTGGGTGTGTATCGGTGCCATACGCCCCAAGACTTGTACGAGGGAAACCACTGCAGGGCTTTAGCAGGTATACGCTCCCAGGTTGGCTTTTGGAGCACCCTTCCCCTAGCCCCTGTAGGAAAGATCGCCCTGGCGAACATGGTCATTCTACCCTGCCTTCTATATTACTTTGCGAATCTCCCGGTCATTCCCCCGTTCCTTCTTTAAGAAACTGGACACACTGCTCTGCTCCCTTATATGGGGGAAGGGGCGCTAACGAGTCACCGGGCAAAGCTTCAGCTGCTGGTGGACCGGGGAGGCCTCGGGCCCCCATCATTTGAGGCATACTTTCTGGGAGTGCAGCTCCAGTGGCTGGCTCGATGGACAGCGGGCGCTACCTTAGGGAGACTACTCGCCCAGTGCTCAAAGCTGTGTTAACTATGGGTTCCGGGTGCCATCTCATTACCTGCTTGTATACGGCCATACGAGAACTGGCACACGTCCCTCTTTCCCCACTTTGCCAAAAATGGGAAGACAAATATGGGAGGCCGCTTCATGACAAAGAATTGGAGTAAGCTCTCAAGTTTCCAAAGAAAGTCTCCCGGAACTCCTGCTTCAAGAATATACAGTACTTCATACTACATCGGACCTATCTAATGCCGGCACAGCTTCACTAGCACTTCCAGGAGTCACAATTTGCCTGCCCTTGCTGTCACACTCCTAACATGGAGCTCTTGCACATGTCCAACTTTGCAGCACTATTGGCACACCATTCATGCTACACTGCAAGAGGTCACAGGACTCCCGGACATCGAGTCCTGGGAGGCCTGTTCGCTAGGTGTATTTAGGTGTAGGCAGCAGCTCAAGGCGCAGACTCGCTTCGCGGCCCTGGCCTTCCTTTTAGCCTAGCAAGCTATCACCATGTATTGGCGCATGCCATAGGGGCACCCCCTAGAGGCCTGGACAGGAGCTGTATACAAGTGGGGTGCTGCAGAGGAAGATGCGCTCCGAAACGAGGAGGTGCGTTGGGTACGCGGACATCCCATCTCCCATGAGTGGGCCATGCTGCTCATGCACTTCCGCCAAATGACTTCCAAAGATGCTACACCCCCACCATCACAAAACCCACAAGGCTCACCCAAATAAATGCCCTCCCAGGGAGTGAGACCTGCTCTTCCCATGAGGTCCCCTTAGCCTCACCCTGTAAGAGCCTCTGCTGTAGTTAAGGTCATTGAAACAGCACAGCACGCTCCCCTTCGCCAGTGCCTGTGTGCCCCGTTGTGAGAGCCTGGCCTGGTATATGATGTCCACTATATGGCACCTTGCACCAGTCCAGACAACCCTTATGGTGATTTAAGAGGGCTCAGACAACCTTAGAAAGCTATCCAAGTGGTAGCTGTGGAGAGCAGCCTTCAGGCTTAGTCTTGAAGGAGTGTAAAGCAGGTTGTTTTACCAGAATGCAATCTTATGCTTATGCTTAAATGAAAAGAACCACACCAAGGGCCAGATGTACGATCATTGAATTTTGCGACTCACAAATTGTGAGTCGCAAAATTCAGTGTACAACAGTGTCTCAGAAACTGTTTGCGATTCCCAATGGGGTCGCAAGTTGCATGCCTCATGAATATTAATGAGGCTGTCGCAATTTGCGACCCCATTAGGAATGGCTAGCCCTCCCAGGGATGGTGGCCTGCTGGGGTCAGCAGACCACCATGTCTGGGACTGCTTTGTCAATAAACAGTTTTTTTTTTTTTTTAAATGCAGCCTGTTTTCCTTAAAGGAAAACGGGATGCATTTAAAAAGAAAAATGAAACTTTTCAGTTTCATTTTTTAAGGGCAGGCAGTGGTCCCTGGGACCACTGCCTGCTCTTAAAAAATATTTGCGCACCCATTCACAATGGGGAAGGGGTCCCATGGGGACCCCTTCCCGTTTGCGAATGGTTTACCACCTACTTGAAGTAGGTGGTAAACTGAAAGTTTTTTGCCACCACAAATGTGGTCGCAAAACACTCATACATAGCATTTGCACTCGCTATTAGGAAGGGAAGCCCTTGGCACGCCCCTTCCTAATAGCGAGTCGCTAACCCTATTTTGCGAGTCGCTAATAGATTAACGACTCGCAAAATAGGGTTAGTATATTGTGCATCTGTTTTTTGCGGTTGCAAACGGGCCAAATGCCCCTTTGTAACCGCAATAAACAATTGTACATCTGGCCCCAAGTATTTATAAAAATATGTATTTATTATATAATACTCTCTAGTATGTTCCAGTATCTCCAACACGGTGATAAACACAATGCACACAATACTTTAGCAAAGTAACACAGTAAATAGCACGAAATACACAGTGGGACCCAAGGGGGACCAAACTATATACTAAGAAAGTGGTATAAGAACCACGACTCGAGTCAGGACAATGTTGAGAGGACGTAGAATTGCTGGGGACCTACAGAACCACCCAAGGTAAGTAGATAGTGTAGGAAAGTGGGTTTCTGTTGCAGTAACCCCCCCACTTTTTTGCCAGACTACTGATGCACTTTGACTTGATGTGCCCTGGGTCCCTGCCAATCAGGTTCCCAGGGCCTGTGTTCTTTCCCCAAAACTAACCCAATTGGCATCTCTAGCCACATGTCAGCCCCTGGTAAATGGTACCACAGGTACCCAGGGCACTGTGACCAGGGAGACCTCTAAGGGCTTCAGCACTTATTGTGCCACCCTTAGAGGCCCTGTACCTTTACACACACACACACACACTGCCTTTGCAGGCTGCGTGTTTTGGTGCAGAACAAAGTGAAGAGTCAACATGGCACACATCCCTGTGTGCCATGCCTACAACCCACTGCCCTGGCATCGATCAGTCACCCCTCTAGCTGGGTGCCCTATACCAGTGGTGAGGGTACAGGTGCATGAGCCCTGTACCCCTACAGTGTCTAAGTCCATTATTAGACAGTGTAAGTGCAGTGCTGCTATTAAGAGTATATTGTGCTGGGAGTTTGTCATTACGAACTCCACAGCACCATAATGGCTACACTGAAAACTGGGAAGTTTGGTATCAAACTTCTCAGCACATTAAACCCACATTGATGCCAGTGTGGGATTTAATGAAAAATGAACACAGAGGGCATCTTAGAGATGCCCCCTGAAAAACGACCAGCCTCTGGTGGGTTCCCTGACTGGTACACACCAGCCTGCAACCGCGAGACATGTTCTGGACCCCTAGGGTGGGAGCCTTCGCTCCCTGAGTCCAGAAACAAAGCCTTTCCTGGGCGGAGGTGTTCACACCTCCCCCAGGCCAGGAAGAGCCGCCGGTGGCAGGGGAGCTTCAAAGGCCTGGCAGCCTTTGTAATGTGACCCCCAGCCTCTCCTGCTATCAGGAGCAGGCCCCCTTCCTGTCTCCCCTCCTTTTCGGCGGAAAGACAGGCGGGAAAAACTAGCCAGCCCAGAAGGTGTGCCCACCTCTGCCAACTCCACCCCTCAGGTGGGGGAGGCGAGGTGAAGCCCTCTCTTCAGTGCCCGCCATCTTGCAGATGGCAGGCACTCCCCAATCAGGATTAGGGATTGTGCTCACTCCCCCACGTGGGGTGAGCACACCCAGGGTGTAGTCACCCTAAGGTCAGTAGCCCATTGGCTACTGACCTCGAGACCCCTAAAACGCCCCCTAAATACAGTATTTAGGGGGCAGCCCTGAACCAAGAATGCAGATTCCCACAACCTAAGAAGAAAAAAGGACGAAAGAAGACGAACAGCAGAGGAGACTGCAGAGAACAACTGACTTGGTCCCAGCCCTACCGGCCCATCTGCAGTTTCTAGAGATTCTGCGCCAAAAATCGTCTTGTCCTGCAGCCAGCGACCTCCAGAACCCCTGGGAGGACTGACTGCCTTCAAACATCTCCTGTGAACAGCAGCTCTGTTCAGAAGAAACACCAAAGAAAGACTCCGAGCCTGCTGAGGAAAAAAAAAACAGACGCCTGGAACTACCACTACACCCGTCGCCTACAGCCCGAGTTCGAGTGGCCCACCGGTCCCAGCGAGGTCCCCCAGAGCTCCAGAGTCAGAGTCCACCGTGGGTTGACCCCTCCAGGACTCCCCGACGCCGCCTGCAGCCTCTGCACGGAGACCCCCCCCAACCGCGAGTGGCCCGATAAGGTGAAATCCGACCTCAAAATACACCCTTGCATCCAGCCGCCCTGCGCCCTGGAGAAGAGAACCCGAGGTGCACCTACGTCCCCGAGCCCTCCAAATTACCTGCCCAGCTGTTGGTTCCTCCCGGAAGTCTTCCTGGTCCGAGCCTGCAGCTGAAAACCAAAACCGAAAATCCCCATTGAAAACAACAGGGCACCCGACGCCAAAACAGCACCCTGCACTCAACCACCCCTGCACCGCTGCGGGTGCACTTTTTGTGCTAAACAGGATCCCCTTTTGCCCTGAGCCTAACACCAGGAGCTTGGCTCCCACAACCTAGTGGCCTGCTCGCCAGCAGTCACCAACCGGAGGCCCCCTAATCCCCTTTGGATAGCATTGGGCCTCAGCACTCTGCACCCGGCCGCCCTAGTGCTGCTGAGGGTGTAACTAGAGTGCATCCTTGACCCTGGGGGATCCCTGAGTCTACCCCCAGAACCTCAACTCCCACTACCAAATACTTACCTCAAAACCGATAACACTATTTTCCTCCATAGGATAACATTGACTGTTTTTCTTGGAAAAGTTTCTAAGTGTGGAGTTTGAAAACCTAAAGAAATTCTTTAAAATTGTACTATTTAACCAAAACGATTTTACTTACCTGTTTACAGGAAATGTCCCAGAGTAGTATCCAGGTATACTACTCTGAGTAAGAAAAGTAATCTAAAAAGTAACTTACCTGGTATTTTACTGAAAAGCCCATTCAAGTCTATGTACTGTATTTACAAAGTATTGCATTTCTCTGCAACCATACTGTAAGTCAAAACAAAGTGCATATACAATTACAATTCAAACTGTTTACAAACTGCATTACTACTGTAAAGTATTTATTGCATACCTGTGCCAGGCTTGCTTGGTTCTAGAAAATAAAATAACTAAAAGAATATTTTCATACAAAAACAATTGGTCTGAAGTTCGGTCTTTGAGTGTGTGAATTCATTTGCTGACTGAGTGTGTACAACAAATGCTTAACACTGCCCTCTGATACTGCCTTACTGCTCGACCACACTACCACAAATAGCGAGTGAGGTGCTATCTAACTTTACCTCTGCCTACCTTTGGGGTTCCACTGGACTCTGCGCACACTATACCTCACTTTGGTATAGTATATACAGAGCCAGCTTCCTACAGATAGGAAACCCACGGACAGCGTGTGCAGTGTGTGAACACGACCGCGCGCTCCGTACAAGTCCATGTGCAAGTCGCGGTTGGATTTTTAAAGATTAGGGACCCTTCCCAGTGGTCCCTGAAGAAACCCCGTGGAAGACAGAAGGTTGGAGAGCCACTCCACCCGTGGATACCGTAGTACCCAAGTTACCTATCCCAGAGAAGCTGGGTGCATAGGTGTGAAGTGGCGTCGGAAACCACCGTCGAATCCAATGAAGGACTTCAGGAAAGCGCTGCTGCTGGAAGAGGAGAGAATTTCGGGGAATCCAAACATGGATTCTTGAAGAGGAGTACCCGAAGGCATAGGGGATAGAGTCTATGTCACTCAGAGGTGACCAGGAGACTTGGAAGACGAATGCCCTGCGATGTCGGGTAATTCAGGGAGGATGTCGATGACCTTGTCTCTGCAGCTGTGAGGACCAGGCAATGCTGAGGAAGACCAGGACCCAGATATGAGCTGTCCCACAAAGGATGTTGAGTGCTGAGGGGTTGGTGTCCGGCGGGAGCACCAACAAGCCTTGGCAAATGCAACCGATGCAGAAAGTCGAGAAGGAGCAAAGTTGGGACCAGCAAGGTCCAGGGGACTTACCACAAGCAGGGGAGTCAGGGCAGGCCCAAGCAATCAGGGGAGCCCAAAAGAAACAAGTGTGACCCGAAAGTGGACCCACAGGCCGGAGGCACTGGAGTCGCGAGAGGACCTCAAGCAGCTCACCAAAAGATGCAGGCCACGATGCACACGATGTGGTGTGGCCGAAGATTCTAGTCACTGGAGGTGCTAGAGATCGGGGCTACTTGGATACCGAAGATCTTCTTGCAAAGACGACAACAAGCCTTTGCAACTGCAAATTGGACGCGGTACCCAGGGGTTCGGTTATTGCAACCCCCACGAGGACTACTGGCCTGAAACTTGGTGAGAGGGTAGAGCAGGCCTTGGGAGCTGTGGAAAACTACCACCTGTGTTGCAGAGTCCACGGAGCTCAGGATCTGCAGACCGGTCGTCTTAGTTGCGGTGCCTGCGAATGCGGGGGAGTGACTCCTTCACTCCAAGGGAGATTACTTCGGTTGTCCTTGATGCTTCACAGGCCTTGAAAGGTTCCTGTACGATGCACAGGCACAGATGATGCAGCAGACTGGAAGGGAGATGAAGTCAGGCCCAAACGAAGTCCAGCGAAGTCCAGAGTGCCCAGACGGTAGAAGTACAATGGTGTCTGATCTGAATCTTATCCCACGGCGAATCTAAAGACCTACACCCAGGTAAGCCCTTAAGTAACCTAGGGAAGGGGTTGGGAATATTCAGGGGACCCTCCGAGGGGAGGGTCTGGACAGGGGGGAGGTTACTCCCTTGTCCTTTGTCCAGTTTCGCACCAGAGCAGGAGCCAACGGCTCCCAGGACTGGTTTGAGCTGAACTATGCACAGGGACACCAAGTGTGCCCCTCATACAGACCTGCTGGCACTGGCAAGCGCACCCACCCAGCCCTAATACACTAAATCCTGTCTGGGAGGTGTGACAGGATACCTATTGTTCTACCTTCCTCTGCTCAAGCTTGGCTCAGCAACAGGAGGGCAAAAATGTGTCTCTGGTCGGCAGCAACCATTTTGTGCTGTCCGGGACTAGAAGGCTGGTACGGGAACACTGAGAGCCTAACGGAGAGCTCTTCCAGTGCTTGGAATCATACCTCCCACACCGTGTCGGGTGTGGGGGTATGATTCCAACATGTTTGATACCAAACATGACAGGATTCGTTGCAGCCGTTTTGGAGATGGTCATCGCGTAATTTCGGTGCCCCTCTATATGGTATATGGCTTCTTCACTGACAACCCAGGAGAATGGACTCTATAGGCTGCAGGGGTGTCCTGCTCATGCAGGGGCACCCTCTCACTTAGAACCAAGCACCCTGCCTTCAGGATGGCAAAGGCCTGCTATAGGGGGGACCTATAGGTTTTAAGTGCAGTGACCATTAGATATACTAAACCAATATCTTTAGTAAGTGGTGCATGCACCAACTTACACGGGCTGCAATGGCAGGCCTGTAGTTCCATTTTGTATGGTCTCTCATGGGTGGCATAATGCATGCTTCAGCCCATGTGAGACCTCTGGGGTACCTATGCCCTGGGTACCTTAGTACCATATACTAGAGACTGATAAGGGTACCCCAGGATCCAATCTGGAGTGTGCCTAAGTACTCAATACAACAATTTAGGGAGAAATCAGATAGACTGCAGTCTTGATTAGCAGGATCCCAGTTAGACTAGTCATAATACAGCTTAGCACCAGACAAAAAGTGGGGGTAACCATAGAAGTAGATCCTACTTTCCTACACAACCCCTGCCCCAAACGTAAGGAGATGAGACTAACCTTACCCAGTTGAGTCTTCATTTTCCAAGTGGAAATATCTGGAAAGTCCATCTGCATTGGCATGGTTACTCCCAGGTCTATGTTCCACAGTATATTCCATCCCCTGTAGGGAAATGGACCACCTCAAAAGTTTGGGGTTTTCACCCTTCATCTGTTTAAGCCATAAGAGGGGCTTAAGTTCTGTCTGAACAATGAAGTGAGTGCCAAACAGGTATGGTCTCAACTTCTTCAGGGCCCAGACCACAGCAAAGGCCTCCCTCTCTATGGCTGACCAACGTTTCTCTCTGGGGGTCAACCTTCTGCTGATAAAAGCTACTGGTTGATCCTGGCCCTCTGCATTAGGTTGTGACAACACAGCTCCTACCCCCAACTCAGATGCATCTGTTTGGACAAGGAATTGCTTAGAGTAGTCAGGACTCTGCAGAATGGGAGCAGTGCACATGGCTTTATTGAGGTCATCAAATGCCTTCTGACAGATAACTGTCCACTGAACTTTCTTGGGCATTTTCTTAGATGTCGGATCATTCAAAGGAGTCACTATGGACCCATACCCTTTGACAAATCTTCTGTAGTACCCAGTCAGGCCCAAGAAAGCTCTGACCTCAGTCTGAGTAGTTGGAGCAACCCATTCCATGATGGTCTGGATTTTGCTCTGTAGTGGTTGAACTTGGCCTCCACCTACCAGGTGGCCCAAGTACACAACCTTGCTCTCCCCTATCTGGCACTTAGTATCCTTGATAGTGAGGCCTCTGCAGAGCCTCCGGGACATTCTTCAGGTGGACCAGGTGATCCTCCCAGGTGGAGCTTAAGACAGCTATATCATCAAGAGATGATGCACTATAGGCTTCCAGGCCTGTGAGAACTTTATTCACCAACCTTTGGAATGTAGCAGGTGCATTCTTCAAGCCAAGGGGCATCACAATAAATTGATAATGCCCACTAGGGGTTGAAAATGCTGTTTTTGGTTTGGCATCCTCAGCTAATCTGATTTGCCAGCAGTTAGGTCAAATGTGCTTAAGAACTTGGCTGAGGCCAAAGTGTCAATAAGTTCATCTGGCCTTGGAATTGGATGAGTATCAGTCCTAGTGATTGCATTGAGACCCCTGTAGTCAACACAAAACCTCATCTCTCTTTTTCCACCCTTGGTGTGAGGTTTTGGTACCAGGACTACTGGACTAGCCCAAGGGCTATCTGAGTGCTCAATTACTCCCAATTCAAGCATCTTTTGGACCTCTGTCCTGATGAAATCTCTGACATGGTCAGGCTTTTTGTAAATCTTATTTTTTAACAGGCAGACTCTCACCTGTGTCCACTTAATGGGTACACCAGGTGGTTTGACTGTGTGTCAAAGAAAACATATGCCTATATTGATTAAGGACCTTCCTGCAATCAATCTGCTGCTGGTCAGTGAGGCTGCCTGCCAAGGCTACACCATCTACTGACCCATCATCAGGGTTTTGTGAGAGGAGATCAGGGAGAGGGTCACTCTCTTCCTCCTGTCCCTCATCAGTTGCCCTGAGCAAGCCCATGTCAGCACTGTCTACAAAAGGTTTTAGACCATATAGGGCCTCCTGGGAGTGCCAAGGTCCACCAGGTAGGTGACCTCACCCCTTTGCTCAATGATAGTGTGTGGTCCACTCCACTTGTCCTGGAGAGCTGCTAGAGCCACAGGTTCCAACACCCACACTTTCTGGCCTGGCTGGTAAACAATCAGGACAGCCTTTTGGTCATGCCAAACTTTTTGCAATTCTTGGCTGGCCTCCAGGTTTTTACTTGCCTTCTTCATGTACTCAGCCATCCTGGAGCGGAGACCAAGTACTTAGTCCACTATGTCCTGTATGGGAGGTTTGAGAGGTAACTCCCATCACTCCTTCACCAAACACAAGGGACCCCTAACTGGATGCCCAAACAGAAATCAAAAGGGCTGCAACCAACCCCCTTCTGAGGGACCTCTCTGTAGGCAAAGAGAAGGCAGAAGGACATCCCATTTTCGCCTAAGCTTTTCTGGGAGGCCCATGATCATACCCTTCAGGGTTTTGTTGAAGTGCAGCGACCCTTAGATATAGTAAAGCTATATCTTTAGTAAGTGGTGCATGCACCACCTTGCACAGGCTGCAATGGCAGGCCTGTAGTTCCATTTTGCATGGTCTCTCATGGGTGGCATAATGCATGCTTCAGCCCATGTGAGACCTCTGGGGTACCTATGTCCTGGGTACCTTAGTACCATATACTGGGGACTGATAAGGGTACCCCAGTATCCAATTTGGAGTGTGCCTAAGTACTCAATACAACAATTTAGGGAGAAAGCAGATAGACTGGGGTCCTGATTAGCAGGATCCCAGTCAGACTAGTCATAATACAGCTTAGCACCAGACAAAAAAGTGGAGGTATCCATAGAAGTAGATCCTACTTTCCTACACCCATCATCTGCATTGCTGTCACAACATACTCAACCGCCCACCCCCCCACCGTAGTTAATGTTGACATTCCCCGTTTTTGGATCCATAAAATGTTGTCACACTCCAGAAATTTGCTCAAAACCTGTCAGAAACGGCATGCGTTCCTCCATCATTAAAGTAGTCAAATTTGGTTCAGATTGCTCAAACCAATCAAAATTTATAAGGGGGGGGCAAAAAAATGTGACTTTCTAAAATAACTTGTTTTGTCCAGGTTTTTTGGTAGATGTAAGCAAATGCGTGACTGTTCAGTGCGCCATGCACCAGTTACATTTTATATATATATATATATATATATATATATATATATTCCAAATGCACTCGTGCAGCAGCGCAAGTAAGAGAAGAGCCCGCACTCCAGAGGAATACATCAACATCAATTCTCAAATGTGAGTATTTTTTAATTTTATTTTTATTGGTTTAAAGAGAGAACCAAAAAACATAGGGCCAGATGTACGACCATTGGAGATTGCCACTCACAAATTGCACCAAATTGTGAGTCTCAATTTGCGAGTCGCAATTTCCAATGTACAACAGTGTCTGAGACACTGTTTGCGATTCCCAATGGGGTCGCAAGTTGCATGTCTCATGCATATTAATGAGGCTGTCACAATTTGCGACCCCATTGGGAATGGCTGGCACTCCCAGGGATGGTGGCCTGCTGGGGTCAGCAGACCTCTATGTCTGGGACTGCTTTTAAATAAAGCAGCTTTTTTTTAATGCAGCCCGTTTTCCTTAAAGGAAAACAGGATGCATTTTTTTTTTTTAAATGACACGTTTTTGTTTCATTTTTTAAGGGCAGGTAGTGGTCCCTGGGACCACTGCCTGCACTGAAAAAATGTTTGCGCACCCTCTTGAAGAGGGTGGTAAACTGCAGGTGTTTTGTGAGTGCAATTGCGGTCGCAAAACATTCTTACATAGGTGTTGGACTCGCTATTAGGAAGGGACGCCCTTGGAACGCCCCTTCCTAATAGCGAGTCACTAACCCTATTTTGCGAGTCTCTATTTAATTAGCGACTCGTAAAATAGGGTTAGTACATGGGCCACAGGTTTTTTGTGTGCGCAAATGGGTCTAAAACCCATTTGCACATGCAAAAGACCGTCGTACATCTGGCCCCAAAGTGCATGCAGTGCGTTAAAAACTCGTATGAGTATCACAAGTGAGCAGTAAACATAATACATCATAACATATGGTGTCACCACACAGTACTGTGTGCTACATCACAATTATGACCAACCACCTGTATGAGCTAAGAATGTGGGAGAGCTGTACAAATATAACAGTGGAAGCATCATAAAGAACTGAGATGCAGTATATAGTTGTGCAAATATATTCCACATCAATAATCGGGTCTCTATCCAGTTCAGGGGGGTCTGTCATCAGATTTGGGGTTTATCTGGTGTAGGAGAGTGTCTCATTCTGTCAGTTCCAGAGGGTTCTGTTGCAGGAGTCTTAGGAGCCATGCTGGGGGCTTTTCAGCC
Organism: Calotriton arnoldi; assembly: GCA_963921515.1. Lineage (NCBI taxonomy): Eukaryota > Metazoa > Chordata > Amphibia > Caudata > Salamandridae > Calotriton > Calotriton arnoldi. The sequence goes on along the minus strand of CAWUFW010000488.1, from coordinate 2,031,409 downwards.
TGAGCAATTTATGCAGTTCCAATTTCCACTTATAAATTTCAGGTGCATGTGAGGGTTTCCAGTTAACGGCTATTGCTCACTTAGCCATGACCAATGCTAATTTAACCAATTTGAAAATCCTTCTGGCATGTTTGGGTCTTGGCATTAGGCTCGGAAGGCAGATTTTAGGGCTTAATAAGTTGTCTATTCGAGTATTCGCCTCTACGGTAGCCTCCTTTTATGCTGCCTGACTACAATTAGTTGTGTGGACAGAGTATGTGTATCTGGGTGTGTGAACCGCACTGTTAGTTTGTGTGCATGGCTATGTCTGTTAATCTGTGTGCAGAGGTATTTGACAAGGACACATCTTACCCAGTTAATACCCTAGGTCTGATGTCGCCCCTAGTTTCTGTGTGATGCTAGATGCATGACTGCACAAGAAAGTGGGTTTGAGAACCTGTTGCTGAGTTTTTAATTAAAACTGTTTAAAACCCACCACCCAAACAGGTACATGGGTCATACCCCAGGTTTTAATGGTGAAATATTAGAGGATCGATGCCAAATATCATGGCCATCATTGATGATTGGTCCCGTAGTCAATGTCCAAATGGACATACTTTAAAGAAGGAACAGGTTGTGCATCACAATTGATACCACAGTCCAGCCGCGGCCCGTGCAGGTAAGAGCGGTGGGACCGGGTGAGGGGGAGGGCCGGACTGGCTACCGGGCGTTTTGGTGTGCTGCCAAGCTGGGGGCTGATTTCGTTGATGGGGACCTGCGTGTGCTTAAAACCATTCGTTTTGCTTTGTTTATTTAGAAGCACACGCAGGTCCCCATCAACGAAATCAGCCCCCACCGCAGTGAAATCAGCCCCCAGCTTGGCAGCACACCAAAACGCCCGGTAGCCAATCCGGCCCTGGTGAGGGGGGGATTTCAACAGACAATGACGAGGGAAAATTAATTATTTATTTAATTTCCCCTCGTCATCGTTCGTGGAAATCCCCCCTCACCTGGCCCCACCGCCACCTTACCTGCACGGGCCGCGGCTGCCACAGTCCCATATCTAGGAGAACGTGCTTGGATGGGTTGAGCGCAAAGGTGGCTTCTCAGAGTACCCAACTTCATGGGCAATTGCGGCCAACATTTCTGGTCCGTGGCAGCACTCGCACGTCTAGCGGTCTCCACTGATACACAAGTTGGTACAAGTAACTGCCGTTTAAGGTAGGAGCCAATGGCTAATGTAAATGCCAATATCCCTGGACTGTACGGACAGGAGACCCAGTTCCACCGTTCCGTAGTGAACTCGTACCTTTAGGGGGAACCCCATATAGACTTCTTAGGCCCTAAAGGCGACTTCTACCTCTGCAGAGAATGGAACATGAACAGTTGTTTCCTATCCCGCACTCAGAGTTGTGATTCCAGACGTGGGAGTGGTTTTCTTTAGAATCTGACAGACCTGCCACAGAGATATATATATATATACTGGGCCTACGCAGAACCCCAGAATTAGTACACACAGAAACGTTAGTATTTTATGTCCATTAATATTTATTAACTGCTAATCTCATTTAAATCATGTGAATAATGATGGTCATCATAAAAACAGACCACTCTGCAATAATGAATATTATCGAAGATATAAACCCCGAACACTGTTCATCACATATAACGAGCCAGATGGTCTAAGACTCCCTACTTACCGTAGGGCACCATATTATTATGCTGTTTGTTGCGGAGTCTTGTAATACCTCAGCATACTGTTGCACACCAGAGGCTCCTCGGTTAAGGGTCCCTATTCGCAGCAGCCTATCAGCATTTGGTTTCTCTGCAATTCTATAATTCGGGAGAGATGATATGCCTTTCTCTTTTGAGTATTTCCATGCAGAAGGTGAGGGCTGAATACTTGCCATTAGTTCACCTCTTTGTTTTCAAAATTTGCCATGGGTGCCCTCACACTCAAATGTACCCATGCACCCCGACTCACTGTTTCTCCCTCACAAATGCATTTTGCACACACACACTATCACAATAACGGACCCTCATTCACATCTACTGGTGTACAGGGGCTCTGATTTGACCTCCTGGGATACAGGCATTAGTCTTTAATTGTGTAGCAGGTGAAGTTGCACCAGGGCCTCTTTGCCCTGGTGCAACTGCACATGGTGCACCATTGATAGTTACCCCTGACTCACTCCCACTCACTCACACTGCTTAAAACACGCTTTCCTTGCTTTTCCTTATTCATACTCAACTCTCTCTCACTTATTGGTTCTCACGCTTTCACTCTCATTGACACTCAAACATATTAAACTAACACACACTCCCACTCAATCGCATACTCTCCATCACTCACAAACACATTTTCACTCACACATACACAGAGAAACAACCCTTTTTTTTTTTTTTTTACTTACCTTTCTTCCTTTGCTGAAAACTCAGAGGTTCCATGGCAGCAGCAGGACAGGAATCTAGCACTGAACATTGGAACCAGTAAGCCATGATTCCTAAAGAGGAGCCAGATGGAGCAGCAGGGCATGGTTCTGAGGAAAACCCACCTCTAACCCTCTCCCAGCTTCTTAATGGGACTGGAAGCACAGCCCTATTAGAAGCTGGGACAGGTCTGGGGTCCTGCCCCTGCTGCTCTGTGTGGCTCCTCATTGGACTCAGGGATGCACGACACACTGCCTGGCCGCCCCGATGGATTTATGGTGTCCTGGCCGTGGCAGCTTAATTTAAGTCCTCGAAACCCTCTCAAGGGCTGTTTTCAAAAGTTGATTAGGCCTCCTATTGGCCAATTGCAGTTCATGCCTCTTTCCTGCTTTTGGCGCCCTTTGTTACACCCCCCTATCCACCTCTCCCCCTCGCACGGGTGGCGGGGTTGCCATATCCTGTCTCCTATAGAGCTCTTACAGGGGTGCGATCCTTTGTTCGGGCCTTAGCGGGGTTTCCCCCCGGCCCCTCTATGCCTCCTGTGGATGTGGGCCTTTACCCCATATGCCCTGACAGACCCTCGTTTTAGCAGATATACTGTGCTGCCTGTGCAGTGACACACTTTGAACCTTCTTTTCCATACATGCATGACACAGAAACACTTCCCAAATAGGCTACTCTGTATTCACACCCTCCTAGCCCATCCACACAGCAGCTCTAATTAAGCGTCCTATTACTCTCTCCTTTCATTTCAACTTCATGCCTAAGGGCAGCATGGAACACAATATTAGCTCAACTTGGTTCTCACAAACGACATCTAAACACTACATCAGGGCTCTCCAATGTTGGTCCTGGAGGGCCGAATCCATGCCAAAATTTTAAGATAACTGCATTTATTGAAATGTGGATATGCTATAAATCTGGCATGGATCTGGCCCTCCAGGACCAACACTGGAGAACCCTGCACTACATAATTAGGCCACATTTCCACCCATCTCACTTCCAAGGAGTAGTGTGCTATTCGCTCACAAATAAACTGCGATGCCTCGTCGAGGGTATGAAGTTGTATAATTGGTATTGCAGTTCAATACAGTGAGTGCATTTTCATGTCCTTGGTGGAGGGTAAAACCCTATTGGTCACTCCTGCATTGATGTGTTTTTCTAAACCTTGTGGAAAGTGGAAAACCCTGGGTGGAAGACGAGCACATGTTTTTAGGTCTCGCCTTGGCAGCGCTTGCGCTGTATCTTTGAGATATACTGTATTGAGGTATGTACTTTAAGCTCCGCCCACTCTCCGCCCATGTTTGTAATTGACTGCTGTTACTGCCCTTTAAATGTTGCATTTTGATTTGTTAATAGGCTTACATTAGTCCCTCCTTAGTACCTTCCTTTCTTCTATTGTTACCTCCCACGAGGACTGGTCCTTTTACTTGTGTTGTTACTCAGGATGTTTAATAAACTGTTAGTGGGGACTATTTTGGGAGTGAATGTGTTTGTTTTTATATTGCTGTAGCAGGAATGGCACGCTCTTCCTTTGTTTGCATTTCATTTACAAGCTGCAGAGGTAAATGTGCCCTGCGCACTTTCACTTTTAGAAAGGGTGCCTGCCGCCCCACCCAGCACTCGCGGATGGCTGGCAATGGCAGCAGCTTCTTTGAATTAGCAGCGCGCACTTTCACTTTTAGAAAGGGTGCCTGCCGCCTCATATAGCACTCGCGAGACGCGGGCAATGGCGGCCACTTCTTTGAATTAGCAGCGCGCCCTGCGCGTTTTCACTTTTAGAAAGGGTGCCTGCTGCCCCACAGAGCACTTGCGGGACGCCAGAACTTGTTGTTAATGGGCAGGGGTGTGAAAAGAGGACATTTCTCACTTAATCCACCTGACTTGAAACACATCATTTAAGGTCTACATATAGGGGAGCAATCAGGAAAGGGATGAGGATTCAGTGATAGAAAGAAATGAAATGCTCGGAGTCTAACCAAAGGAGGGTGCGTGTAACTGTACATGGCCTCAGTAGGAGCGACTGAGCTGCCAGACACTTCAATGAGCGATCCAGCCTGCAGCCCCAGCCCCGTTCTACCACACAGCTGACGGGGGAGGGGCGAAGGTGGGGCCTAAAGTCCTCTCCGCCCAATGAGCATTGCGCGCCTGCAGAACTGAGACTACAAGACCAGGTCAATAAGAGGCCGAACATGCAGGCAGACTTGGCTATCACATCCCTGATCACTCCAGACACACAACCGAGTGAGATACATGTTGGTCCATGTCTAAATAACAGGTCCAGAGACATGGGTGAAACTATTGTCTGTCCGAAAGGTTATCTACAGGACTTTAAGACTGGACTAACTGCGACAAACCTCTCGTCGGACATTGTGTTTGAAATCAATAGACTGAGCTACTGTAACAATGAAGGAGGGTTACAGGGCGCCACAAAGAGTTTTCAGGAAGTGCAGGATATAGTAAATGGTACGCGTTTGATTTTAAGACAGACAAATTGGTTTGCCTGCAATAAAATGATTTGTATAAACGTTTGAGTTTTGTTTCAGACACTATAACTTTTAAATAAACGTGTTTATAATAGAAGGTGCAGATTTGACGATCTTAAGCGATAACAGGAAGAACTCTTGAACAAGCATTTGCAATGCAATAGGTCTCGCATATGCGAGAGTTTGAGCTATTGGCATTGTCAATACCTTTTTTTATGTGTTGGTTTTTAAAACATAAATAAAAGGCATTGTCCTTTACAATGCCAATAGCTTAAACACTCGCAAATGTGAGACCTGTTGAATTGCAAATGCTTGTTATAGGACTGGTATGAAGGAAGTCAGGGGAGGATAGAAGACAGCAGGGCCTCAAGTGCCTGAAAATGTGCTGACTCGTCAATTCTCCACATTCCAAACACTCCCCATCCCAAACACTCACCGTGCTTAATCATGTCATTGGATTCCTCCATGCACTACCTGGTTCTTATCCGCAAATCATAGGATGGAGGGGGTGGGGGGTGAGAGGGAAAGATAAAAAGGAAGAAGTGAGAGGGGCATAACAGCAGAAGAGTAGGGTGAGAGGTGATGAGAGTGCAGGGAGCAACATATTGTGAGAAACAGGAAGACGAGACAATGAGGAAGGAGCAGAGAGATAGGTGTGGAGAGTGTGACAAAGATAGATACCGAGAGGTGAAAGTAGTAGTAGGAATTCCTAGAGAGAACAGGCATGGGAGTGAAAGGTACAAGTAGAATATAGGAAGAGAAGGAAGTAGAGACAAAGGAGAAAAGGAGATGCTTAGTGCAACATGGGTAGGACATCGCAAGGGAGAGTTTGAGGGAGGCCATGATTCTCTTTTAGGCTTCAGCTACAGGCAGTTTCACCTAACTGCAGGCAGACGTATTGTTTCATTGCGTAGCACATGCTTAGAGTGTGCTTTGGGTCACCCCTTTGCTCATGATTGGATGGCTTTGTTGTCAGTGGCGGCTGGAGCGTCGCCCCACTGAGAAGGTCATAAAGGTAAAAATAAAATTATAATAACTCATTGTTATTATCATTTTGGTTTTACGTACTTGCTCAGCTACGGCGGAGCGGGGCTGCTCTGCTCACAGAGCAGGGGAGGAGTAGTTTTCCCACTCCTAGTGCGCATGACACTTTGACCGGCCCTCTTGGGCCGGTCAAACCCACATGCGCATTTCGTATGTTCTCCATGCAGGCTGCATTACACCCTGCATGGAGAACATGCCCAGCCTCCCATTCTCTGGCTGAGCGCCGATCCACGGCGCTCAGACCAATCACAACGCTGCATTACAGCGTTGTAATGGGTTACGGGAGGCTGGGAGCCAAGTGCTTCCTGCTCTGTGGGCGAAGAGGACCGAGAGGAGGTGGAGGAGGCGGCAGACAGGTAAGTGTATTTTTATTTACACTCAATCTCCCCCCCCAACCCCCCCCTCCCGCGACCTGCTCCCCCAACGCTGGCAAATACCAGCCGCCACTGTTTGTTGTCTGCTCTTGATTTATAGCATCCTCCCTACTCTTGTGCTTGTCACACCCAGGAGCATTTCAGCCTCACAGTGTTCTGACTGGGTGTGTTGTATCCTTCCATGTCATACTCATTGAGGGGTCTTTTATTTTAAAGCTGTTCTCACGTCGTAGAAGTGCGTGTTTCCTTGCTCTCCCATCTTTTCTCTATTTACTCTCAGTGTTCTTTGCCCACTTGCTTGTTTCCCCTCAACTCTCCCAGATATCCCGCTTCCACTGGCTCCCTGTCACATTGCCCATCATTCTAGGCGTGTTTAATGTTTTAATTATCTACAATTTATGTATATTTTTGCGAGCTCCGCAGCTGCTAATTGCAATCTGGGTGCTGTCTTTTTTCTCTCCTCTTTTGTAAGCAATTTTTATTCATTTTTTTCCCATTTTAATTTGCTGTTCTAACACAGCAATCTACCATGTTTGAATGGTAAATTAGAAATCGCTGCTAAGCCTTAAGAAACATGTGCACACACGCGTCATGATGCCTTGGAACTAGTTTTTTGTTAATGGAAAACCCGTTCAAATATTGACAATCATGCGTGCACATGCCTTTCGTTGCATGGATTTGGATGTCCCCGCCAACAAGCATTGGTAAAGCCGATTGCTCAGAATTTAAAAGCTGAGACCTAGATTGGCTGTGCTTGCTTTATTAGTCTGCTTGGTTTTGAACATACGTCAGACTTGCTTAACTGTCTCCACTCCCAGAGCTGCCACCCAGAGTGTAGTTCTGATGAGGTGGATGGCAAGGGTTGAGGGTTAGAGAGCCGTGGGCAACTTCCAAGCCAGCACGTTTCATTAGGTATTAAAAACCAAAGCCGCAGCGTAATTCTATTGAACTTTATTGTTGGTTTTGCCTGATACAGTTCTGCTAGAAAAGGGTCCGTAAAGATTGTTTATTGTGCGATTGCTGATGAATGGAGAGGGCTCGTCTCAACAAAGAGAAGTTAAAAGCCCTCGCTAACAGCCCTGCTGTGAACGGTAATAAAGTCGCTAGAGTCAGAAAATACATAGGTTATTCGATTTAAAAACGCACTCTGCAGAGTTCTGTATTGTAAAAACTTTCAGGCATGGCCACTAGATGGCAGTGCGGAATCACAATGGATTGAATCCACGTAGCCAGGCTTGCACGTAGCGCCACCTTCATAAGTGCCATTTCATTTCCATAGCGCAATGAGGGAATTTCAGTTTCCGCTCCAGATTTAGGACAGACTGCAGGGCATAAGCTGACAGAGGCTGCCAGGAGACCAGAGGCCAGATGGTTGCATCATCTTGTGAAACACCACCAGGGCTTTAAGTGTGCCGGGTCCTGCCGGTGCTCAGCACTGGCAGTTCTAATAGGCAGGTGCTGAGACAGGTCCCTATCGGGCTCTCCATTTTTGCCCTCACCCTCAGGGTGAAAAATAAATCTTAACTCTGCAGCAGTAACACCGTTCCCTGCCTTTGATGTAACAGCAAAGAGACTCATAGTTCTTTCACGCTCTCATCATTTCAGCACTGAAGCATTTTCAATATTATATACAACGGAGCCATAGTTGTTGCTTATTTAGCTTATGCAACTAACAACCATTGACAAAGCCAATAGTCCTGGCTTGTTGTAGGTGTAATGTTACTTGTATTATATATCTGGATGCAATGACAGAAGCAGCAAAATACCAGGCGGGCGGCACACTATGCTAAGCACAGATTTTTAGCCAGTGTTTTTAAGCCACGCCCTTAATTACATCGGCCACGCCCCTATGAGAGACCCCCCAGTTTTTTCATCCCACTTAAAGTTCTGAACACCACCAAAGCTGTTCTCGTGCAATCACTGTATGCTGTCACAAGCATATGGAATATGAATGCAAAAGGCCCTATTCACAAAGTAACACGTGAGAATTTAATCACTGGCATTTCTGCTCCATTAAGTCTACACTTTTTCACTATTCACCACTACAGAGTGTATGTAAATCTACACATAAGCGTCTCCATCCCCTCAGATTTGGGGGTGGAAAAATCAAAGACTGAATTTACAAGTTATTTTAAGTTCTCGGCTCTATTGTTGGGAAGACGTTGCAGTACCTGCAAGGACCGTGTATGGTACTGGACTTACGTCAAAGCTGGGCTGGAGTACATTTACTACTCTTTTGGGTCATTTTTGAAAGTAGAAACTTTAGAAGTACTGTTTGTGAATAGTAATAGGCTTACTCTTATGGGTGTTTGTATTTGCATGTCGCCAGGGTTGGATTGGGATTAGAAATCGGCCCGGGCATGCTAAAAAAAAGTGACCCACATTTGCATATTGCCTTTCCTCAAAACACTGCTTCGGCAAAGTTTTATAAACACCTGAAAACAAGTGAGGCCACTTCTGCTCAGGGCCCTTGCCCCCGCTAATATGCACACATTAATTGGCCGGCCCAGTAAAAGAAAGGGAGTGACACCTCTGCCCGTTGATAAAAGGGAGGTAATGGACGCCCATCTGCCTCCAGAAAGGCCACTCAGGGCCCCACAGGGCCGCTGGCGACATCTGAACACACCAGACACAGCCCAAATCGCACCCCAGGCTGCCAAACAAGCAGCCCACAGCTGGAACTTCGATACCGGCCCCTGGTGCCCGAGTGCCCGAGTGCCCGTCTTACCAATCCGACCCAGCATATCGCTCCCTAAATCTGTCCTTACACCTCCCACAGCCATTACTTACCCCTCCATAGACCCCTCCCATTTAGCAGTGAGTATGCCCCAATTTCCAATCACTCCCAATGCACCCCACCTCGTAACCCTGCGTTCCTCCACATTTACTACTAAAACTCATACCTATGTTTGGGGAATGTCTCTCGATAGAATAGATATGAGAGGCAGAGGTCTCCGCCCGTAGGCCTGTGAATAGCATTTGTAATACATTAGTAAAATTATTGTAGAGTTAATAATGATACATGAGTGGGTCATCTATAAAGCTCTTAACTGCAAGAGAACTGTCCACAGTTTACTCAGTCAGTGCTTAACAAGGTGGGCATGTCCTCACTGTGTTTGAGGGAGACTCTTTGAGGCTGATTAAAAACACCAGGTATAAGGCCCATTAGCACCAAAAACATTATCTTAAAAACAAAATCAAGCACAGTTTATTTGATCAGTGAAAACTGATGTTTTTACAAGTACAGAACAAGTGGCACCCAGTTATTTACAAATTATGTCACTTGTTATGCCACTTATAAAAACAATTTTTCGCTTTATATGTATAAAACATGCTTGTTTTATATTTATAAAGGAGCAATTGCAATGGTATAAACAGTGAAATGTAAAATTACTGGTCTGTATATGCTTATATTTATGTTATGGGTTATTTTGAAAATGGCTCATGCAGTCAAGAAGTTGCCTCAGAGCACTAATAATAGAGATGCATTTGTATTTCATCTTTGACTGCAATTTAGGCCCATTCCCATTAAAGGGAGGGCTGTGAAGCATCTGTTGCATTACTTAATGTGACATCACTTCCAATGAAGTCACTGAACATGACATAATGATAGGCAGTCTCCCTCTTCCATTCTTTTTTGCACTGGGAAAGAGGTTGTGCACCACTGAGCTGCAAATCACAAGACCTCTGAGGTTACTGGATTCAATCAAGAGAAGTGCTACTTGAGTTTAGCATCAGAAGTGCTTAGGGAAGTGCTTTAATAGAGACTGTTGGAAAGTGGGTTATTGGTAGGGGCAAATGTAGGTCTGCCACTAGTAATAAGACCACAAACACTCGATAGGACTCAGCATAGGTCTAAGAAAATTATTCCCATGCTCAACCCCTGGTAACGTGGCTGCGAGCAGACAGGCTTAACTTCAAAGACAGGTATGTAAAGCATTTAAAAACACCAATTCAGTAAATAATTAAAACACAACACATAATAAAAATCCAACACCAATTTATAAAAATAGGAAATATTTTTATCTTTAAAATGACACCAAAACGACAAAAATCCAATGTAGGGAACCGGAGATATGAATTTTCAAAGTTTAAATAAAATCTAGCACTTAGAAGCATATAGCACCATATTGGGACATAGCCTCGCGATAGACCGGGCCAAAGTCAAAGTTTAAGGCCGACCGCGATGGAGCCCTAAGCGGATACTCCACGCGGAAGGTCCCGGTCAATGTTTTTACCTTCGCACTTAGAAACTTTTCTGGAGCTTTTCTCCTCGAGGCCCCTCGACGCTCTCCGTCAGTCCGGATCCGGTGCGGCTCCGCCGGGCAGCCTTTCGACGATCTCCCGGTGAACTTCCCTGGAGCGGACTTAGAAACTTTTCAAGATCGCTTTAGCGGGGCAATCCAACAATCCAGGCCGACACGCGATGGAAGGCAGGCGGATTGGCGCTCGCGGTTGATCCCGGTCGACTTTCTTACGAGCGGACTTAGAAGCTTTTCTGGAGCTTTTTCTCTTGGGGTCCCTCGATGCTCCTCATGTAGCCGGATCCGGTGAGGGTTCGCCGGCTTCAGATTTTCTCTAGTCCCGGTCAATCTCTGGAAGTCGATGCGATGGAGCTTTTAGCGGGACGAACCTGGTGGGCTTGGCCGGCTCGCGGTTGAAGGCAGGCGGCTTGGCTGACCAGGATGAGTCGGTCCCCCTATGGAGCTTTTTTCCAAAGTTCCTCCAAAGTTCCCCAAACTTCCTGAACTTCTTCCTGAAGTTCCTCAAAGGGTCCCAAAGTGTCTCAAACTTACTCCAAGGGTCTGGAAGCTCCAAGATGGTCCTTGAAAGTTGAGGACTTCAATTCCCACAATGCACTGGACGTCACCCTTACAAATCCACTGGTAGTTCCCCAGGTTGGTGATTCTTGGTGGTGAGGGTCCAGATGAGCTCTGTTAACCTGTAGCTTGCAGGGAGTCCACTCTTGAGTTCTTTTACTCAGCACAGTTAGTCCACAAAGCTGTAGTTTCAGGGGGTGCAGTCTCCAGAGGTCAGGCCTTAGAAGTCTTTGCACAGCAGAAGTTCCAGCAGGGCCAGTCTTGCTTTCTTCAGTTTCAAGCAGCAGATCTGAGGGGCTGGGCCTCTCTCAGATACTTATTCCACAGTCTCTGGGTCATCCAGGAGGTCAAGCTTCACCAATAGGAGTAGGGTAACTGCCCACTTGAGTGACTACTTCCTGCAGAGTGTGGCATTATTTTATCCCAGAGTGCAACAAAGCTTCCAAATCCATAATGGCTGATTTTCCAGCAAGGAGGTAAGAGCTGGCTAAACACTCCCACTGAGTTGGCTAATTAACCTAGCCTCTCCTCCCTACATCTGCACATACCTTCCTTAATCCTGCCATCTGGCTGGGGTGGGGGTTCAAAGCTGTTAATGACACTGCTCTGGGCTCTGCCCCTTTGAAGCTCATTGTTTACGACCCCTCCCCCTGGCCTGGCATTCCTGCAGAACAGCTCACTGCCCTCCCAGTCCATCTGGCTGACCCCAGGGGATCTTTATCACCTCTTCAGGCAGGCTGGCTAATCCTCTTAACTCTGACCAATCAGGGCAGAGCACTGGCAGGCTGGATTTGGAACTACAACTAAGAAAGTGTTATAACTTCTTGTCTGTTCACTTTGGGAAAAATTGAATAACATCATATTGTAGGATTTATCCATACCATTCTAGTGAGTCTTTGAATGGAATCTTTATCCCTGTCCTGTTAATAGTTATTGTTTAATAACTTTCCCCATGTTATCCTATGGGCCATGGGGTTTGCAATGGGAAAAATGACGTGGGCCATTTTTCCAGCACCAGGACCTACAAAAACATATTTTATAAGTACTTGGCTTATTTTCACAGGACCCCCACCCCATAGGTCACCTAGGGGAGACCCTAGGGGTGTTGAATCTGTAAAAATATTGCAGATCCTCCAGGCCCAGTGCCCCCAGCATCAAAGTCGAATTTGGGCAGCACTTTAAACAATGGGGAGAGTGAAATGTGAATTTCACTTAACCCAGGGCATTTATAAACTCATTTTATAAGGGTCTACCTTATAGATACCTGACCCCCCACCCCTGGGATACCTAGGGGAGACCCTGGGGGTCATTATTATGCAAAAACATTTTAGGTTGACCAGTTTTAAGTGCCCCAAACCCCAAAGTCGAGTTTGGCCACAATTTGCATGTTTAAGAGCAGTCCTGGCACCCAGAGCTGCTTTTAAACTGACCACAGGCTTCAGCAGTGCACACATGCAAGTGCAAAAAGGCTGCTGGCCTCTAAACTGCCATGCCCCAGGATACTGGGGACTTCTAGGTAGTTTCAATCCCCTGCCCTATTATATACTAGGGGCTCATGGGGTAGGTCATGCCAATTACAGGGGTACCCCAACCCAAAGTGTACCCTAGTGTATGTAGGTGCTTTACTGTTATCTAAGTGTTTCAGCATGGCACTGGCCCTGGGCCTGGTAAAACAGAGCCCAGGGTCAGTCAGAGTCAGTTACCACCAGTTCCAGTCAGCAAAAAGTTGGGGGTGCCCAGGGCACAGGATGACTTTCCAACACAGCCCCCCCCCAAACGAAAGGTGAGGGGTTACTAACCTATACCCTGGTAGTCCTCCTCAGCTAAGTGGAAAAACCTGGAAAGTCCATCGGCATTGGCATGGGCAACCCCAGGTCTGTCCACTCCAAAATAGTTTGGATTTTAGCTTGGAGAGGCTGTACATGGCCCCCACCTACCAGGTGGCCCAGGTACACTACAGAACTCTGCCCTATTTGGCACTTGCTTGCCTTAATAGTCAGGCCTGCCTGCTGCATGGCCTGAAGCACTTCCCTTAGGTGGCTTAAGTGATCTCCCCAGGTAGAACTATACACAGCTATGTCATCCAGGTAAGCTGCACTGAACTGTTCCAACCCAGACAAGACCCTGTTCACCAACCTTTGGAAGGTGGCAGGTGCATTCTTTAAACCAAAGGGCATTACCTTGAACTGATAATGTCCCTCTGGGGTGGAGAATGCTGACCTCTCCTTTGCTCCATCAGTGAGGGCAATCTGCCAGTAACCTGAAGTCAAATCAAAAGTACTCAGGTACTTAGCAGCCCCTAACCTGTCAATGAGCTCATCAGCTCTAGGTATAGGGTGAGCGTCAGTCTTTGTGACTGCATTCAATCCTCTGTAGTCCACACAGAACCTTAACTCCTTGGGTCCCCCTGAGGATTAGGTTTAGGTACCAGCACCACTGGGCTGGCCCATGGACTCTCAGACGGTTCAATTACCCCCAAGTCCAGCATCTTAGCAACCTCAGCTTTAATGCTGGCTCTGACATGGTCAGATGTCCTGTACAGTTTATTTTTGACAGGTAGGCTGTCACCAGTGTCAATGTGATGCACACACCACTCAGTGATGCCTGGGGTCAAAGAGAACAGGCCAGCAAACTGCTCCAGCACTTGCTTACAGTCTCTGTGCTGCTGGTCTGTCAACTTGGGAGAGAGTATCACTCCCTCCACTGACCCATCTTGCACATTATTGGAGAGGAGGTCGGGCACAGGCTCAGTTTCCTCCTCCACACCCTCATCAGTGACCAGTAACATGGTCATGTCTGCCCTGTCATGGTGGGGTTTCAATCTATTCACATGCAGGACCCTATGAGGGTTCCTGGGGGTGCCAAGGTCAACCAAATAGGTAACCTCACCCTTCTTTTCTAAGATTGGATAGGGCCCACTCCACTTGTCATGGAGGGCCCTGGGAGCCACAGGCTCCAACACCCACACCAATTGTCCTGGAGTATACTCAGGCATAGTAGCCTTCTGATCATACCAGTGCTTCATGAGCTCCTGGCTGGCCTCCAGTTTCCTGTTTGCCTTGTACATGTACTCGGCCATTCTAGATCTCAGGCCTAGCACATAGTCCAGCACATTGTCCTTTGCTTCTTTGAGAGGCTTCTCTAAAGACTCTCTCAGCAGGCTCAATGGCCCCCTCACAGGGTGTCCAAACACCAACTCAAAGGGACTGAAACCAACCCCTTTCTGTGGCACCTCCCTGTAGGCAAACAGTAAGCATGGGAGGAGAACATCCCATCTCCTCCTGAGTTTCTCTGACAACCCATTTATCATGCCCTTCAGGGTTTTGTTGAATCGCTCAACAAGACCATTTGCTTGTGGGTGATAGGGGTGGTGAACTTGTAGTTGACACCACACTCATCCCACATAGCAGTCAGATAGCTGGACAGGAAGTTCGTGCCCCTATCTGACACCACCTCTTTTGGAAAACCCACTCTGGTAAACACACCAAGTAGTGCTCTAGCCACTGCAGGAGCATCAATGGTTCTAAGAGGTATGGCTTCAGGGTATCTAGTGGCATGGTCAACTACCACTAAGATATACCTATTCCCTGATGCAGTAGGTGGGTCCAGGGGACCAACAATGTCCATCCCCACCCTTTCAAAAGGAACCCCAACCACTGGCAGTGGTACTAGGGGAGCCTTTGTCTTGCCCCCTGCCTTGCCACTGGCCTGACAGGTGACACAAGAGCTGCAAAACTCCTTTACCTTTTCAGACATATGGGGCCAGTAGAAATGGTTCACCAACCGGTTCCATGTCTTTATCTGTCCCCAATGTCCTGCCAAGGGGATGTCATGACCCAAAGTCAGGATGAACTCTCTGTACCTCTGGGGCACCACCAACCTCCTGGTGGCCCCCTCCTTGAGGTTTCTGGCCTCAGTATAAAGCAGTCCATCTTCCCAGTAGATTCTATGAAACCCACTGTCATCCCCTTCCTCTTGCTTAGAAGCAATCCGCCTCAAGCCCTCAAGGGTGGGACAGTCACGCTGTCCCTGACTGAACTCCTCTCTGGAGGGTCCACCTGCTCCTGTCAGTTCTGCCAAATCTGACAGCTCTGGCAGGGATGGAGTCCCTCCCTCAGAGGCCAGATCCTCCCCATCAGGGTTAGATTCTGCCTGCACCTCTGGAGTTCCCTGGGCTGGCTCACCAGGCCCAGTACCCTTGTCCATGGATGCTTGGCCCTTTGTTCCAGGGTCCAAGTGTCCAGCCCCTCCCGTCTGGCTAGTCTGTGACCTAGTCACAGCACATACCCACTCAGGGAGCTCCAATATTTTCATATGGAGTCCTCTCTCCACCTCTGACCATGCAGAGGCTTCAAGGTCATTGCCCAGTAAACACTGGACTGGGAGCACCTTTGACACAGCTACCTTCATAGGGCCTGTCACACCTCCCCATTCCAAATCCACCACAGCCATAGGATGGAGTTTGGTGGTGCTGTCTGCATAAGTCACCTGGTGAAACTCACCAGGTAACAAACTCTCCGGGGGCACCAGCTCATCCAGGACCATAGTTACACTAGCCCCAGTGTCTCTGATAGCCTCCACCTCAGTCCCATTCACTTTAGGCCTCTGCCTGTACTTATCCATGTTTGGAGGTAAGGCAGTAAGGGTTGCAATATTCACCCCACCCAGGGACACTAAGGTTGCTTGCCCCACCTGATTACCCTCCACTGGGGCACCACTCTCCACCCCTACACTGACACTGGCAATCCCTGTGGATGGCCCCTTAGGGGGAGCTTTTTAGTGCAGACAGCATCTCCCTGCTTGTGCCCTGGCTGGTTACAGTCAAAGCACTTACCCACTTTTGAGGGATCAAAGAATTTACCATTCTTTCCCTGAATCCACCTCCCTTTGGATTTGGGTTGGCTCGGGGCCCCCCTCCTTGTGCAGGTTTTTGTGGGTCTTTGGAGGACTCCTTAGGTTTTGACCTTCATTTCCTGGGCTTTCCCTTGGGGAGGGACCTGTCCTCCTTTCTTCTGGTCACCCCCTGGTGCTGAATGGAAACCCGGGTTCTCACCCACTCATCAGCTGACTCCCCAACTCTCTGGGGTCTGTCAGCTTAGAGTCCACTAGATACTGGCGTAACTTCTCTTCTGCACAATGAGTCAAAATGTGTTCTTTCAAAAACAAATTATACAATCCCTCATAAGTGCTCACTTTGTTACCACAAATCCAGCCTTCCAGTGCCTTCACTGAAACATCCACAAAGTCTATCCAAGACTTGGAATTCAATTTCTGGGTGTTCCTAAACTTCACCCTGTACTGCTCTGGAGTCAGACCAAACCTCTTGACTAAGCAGGCTTTCATCTGCTGGTATGATTCTGCATCCTCTCCCTTCAGGGTCAGGAGCCTATCCCTCCCAGCTACTGGAATCAACTCCCACAGGAGTGCACCCCAATACCTAGAGTGGACCCTACTCATCTTAAGGGCCCTCTCAAAAGCTGCAAGCCATTTGTCAATGTCATCCCCCTCTGTGTACTTGGGCACAATACCCTTTGGAAGTTTAGGTTCAAATCTGCCACCCCTGGACATCTCAGCATCTTCTTCGCTTTCGCTGCCACCATTTCTCTTCTCCTTCTCCCACCTCTTCTCAGCCAAATCCAGTTTCCTTTGCTCTAAAGCTATCAAAGCTAATTGAGCCTGAAGCTGTCTCTCTGCAAGGGACCGTAGTGGTTCCTGAGTAAGGGACCCTGCCCCACTCCCACCATCAGGATTCTGTTGGCTAACAGTAGTTATAATGGAAGAGGCATCATCCTCAACCTCCTCCCCCTCTGGGAGGAGGTAGGGGGGGAAACCCTCTATCCCCCTTGATTCTCCTCAGCTGCCTGGTCATGGGCTTGTATAAACTGAAACAACCCTGCCTTCCTATACCTCTTGGAAGCAGGCAGCCCCCTAAGCCTACACTGTTCCCTAAGCTCAGCCAACTTACACTGGGACAGTTTAGCCAGGTCCAACTCCATGGTTCCCTAGTTTTGGGTCACAACACTAGGCACAATAGACTTAGAACAATTTGGAAAAATCAAAACAATGGATTAAAAACAGTTTAGTCCAAATTCCAAAAATCAAACTCAAAAGTTTTGTTCTAAGGCAATTTAGAGGATTTTATAATCTTAATTCATTCACTGAAAGGTGTATTTTTAAACACAAGTCCACATCCACACCGCTGAGCACCAAATGTTGGAAAGTGGGTTATTGGTAGGGGCAAATGTAGGTCTGCCACTAGTAATAAGACCACAAACACTCGATAGGACTCAGCATAGGTCTAAGAAAATTATTCCCATGCTCAACCCCTGGTAACGTGGCTGCGAGCAGACAGGCTTAACTTCAAAGACAGGTATGTAAAGCATTTAAAAACACCAATTCAGTAAATAATTAAAACACAACACATAATAAAAATCCAACACCAATTTATAAAAATAGGAAATATTTTTATCTTTAAAATGACACCAAAACGACAAAAATCCAATGTAGGGAACCGGAGATATGAATTTTCAAAGTTTAAATAAAATCTAGCACTTAGAAGCATATAGCACCATATTGGGACATAGCCTCGCGATAGACCGGGCCAAAGTCAAAGTTTAAGGCCGACCGCGATGGAGCCCTAAGCGGATACTCCACGCGGAAGGTCCCGGTCAATGTTTTTACCTTCGCACTTAGAAACTTTTCTGGAGCTTTTCTCCTCGAGGCCCCTCGACGCTCTCCGTCAGTCCGGATCCGGTGCGGCTCCGCCGGGCAGCCTTTCGACGATCTCCCGGTGAACTTCCCTGGAGCGGACTTAGAAACTTTTTCAAGATCGCTTTAGCGGGGCAATCCAACAATCCAGGCCGACACGCGATGGAAGGCAGGCGGATTGGCGCTCGCGGTTGATCCCGGTCGACTTTCTTACGAGCGGACTTAGAAGCTTTTCTGGAGCTTTTTCTCTTGGGGTCCCTCGATGCTCCTCATGTAGCCGGATCCGGTGAGGGTTCGCCGGCTTCAGATTTTCTCTAGTCCCGGTCAATCTCTGGAAGTCGATGCGATGGAGCTTTTAGCGGGACGAACCTGGTGGGCTTGGCCGGCTCGCGGTTGAAGGCAGGCGGCTTGGCTGACCAGGATGAGTCGGTCCCCCTATGGAGCTTTTTCCAAAGTTCCTCCAAAAGTTCCCCAAACTTCCTGAACTTCTTCCTGAAGTTCCTCAAAGGGTCCCAAAGTGTCTCAAACTTACTCCAAGGGTCTGGAAGCTCCAAGATGGTCCTTGAAAGTTGAGGACTTCAATTCCCACAATGCACTGGACGTCACCCTTACAAATCCACTGGTAGTTCCCCAGGTTGGTGATTCTTGGTGGTGAGGGTCCAGATGAGCTCTGTTAACCTGTAGCTTGCAGGGAGTCCACTCTTGAGTTCTTTTACTCAGCACAGTTAGTCCACAAAGCTGTAGTTTCAGGGGGTGCAGTCTCCAGAGGTCAGGCCTTAGAAGTCTTTGCACAGCAGAAGTTCCAGCAGGGCCAGTCTTGCTTTCTTCAGTTTCAAGCAGCAGATCTGAGGGGCTGGGCCTCTCTCAGATACTTATTCCACAGTCTCTGGGTCATCCAGGAGGTCAAGCTTCACCAATAGGAGTAGGGTAACTGCCCACTTGAGTGACTACTTCCTGCAGAGTGTGGCATTATTTTATCCCAGAGTGCAACAAAGCTTCCAAATCCATAATGGCTGATTTTCCAGCAAGGAGGTAAGAGCTGGCTAAACACTCCCACTGAGTTGGCTAATTAACCTAGCCTCTCCTCCCTACATCTGCACATACCTTCCTTAATCCTGCCATCTGGCTGGGGTGGGGGTTCAAAGCTGTTAATGACACTGCTCTGGGCTCTGCCCCTTTGAAGCTCATTGTTTACGACCCCTCCCCCTGGCCTGGCATTCCTGCAGAACAGCTCACTGCCCTCCCAGTCCATCTGGCTGACCCCAGGGGATCTTTATCACCTCTTCAGGCAGGCTGGCTAATCCTCTTAACTCTGACCAATCAGGGCAGAGCACTGGCAGGCTGGATTTGGAACTACAACTAAGAAAGTGTTATAACTTCTTGTCTGTTCACTTTGGGAAAAATTCAATAACATCATATTGTAGGATTTATCCATACCATTCTAGTGAGTCTTTGAATGGAATCTTTATCCCTGTCCTGTTAATAGTTATTGTTTAATAACTTTCCCCATGTTATCCTATGGGCCATGGGGTTTGCAATGGGAAAAATGACGTGGGCCATTTTTCCAGCACCAGGACCTACAAAAACATATTTTATAAGTACTTGGCTTATTTTCACAGGACCCCCACCCCATAGGTCACCTAGGGGAGACCCTAGGGGTGTTGAATCTGTAAAAATATTGCAGATCCTCCAGGCCCAGTGCCCCCAGCATCAAAGTCGAATTTGGGCAGCACTTTAAACAATGGGGAGAGTGAAATGTGAATTTCACTTAACCCAGGGCATTTATAAACTCATTTTATAAGGGTCTACCTTATAGATACCTGACCCCCACCCCTGGGATACCTAGGGGAGACCCTGGGGGTCATTATTATGCAAAAACATTTTAGGTTGACCAGTTTTAAGTGCCCCAAACCCCAAAGTCGAGTTTGGCCACAATTTGCATGTTTAAGAGCAGTCCTGGCACCCAGAGCTGCTTTTAAACTGACCACAGGCTTCAGCAGTGCACACATGCAAGTGCAAAAAGGCTGCTGGCCTCTAAACTGCCATGCCCCAGGATACTGGGGACTTCTAGGTAGTTTCAATCCCCTGCCCTATTATATACTAGGGGCTCATGGGGTAGGTCATGCCAATTACAGGGGTACCCCAACCCAAAGTGTACCCTAGTGTATGTAGGTGCTTTACTGTTATCTAAGTGTTTCAGCATGGCACTGGCCCTGGGCCTGGTAAAACAGAGCCCAGGGTCAGTCAGAGTCAGTTACCACCAGTTCCAGTCAGCAAAAAGTTGGGGGGTGCCCAGGGCACAGGATGACTTTCCAACAGAGACAAGAAAAGATTAAAACGCAAAGTTGTTTAAATCATTTCTGAAATGGTAACATACTGCTTTGAGTGAGGACCTGGCTAAGTAACTCGTCATGCTTTAACACAGCTGAGCCTTTTGCTAATTCTGTCAAGAAAAGAGGTATGTAAAAATCAAGAGAGGGAAGGAAGAGGGAAATGGAGGTTGTGACTCACCCTCCTCATTTACAGTGTCACAATCAAGAGAGAGGCAACCTCGAGTCATCTAGGGTGGGCCCACTAGAGGCATTGGTTTAAAAACTGAAAAACGGGGGATATCAAGGAGTCTAAAAGGTACAGAAAATGCCTATAACATCTAAATGTAAAAACATTATAAAATGTTAGAAGTGCACAAAAACATCAACATACACCAAACAGACCCAAACTAGCAAGAATTTCTGGTAGAGGAGATGACACCTCCAGGTTTTGGCTAAGTGGCAGAATAACATTTTGGGCGCATAACTGGCAAATAAAAACGGATGAGATTTGTTAAAAATGAGTTTGTAAAATAATGGATATAAATGAATAAAAATGTTTTACAGTGAATAAAAACGATGAGCAGAATGTTTATGGTCTGGAGAAGCAATGCTGAGTATCTGAGGTGGCGAAAAAAACCATTGGTCCTGAGTTGCTACTGTTTTCCAATTGTTCCAAAACAACCCAGTTCAAATCATTCATTGTGTGATTGTGTCTAATGAAATGTGTAGCCAGTTTTGTGGTTTCTCTTTTACATCTTATGTTACTGCGATGTTCACAGAGTCTGGCTTTCACCTTCCTACAGGTCATGCCAATATAGCGGTGTCCACATGGGCATGTAACCATGTAAACCACTCTCTCTGAATTGCAAGAAAAGAGGTATAACAAAGTTCAGCAACTTCAACTCTCAACCAGACTCCGTGACCATTACAACTGAATTTCCCATTACGGCCAATGAACGAACCCTGACCATGTGTCCTTCTGTCACCATCGTAGGAATCACTGTTACAATGAAAACCATCCACTCGGGGGCTCCATCTGACCCTTGCCTCCACCACTCCTTCAGCAAAGAACTACTACCGATCAGTGAAGGACTAACACCCATCCTCATTGCCTCCATCGATTCAGTCACATTCCCAGACACCTGGAAACATGCCACGTCATGTCTCTGCTCAAAAACCATTTATTGACCAAGTCACACTTTCTAACTACAGACCCATTTTCCTCCTACCATACCGGCAAAGGTCTTAGAGAAACTAATCAACCAACGACTCACCGACCACCTCAGCAACCACCAGCTCCTCGACGTCATGCTGTCTGGATTCAGGCCCAACCACAGTACAGAAAAAGCACTCATCACCACCACAGATGACATTCACATGATCCTTAATAGAGGAGACATGGCAGCCCTCATTCTCCTGGTCCTCTGCAGAATTTCACACAGTCTCGCACCCTATCATGAACCTGCACAGGGTTGACATTTTTATAAAATAGATAGATCACATCTGTCAGCCTGGCAGCTTGCTCCTAGGAAGCTTGCAAACTAATCTACAGAGTTTCTCAAGGTTCATCGCTCAGTCTCACCCTCTTCAACGCATACATGATCACTCTGGCCAACGTCATCCACGCATGTAAAATCAACATCCTATCCAATGCAAATGACACTCAACTCATCCTCTCCCTCTTGGGAAACACCCCCAGCACATGAAACAAGTTCACCGCCTACAGGTCGGTAACTGGATGAAAGCCAACTGTCTCAAGCTCAACACTGACAATATAGTAGTAGTGATCTTTGGAAAAAATACCTCACCATGGGACTCCAACTGGTAGCTGGCTGAACTCAGACCCACACCCACACCCACACACAGAACCCATGGCAGGAACCTCAGAATAATCATCAACAGCAAACTGGACATGACCACACAACTAAATGCAGTCACTGCATCCTGCTTCAACACCATGAAGATGCTGATGAAGATCTTCAAATGGCTCCCAAGCAGCACTATCCTCTATGCCGGGATCACTAAGCAACTCTCTCGAAGACTACAAACCATCCAGAACTCAGCAGCCAGACTCATTCTCATCCTTCCAACACAGAACTCACATTACACCACACCTCAGGGAACTACAGTGGCTACTGATCAGGGGCGGCTCCTCCATGTGGGACGAGGAGCGTCGCCCCAATGCTTTCTCGCAGTGCGAGAAGCAGAAACATAAAATGCTATTATAAATACCTTTATATGTTTCTGCTTCTCCCACTGCGAGAAAGCAGAAGGGTTTGGTTGGGGGCGGGCGGGTGGGCGGGTCTGCTCTAGGGCAGGGGAGGAATGGCTTGCCCACTGCTGAGGGCGCTGATTGTTTGGTTGGCCCTCTGGGGCCGACCAAACCAGTCATGCGCACTCTGCGTTTTCTCCATGTAGGCTGCATGCAACCTACATGGAGAAAATACATGGAGAAAATGGCCTCCCCATAGACGCCTGGCTGGTCGGCATCCGGACCAATCACAATGCTGCCATTGCAGCGTTGTGATTGGCTTAGGGGAGGGGAGGGAGGCTGCCTGCTTTCTGTTCAGAAGAGGAGCAGAGAAGCAGAGATGACGCGGGACCGAGCCGGGGAAGGTAAGTTAGCTTTTTTTTAAAAATTAAACCCCCCCCCGCGCGACCCCCTCCCCATGTGACCCCCCGCTCCCCCACCCGCGAGTAATGCTGGCCGTGACTGCTACTGAACTGATATGCAAACCCGCTCAATTCAAACTCCTCACACACACATTCAAGACACTACACAACTCAGGCCCCGCCTACCTGAACAGTTGCATCTCCTTCCACCAACCTCCCAGACACCTCCGCTCTGCAGGACTCCTACTCGCACAAATCCCACCCATACACAGAACCAGATCAGGAAGATGGGAGTTCTCTTACATTGCTCCTAAAGCGTGGGATGACCTCTCACTCCACATCAGAGACTCTTCTTCTCTTTTTGAATTGCACAAGAAGCTGAAGACCTGGCTTTTCAATTAACCAGCCTACCATAGGTGGGGCTAAGCACACACACCTGCTCAGTGGCAGGATACCCTCGCCAGGGGTAGTGCACTTTACAAATACCGGTAATATTACAAGCCACATAGATTTGCAGTAAAATACATTAATTTGATAAGAATAATTTTATTTATTTACAAAGCTGAGGAAGGGCAGAAGCGCAATATTAAGAGCTATATAAAAACACTGTATCAATATTTTTTTACCAGAATAGTAATAATGATAATAATAAGAGAAGCCACAGACGCCCTAGGGAAAATCCTACCTGCAAAAGCGGCTGGTTTGGATAGGATCCCTGGCGATCTTTACCGATCTGAACCAACCATCTGGGCTCCTTATTTGGCTACTTTGTTTAATGCCATATTACAAGGCATGGCAATTCCCACTACTTGGGCGGGAGCCGAAATCATACCGATCTATAAAAAGGGCTCCCCGCTCTAGCCTGCTAACTATCGCCCGATCAGTCTTATAGACGTTGGTCAGAAAATCTTCGCCCGAGTTTTATTGGGGCGTTTACAATCCTGGATAGAGGATCACAATATTTTAACCCCCTCCAAGCCGGGTTTAGAGCCAGGACATCTACGATCGACCAATTATTTAGACTGCAGGCGATATATTGGAAATTTGTTACCAACAAGGGGGTAGCCTTTATCTTATATTCGTAGATTTAAAATCTGCCTTTGATTTGGTTCCAAGGGAGAAATTATGGGCAATCTTAAGAGATATGGGAGTGCCAGAATACCTGTGCGTGCAGTTAAAACGTCTCCATGAGGGTAATTACGCTTGTATTAGATATGGAAAGTGCGGTGAACTTTCAGCCCCTTTGCCCGTGGAGAGGGGGTTCGCCAGGGCTGTGTCCTGGCTCCCACACTTTTCTCCCTCTACATTAATGGCCTAATTGACTTTCTGAGTGCCGGAAAGAACATCGACGCCCCCAGGTTGGCGCAGCGCAAGATCCCGGCCCTGATGTTTGCAGATGATACGCTTCTCCTCGCAAAATCACCGATGGGAATTCAGAGGACTCTTGACAACTTTAGCGACTTCTGCAAACATCGGGGCCTGGAAATTAACCTGCAAAAAACTAAGTACATGGCCTTTAATGTAGGTAACACCACTCGCCCTAACCCTTGCTTGGACGGCAGACCCCTTGAAAGAGTAACCACCTTTGATTATTTGGGACTGACGTTGACTGAGAAAATGGATTGGGGTGCACAAATAAATAAAGCAGGGCTGAAACTTGCCCAAAAAGTGGGGGGTATTTTAAAACTATATAGGAGTTGTCCCGAAAAAACACTAAGCCCAGTGATGGAAATTTACAAGGCTCAGGCCAGGTCTGCTGCCCTCTATGGAGCAGAACTCTGGGGTCATTGTGCATTGGGCATGTTAATGCGAACAGAGAATTCTTTTATCAGACAGCTTTTGGGCTTACCCATCAGTACTCCATTAACACCACTCCGTTTAGACCTAGGGGTTAGACCCATTGTGGAAGAGGCGGCCCTTAGGCCCCTCCTCTATTGGCGTCGCCTTTGGAGTACCCCGGAGTTATCCGCCTACAGGGAGGAATTAACTGATATAATGGGTATGCGAGGTTCAGGGAGGATACCTTGGTTGTCCAATATTAAGAACATTTGTGAGGGCTTGGGTAGGGGCAATCTATGGCACAATGCGGAATATACGTCCCAAACAACAGCAAGAAAGACCCTGATAGAGAGCTTCAGAGAGCAAAAGCTCAATGAGCTTGAAAGAAGAAATAGCGCCGGTCGTTTGACGGTGGAATTTTTAGCAGTAAAAAATAGGTATAGTTTAGAACTGGTGCTGGATGATATCCAGCCACTTCTCGCTAAAAAACTTTATGTCCAGTTTAGACACGGAGTCCTCCCATTACGCGCCTTTACTCGCAAGTGGGAGGGGGCTTCAAACGGGGGTTGCCCGGCCTGTAACTATACCGATGAAACGGAACTGCACGTGCTATTTTTCTGCAAGGGTTATGGAAAGGCCAGAACACGCTGGCTAATCCAACTTTGCAGAAACTTGGGGTCAAGACGCTGCTCTGAAGTGTACAGGATATTTAAATCAAATACACAAATGCCTATTGTTTACTCTATCTCACGGTTCTTATTCAATATGTGGCACACCCGAAGGGCCATTCTCAAAAGAATGGCCCAGCAGAACGATATTGTAGGAACTGTATGAGCGAACATAATATTGCATTCTTTTGGTCATATTTCGGGTTGTGTGAGGTGCTACATTAATTTTATCAATTGGATTACTGGTCAGCATTGTATCTAATTTTTATACTACCTTTTCAAACTGTGTATATATTATGAATTCACTGTATCTTATTGCTTGTTTTTATTGATGCTTTTATGGCAATTGATTGCCGAAATAAAGTTTTATGATGATGATAATAATAATAAAGAAGAAGCTGCGGCATGCCAACAAGTGCTACAACAGTAATGCAAAACATAGCTAAAAGCTAAAGCCTAGAAAAATCACAACAAAGAACTGAAAAACACCATGAAATGCTGGCAAGCAGATATAGGAAGCTACGCTAAGAAGAAATACCAACAAACTGTGCTACGCATTGATCACTAAATATTATGTACTGTTAAACACAACTAAAGAAGCATCATAAACACTATTTCCAGATTTTATTTCTTTTGATTGAGGGAGACTATTGATTGTTTATGTGCCAAAGAAACAGCAGTGGAATTATGGTCACCAAGGCTACAGAAGACAACAAATGTGCTGACATAGAAGTTATCGCCCAAAATGATGTCGTAAAATGAGTGCTGCCTACATCACAAAAAAGGCTTAAATAACTGATATTTAGACCTTTTATTAAAAGAGATTAGGGAAGTGAAATAACTCCTTATTGTCAATATTGCTGCTACCATATGAACATAATTAAATGAAAAATAACACTCTTTATGGGAACAATGAACAATATAAAACAAAGAGGCACCGAATAAGGGATTACAAAATTGCCATAAGAATGAAAGACAACAGCAACACTGCTTCCAACGTTCGCAAGAAACAAACTAAATTTCAATGACATGAAAGACAGAAGCAGAATAGGTAACCTGGTCATTTTTGCAGAATTCTACAGGGTTCCAAGTCAAATTAATGTAAAGAATTTGTGACAATCAATATGACACATATTTTGAAATTTGAGCTCAAACGTCAGAAATACTATATCCTAGGAAACTAACCATGAAATCAAACAACAAATTCAAAAGGCCACATGAACCAAGATCAATGTCCATGAACATTCTAACATGCTTATATGATATAGTTTATGAAGTTAGTCAACGATTCAGCAAAATAAATAAAAACAAGACATGGTATAACATTCATAAAATGAGAAACTTCTTAAAAAGAAAATAATCCTAGCAATGATGGAGAGAGATTGAAGATTAACATACTCTATACTCTCTTAGACTGATTTGTTCTGCATATTACACATAAGTCTAAAAGCACATACCTTTCAATAAGCAGGGCCTATTCTATAAAGGTTACTTACACATTTGAGTAATTTGCACTTTGCTGTAAGTTTACAACTTTTCAGTATACTCAAACTCTGAGTGTAAATATACAACAAAAGTGTAAATTACATGTCTCCACCCCCTGTGTAAAGCAATTGCTTTACTCTTGTGTGGGTGCGTGACACCCTTTCCTAAACTCCTCCCAGGCACTCCCTAAACCCCTCTTACTTCTTCCCAATCCAATCCACTTTTGAAGTAAGTCTGCACCTTTTTCCACCCACTCCCTCCCACACCACTAAAATGTATACCTGTGTGTGCAGAGACTGCGCAGTCAGGGTGGAGAACTCCGCACACATTAAGTATAAGTAATGCAAAGGTGTCAGGTCTGCGCAGAGTTTGTGAATAGCACTTTGTAGTATGTTTTGTAGTACTACAGATCATACTACAAAGTGCAGTTTGTGAATCAGGCACTCAGAGTTCTAATATATGTCTTCAGTTTACAGAAGGAACCAGTATAGAGACTTAATAGGTATTTCTGAGGTACGCCCTGTACAAGGGAAACTATAAGCTTCACAAAACAACATATGATACTATTTACTAAGTTTATCTTATTACTAGTATTTAAATAAACATCAATTTATGAAACACTAATGAATAGCCTACTATGTGGCCTAAGCAGCACCTCTTTTAGGGAATAGGAAGTACAGGGACACATTAAATGTTTTCAAGAATACTTTTAACAGTTCTTATAAATATACATCCATCACAAATAGTTGAGATTCTAAACATTTGTTTATTTAAGCACTTGTTTAAAGTTTTTGGAAGTGTAAAGAATTAACATGTTTAAGCATGGTCTTAATGATCAGGGTTTATTTAAGGATTTATATAAAGCATTAAAATGTAAAGTCTAACATGCTCAATAGAGGATTGCAACATGTATTGCAGAAGACTGGGTAGCCAGGGCACCTCTTGATTAAACATATAAGTGTTGAATGTTAGAATATTCTATGTTAGAATATCATATACAGAAATGTTGTCTGACATAAATACTATGTCCTAAATAATATATACAAAAATGTCACACCACTGAGTGCAAATGTTCTAATATTAACTCCAATGGGGCAATATTTTTGTACACTGTATTTAGGACATGGCATTTATGTCAGATGATATTCTGACAATATCCTGGTACTACACCACAAAATAATTATTGACTAAATATGGACAAAATGTAGTGAAAACTTTAATAACAGATTCAAGGGGAGTATTTATGGGAAGCATGTCAGATTTGTGGCAGGCACCAATGCTCACTTGTTGGAAACACAGCATTCCATGTAGGGAGGGGAAGGTTGTGTTTTTTCATGCTTTGTTCTCTAACAACATATTCGAGCATCTTGAATCATGTTCAAGATTTTGAGGGATTTCATTTGTTCACAATCACATTGTTATATGTTTATTTTTCATTGTATATCAAAGTAAAATCATATAAACAAAATGAACACGATAAGGAGTTGCTGCTGAAATAACTCTGAGAACACTAGTGCACTCAGAAACTCATTCACAAAGTGTATGTCTGAGAAAAAAGGTTGACATACTCCCAGAAATGTAGGAGCTAGGAGCAGGTCTCATCTAAGTCTGACTGCAGTAAGCAACACTTCCCTACCTGTGAACCAAACCCATGAGTTTGATAGCTACTCAGTGCTCAGTCATAATCCGGAAGTTGAAAAAGTAAGGATTCTTCTTCTACTCCTATGTTTGAAGATTTTTGAGTTGTAAGGGGTTGACAAAGAGACTCTGCAGGAAATCTACAAGTGCTCTTGGGGCCTGTTGCATAAAGTGTTTCAACAGTCGCAAACCATCAGATTCTTTAAACCTGAGGGTTAGCGACTGCTAAAACACTTTTTGTAATGTAATAAATCTTATCAATGATTTGGAAAAGGTTTCTAAATCAGTAAATGGGTGTAATAAACATAAAGGAATCAATATTAGAAAGGGGCAATTACTTAGTGTATGTATTAATGTTTTGCAACTGAAATCCGGTCACAAAATATTAATATTTTACCACCAATTCATAATTGATGCTTAGCCATTCACAAATGGGAAGGGGTCCCTATGGGACTCTCTTCCCCTTTGAGAATGTTGACAAAAACTTTTTAGGAGTAAACAGTTATCCATGGGACCACTGCCTATTGCTAAAAAAAGGTTTGTTTAACTTTTCATTTTTTTTTCAATAAGTCCCATTTTTCTTTTAGGAAAGCAAAATACATTTAAAAAAAAAAAGATTGCTTGATCTAAAAGCAGTCACAGACATAGTGGTCTGCTGATCCCAGCATGTCGCCCTACCTGCAATTCTAGCCAATCGTAGTGGGTCATAATTTGCGACCTGCCTCTTTCATATTTCCGATGTAGTTTGAATTATGATTCACTATGACTCGGAACTTTGTGAACTGCCCTATTAGTACATAGGTTGGTTCACACAATTCTTTTCGAGCTGCAAATAGTTGGTGCGCAATTTGTGACCACTTTTTGTGAATGGAAAATTCAAATCTTCTCATTCAAACATAATGGTATTTTCATTAATAGTTTTTTAACTCTCAGTCAACGCTCGACTCCACAGCTCAGATAAAATAAACACCAGATTTAGTCTAAAGTTAAAACGTATGCTCGATTACTAGTGAGCCACAGCCTCTCTGCAATTGGGGGAGTAGCTTTCTGGGGATGTTTGGGGGTTGACACCACCCTCATAAATGGAGTCTGGTGTGAGTAGTTGGGTCCAGGGGCCTCCAGTCCAGGCTAACAGTGTCTGTAGTCAGGTTTCCACTGTGATTAATAGCCCTCATGTCACAGACACACAACTCCATGAAATTTGAAGATCCTGTATATGCCCAGAACTCCTCTTCCCTCTCACACAGAACAGGCCAGAAACAAACCATGGCTTTTTAAATTGAACACTGTTTTTCTCCATTCTCCATTCCCAAAAATGTCCAGTTTTGTTTTCTTGAGGTGCTTCGGCTCACAAAAAGTTTCCAAAAATATTTGATGTGATTGGAGCGAGGAGAGTAGGGTAATTAACAGTGGGCAACTGGAAGAGCTTCTTGTTTTTTCAGAGGTAGATGCCGTGTAAGACAAAAGCATGCATCAGTCCCTGTATTAATGTTTCATAGGGGAGGAATAGGTAATTCAGTTAAACTTCTAATTATATATATTCGTCCAGCTCCACACAGGAAGCCAAACCCACGCCATGCACAGCCTTTGGGCAGGGCCTACACCCAACCCCTGAGCACAGCAGGGGGTTGGGCACAGGGCCTGGCACCCAAACCGCTTTGGGTGCACATGGCTGACTATGTGATGTTATGATATAAAGAGAGTAATTTACAGTTAAGCAGACTTAATGACTTTGCCAAAGGGTCAGAACACCAAAATATAAAAAGTGAGCCAATTGACTTTATGAAGGGGTCAGCATGACAATATATATAAAGCAGACCTATTTTCTTTGCTCAAAAAGCACCAATAATCATAATCAAATGAATACTTCCTTATATCACACAGTGCAATGTTTAATAAAAGTGGTTGTAAAAAAATGCGATAATATTTTATTTAAAAAAACATCAACACATCTTTGAGTCTTTCTTTTTAACTTTTTTCAGCCCACACATTGCAGCCTTAAAAACAACCATAAGAGGGTACTGTACTTCAGCTGAAAAGCACAGAGCTCCAGCTAGGAGGGCTTTAAAAAAAATATGGTAAGCTCTCCAGGGGTCATGGATTTAATGACCCAGAAGAATTACAGGATTTTTTTAATGTTGCTGGGATGCTATTGCACTTTCTGTTGTCCCCCACAACATTTAAAAAAATGCTTGGTGGTGACCCTGCCCCTTCTAGTGGCACCACCAGGCTCACTCAAAGAATTAAGAGCCCTCAGAGGGCACTATTGGGTGCTCCTCGCTTGGAGCAGTGAATAATAAATTAACAGCTCCTAAAGCTAATTTATTATTCATTTATTCCATTTTTTATTACTTTGTGGGTGTCCCGGTGCCCATCCGGAATGCCCTTTTCCTTCATTTATGTCCGGGGCTGCGGGGAGAGCCCAGGGTCCCCATGGCCCCACCGGCTCCCTGCAAGCCACCTGAGGCACCCCATAGCACTTTAATGGTGGAGGTTGCTGGGGGTTCCCACCATGCAGCCATTCCAGCTCCCCTGCCTGCACCCATCCCCGGTGCATCAGGAGCCGCCATTACTCCCACCCACCGGGAGCAGTATTCTTTTGCTCCCATCAGGCAGAGGCAATTCTAAGATTCCCTGTCCACGAGAGTGCGGGCAGAGAGAGACTTTTGTGCTCCAACCTAGCGGGAGCAGCTTTCTGCTTCTTCCCATTGAGAGCACATTAGACTTGCCTGCCTGCACTCTTGTGGGCAGAGATCTACGTTATCCTGGGGGTTGGGGTCCCCGGAACAACACAATGGAGGCGGCCGGGGCGATTGGGCCCTCGGTATATAAGATGGTTCGGAGAGGGGGTGCACGGCTCCCCTCCCTTTATTGAATGCACTACACCAGGGGATGGACTCCCAGGTGCCTCAATGAGACTCGTGGAGGGGGGTGCCTGCTCTCCTCCCCTTAATTTCGATATTGGCTCACTGGGATGGGATCCCTGGTGCATTAGGATGGCTCGGGGAGGGGGGGGCCTCTTTTCCCTCTCCCCTATAAAATACAATTTGCCACCCCCGGGCTCTGGAATATTTTTAATTTATTTTACTAATGATTTGCAGATCCCCCGCTAATTTTCAGTGTGTTTGGTGGCAGCCAATCAGAACTTTTAAGATCTGTAGGCTCTACGGAATTATACCCAGTCACAAAAAGCACACTTTCTGGATCAAGATCTAGTTTTCTGCCAAATTTGCTGTAATACCGTTCAGCCGTTTTGGTTGTAGCTGTGTCTAATTGTCAAATTTGAATCGGGAAACTGTGTTTTGAGACCCACTCTTTTTCCCAGCTTCCGCTTGATGAGACCCCAAAACGTTTCAGGAAGGAGCTGAGTGGATGAGACTTTTTTTTTAAAGTTTCGTGAAGATTCATCAAATGGCTCAGGAGCTGGCAGCTCACAGCATTTTAAGTGAAAGGCCAGGTTCTGTGCTTAAACCTACTAAATGTAGCTGAAGGCAGGTGTGGTTGGGAAACAAGGCAACTTGTTTGGGTGGGAAGTTGGATGTACTATATCATCACAAACTCCAAGAAATTTACTGAATTCACTGAAAAAAACTAAATTAAAGAGATGCTATGGTTAGCTTTAATTATTACCCCTGAACCTATGATAAAAAAAAGACCTACATTTTGCTACAAAATCACAGTTAATGTGCACCAATTTAAAACTGAAAAACACCTGAAATTTGCCAGTTATGGTCAGCTCCGCAATCCATAACTCTCACAACATTCATGCAACCCTGACAGCAAAAACAGGGTCACTTATCTGCTAATGGGCAGCATCTCCAGCATCCCTACTCCACAGCACAATCTAGACATTAGACTGGAGAGAGAAGAAGGACTGGAGGAAAGAGAAGACAGAGAGAAAAGATAGACTAGATAGTTGAAGCTGTGGAATAAAAAGGGAAGTGGCACTAATAATTCTCTTTCGGGACAAGGACAAGGGACAAAGGAGGATGCCATTGTGGATGCTGTTCTGAGGGAAAATGCGACATCCAGGGAGGCCAAGCTAAGATGGAAACTGGATCCAAGCCAGTGACAGAGGGCCCAGTGAGAAAGAATTCAGAAAAACAGGGCGGCGAAGCATAGGAGGGCGGAGGCTCAATTTCACAGGAAAAAGAGGAGGAAGTGTGGACGGAGGAGTGGCAGTGTCCAGGACCCAACCCAGATATTCCAAGTCCAGCCACAACTTGAGGACAGGTTGTGGCAATGCCAGGTCTGTTTGAGGGCCGCTATGGGGTGGGGAAAATAGTGGCAGAGGTAGACAGTGAAAAGGATAACAGATGTGAGTTGGGGGTAGAGTGGGTAAGTGTTGACCCTTCTGAGCTGAAATTAACCATATACAAAAGAAGAGAGGAAAGCCAAAAGGAAAAAAATACAAGATATGATATACGTAAAGGGAAACAGAGAGAGTAAAATGAAAACAGCCAGATTTCCAGAATAACTGTTGGAATAAATACTTTAATATTAATATTTACCTGTTGCCTTCTCTGAGGAGAGGAAATCGGTTACAACTGCACAGAGCCGAGTACTTCATGCATGCCAGCTGGAAAGAATGATCGCATGAAAGAGAAAAAGACAAACAATGAACTCTGAGACTGTGAATTAACAGACTTTTTAATTTATAAGGCCAGAATGAGAAAAGTGCAAGGATTCTCTACAGATAGACTATTTTTTAATTTGTATAATAACTCTTTCTATAACTGAGGCACATTGTACTCATTTGCACTCATTGATGTGCACACCTAACAAGCCCATAACATGAACATTATATATTATATATATATATATATCAGCGCTACTGTTGCAATAAGACCAGCACTCACGGGGGTTAATCCTCGAATTTATTCGTACTTAATGTTCCAACAAATGCGTTTCTGCGGATCGCCTTCGTCATTGTCGGCGACCCCCGCGTTGCATGCCTCTTTTAATTACAAAGCATCCGTTAGTCAATACTATTGCAATTTCAAACTCACGCCATCTTTTAATGGTGATCCCCTGAACCAAGTGACACAATTACTCAAGTCGCTACGCACATTCAAATCTTGGCAGTATTGAAATGAACAAAACTCATTAGAATTTGAATTATAAATAAAGTTAAATACTACATAATCTCAGCAATTCATTCAAAATAAAGATAAACAATGCAGATATTTGGCGTGGGATACAAAAAGTTCAAATTAACAATTTATAGTAATTCATAACATCCTTCTTTGCTGAATTGCTGAATTGCACCGGGGACCTCAAGTTAATAAAAGATCATATGTAAAATTATTGTCGCGCCATTCTTAGGAATTATTCCAAAATCGATAGCAGCCTCAATCAAGCTCTGGATGGGCACACTAATTCTTACACAATATTTCCTCAGAATATACTTGTAACTTGTCCCCTCACACCTTAATGGAATCACTTTACGGTTCCTCATCCCACCACTTTTATATTCAGAGTCTCACATGAGCTAACTGCCTTATATTATTCTTTTTCATTTTTTATAGGTGCACTCCTAAATCTTCCCCACAATTCAACCCCATGGGTTACTTCATTAACATGTCCAGTATATGCCTAGATTCCAATCTATATAGTTTCTTCTCTCTATCGCCACCTCTTATTTCTTGTGGCACATGGTCCACGCAAAAATATCTGAGCAAGTCCCTATTGCTCTGGTGATGAGTCTCAAAATATCTCGCAACTGGATAACTAGGATCCCTCTTACTAATCGCTCTCTGATGCTCGAGAATGCACATCTTTACAGGATGGATCGTTCTTCCCACGTACCTTAGTTTGCATGGGCAGACTAGGCAGTACACTGCGAAAGGAGTATTACAGTTCATAAATTTCGTTATACGAACCGGGTCCCGCAAACCTCGAATTTCAGAGGTACTGACTTTCCGACTATGGGCACAAGCCTTACATTTACCACACAGGTAAAAACCCGGTAGTTGCTGTAAGCTAGTCTGCAATCTTGCCGGGGGCAAATAGCTCTCCACTAGTTGGTTTTTTATAGATCTTGTCTTTCTGAATGTCAGGGAGGGGTGAGACGGTACATCGTGTCCTATCACTATGTGGATTTTGCGTGAGAGAAGTGATAAGAATAGGAGTGTGTTGAATTCTACGTTCGCACAAAGGCAGGCATTGAAGAACCTTGAAAGGGACAAATCGATTGTAGTGAAACCCTCAGATAAGGGCGGTAATGTGGTGCTGCAGACCAAGAAGACCTACTGTAAAGCAGCATACAAACAACTCAGTAACCGAGAAAACTACGCCCCTTTCACTACTACAGAGTACATGAAAAGTATTGCGGCATACGATGATCTAATCTTGAAGTGGCACAAAAGAGGAATGTTCTCACTGGAAGAATATCCATTTTTATCAGTTCCGCATCCACGAATACCCACGTTCTATCATCTATCGAAGGTGCATAAAGACAGAATGAATCCACCTGGACGACCGATCATCTTGTCAATTGGAAGTCTGATGGAGAATATGTCCAGATATGTGGACTATTTCCTGTTCCCATTTGTGTCAGAACTAACGTCGTATAGCAGTGACACAAAAGACTTTCTGAAACATATTGAGGGGATTGTATGGGAACAAGACTTCCTCATGGTAGCACTAGATGTGGCTAATTTATACACCAACATAGCACATGGGAATGGGTTAGAATTCATAAGATTATTTCTGAAGAATCGGCCACTGAAGTACACAGGGCATAATGAAATGCTACTGGAGTTTGTGGACTTCTGCCTGCTTAACAATATCTTTATCTTCCAAGACCAGGTGTACACTCAAATTAAGGGGACGGCCATGGGAACCTGCTTTGCCCCCAGCTACGCAAATTTGTTCGTGGGCTGGTGGGAGAAGCAGGTGGCATGGTCGGACACTAATGATAAATGGGTCAAGCAAATTGTGAGTTGGAGGTGATACATCGATGACCTTTTTATAATCTGGTGGGCCACTGAAGAGTCAGTGAGAGAGTATATAACACTGCTCAATTGTAACAATCTAAATTTAAGATTTACCAGCGAGATTAGTGCATCTGAGGTCAACTTTTTAGATCTGAGGGTGTTCGTGAAAGATGATAAGATCAACACGGCACTGTATAGCAAACCGACAGATGGAAACTCTGTCCTGCATGCCAGTAGTAGTCACCCGTGCAATCTGATAAACAGTATCCCATACGGGGAACTCTTGAGGATAAGAAGGAACAGCTTAAGGGAGAAAGATTTTCAGAGAGAGGCACGGAAAAGTATGCAAAGGTTTGAGGTGAGGGGGTATCAAAAGGGAATATTGAATAAAGCTATGGAAAGAGGACAAAGCAAGAGCAGGTCAGACCTCCTGAAAGAAGAACCCAAGGTTAAGAAGATCAATGCGAAGGACATTTTCTGATTGGTCACAAGCTTCTCAAATGCGGCCAGTCAGGTCAGAAAAATCCTACAGAGAAACTGGTGCATACTAAAATCTGACATAGTGATAGGACACGATGTACGGTCTCAACCCTCCCTGACATTCAGAAAGACAAGATCTATAAAAGACCAACTAGTGGAGAGCTATTTACCCCCAGCAAGATTGCAGACTAGCTTACAGCAAGTACCGGGTTTTTACCCGTGTAGTAAATGTAAGGCTTGTGCCGAGAGTCGCAAAGTCAGCCCTATGAAATTCGAGGTTTGTGGGACCCGGTTCATATAACTAAATTTATGAACTGTAATACTCCTTTTGCAGTGTACTGCCTAGTCTGCCCATGTAACTTAAGGTACGTGGGAAGTACGATCCATCCTGTAAAGATGCGTATTCTCGAGCATCAGAGAGCGATTAGTAAGAGGGCTCCTAGTTTTCCAGTCGCGAGATATTTTGAGACTCATCACCAGAGCAATAGGGACTTGCTCAGATATTTTTGCGTGGACCATGTGCCACGAGAAATAAGAGGTGGCGATAGAGAGAAGAAACTACGTTGATTGGAATCTAGGCATATACTGGACATGATAACGAAGTCACCCATGGGGTTGAATAGTGGGGAAGAGTTAGGAGTGCACCTATAAAAAATGAAAATTAATAATATAAGGTAGTTAGCTCAATTGAGACTCTGAATATAAAAGTGGTGGGTTGAGGAAATGTAAAGTGATTCCATTAAGGTGTAAGGGGACAAGTTAGAAGTATATTTGGAGGAAATACTGTGTAAGAATTAGTGTGCCCATCCAGGACTTGCTTGAGGCTGCTATCAATTTTGGAATGATTCCTAAGAATGGAGCGACAATCATTTTAAATATGATCTATTATTAACTTGAGGTCCCCAGTGGAATTCAGCAAAGAAGGATGTTATGGATTACTATGAATTGTTAATTTGAACTTTTTATCCCACACAGAAATATGGTGGTTTCTTATGATTTGAAAGAGGTTCACTTAGGGCAATAACCATGAAATGATTGGAATATAGATGAGTATTTACTGTTATGAAATGGCCAAAATATCTGCACTGTTTATCTTTATTTTATTTTGAATGAATTGCTGAGATTATGTAGTATTTAACTTTATTTATAATTCAAATTCTAATGAGTTTTGCTCATTTCAATACTGCCAAGATTCGAATGAGCATAGCGACATGAGTAATTGTATCACTTGGTTCAGGGAATCACCATTAAAAGATGGCGTGAGTTTTAAATTGTAATAGTATTGACTAGTGGATGCTTTGTAAATAAAAGAGGGTTGCAACGCGGGGGTCGCCGACACTGACGAAGGCGATTCGCCGAAACGCGTTTGTTGGAACATTAAGGACGAATAAATCCGAACGAGGATTAACTCCCCCGTGAGTGCTAGTCTTATTGCAACAGCAGCGCTGATATTGACGCAAGTCTGCCCTCGCGTGACGGTGCACCGGCTAGCGAGTGCGGAAGTAATTGGCAGACGAGGAAGCTGATATATATATATATATATATATATACATATATATATATATATATAGCTTGGTACTGCCTATATACAATAAATTACAGCTACATTCCAGAACATATATAGCATGGTCTGTTTTACAAGTCAGATGTTGATTAATAGCTTGTAATCTGTCATTAAAGGCTGAGCGATATGTGGTTCTATTTGTACCAAACTGGCAAGCTTTGCAACTTGGACACTTATAAAATCCTTTCCTGGCTGTGAGCCATATCCCTACCTCCTGATCCTCAAGGCTACTTTTGACTAATGCATTGCCCATTGTTGCCGTTTTCCTATATGTAATAGCAGGCTTTCTAGGGAGAAATTCACCTATTACGGGGTCATCCAATACAATGGGCCAATTGCGTCTTATGATGCCCCTAAGCTGTTTTTCCTACTTGGAATATGACAAAATAAGTCTAGTAGGCTCACTGAATGCATCCATGCTGTTACTGGCTGCACTCCGAGACTTGGCTCTATACTCCAGTAAGTCTTCCCTGGCTCGGTTCCTTGATTTCACTATGGCTGCATCTATGGTTTGAGTTCTACATCCTCTCTCCAAGAAACGTTTTTTGCTCTCCATCTGTTTAGCTTTAGAATCATTTTCATTGCTACAAATCCTCTGTATTCGTAACATTTCCCCATACGGAATACTCTGTATGAGGTGTGGAGGATGCACACTGGATGCATGTAATACCGTATTTCCAGCTGTTTGTTTGCGGTACAGGGATGTCAATAAAATGTTATTGGCTACACTAATTTGCACATCTAAAAATGTTACACTCACATCACTAATACAAGAAGTGAAGTTTAAGTTGACATCATTAATATTTAGTAGTGCTATAAACTCCCTGGCACTTTTTTCTGTGCCGTGCCACACAATAAACAGGTCATCAATAAACCTGAGCCAAGAAATTATCTTTCCTTTATAGATGTGTTCAAATTGCCTCCTGAGGACCAGCTCCTCCCACCAGCCCATGAACAGACATGCATAGCTGGGGGAGAAGCTGGCCCCCATAGCCACCCCTTGTATCTGTTGGTACATTTGGTTTTTTAAAAGAAAAAGGTTATTTTCCAGACAAAATGTCAACATGTCAATCAACATTCTGTTATGTTGAGCAAACTTGAGTGGCCTACCAGCCAGGAAATGCTCAACAGCCCTTATCCCATCATGATTCCTTACACATGTGTATAGTGAGGATACATCCAGGGCTATTAAGAGGTATCCCGTTTGCCATTGTATATGCTTGATTTTCCGAAGGAAATCACTTGTATCTTGCACATAGGATTTCAAGTTTTTGACATGGTCTTGTAAGAAAAAGTCAATGTATCTTGACTTGTCTAGCGGCCCATCACAGGCCCTATGATGGTCTCCCTGGTGGCTTGTATATGTTTTTATGCACCTTGGGAATAAAGTATATTGTGGGAATAGTAGGGTGTTCCTTCTTAAGATATTTATATTCCTCGATGTTCAATAAACCCAGACTTTTCCATGCCAACAACTTTGTAAAGAAGAGATCCTGTGTAACTTTGAATTTTTGAAAGGAGCTCTTTCTGTAGCACTCAGTATTATTAAGTTGGGTGTACGCCTCATTCATATAATCCTGAAAGGGCCACAACACAATGTTCCCCCCCTTGTCAGAATTCCTGACTACTACTTGCTTTTCCTTTTTTAGTTTTTCAATCAGTTGGCCATATTTTCTTTCATGATTAGAGACTTTCCTTTTGGCTTTATTGATGTTGATATTCAATTTTTTCACTTGTGCCATCACTTGCTCATTGAACACATCCAGGGAGTCCCTTGGCATGATCGGAATGAATTTTGATTTCTCCTTGAAGGGGGTGTCGGGTTTTGCACAGGTCTCATTAGCCGGTGATTCCAAGCCCAAAGGGCCACTGCGATCTTCTTCCTGTGTTTCATTCCCTCCTGGGATTCTGTTATCTTTCTCCAAATCATGCAAATCCCTCAATAAACTATAATCAGCTGCTGTTAAATTTGAAGCACTTGAAATGTTTATTTGTGGTGCACTATTTCCCATTTGTTTGGGGTGAGACCGAAGCTGGTGGTATTTCTTGAGCTTGAGTTTCCTTACAAATTTATAAATATCCGCCCGGGTCTGCGTGTAATTAAAATTTGTCTCAGGACAGAATGACAGACCCAGAGAGAGCAGCTGTTGTTCGCTGCATTAAGGTCCACATTTGCTAAATTGATGATAGTGTTGGCATTGCTGGACGTCGCGGGGGACTGCGATATCTCGTCTATTTGCGTTTCCAGGTCCCCCGCCCACGTGCTGATCGTTTGTTGCCGGCGTTCTCTGGCTGCTTGTCTTCTTTCCCTTCTTCTCTGGGTCCGTCGTTTTTTGCCGGTCTGTTTCTCGGACGCAGCGTTTCCCTTCTGCTGCGCCTTAGGTAATCAAGCTCTTCCCCCAGAGATAATTTGATAGTGCTTTGATTGGATCGATTTCTTTGACCTTCTGTGTCAGATTCACTTTCAAGTGCAGAGCTGAGGTCAGATGTTGATGTGGCCTCTGCGTGTGATTGATTATTGTCTGCCTGGTGTAACACCTGCATCCGTTTGTTTGCTGTAGCATTTCTGAAAGTATCATACTTGCGGGCAAAGGTGAAGATTTGCCCGTTGGCATAATCCTCCTTATCCCTTCTAAACTTGTAGGTTTTTCTCTGTTTTATTTTTTCCTCCTCCTTATTCAATCTGATCATCATTTCATCATGGAGCTTCTGTTTCTGCTGGGAATCAGCTAACGTCTTAATTTCTTCATATAGAGCGTCAATTTTTGTCTGGAGATCACCTCTATCACTTTCTGCATATTTAACTAGTATTTGTACCAGTTTTCGTGAGGACTCCAGGTTACATTCTGCCCATTTCACCATCATCCGGGGGTTCGGCGTATCGTAACTCGGGGCAATCATTATTCTAAGGCCCCTGGGGAGTCTATCTACATCCAAGTATTTCTGCAACTACTTGGATTCCCACCATTTTGACTGCTCTTGACGCATTAATTTCTCTAAGATACGGAATTTGTCCTTTAGGCTTTTTGCCCCTCCGCTTATTTCTTCGCTGGCACCTTTACTGGCATCACGCTGCTCTGAAGGAGAGTCTGAAAACATCTCCTCAGCAGCTGACTCGCGATCCCGCAACATTGCAGTGGACATTTTTGGCGTGATTAAATGTAAATTATTGCCTTCTTGGGGGCCCGCCAGACTCGTCTAATCCTGCTGTGGGACACCACAAACGCATACCTCCCCACCTGCTATGCCGTATACTATGTCTCGTACCTTGCTCCCGGCGGTCGTTATGATGCGGCCACTTCACGCAGCTCTACTCCTCCGAGCAGTCACCACGAGTCGAGCTCTGCACCGCACTGTCCACCTTCTTCCCAGGCACGTCCTCTGTGTCAGCAGGGGGCTTCCGTGTTTCCGTTACCGGCACGTTTCAGATTTGCTTCCGGGTTTCCCAGCCACACCGAAGCCTCGATGACAGCCAGATCCGCCGGACGCTCGACTTTGCCTGCCACGGAGCCAACTTTACGGGGAGGGGGTCGCCGACACTGACGAAGGCGATCCGCCGAAACGCGTTTGTTGGAACATTAAGTACGAATAAATCCGAACGAGGATTAACTCCCCCGTGAGTGCTGGTCTTATTGCACCAGCACCACTGATATTGACGCAAGTCTGCCCTCGCGTGACGGTGCACCGGCTAGTGAGTGCGGAAGTAATTGGCAGACGAGGAAGCGGATATATATATATATATCAGCACCAAAGTCCCGTAGTGTCGGCACCCAACAAGGAACACACGGGCACAGACCACAGCAGCAGATGTCATCAAAAGTTTATTTCATGCCGAAGATGGTCCACATTACGCGTTTCGGCCGCCGACCTGCGGCCTTGATCACATAACGGCGCTACGTGCAAGTAGCAACTTAAATAGGCAGGTAAGTGACGTGGGTTGCAAAAGTGTAGTGAAACGTAAAAGTGAGAGTGCCTTACGGTAATACATAATATACATACATAATGACAGTGCAAAAAAATGCTTTACTGCTGTTTATAAAAGCTGAGAGGCAAGTAATGGCGCGAACTGGTTTACTGTGATGCCCAATAGACATAGTAGAGGTATGGCAATGAAAGGATATGGAATAAAGGGAGCACAAAAATGATACAAACAGACTGCTATGGGAAAAAAATGTATAGTTGTCTAACTGAAGCAGAAATGGAATCAAAGTGGGACCCAAAAATTAGCCATAAAAGGAACATTACTATAAAGGGAATTAAATAAAAAACCGATGCTCACTGCAAAATACAGCGT
This sequence comes from Calotriton arnoldi, assembly GCA_963921515.1. Lineage (NCBI taxonomy): Eukaryota > Metazoa > Chordata > Amphibia > Caudata > Salamandridae > Calotriton > Calotriton arnoldi. Next base: position 1,989,797 of record CAWUFW010000488.1, on the reverse strand, counting down.
ATCAAAGTGTATTCCCAAAAGTAAGTGCCCAAATGACCGCATGGAGCGAAGTCATGACAAGAATATACTGGGCGGGCAAAGGGTTCTGTATACAAATCTATAATGGATAAGATCAGTGTCTACTCCTATGACAAAAATAGTGTTGCAGGTAATCAATTCTTGGTAGGGCATCAACAGTACAATTATAAAAATAAAATAAGGACTACTCTATGGCAAGAGCATAGTTACGTCACCTAGAATACACACATAGATAAACCAAAAAAAAAAATCAAGGAGTATATTGTGTGTGTAGCCAATAATGCCTCAAGAGTTACCGCAAGGAAAGTGATAAGTGCAATGGTGGAAAATAGTGCAACACAGTAATTTGTGACAGTAGTGTAAGATGCGCAGTAAAAAATAAAGTCTTTTTTTCTTTTTTTCATCTATAACTTGTTAAAAAAAAAAAAAAAAAAAAATCAAAAATCAAGGTTAAAAAATAGAACTCTACTCAGAAAACCAGCCGGAATTCTAAGTCAACAATGATATGTAGATAATGACAAGACCCCTCACTGAAAACACAATGGCCGCATAATGCGCATAACATTACATCAATAGTGGAAAGAACAGTACAGACACAGTTGCGAAATACTGCTGGAGGTGAGTCAGAGCAAGAGGGTGGCAGTCAATAGAGCTGGAACTGAAATGCAATTAGTGAAACAGAAGGTCTTGGTAAAATACAGAAAAATGTGACATAGAGAGGGAAAGTGTTCAAGTGAGAACAAGAATACAGGAGAGCCGCTAGGAGCAACAGAAGGCAAAACAGAGTGAGGTGAAATGAAGAGATCTAATATTGACAGAAGGTAACCCAAACTGCAAGAGGAATCTCAGAGAGAGTTGTAAAGATCTTCACTACTATTGAGTCCATAAGGGGCCTTAGTGTCCAGCTCTAGGATGTAACAGCTTTCAAGTTGTCTCAGTTTATTTTCGCGGTTGCCACCACGTCTTAATGTAGGTACACTATCGATCACAAAGTACTGAAGGTGATCAAGGTTGTTGTCATGCTGTACTTTGAAATGCCTAGCCACTGGGTAGCTGGGGTCGTTGTTGACAATTGCCCTGAGATGTTGTAAAATCCTAACATGGACTTGGAGTTTAGTGCTGCCAACATACATCAGATTGCAGCTGCATCGGAGGATGTACACTGCGAAGTCAGTTCTACAGGTGTATTTGTGTTGTAGGATGATAGGTTTATTACAAAATTTTGCAGTAACCTGAGTGATGTTGACACCAAATCTGCAGGCTCTGCATGAGTTGCATTTATAAAACCCCTTAACATCCGAAAGCCAGTTAGATTTAATACTGACCTCAGGGCTGCTCCTGACTAGAGCATCTCTCATTGAGAAAGCTCTGCGGTAGGTGACAGTAGGTCTGTCGGCAATAATGGGGCCTAAAACTGGGTCAGTCTGAACAATGCACCAGTGACGGTTGATAATGGCCTTGATGGCTCGCTCTTCTCTGCTGTAAGTGATGATCAGTCTGGTGTCAGCAGTACCCGTGCCCTTTTCGGTGTTGTCACTGCAGCTAAATTCAATAGGATGCTTGGGTGCCAGAAGTGTGTTTCTAGGTAAAGAGTTGGCCCTAGATCTAGCTTTGTGGAGTGATGCTGAGCTATATCCACGGTCAAGGAAGCGCATATGTGTCTCCTCCTGACAGATGTTGAGGTCAGATTCTGAGCTACATATTCTCCTCAGTCGCAGCATTTCACCATATGGTATACTGGCTATAAGATGTTTAGGGTGATAGCTGGTGGCATGCAGTGTAGAGTTGCCTGCGGTAGTTTTGCGGTGGAGTTTAGATAAAACGACACCATCCTCAATGTAAACAGTGACATCTAGGAAATCGATCTCCCTTTCATTGATGTTGGCATTGAACTCAAGGTTAGCGGTGTTACAGTTAATGGATTTAACAAAGTTCTGAGCACTTTCAATCGATCCATCCCACACCACAAAAACATCGTCAATATAGCGTAACCAACTGACAATGTTAGTATCCCAGGCTTCCTTATGATCAATCATGAGTACCTGTTCCTCCCACCAGCCAACGTGCAAGCACGCATAGCTAGGAGAGAAACAGGCACCCATGGCAACTCCGCGCATTTGTTGGTACACAGTTCTGTCAAATAGAAAAAAGTTATTCATAAGACACCATTCGATCATAAACAGTAATAGGGAATTGTGGCGATAATGTGTGATTGGACGACCCTGTAAAAAATGTTCACATGCCCTTAGGCCATCACAGTGATTGATACTGGTATATAGGGACGTGATGTCCATAGATATAAGAATGTAGCTTTCTGACCATTGTATGCCCATAATTTTGTTCAAAAAGTCACTGGTATCACGTAAGTATGAAGGCAGAGACACAACAAAATCCTGTAAATAAAAGTCAACATATCTCGACAAATTTTCACAGACACTGTTACAGGCAGAAATGATAGGGCGTCCTGGTATGGGTAAGGTGCCCTTGTGCACTTTAGGGAGAAAGTACAGTACAGGTATGGTTGGTGTCTCATGGTGGAGGAAAGAGAACTCATCCTTACTGATCAGCCCCTCCATCTTGTAGTTGTGGAGTTTCTTTTTTAGGGAGACTCTGCTTTTATTGTACTCTACTAAAGTCGTTTGCTTATAGCAGGTAGTGTCACACAAATGTCTTTGAGCTTCTTCCAAGTATAGGCGCTTGGGCCATAACACAATATTGCCCCCTTTATCGGACTTATTCACCACAATTTCGTTGTTGCTGCGTAGTTTTTTAATAAGGGCTAGGAGGTGTCTGTCGTGGTTACGGGAAATCTTGTGTTTGCTTTTGTGGTATAATTCTTTCAGGTCTTCAATGACCACGTCATTAAAGGTGTCAATCGCATCCTTGGGCATCATAGGTGTAAAGGTGGAAGACGGTTTGAATGGACTGATGATTCTCACATCCGTGATTAGTCCTTCATTGTGCAAGAGCTGGGTTGTTGCAACAGAGGTACGATCATATAGAGGTACGATTATATATATAAAGAGATTAATCCCAGATGAAGCACTCTACTTGCACCACAAGGACGCAGATTCCAAAGGTATGTGCTTTTACAAATGCTGTTTATTATATTAACATGGCGTTATGACGCGTTTCGGCCACCACGGGTGGCCTTGCTCACATAAATTAACACGCTGCAAAGACAACAATTATATTCAACTTCCGCACCCCATGATCGTTAATGCTGATGGCCATAGACAAAAGACGATCCTTACTTAGAAATACAGTATATGTATTCCAAACTATTCCTATAAATCCAATAAATATAGGCATATATAGTAATAGACATACAATGGTAAAAGCAAAATTTGCAAATGGAATGTAAGTATAAAATAAATGCGGTGCCCGGCTCCAATGCCATATCACAGTGCTATACCTTAATGTGCTAACTAGACTCAATATTGTCTAGTATTAGACACTGTTTTGAATTTTCATACAGAACCAATAAATATCATCATAATGATTTAAAAGCAATGATATGAAAAAAACATAAATCACAGCACAAATGCAAATTGATTCTGTTGTAAATATAGTATGTCGGCTAAAACTATAATAGCAAGATTAATACCCTAAAATTCATGTACAAAAATAGTCTATAGCCATATATAGATAAACAGTAATACAACTATGTGCAAAGTGCAAATCCTATAAAGTGCCACGATATCATTAAGTGCTTTGTACTAAGTGATATATGTCCCTGTAAAAAACCGGGGACCGGAAAAACAGCAAACTAGTTTGGTGCATATTGCCAAGCTAAAGAAGGATAGTCACCTCTCCTACTTAAATCGATATATCTCTGTATTCTTATAAGGAGCCAGAGTTAACTCTAGTGCATACAGATGACAGTAGGGTAAAACAGTAATGTAATGCCTAAAGAAGTCACAGGAGGAGACATCAAAATGTCAAGTGCTCACATTGATAATATGTGCAAAAGATACTGAGTGTACGGAATATGCAGATTGAACAAAATACACAACATGCGGACAGGAGACGGGCACGTATATCCTCATCCTATATCATGGGAGAGATTAAAGAAAGTTGTGTAAGTCTTCTCCCTGGTTCAGACCATTGGGGACTCTAGAGTCCAATTCTAAAATGAACTTTGACTCCAGTTGTCTAAGTAATTTCTCCCTATTGCCACCTCTTCTTAGTGGAGTCACAGCCCCAATCACAAAGTACTTGAGACAATTGAGGTCATTGTTGTGTGTTGTTTTAAAATATCTGGCTACAGGGTACCTGGAATCGGAATTAACATTAGCCCTCAAGTGCTGCAGGACTCTCATGTGAACCTGCAGCTTTGTGCTTCCTACGTACTGAAATCCACATGTACAGGTTAAGACATAAACTGCAAATTCCGTTCTGCAGTTATATACTGCCTTCAACGGAACGGGTTTGGTTCCAAATACAGAAGTGTATTCGAAGGTGTTTTTTCCAAATTTGCATGCTCTACAGGAACTACATTTGTAGAAGCCATGTTTCAGAGTGAGCTGGTTGGTTTTAGATTTGGAGTTGTAGGTTGCTAATTCAGGACTGGTTTTGACTAAAGCACTATTCATGGACGGGCCTGTCTAAAGGTAAGGGTAGGTTGAGGTGGTAAGCACTCCCTCAAATGGCACCTGTCATAACGATAGGCCATTTGTTGTTAATAATGGACCTTATCTGACTCTATTGTCTGCTGTAGGTGGTTATGAGGTGAGTCTCAGATTCAGCCCCACTTCTGATTTTATCTCGAGCTGATGTATCGTAATCGATTTGAGATTTTTGAAAAAGCAAATTGTCTCGAGTGGTATTATTTGCTTTATCTAAGGCTCGTTGGACAGTGTGAACATCATAGCCTCTTTCCAAAAATCTACCATTGGCCTCTTCTACACAACGATAGAATTCCTGCTCAGTGCTGCAGATCCTGCGCAGCCTTAAAAATTCTCCGTAGGGAATACTTTTAATAAGGTGGTGAGGATGGAAACTCGAGGCATACAGGGTTGAATTTCCTGCAGTGCTCTTCCGGTGTAGAGTTGATTCTAATTTGTTACCTGCTATTTGAATGCGCACGTCTAGAAAATCGATAGCTGCCCAGTCCATCTGGGCTTTACACTGCAAATTTACATTGTTAACGTTGATGTTGTTAACGAACATGTTGGCACTATCCAATGAACCTTTCCACAATATCCTCGACCCGTCCCAATCCGGATTCCGAAGCAACCACAGCACAGAGACCGCCCTACTCACCGCCACAGACGACATACGCACCATCCTGGACCAAGGCCACTCCGCAGCCCTCATCCTCCTCGACCTGTCTGCAGCCTTTGACACCGTCTCTCACCGCACACTAGTCGCCAGACTCGACGACGCCGGCATACAAGGAAATGCACTGAACTGGATCCGCTCATTCCTCACCGGAAGAAGCCAGAGGATCAGGCTTCCGCCCTACCTATATACCCCCACGGAGATCACCTGCGGGGTCACACAAGGGTCATCTCTGAGTCCGACCCTCTTCAACATCTACATGGGCCCCCTTGCAGCCATCGTCCGACAACACGGCCTCAACATCGTATCCTACGCCGACGACACCCAGCTCATACTCTCCCTCACCAGAGACCCCACCACATCAAAACTCAACTTCCAAAGAGGAGTGCAAGAAGTCGCAGTCTGGATGACCAACAGCTGCCTAAAACTCAACGCTGAGAAGACAGAAGTCCTCGTCCTTGGAACCACCCCCTCAGCATGGGACAACACCTGGTGGCCCACCGCCCTCGGAAGCCCACCCACCCCCTCAGACCACATAAAAAACCTCGGCATCGTACTCGATTCATCACTGACCATGAACCGGCAAGTCAACGCCGTCACCTCCAGCTGCTTCAACACCCTACGCATCCTCCGTAAGACCTTCAAATGGATCCCCACCGAATCAAGGAAGGCAGTCACCCACGCACTCATCACCAGCAGATTGGACTATGGCAATGCACTCTACGCCGGCATCAACAAGTCCCTACACCGCAAACTCCAAACAATACAGAACACCGCAGCCCGACTCGTCCTCGGCATCCCCCGGCACGAACACGTCAGCCAACACCTGCGGAGACTCCACTGGCTCCCCGTGGAGAAGAGAGTCACATTCAAGATCCTCACTCATGCCTACAAATGCCTGCACAACAACGGACCCAAATACCTCAACGACAGAATAAACTTCCACGTACCCAAAAGAAACCTACGATCAGCCAACCTCGCCCTGGCTGAAACCCCTCGCATCCACAGAGCCAGAGCAGGCGGAAGATCGTTCTCTCACATTGCAGCCAAGACCTGGAATGAGCTACCGGTAGAAATCAGACGCGCCCCCTCCCTGAACACCTTCAGGAAGACCCTCAAGACCTGGCTCTTCGGCTGAAGGGAGCTGCGCACCCCCGCGCCTTGAGACCTTCACGGGTGAGTAGCGCGCTTCATAATTCCCCCTGATCGATTGACTATAAATATATCATTGATATAGCGCATCCAACTTATGATGTGATTTTCATACTCCTCTTTATGGACCAACTGGAGAACCTGCTCCTCCCATTGCCCAACGTGCAAACACACATAGCTCAGGGCGAAGCAGACCCCCATAGCAACCCCTCTGAGTTGCTAGAACACTTCTTTACCAAACATAAAGTAGTTGTTGTGAAGGCAAAAACTGATCATTTGCAAAATCATAGCATTGTGATTATAATAGTTGATAGCTCTTTTACTCAGATAGTGCTCCACTACTTTGAGTCCATCCATATGGTTGATGCTAGTCTATAAGGATGTGATGTCTAGCGTGATCAAAATGCAATTGTCAGACCAGGGAATATCTTTAAGTTTACTGAGAAAATGGCTTGTATCTCCTATATATGATGGCAATGTTACCGCAAATTCTTGTAAATAGTAATCAACATATTGTGACTTTTTCCAAAAGTCCACCTTTCGCCGAAATAATAGGTCTACCAGGAATGGGAGAGACTTTTTTTAATGAATTTTAGGGATGAAATAGATGACCGGTGTCACTGGAAATTCATTACTTAAAAACAAAAACTCATCATTAGAGATGAGATCATCTCTTTTTTATTTCATCAGATGTTTAATGAACGTCTCTTTGACCACTTTCAGCTGTTGATGGTTAGACTTTTTGTAGTACGCTGTGAATTCCAAGTGTCTAAATGCTTCCAAGAGATACTCTTTCTTAGGCCATAACACAATATTGCCTCCTTTGTCCGATTTGTTTATTATCACATCGTTATTCGTTTGCAATTTTCTGATCAGTTCATGATATTTTTTGTCCCGATATTTCATATTTTGAACCTTCCCATGAGTTTTAGATTGACATTTTTTAAGCTCTTCTACCACATCATCGTGGAAAATATCAATGGCATCTCGAGGCATCATGGGGATAAATGTAGAGGCTGGTTTGAAGGTACTTGGGCTGACTGTAGATGAATTAATACCGGCATCATGAAGAAGCTCCTGTGTGGAGGGCACCATGTCCTCTTCTTTGTTGTTGTGTGCTCAGGCTTCTAAGGTTACTAGAGCAGGAATGTCCGATACTTGTAGATTGATGTTTTTAGATACAATAGTCGCAGATGTGGATGGCATCATGTCGTTGGATTTTTTGATGGCAAAGTATTTGGTTAATTTCAACTTTCTGATGAACTTAAAAACATCCTCTCGTGTTTGTACATAATTAAAATTACTCTCGGGACAGAATGATAAGGCCAATGTTAGTAGTTGTGTCTCTGCTATGTCTAACTTAATGTCGGACAAATTTATTACAGTGTTATTACTGCTGATTACTTTTTTCTCCATCGATTGTTTTGTTGCTTCCTGCTTTTTATATTTGATGCGTTTCCTCCTTGCACGCCTTCTTTGGTTTTGTCTTTTCCTTGAATTGGTTGAGGATTCCGCGGCCTTAGGGTCTGACGTCGGTCCCATCTAGTTCCTCGGCTAAGGTAAGTTTCCCCATGTCTTCACCACCAATGCCCCCTGTGGTATTTGCATCTTCAGATTCAGTTTCGTTTGGTATTGAGCTGGCATCTGATGCTGATGCTGACTGAGATACATTGTCTTGATTGTCCGTTATCACATGCTATCCTGCTTGATTCACATTCGTGAAATGCTTGCGTTTGATAAAGTCATACTTTTTGGAGAAGGTGAAAATTTGGCCTGATTCATAATCAAGTTTATCATGGGCGAACTTGAAGGCTTTCCTTGTTTTGTTTATGCTCTCTTGTTTTTTTATTACTCTCGATGTCGTTCTTGCTTTTAGCTATCAGGTCTTTTAGGTCTGATTTTTCAAGTTCAATGTTGATATATATATATACATATATATATATATATATATATATCTATATATATATATATATATATATATATGTATATATATATATATATATATATATATCCATAATACTTTAGTCGATCAACAAAAAGTATATATATATATATTCACTGAAAAAACCATAGGTTTCAGGGACGGTATAGTTAGTTGGACATTTCTCTCGTACAAAACCATAGAAATTCCCCCGTTATAGTTAGTTCAGCTAACTATAACTCGTGCACCCGCAATGCACTTCTGATGACGTCACATATTACATCATTCATGACATGGTCAGTGACATCACTGATGACATCTCAAATGACATCACTGATGACATCAGCCAGTGACTGTGTGTTTCTGTAAAGTTTAAATATGTTTTATATATATATGCCAAGGTGTATTGAAGAATGAGTGGGTGTATAAGTGTGTGGATGGAGGATTTTGTAGGTGCGTGACTGATTGTGTAAGTGAGTGATTAAACGTGTCTTACTGAATGCATGGGTTAGTGACTAAACTGTGTGAATGTCTGTATCAGTCTGTCTGTTGTTGTGTAAGCTGCTGCATGGGTTGGTCAGTAGCTACATGAGTGTCTATATGGGCTATTGATTGGTTGCCTGAGTATTTGTACGGGTGCCTGAGTGTGTGTGTGGGTGGGTCGGAGGTGTGTGGCTCTGTGCATAGATGTGTGAGTGGTTGATTCACTGGGTGTATGGGTTCAAGAGTGCATGTGCAAACAGCTGAATGGGTGGGTGAGTGTGTGTATGGGTGTGTTGGTGAGAGAATGGATGTCTCAGTGGTACATGTCCAAGTAACTACATATGTAAAAGGCAGTGTATGTGAGAGTTGGAGTATATAAATGACTATAGGTGAGAGTCAGTGATTGTGAGAGTGGCTGTATGGATGAGTGTGTACTTGTATCAGTGATTGTATAAGAGAGTAAGTATGCGTTTGTTTCTGTTTGAATAAGAGATGTGGTGTTTGTATAACTGTATAGGTCAGTAAATGGAAGTGTGATTGATTCTTTGCATGACTGACTAGGTGTGTGAGTAACTCCATGGATGAGTGGTGGTGTGTGAGTGTCTGTATAGGTGTATGAGTGCTTATGATAGTGTTGTATTGATGAGTGACTGCATGTATGAGTGACTGTATGGGTGAATGAGTGGATGTGTGTGTAGACCTAGGAATCAGTGAGTGCGTATGTAGTAACTGGTATTGGTGTGTCGATGGTTTCGAAAATGGTAGTCTGTATTTTACAGTGGGTGTATCAAAGGTTATATTAGAGTATGAGGAGGTGCATCAGATTTTCACGTGGATGATGTCATCAGTGATGTCATTTGAGATGTCATCAGTGATGTCATCAGTGATGTCACTGACCATGCCATGAATGATGTAATATGTGACGTCATCAGAAGTGCATTGCGGGTGCGCGAGTTATAGTTAGCTGAACTAACTATAACGGGGGAATTTCTATGGTTTTGTACGAGAGAAATGTCCAACTAACTATAACGTCCCTGAAACCTATGGTTTTTTCAGTGAATTTCTAAGGTTTTTTAAATGCTAATTTCTAACTATAACGTGCCTGAAACCTATGGTTTTTTCAGTGAATTTCAATGGTTTTTTAAATGCTAATTTCTAACTATAAGGTCCCTGAAACCTATGGTTTTTTCAGTGAATTTCAAAGGTTTCTTAAATGCTAATTTCTAACTATAACATACCAGTCGCGTTTCCAGAGTGGTGGAGAAAGGTGAGCGTGGCCTCCGAAACACCTCTTAGAAATCCCACTGTGTGGGATTTACTGAAGGTAACAGGAGGAGTAGTTAGCCCCCAACGTCAACCTTGGGGGCCAACTATCCCTTTTATTACCACCAGTAAGTCCCACACAGCAGGATTGCTAACTTCTTATATCAGGCCCCGTCCCCCAACTTAAAACACGCCACAGGACGTGTTTGCACACATGTCACATTAGGCCCCGCCCCCTCCCTTCACCACTGTGCAAACGCGTCTTGTGGCGCGTTTTAAGTTGGGGGATTAAGTCCCCTTGAATCCTGAGGGTCCCTGGGGTCCAACTAGCCCACCAGGTACCTCCAGTAAGCGCCACACAGCTGCGTTGCAGAGAGGTGTAAAAAGGGGCGTGGCCTCGGATCACCTCTCTGCAACGCAGCTCTGTGGCGTGTACTGGAGGTACCTGGTGGGCTAGATAGCCCCCAGCGACTCTCAGGATTCAAGAGGAACTAATTCCCCACCTTAAAACGCGCCACAGGGCGCGTTTGCACAGTGGTGCAGGGAGGGGGCGATTTGCCGGTTCCTTTTTTTAGCTTCTTTTCTTTTTTTTGGGAGGGGGGCTGCGTGGCCCCCCTTCCCTGGGCCATTTTTGGCCCCGGGGACCCCATCCCCCGGGGCCTGACACTCTTGTTTTTTTTTTTTAATTATGCGGAGGGGGCCTGCATGGCCCCCCTCCTCAGGCCAATTATGGCCCCGGGGACCCCATCCCCCGGGGCCGGCATGCCTTTTTTTTTTTTTTTTTTTTTTTAAAGGGGATGGGGGCCGCGTGGCCCCCCCTCCCAGGCCACTCCTGGCCCCGGGGACCCCATCCCCCGGGGCCTGGCATCTCCATTGGGGACCGTGGGGGGGAGCCCCAATTCCCCCAAGGTCCCGCCAGCTCCCCGCCTCCTGCGGGAGCCGGCATTGCTTTTCCACAAGGGGAGCTGCTAACATGCAGCTCCCCTTGTGGAAAAGCAATCTGCTTTGGATTTTGGAAGCGAGAGCAGGAAACCTGCTCTCGCTTCCAAATCCAAAGCAGTGTTTGCCATGACAGGGCGGGAGCCGCACGGCTCCCGCCCTGCCATAGCAAACAGCAGTGTCCCGGGGTGGTCACCCCGGGACACTGCAGGAGCCGGCCCTGGGGGTGGCGGTCCCCAGGGCCATCAAGGGCTCCAGGAGGGGGCCCCTCCCTACCATTGCAAAGCCCCGGAGAGGTGGTGGTCCCAGTGGGTCCGTAACGGACCCCCGCATTTACATTTTTAGTGCCCCGGGGAGGTGGTGGTCCATGGGGCATGTGGGGGGGGCTCGAGCCCCCCCCCCACAGGTTATTTAAAAACAAAATAGAGCCCCGGGGAGGTGGCGGTCCCCGGGGCAGCGTGGGGGGGATTGGGACCCTCCCCCATGCTTTTTTTTAACAGCCCCGGGGAGGTGGCGGTCCCCGGGGCTGTGGGGGTTCCGTGTGCCCCCGCGGTTGTTTGTAAAAGCCCCGGGGAGGTGGCGGGCCCCGCGGCAGGATGGGGGGATTTTGACCCCCGCTAATTAATTTGCAGTGCCCCCGGGACCTGGCCCACCCGAGGGCTTTTTTAAAACGAAGCACGGGAGCCCGCGCTTCGTTTTTTAAAAAATAATTTTGGCGGGATTCGCAATTTCCGCCGAAACTGTTTTAAAAAAATGATTTTTTGGGCCCTGAGCAGGCCTAGGGGGTCAGGGTGTTTCTACCCTGCCCCCTTTTCTTGTTTTTTCACCTCTTTTTTCTGTTTTCTTGTGACTCGGTTCTACCGAGTCACAAGATGGCTGCCAACACTTCCTGGTTTGGAGTGTTGGCAGCCAATGAGAATGAAGCTCGTGTTCGGGAGGGTTCGCAAATCCACCGCGTCCCTAGATATCAAAACTTTTTCTTTTTCTAATTTCTCATGAACTACTGAACGGATTTACACCATGTAAAAAAAAGGTCGCTTTCTGAACCAAAACCTACTTTTTTGCCAAATTTGGTGTAATTCCGTTCAGTAGTTCGGGCTGTAGCTTTGTCTAAAGTTCCGATGGAAATTTACATGGGGAAAACGTGTTTTGGGACCCCCCTTTTTTCTCGGCCCCCGCTTGACGAATCACCCTGAAACTTTCAAGACAGGAGCTGACCGGAGCGCCCCACTAGTTTTGAAATTTTCGCGAAGATTCGTCAAACGGTGCCAAAGTTATTGGGAAAACAAAAAAGGCTTTTCCTATGGAAACTAGGTCCTAACTATAACTATCTATATATATATACATGTGTGTGTGTATATAGATATATATATATATATATAGATATCTATTTATATATATAGATATCTATATATATATATATATAGATATCTATATATATATATATATGCATATATATATATATATATAGATATCTATATACACACACACACACATGTTTACTTGATTTAACTATAAGTGATGCGTTTTATTTACGTTTAAAATGTTACGTTTTAGTTGACATTTTCATCTAACTAGAACATCATTTTAACCTTTGTTCTTTTAGTTAATTTCTGTAAATTAAGATTTTATTACCATACCTCAGTCTGCCAATCCCCGCAGCACAAGGCCTTCAGTCAAATCTTGAGATCAGGGGACCAAGTCCCTGAGTCCTGTAATGGCTACCACAACATTTCTTTCCATGTTACGGCCTGCCATTTAGAGCACTCACTCTGAAAAACCCCACTCAGTCAATCCGAAGGTTTGAATTTTTTAATTTCAGCCCAACAGTCCAGATATTTATAAAGTTTGAAAATTAAATTCTCAAAAGCTACCAAACGGAATTACACCAAATCACAAAAGCACACTTTTTGGGTGAAGAGCTAGCTTTCTGACAGATATGACGGATCACCCCGAAACTTTACAGGAAGGAGCTGACATGGATGAACTTTTTTTGTATGGTTTTGTGAAGATGTGTCAAATGGCGCCAAAGTTATTAGCAAACCAAAAAAATCAATTTCCTATGGTAATGAGGTTCTAACTACAACTACACTGTGTTGACCATTGAAAAGACAGTTTTTGAGTTGCCTATAACTTTAGTCTCCATGGAAGGAATAGTACCTAATTTAGCACCCTGTTAGCGTACGCAGCTGAGGTCTGTCATGCCAATTTTCATACAGATCTATCCAGGGGGAAAAAAGTTTAGCCCCACAGGAAATTTTGCTTGCAGCGACAGCAACAACTGCTGAATCAATTTACTCCAAAATTGTCATGAAGTAGAATTTACTCAGAAAGTGCACTTTCTGTGGTTTGGTGCAAATCGATTCAGTACTTTTTGAGACGTTACAGATTGAAAAAAGTGCCAGGTGGGCTTGAAAGCATTAACACTTTTGTAAATAATGACAATTGAAATGGCATTTGTTGATGTGCGAATACCTTTCACACCATTTCACAAATATGCATACAAATTTGGCAGAAACTTAGCATGCTGAGATTACTTTTGGTGTTGTGCTGATCCAACAAGCAGTTAAAAAGTGGTGGACAACAAAAAGTATTCATTTGATAATAACTTTGCCACTGTGTGGCAAATCTTCACAAGATCTTGCAGATGTTTAGAAGGATGTTGAATGAATGAATTAAACAATATTTTGTAGAGCGCAGCTGTTGCTTCTAAAGAAGCATTCTGGCACTAAATTTATGTTATGTTATGTTATGTTATGTTACCTGTATTTTTATAGCACACTCATCACCTGCGAGGTTATCCAGACACTTGTGGTAGGTGTGTGGGCCCACCTTGGAGGGCTAACTCGAACAGCCGGGTCTTCAGCTTCTTGTGGAATTCAAGAAGTGAGGAGGAGGCTCTGATGTGTTGAGGGAGGTTTGTCCAAGCTTTAGGAGCAAGCTATGAGAATGTGCGACCCCAGTATTTGCTTTTGTGTATGACTGGAGTGTGTGCAAGTGCGAATCTGCTAGAGAGTAGGTGTCTGGAAGGTTGGTGGAAACTAATGTGGCTATTCAAGTAGAAAGGGCCTGTATTGTGGAGTGCTTTGGAAGTGTGTGCGCTTGTGCATTGGAAGCCAGTGGCGTTCCTTAAGGTGAGGTGTGATGTGAGCTCAGCATGGGAGGTTGAGGACAGGCTTGGCTTTGGTGTTTTGGATGGTCGGAAGTCTTCTTGTGAGCTGGTTGGTTATTCCTGCATATAGGGTGTGCCTGTAGTCCACTCTAATGGTGATAAAGACTTGGTGACTGTTTTCCAGGTGTTGTCTGGTAGCCACTTGAAAATCTTCTTCAGCATTCTCTAAGTGCTGAAGCAGGATGAGACAACTGTATTTACTTGGGCAGCCATGCCCAGTTTGTTGTCCATAATGATACTGAGGTTTCTTGCTTGTGATATAGTCTTTGAGGAAGGACTGAGATCCATAGGCCACCAGGTGGGGTCCAATGGTGAGAAGTCCTTCCTGAATACCACCACTTTGGTCTTGTCCTTGTCCATTTGAGATAACTGGGATTCATTTAGGTGGCCTCTTCGGTCATGTAGAAGGTTAGCTTGTTCCTGGTGTTGGGCGTTTTGTCCGAGAGGGACAGTATCAGTTGCATGTTGTCTGTTTATGTGAGGATGTTTATGTTTTGAGTCCGGATGATGTTGTGCCAGTGGAGTCATATGTGTGTTGAAGAGTGTCGGGCTGAGCAAGGAGCCCTGCAGGACTCCACAAATGAGTTCATCCAACCCACAAAGCACATCCAGCTTCTCACTTCTGCCTAGAGCCACAACAACTCAATTTTATTTCATACTCTTATCTCCTCAGCAGGCCCAAGGGTGGTCCACAGTCAATCATTATCTCAGTAGGACACCATTCCAACGACACTTTACATCGGGTGAGCAACACAAAACAATAAACAAATTTAGGATAACTTTTCAACCCAAAATGACAGAATAACAAACTTAATGAATTAGCAAAACAAACATACTCACTCTAATGCTATTGAAGGTCATTCAAGGGAATACTGCCTTCCAGCACATAAGTGGGGGTAAGTGCTAACATAATACATGTACATCAACAAATGATGGTAGAACCTCTGGCGATGGCACAGTGACCTGCGGAACTCGCCTCCCCTGACAGACCGCGCCCTCAACCTTCGCAACATCCTGGATAGCAAGCTATCTATGAAGACACAGTTTGACACACTCACGTCCTCCTGCTTCTAGACCCTTCGCATGCTCCTAAAGATCTTAAGATGGCTCCCAGTCAACACTAGAATTACGGTCTCTCATGCCATCATCACCAGCAGACTGGACTATGGAAACATACTCTACGTAGGAATCACTGCTCGCCTCCAGAAGAGAATACAGACAATACAAAACTCAGCGGCAAAACTCGTCCTCGACCTCCCCAGAAGGACCCACATTACACCCCACCTCAAGAAACGACACTGGCTCCCAATCCAGAAGAGATGCCAGTTCAAGATGCTGACCCACACTTACAAGGCCCTGAACAACTTAAGACCAGCATACATCAACAAATGCCTGACTTTCCACCAACCGACTAGACAACTTTTATCCACTTCCCTCTGCCTTGCAAACACCCCATGGATCCGCCGAACCAACAGCGAAGGATGCTCCTTCTCGCACCTGGCAGCCATGGCATGGAACAGCCCCCCCATTGCACCTCAGGATCGCACCGTTGCTCCAGCAATTCAAGAATTAACTCAAGACCTGGATGTTTGAATGAACAAACCGCCACGCAGCAGCCAATATCTACAGCACTTCGGGACCCTCATGGGTGATTTGCCACACGCTATAAATGTTTGATTGATTGATAAAATGTTTGATTGATACAGACATGTGCTGTACTAGCTGGTCACTATGGATAGGACTGCCTCTACTCCTGGTTCTAAAAACCGCCAACAACCCAATCCCCCCACCCACTCTTGAGGAGAGGGGTCCAGAGATGCTTCCTAGAAGCAGGAATAACACATCTATGCAGAGGCAGCAAATACCTATCACTGGAAAAGTTTAGGGTGACATACCGATCACACCCCTGGATATGTTTGGTTACTACGCAATCAGACATCAGGCCTCAGACCTGAGGCCTACCTTTCCTGAGCAACCGAATGAGCACACCCCCTAACACAACTCACAACTATGCCAGCTACTCGTGCATGGATATCTAGACTTTATAAATATAAGGTGTTCATGGACAGTGCCCATTGTACAGATAGCGCAGCGCAAAGTATATGGAAGCCAGACCTCGGGTAACAAAGTGTGAACATTCTGCTGCACACAAACCAAACTCATCTCAATAAACTACAGACACAGGCTCTTACATTTTAAGTTCATAAATAGAATTTATGTCCCCAGAAAAGCCCCTTCATTCTATGGATACTAATTGACTATGCCACTATGCCCTCTGTGCCACTGATCTAGCTGGCTTCTTTCACCTAGCATGGGAATTCCCACCAATAGTGGGAGGATGTGTTACAGACTGTAGGACAAATACCCAGCAAGCAGGATGACTGTTTCCCTCGTTTGATGCTGCTGCCTATGTCAAACCTATCTCTAAACCCAGAAGAAGGATGATGTTGCTACTGCTGGCTAGGGGGCCCCTTGTCTTCTCCTGGATAAAAGGCCTAATCCCGACTATAAAAGACTGGCTAAGAGATGCTCCCAACAGTGGAAAAAGGTAGAGACTACAAGCCCTCTTGCCAGACCAAGAGACATCTGGGGCCTCCTTAGACAATATTTAAACACCATTACATGACCTGGCCCTCTATGGCAAACTGTGTGTATGCATACTGATATTATTTTATGCAGATTTGTAGAGTGCACTATCACCTGGAAGGGTATCCTGGCGCTGGCAAGCTTTGTGAACGCTGTACTATTCATGTGACAAGCAATGTGAACGGACTATATTAAAGTATGCATGATATATTCGCACTTGAAATATATACATGTAAATCTTGCCTACACATGATACTCTAAACAACTCCACCCAGATTTAGCAATATTTGATGCAGCGCAACGCAGCAAGGCAACCTGCTGAACTGAGCTACATCAAATGGAAAGGACTGGAATGGGTCATATTTACCAAGAAATGTTGCCTTCCTTCTCTGTCACTGCGTTGGTACACTATATGCTGCCGAGCGCCAATGCAGGCACCCTTGCTCCACAGTGAAAGTGTGCCTGCATTGCAGGCAGGATTTTTTTTATGCAGCAAGGGTCACCTTCCTGCACAAAAATTATCCTAAGAGGCTTTTTCCTCTTTCTAAGTGTGCTGCAAAATGCAGTACACTTAGAAAGAGGAAACCACAAGGAGAAATAAAGATACTTCTCCTCGTTGTGCCTATATCAGCAAGGCGTACAATTAGGATGCATTGCCATGTTTACTACCTATGGTAAATCTGGGAATGTGCAGAAAAGCATGGGTGGATGCATGGGAACACCCCCTCTCCACGCATGTCATGCCTTCCAGGCGCAGAGTAACGCTAGGCAGTAACTTGCGCTGCCTTGCGTTACTCCAGATTTATCAAGTAGGGCCATGCAAGGTGGCTTGGTAAATTTGACGTAAAGATAGCGTTGCCCGTGCGCCACCTTGCATGATGCAAGGGCAGCGCAATCCTTTGATAATTCCGGGTCCTCATTTACACTTCACCAGAATCATACCTTGTTGACGGACTAAGTGGTGCACTAAAATATATTCCCAGTCTTTTTTTATGTTCATTGTGTTTCCAAACAATTGGTTATACTGTCGGTCAACTCATGTACTACCAAGAGCAGGTCTCTGCAATGGTTGTGTACTGGTGGATGTCACTGTTTACATGGAAGATGAAACCAAAAAATAAAAAAATCTGTCAGTTGATATAGTCCTTCTCCTGATTGGTTGACCCATTCGCCTTTTGAGAAAAGGCTTGTCCAAGTTGTCATTCCAAAAAGAGGAAATTCTCTTTCTTCTTGTCTCGCATAGGAGCATGAAAGTAGAGAAAGTGGACACACATTTTACACCCTCGGCCTTCCCAAATAAAGGCAGTGCAACCATATCCAGATTTTGAGACGATTTGGGTAAACAAAGTTGCTAATTCACTAACAAGGTGGCTGAGCTACTGTCCGACGAACTGGTTGATTTTGCACACCTCAAGGAACCTGCTAGAGGGTAGCAAACCACTCTACTTATTACTGACTTTCAATTGAATACTGCAGAAAATTGAGCTTCTTACTAATAGACTGACATTTCCCCTCTTAAAAATAGACTTTTCTGCCTCCATCGCTTGGGATCATGTCAGTGGAGATGGTGAACACAGATACTTAAAATATCCCACAGCCGTCCTACAGGGGAAATACCAGACATAAGTATATTTTTAATAGGTTTTCAATTTCTGCTGGCGAAAAACAAACAGCACAAGGCAATGACTTCAGAATAAACTCTCAAAGAAATGCTATGTTTGGCAGACTGTTTAGGGAGTGATATGCACTTCTGGCCCAAATGGAAACATTACAATGAGCATGTTTAAAGATTTTTAACAGTCTGAAGAACCTATTAGGGGGGTTTGCACTTACTTCATTCTTGAATTATTGGCTAAAAAATCGCCCAGTACTTGCGTAACATTTGCTAAAGGATAACACTTCTCCATTGACATGTTACTCTGCTCCAACTCGCAAAGAGAGTAACATGTCAATGGGGAAGTTGAACCAGATATGTATATATTAGGTTTCTTAAAAACAGGGAAACTAATGCCTGTGTATGCTTTCAGCAGTTTTGAGTTTCAGCAGGTACTGTTAGACCTGGCATCTTTTGGCATGGTTTCCCCAGTCTTTTTGCTCTTGGCCTACTGTTTTTAGGTCGAGCCTGAGCAGCACATGCGCTGCTCTGCGAGCCATGCTGTATTGGAGTATGTATTTGAAGCCCCGCCCACTCTCCACCTATATTGTCATTGACTTGTGTCATTGTCCTTCGCAAATGCTGGCTTCTGATTCGTTATTAGGCTTGCTAGTCCCTCCTTAGTAACGCATTGTCTTCATTTGTAACCTCCCATGAGGATTGGCCTTTTACTTCGGTTGTTACACGGTACGTCTTCTTTAGTCTGTAAGCACTATTTTCTTTAATCAGTTTCTCTTACTGCAGGAGGGCAGGAGGGCTTCTCGTGCGCAGTTGTGACCATCAGCTTGTTTATTTAACTTGTAGCAAACGGGGAGCTCTTGAGGGGCCATGGGAGACAGAAGGGGGCAACTCAGCGATGCCTTCAAGCATCTGCAATGCAATAGGTGTTGCATTTGCGAGAGTTTAAGCTATTGGCATTGTAAATGACAATGCCTTTTATTTATGTTTTTAAAAAACAAAAGATAAATAAAAGGCATTGTCATTTACAATGCCAATAGTTCAAACTCGCGTAAATGCGATACCTATTGCATTGCAGATACTTGTTTGATTGTGTGCTGCATTTCGTTTTAGCTGCTGTTAGACTCTGGGCACTTTACCACTGCTGACCAGTGCTAAAGTGCGTGAACTCTGTGTCTACAACGTAATGGCATTTGGTTTATCCATGATTGGCATATTTGATTTACTAGTAAGTCCCTCGTACCATGCACTATATGTGCCCAGAGCCTGTAAACCAAATGCTACTAGTGGGCCTGAAGCACTGATTATGCCACCCACTTGAGTAGCCATTCAAATGTGTCTCAGGCCTGTCACTGCAGAGCCTGTCTGTGTAGATTTTAACTGGCATGTCTACCTGGCAAGTACACCTTCTTGTCTGGCCCAAACCTTCCCTTCTACTACATGTAAGGC
The DNA here is from genome assembly GCA_963921515.1 of Calotriton arnoldi. Classification (NCBI taxonomy): domain Eukaryota; kingdom Metazoa; phylum Chordata; class Amphibia; order Caudata; family Salamandridae; genus Calotriton; species Calotriton arnoldi. The sequence goes on along the minus strand of CAWUFW010000488.1, from coordinate 1,969,919 downwards.
ACCCCTAATGTAGGCCCTAGGTAACCCAAGGGGCCGGGTACTGTGTATTTAAAAGGTGGGACATGTGCTTTTAAGTTTGACATGTCCTGGTAGTGAAAAGTCGCAAAATTCACTTTTCACTACAGCAAGGCCTATCTCTCCTATAGGTTAACATTGGAGCTGCCCGTTAGCATTTTACACGGATATCTTCCAATTGAGAGTGGATAGAAAATTAGAGTTTGGCGACTCTGGACTCACAATTTAAAAACAATCTTTTAGTGAAGTTAGTTTTTAAATTGCAGGTCTGAAAATGCCACTTTTAGAAGTTGGCATTTTCTTAGTTTAACCATTCGGTGCCTCTGCCTGTTACTAGAATACACATCTGGGTTGGATGACAGTTGGGCTTTGTGAATTCCCTTTAGACAGTCACACACAAAGGGAGCTGAGGAGTGCCCTGTATATCCCGGTGGCCCATCACCAGGCTGACGGGTCTTCCTGAGCTAGAGTGGTGGGACTAGTTGACACTTGACATGAGTAGGGCTGTGCCTGACTCCACAGAAAGAAATGCAAATCCCCCCTGTAGTGTGTCTGTGGCCAGGGCCAGGAAGATCAGAGGCTTGTACACTACAAAGACCTTTCTTTGAAGTCTCCCTACTTCGAAGGCCAAAATGGGTATAAGTACTGGACCTCTGACACCATATACTCGGAAACACTTCTGGTCTGAGAACATTCTGCCAAGAAGAGCTGTTGGTCTGCCAAGAGGAACTGCCACTTAGCTGCTTCCTTTGCTGTGTTGGCCTGCAGTCTGTTGCGTCTTGCCTGGGAGTGAGAGGACTGGATTTTGCTATCTGCATCCAGCTTTCTAAAGTTTCTCCAAGGACTTGAGGTGAGCTTGCCTCCTGTTGGAAGTCTCAGGGCCCTCAAATACTTCACCTGCATCTTGCTACCAGCACCTGGACTCCTCTGCAGTGAGTCCTGACCTGCTAAGTGGTGACAAACCCAGCCCTGGACACTGGGAGGTGATTCTGGTACTGCAAACAAGAAGTAGACACATAGACTCCAAGAGTCACTTCGGAACCAACGCATCCCTGCAAAATCGACCCATCCCCACTGCCTGCACCAAAGCCATGGTCCACGCTCACTGAGTGCCCAACTCAATGATCAAGACTTACAACACAGGCCCTGACAGTGCCGCAGTGCCTGCGACGTCCCGAGCACCACTTCCCCGAAGTCTGTGAGGCACCATTCCGACACCGATGCAGCGCCTGCAGCCAGGTGGTTCGACATCAATGCCGTGGATTTGACGCACCGTGCTGTGACACTGATGCATCATCGACACCACATTGCCTTCAGGACCCGAGGTCTCACAATCGATGCATCACCTCCCCTGTTCCCTGTATCTTCCCTGGGTGTTAGAGGCCCAACGACCCTGTACCGCCTCCAAGAATCGATGCAGCACTTCGCTACAGTGACGCCTCACCTCCTTTGCGCAAAGCATCTTCCCTGAGCGCCAATGTGCCAAGGACCTGCATAGCAGTAAGGAACCAACGAATCAGCCTTCGCGATGCCTCACCTCCTCTGTGCCCCGCACCATCTTCCATTTTGTGATGCATCCAAGGTACTGTACTGGGGTCCATGCGACTCCTGTAGCCGGCCCGTGCCTGCGGTTGGACTGAACTGGTGGATTTGTCTCAGTCAAGTGCGACCAAATAGCCCCAGTTGGAGCTACTGTTTCTAAACGCTATAACTGCCTTTAATATTGAAGGATTCATATCTTGACTTGTGTATGCTTGATTTTTGTCGTTCTGGTCTTGTTTTACTCAGATAAATATTGACTATCACTCTAAACTGGTGTGGGGTATGTGTGTGTGTGTGTGTGTGTGTGTGTACAAATGCTTTACACATTGCCTCTTTAGCCAGACTGCTCAGTGCCAAGCTACCCGAGGGTGAGCACAGGTAATTTTAGTGTGTACTACACTTACCCTGACTAGAGTGTGGGTGCCTACTTGGACAGGGTGCAAACCACTGCCATCTAGAGACCCCATTTCTAACAGGTACCAATACAGAATCAGCATAAGAGTGCTTTTAGGATGAAGTCTGGCAGAGTAGCTATTTTGATCCCATTTGATGACGGAAATCTCATCAAGGGTACAGGAAAACAGAAAACAGTTAAATGTCTACACATTACATTCACTGTGACCTGTAGGGCGGCCCTGAGTTCAAATCCCGACACGGTAAACTCCTCCTTCCATGGCTGGTAAATTCAGCACCATTAAATTGGTTACACGCAGTAGAACACTGCTAAAAATAGGCAAACACAGCAATTGAGTGGTATTTTTTTTTAGGGGGGTTCACTCTTTTCAGTGAAAATAGCAGTGTAGAGCCACCAATCCCTGGTCCACCTGGTCCTTCTTTCTTTGCTGAGCCTTGCCCATAACAGGAGCACGTTGTGATACTGGTTTGTTGTTCCATCAGTCCTCTAGGGAGCGTATTGTCAGTTATGTGGTTCTTTGTTATTAGTTGATGAATAAATAATATTACAAAACATAGTTGAGAAAAAATAATGACATTTCAATTTTACAGAAAGCATGTCTTTGGAGTATATTTCCAAATAAAAGGGAAACGAGTACCCAGTAACGGGCTGACACTTCATAGCACTGAAAAAAACACAGTAGGACAAAAAAGGTTTAATATCAATAAAATAAATCAAAGACGTTTAAAAAGGGTAGAATTTTACACAACTCCCTATTCACGCCGCTTATCATTTCCCTCCTTCATTTCTGTACTCACATATCGCAAGCAGTGATTGGCACTGCCTAGGCAATGTCGATAAGCAGAATTGGCAACGGATGCATCTGTCTAAAAACTGTGTATCCCGGTTCTTGCTGCGCTCGCGCTTGCTCGTCAAATCCTTTTCTCAGATGTGGTGAATTCGCTGATTTACTGCCAAAGTCTAAAGAAACCTACGTCATTAATCAATCTCACTGACGCATGGAGGTCTTTGACAGGCAGCGGGTGACAGCTTCCGGGTTCCCAAAGTGCCGACCAGTACAAGGGCTGTCAGTGCCGGAGCAAAGCGAGAGTGATGACTTAGAATGCATTATTGGGCAGAAATCAATCCAGCACGTACTCGGTTTAGGTTTCCACAGTTTTTATTCAAAAGAGAAGAAAAGGATTATCAAAAAGGAACACTGTTGGTTTTGAGGGGAAGACACAAAGGAGCACACCCAAACCCAAATGGCATGAGGATGAGTTAATGAAATGACGCGTCGATGTCTAAGACTTTGTTTTCCCTTACATGTGTACTTGCTTTTCTGTAGGTTGTATGCAGACTTTTGCTATCGCTTTAGTGTTTCTATCTTCTCATAGGAAGGGAGGAGTGTTGTAATGTTTGTATAGTCCCTTTTCTTCCTACCCCTCCTTTATTGCCTGCTCCCTTACCCTTCTCTTCTGGTGTTCCCTCTTCCACCCCTTCTTCTTACCTGCCTTGGTTCAGTCCAGTGTTCTGTCAGTTGGAATGCTGAGATGAGGCGAGGTAGGATCTGTGGTGAGCTCCCTGTGTGAAGAGCCTGGAAGGTGTTGTTTCTTCACTAATAAATGGTTTCTTCTTCAACATTGAGTGGCGTCCAATTACACAATGGTGGCGGTGTCAATCGCAAACTCCAGAACACAAAAGATTGTTAACGTAAAGCCTATAAGGCCCTTCAACCAAAAGGTTGTTCAAGCAGCGGGAATTGCCAATGCGTAACACCTTCAGTCAGCCTCTTTCACACCACAGCAAAAACTGTTTTAGCTCTAATTGCTTGCGAGAATGACTGAGCGGCCATCTGGGAGGCCGTCATCTTTCGCCCCTTACCCCTCAACTGCAAATCCTGTTTCAAGCGAGCTACCTTCTTCAGGATTGAATCGCTTAGGTCTAGGCCACCACCTGGAGTATCCACCCGAGGGTCTGCTGGACAGTGGCCAGCCGCGGCCTGTGCACGTAAGAGCGGTGGGGCCTTTTTTCGACGAGGGCAAATTAATTATCTATTTAATTTTCCCACATGGTCGTCTGTCGAATCACCCCCCCCCCAACCCGGCCCTACCACTCTTACCTGCACGGACCGCGGCTGGCAGTGGCTACGTCCTTTTGTTCACTGGACCACCATCAGGGCTCAGGGGCCATCAGCATGTGCCCTGAAAAAAATATTCCATCACTTGTGCAAGAGATACATCCATATTCTTTTTAAGGCCCTTACTATTTTACATCAGGCTTTCTATCAGAGAAGCCCGCAGTATCTGCTTACAAGATTCAAGCAATATTCCTCTATGAGAGCTCTGAGCTCAGCCTCTGCTTTGCTTGTCACCACACCAAGATTTTGACGTGAAAGATGTGGACACCACTCCATCACAGCGATAGCCCGTGGTGAGTGGAATCGGCTACCTCTTTCTCTTCGCATGATTTTTCAGGAGCTGTCCTTCCTCAAGGTTTTTAAAACCCATGTTTTTCATCTTAGTTGGATGGCTCGTTGGTCTCCTTACCTTTTAGTCCTAACGTTTATAAATAAAATAAATAAATAAACGTTGGGACGCGCCTTTGAGTAGCTGTGCGCTTTATAAATCCCTGTTGTTCATTCATAGTATAGGCTGTGTCGCCAACACGCCAATTTGGACCATCAGACAGGGATTCTCTGCAGGGCCAGGCTGGGAACACAAAGCAGCCCTGGCAAATTTTGTCAGACCAGCCCCTGTACAGAGCTTGGTGAGTGCAGCGAGCGAGCCTGGCCACTACAAGGAGGGTTTGGGGGGGTTCTTCCCCCCCAAGAAAATGTGGGCACTAATGGCACATCTACAACACATTTTTCATGATATATTCAATTCTATTAGCTTTTAAAGCATAGTAAATGATGACCTTACAGTGCACCAAGATTCAGCATTCTTTGTTGGGGCTCTTCAATGATTCCCTCACTGTCACCCTCCAACAGTGCCCCTCATCTCTCCATAGACCCTCTCTCACATGTATTTGATTTGTTTTATAGCGCCTCTCTTTCCAGCGTAGGGTGTCATAGCACTTTACATCACATGCAAATACATAGACAATGAATCATGCATATGTAAATCAGTGTATAGACAATGCTACATAAGACAAAGGGGACTACAAGGTGTAAGTTTTATGTCATCCAGACTGGTCGGTATTTTTTAAGAGTGCTTGGTCTGGAGAAGCACAAACTCATGATTCAAAAGGTAACACAGTGGTTAGGGTTGCAACATTAGGACAATGAAAGACTTGGAAAAAAACATAACTTTCTAACCTGTACCATGTAGTGTGCATGCAGCTCTTTGATGACACTTCATAGTTCACTGTGCTAGATTATGATTGTAATTTATGAACTGCACACTAACATTAGGGTCTATGTGGCAAAATCAGTAACACACTAAGCTATGCACATTCTGTGATCTGCGTGGTACACGTCCTTTGAAGCAGGCATATTAACCCTCTGCGCTATCTTAGATGAGTCAAAACTGCCACTAGACAAAACTCCGATCTCTCTCCAGCAGGTACATTAATCACCAGAGTCACCTTGACACTTTTATTGCTTCTTGAAAACTACTGGCTATACAAGGAACTCTGCAGCGGGTGCTTTCACAACTGCTGCACTGCTACAAAAATGGCCCCCAGTAGCAAAACCTGCCCCTCACCCTCCCAGCCTCCTGGGGAAATGCTCAATGCCCAGTAAGGCCAGTCCGGCCTTGATTCTCTGACAGTTCAACCCTGCTGTCTAAAGTCATCAGAGACCCAGTTGCCCTATTTTTAAAATCTGACTGCTTCCCCAGTTCTTCCTCCACCCTGCTGACCAGGTCCTCCGGCAACTGAAGCTTGGCGGGCAATTCCTTCATGAATGCTTCAAATCTAGTCAACTTCTTTTCCCCCCTCCCAAGACAAGATCCCACTGCTACTGTCACCTTTTCAACCGCATCCAGTTTGCACATGATTTTGTCCAGAGCCACAATGATATCTTTCTGCATTTCAGCTGATGCACCCACCAAACTCTGCAAATTATCCTTCACACCTGCACATCTTTTCTTCCTTTTCAGAATAAATAATTCCTTTTTGTCCCACCAGCCTCCTTTCTCCATCACTCAACAGCATGGGGACCACAAGTGGTTGATCTATCGCACTCCCTGGTGGTGGCTCCTATAACGCCCGTGCACTCCAGAGTCAGACCCCACCAGGTTGTGTCCCGCACCATCCCCAGTTTAGTCGGCACATTTGATAGATCCATGGGGGGCCCACAGCTCCACTGAGAAGCAGAGATGCAGTAATTCCTCAAGGTCTCCCCCAGCCTTCCCACGCTGGGTTCTCACTGGCTAATGTGGTCTCCTCCTATGCCAGCCACTGTTGCTACCACCATAAAAGCACTGGCTTTCAAAGAGCGAACCCTCTGCTCCATTCCATCTTTTCCCCATCTGGGCCACAGCTAAGAGGTCTCATACACCACTCTGGTGTTCTGCTGCACTGGAAAACAGCTCATGGGAAAAATTCAGTACATTTATCAGGTTCCCAGCTCTACGATGAGTTGTGCCCAGAAGTGAATGACGTGTGGCCATCTTCTACCTAATCGCCTTCAGTGCTGTTTAAGTGATGTTTGATTTGCACTAAATTTTCTATGTAATCCGTGGCAGAGAGAGGCTCCCCACATCAAGGTTCTATTTCGAAGCTGCCAATTAGAAGGCAGAAATGAGGCAGGGATACCGCCAATAAGATGGTGGTATGTCTGCTTCCGCCCCTAGCAGAGGCACATCAAAGACCTGATATTAAAAATCAGGAAGAAATGGTGGTGATGGGCCAGCCAGCTGGGCCCACACATTTTCCCACTCCTCTTCACTTCCCCAGGGCTCAGGGAATACTTTGAAATGCCTGTGAATTCCCTGAGCCCCAACAAGGGTAGATGGCTGATATTCATCCCATTGCAAATTGCAGTCCCCATTCAAATGACAGCTGGATATTCCAAGCTCTCCACTTTTTTGGCCAAGTAGGAAGACCCACCTGATCATGCACAAAGGTCAAACATTAAACTTACCAGCCATTAGTATGCATTCAGAACACATCTCATAAATCCTCACCACATCCTCACCTTGTGCAACATGATATATCTACATGGTATCAGTTAAATAAACAATAAGCAACAACTAATTTCCATTCTTATCAGTCGCGGCTCCTGCAGGTAAGCGCGATGGGGTAGTGGGGCGGAATGGGGTAGTGGGGTGGGGGCCGGGCGCGGGGTAAGTCGACAGACAACGGAATAGGGAAAATAAAATAAATCCTAATCCGTCGTCTGTCGACTCCCCCCCACATCCCGCCCCGCTCCACCGCGCTTATCTGCAGGAGCCATGACTGATTCTTATCAGATATATCCGCTGAAATAAATAGATACAGGAAACATTCTCAGAACACAGCTTCTTCTTCTCCTGAATGGCCCTACTCCTGATCATCTCCCCATGCAAAAAAACTACATGCAAGCATTGAAACACACTCCCAATGGGAATAAGGATATTTATCAGCCCCCAAGAACTCAAGAGAGCAACAAATACCTGCCTGTTTGTCAGTTCATAATTCAATTTTTTCAAGCTAAAAATGATATGAGTTTGTATCAGCAATGCAGATTTCCCTAATTACAATAGTGAAGGAAAGTCTGATGTTATTAAGGACACTCAGGTGAATATTATACAGGTGAATATTATACTTCCACTCCTACTATTCTTTAATAGTAGCCACAATGAAATAAAACACCACACTTCCCCAAAGTCTTTTTGACAGAAATACAAGACAAAGGAAGTGGATGAAGCAATAACAATCAAACAGTCTATTTAAGTGGTCCAATATGTTGATGCGATACACCATATTAAATCTACAAAGAAAGCATAACGTCACTGTAGGAAACTGGGTTACTGGTTGAGGGGGGTGAAACCCTACTCAAGCAGCAACCACAATCTCTGTCAGGGTGAAACACAAGCAAACTGCAAATTTACCTGTGCTTAACCCTCTGATAGCTTAGCACAAAGTAGTCAGGCTTCACTTAGAGGCAATGTATAAAGTATTTGTGCAGCACTTCAAACAGTAATAAAATGAAAACAACACAAAAAAATGTTCACACCAATTTAGAAAAATAGAGTAAAATTGAATACATTATTTGACACCAAAATGATAAAAATCAAAGCAGAGGAACCGGAGATAAACAAATATTAAAGATTTAAGTGAAAATAGTGCCTAGAAGCACAAAGCGCCAACTGTGGTTATCTGGTCATGCCGGGCCGGTCAAAGTCACAAGTTCAGAATGACCACGATGGTGTGCGGGATGGATACAGGGACCAAGTTAGGCCTGCTGAACAAGAGTACCTTAAATCCTGGTTGCGGATCATTGCGAGATCCCACGCAGAGGATGCGTTGCGTTGCAGCAGTTCCAAGGAGCTGCAAGGCTGCGATGCGAGGTCCTGCATTGTCATAAAATATGCCATCGATGAGGGGCACATAATGCATACTCCTGCATCGAAGATGCGTCACGCACTGGCGGATCCCTAGAAGCTGCAGGGCTGCAATGCGGAGTCCAATGTCGTCGTTGGGGATGCTGTCGACAAGGGGCTTGTGATGTGAAGGCCTGTGTCGAGGATGCTTGCGCAATGGAAGTTCCTACGGAGACTGCGGGCTGCGATGTGAAGTCCTGCTTTGGGGATGCGATGCACAGTGGCGGTTCAGAAGCGGAGTTGCGAGGAGATGCATCCCACTGCGTTGGTTCTGCCCACAGGACCACAGCTAGACTGGCAGAGCCCTTCAGGCCCATTTTCAAGGGTGCAGGACCAGGGTGGCTCCACTTGGGGTACAAGACTCACAGCAGACTGAGTCCAGGTGGTGGATTCAAGGTGGTTGGAGACTATTCTATTCCTGAGTCTTCTGATCAGGAGGGTAGCCAACTCACTCTTGGAGTCACTCTGGTGGTCCTGGGATCAAGATGCAGGTCCAGTCCTTCACTCAGGCAGTAGGGAAACAGAGTAGCAGTCCTTCTTGCACAGCAGCAGAGCATTCCTTCTGAGTCTTTCACAGGTCCTGAGGTGTGATATTGACCTGGTGCCCACTTTCAAGTAGGAGAAGGTTCTGAAGGTTTCATCCCCCAGAGGTGATTGCAATTTCCTGCCTCCCTGCCCTGACCCCAGAATGTCTGGGGTCACATTAGACTAGTTTCAAACCCTTTGTGGCTGTGCTCAGACAGAGCCTTTGTGTTGTACAAGTGTGGCAGGTGACAGCTTCTACACCTCATCAAGTGAGATGGCCCATCCTGCCAATACCTATGGCCCTTTGTTTCACTGTCTGGGAGCAAAACACAAAGACCAATTGCCATCTACACCTAGTCATGTGATCCAGGATACAGGCAGCAGACACCAAATGGTTAGAACAAGAAAATGCCAACTTTATAAAAGTGGCATTTTCAGATTTGTGACTTAAAATTCGCATTACTAATAAAGAGGGCTTAAAGTTACAATCCTTTAGACAAAAAACTCGGCATTCCTACCTCCTCCCAATTGAAAGCTTTCATCTATTAAGTGCAATAAATTAACCCAATGTTATCCTATGGGAGATGTAGGCCCTACATTAGTGAAAATCGAATAGAAGAATTTTTCACTACCAGGACATGTAAAAGTTAAACGTGCATGCGTAACTTTTTAAAAACACTTTACCCTACCCTCTCGGATGTTTAAGGCCTACCCTAGGGGTGACTCTAGGGGTGACATATGCAGGGCCATTAGAATTATGCAATTGTGTGGGCGCAGTGATTTTTGCATAATTATATATTAGCCTCATTTGCCACACAATCCATCTTCTGCAGCATAATCTGCAGATTTTAACAACAAAAATTTGTTTCTAGCTCAAACAGTTCAAAAGTAACAAAAAATGCAATGAGAACCCATGTTGCCACGCAGTGGAAAGCCCTTTGCAAAGCTGGACTGGTCACCTTTCTGTTGCTTATTGCTATATTTGGGTGTTAAACTGGCACTAATGAGGTACAACTAATTCCCAGAGTGTTACCAAGTTTAAAGATGATGAAGTAATGTAGCAATACTATTACAAAATGTATCGCATTATGCCACACAATGTGCCTTTTCTTGCAGTATAATTTAGTCAACCTTGCTGCATAATTTGCTCAACCCAGCCATATAATTTCACCCTCTCCTGCCACATAATGCAGTGGCCCTGCTTATATGTATTAAAAAAGAAGGTTTAGGCCTGGCAAAAGGTTTATTTGCCAGGTCGAAATGGCAGTTTAAACTGCACCCACAGGCTGCAATGGCAGGCCTGAGACATGTTTAAAGGGTAAACAACCGTCACCCCGCATCCATAACCCCGCATGCTGTTACAACGCGGTCGTAACAACGACCACGTTGTGACAACGCATACTCACTACTCCCGCAAGTCGTTACAACGACTTGCGGAGGGGAAGAAGGTGTTGGATTTAAAATCCAACACCTTCCCTACAGTCCGCACAGACTGGAGTTGGAATAGTAAATTTTACTATTCCAACATCCAGCGCTCTCCTCCGCAAGTCGTTGTTACGACTTGCAGGGTAATGGTATGCAGTTAGTTACAACGCGGTCGTTGTAACGACCGCGTTGTAACAAAATGCGGGGTAATGGTATGCGGTGACAAGAGGCATATTCGTTTAAAGGGCTACTTAAACGGGTGGCACAATTAGTGCCGCAGGCCCACTAGTAGCATTTAATTTAAAGTCCCTGGGTACATGTAGTACTAGTGTAGTAGGACGTTACAAGTAAATTAAATGTGCCAATTTGGTCTATGTCAATTTTACCATGTTTAAAGGAGAGAGCACAAGCACTTTAGCACTGGTTAGCCGTGGTAAAGTGTGCAGAGTCCTAAAAGGCAACAAAAGCGGGTTCAGTAAACAGGATGGTGAACACAAAAAGTAGGGGCTGACACCGCAGAAAGGGCCAAGTCCAACAATCATCAAAAGTATATTGACAATTGACAAACGTGCGAGTCACCGGTTTACAATAAATGTTTTTAACAAAGAAACCTTCAACCAATCAACCACACCGAATCCAATGAACCCCTAATAATGAGTGTCAATACAAGCTGAAGCCATAATCCATTTAAGACGAAGGGCCAAATATGGGGAAGAGACCATCAAGGGAGGTTTATTTTTAAGATGTCAATGACTGTGAGCAGCATGTTCTAAATCAAAAATGTTCAATTCATAGTGCTTTATACATCATACAACACATAGCTTGGGATGTTCGTGGAAGTATATATATTAAACACTTGTTGAAGCATTTTTTGTTCCCCTGGTGCTATTAAAGAAACATCACAGTGAATAAAACAGTCTACAGGAGACAGCAAGTGCGCTAACATTCGAAAAACCATATGAATAAAATTAAACACTGGAGAATGGTAAACTTTTCAGTGAGTTCCTTTAGTGCAACTGAATCATTGTCAGTCCACTCACTGAACAGTTGTCAGACCAAATTAACCTCTCAGTGAGCAGAGTAATAAGGTTTGGGTGAATTGGAATATCTAATACATTTTACCAAAGAACAGACCAGTGGATATTCTCCAGCTGGTTCATTATTGATCCACAAGTGACCTGATGGGATGGCTGATGTTTAAATAATAATAGTACAAAAAAATTCAGCTCAGACTGATATCCTGGGCTGAAGACAAAATTCCCAAATGCTTTCGTACTCTGCCAGAGGTTTGGACCTGGTGCCCACAAGGTGGCTTATGGAGTTTACTGCCAATATATTGTCTGCGTGCGGAAGTACTTCTAGTTGGCCCTGTGCTTACTGAAACGGCAAATAGCAAGGAAGAGACAGCCAGCAGTTTTAACCAGAGCAGGCCACGTCCTACAAGCAACCCCATTGGCCCGTTCAAGATGAAACACCAAAAGTGAGCTGCAAATTGCACAACTGCTAATTTGCAATAACACCGGATGCACTAAATAACAGGTGTGCAATTGGTACCCAAGTGCTAATCGGTACCCGGCAATAGAGAATAACGTGCACATGCTAGTCCCCATTCTGGAGTACCCAAACAGCCCATGTGCGATATTTGCTCCCAAAATTTGTGGCAGGTTTTGCCGATAGCATATCGCAGGTACAATCACCTTCAATTTGTGCATTCCTTTTAATCTAGTTTTGAGCACAAATAGAAGTTTGCACCCAAAAACAGGATTACTGGCCCTGCAAGATCTGTGGTAGTAGCGAAGATTGTTTGTCTGTCCATGCATATAGATGATCCACCCCTCGGGATCTGTCTCCTTGGGGAGTTCCTAAATCTGAGTAAGAAGGTCCACCCTTAAGATGTCGAATTTCAAGCCTCTGAAAGGCTGCAATGAGGCTGGAAATACTGCCTAAATGCTAACAGGCCTACCACTTTTGCTAAGCATCTCAGAGTAATGTGGCCTCCTATTACCATGATCTTCAATTCTTTTTTGATCGTTATTATTTTGGACACTGGCTATTTTAAAATTTCTTGTACCGATTCTGCCCTGAAGACCAAGAACTCTGTTATTACAAAACTAGAGAATTTTGGAACCACAGTAGATAATGAAACCCAGACCCTGAGTATGATTTATTGCGGATTGAAATTCACAAACTTGGCGAATGCCACTGCGTAGTTATAGTTAGGGCAAAGTTTCGATGGGAAATTGGTTTGCTAATAACTTTGATGCCGTTTGACGAATCTTCACAAAACTTTCCTTAAACAAAGATCATCCACCTCAGCTCCTTCCTGGGAAGTTTCAGGGTCATCCGTCAAGGAGAAACAAGTAAAAGGGGAGTTCCCGAAACGTAAATTTCCCATGTGAATTCCCATAGAAAATTTGAGGAAGCCATACAGAAAAAAACAACTGAACAGAATTATACCTTATTTAGCAGGATGTTAGAACGTTGCTCATAAAGCATGCTTTTTATTACTTAGTGTAAATAAGTTCAGTCATTTTCAAGAAATGTGCATTTAAAAAGGAGCTCGGGTGGTAATGAAGGGGTTAAAAGTAAAGTGATATCTGGACTGTAGGTCCTGCAGGAGTCCTGCAGTTCCATATTTTAAAAAATAGAGCGATTTGATGGGCCAAGAGAACTTTTTTTTCCTGTCGGTCATTAGGGTCCTGTGGCTCCAAGCGATCTAATTGGCTGGAACATGAAGACGAAGGCTGCGGCCTCCATAACAGGCCTTGGGGGCTTGGTTCCTGTGTCCTGAGTTTATTAAAAAAAAAATAAGATACAAGGAGGCCCTGGCCCTTGTGGGTGGGTCCCAGAGGGACCCCCTGGGCCAAAATAATAGAGCATTATGCGGCATTGGTCTCACAGCACTTCAGTGAGACCCAACCAGGCCCATCTGTGTAGTCCACGGGAGTACCGTGGGAAACATGGTACCGCAACAGAACGCAAACTTCAACACGTGACGCTTGGGCGGTCTCTCAGTACTTCAGGTGGCGCTTCAGCTACAGTAGCACGAGTGTACAGCATCAGAAAAAATAATAATAAATGGGTAAACAAGAAAAATGTAAGGTGGGAGCCCATGGGGAGTTGGTAAACTAGTCCCTGCTGCTAACTCTATGCCGCGCTTGGTAAAAATCTATGCTGAGTTGGGGGATGGGAGAATTTGATTTAAAAAAACAGACATTTAGTGAAAAAAGAAAAGTTAAAGTGATGTTATAGTGAGGTATGGCAATAAGAACTAACTTAATGTTTAAAAAACCCTAGAAATTCAATGGAAAAACCAAAGGCTAATGTAGCATTTAAGCAAAGCATGAAAAACATATTTAACTTTTTATTAAAAAAAAGTCACAAGTTTATTGAAAAAACAAGTTAAAGTGATGCTATAGTTACATAAGGTACAAAGATTTTAGCTTACGTTAAAGAAAGCCCTAGAAATTCACTGAAAAATACAGGTTAAAGAGACATCATAGGTTTTGTAATAATATAAAAACGAACGTTTGAAACCCAAAAAAAGACTGAAATTCACGGGTTATTATTTACTAACTATAGCTTGCACCCCCGCCATGCACTGCTTATAACCTCATGTTACATCACTCATGACATGTTAAATGAATGAATGAATGAATGAATCGACATTTGTAGAGCGCATGGTTACCCGGAGGCATCCCAGCGCTTAAAGCGGTCCAATCACGAACTCAGTGACATTGTTTGGCAGAACAGAAAGGTTTTTATGAGTTTTCGAAAAGCCAAATGGTTAGTCTCAAGACGAATATGGAGGGGGAGACGGTTCCACAACTTGGCGACATGATAAGAGAAAAGACGCCCTACACTTCGTGATCTTTTTATTTTAGGGACTACCGCCAGATTTTTACTCTCCGAACGCAGAGCCCTATTGGGACAGTAGGGCGAGATGATGGAACGACTAATGGGTGGTCCATTGGCTGACATTGCCTTGTGTGCAATGCACAAAGCTTTAAACTGGACTTTCTCCTGGATGGGGAGCCAGTGAAGGTTGGCAATTGAGGGCTTTGCTGATTGACGACTGGGAATATTCATGAGCAGACGTGCTGCACAGTTTTGCACAGTCTGCAATCTTTTGATGGTAAGACAGGGGGCTCCCAGATAAAGTGCATTGGAATAATCAAGCCGGGAGAGAATCAATGCTTGAACCATCAATCTTCTGGCGTGAAAAGGGAGCAAAGGGAGGATTTTCCGTATCATCCTAAGAATCCCATAGCAACTACCTGCTACCTTCCGCGCTTGCTCTTTGAAATCTAAGTTACAATCAAGCCATACGCCCAGGCTCTTAATCTGTTCTTTGGGGGGGGGAGTAGGACCAAAGCAGCTGGGCCTGGGCAGGTTTATATTCAGAAAAGGAGCTTTACCTAGGAGCATCAGCTCTGTTTTGGTCACATTAAGTTTCAAGAACGAGCCTTACATCCAGATTGACACCTTTTCTAGACACCCTGCTAGATCAGACCCAGTTTTGTCAAGCTGGTGGAAAGAGACAATCAGTTGCGTGTCGTCAGCATAGGTGACAATCTGGATACCGAACGGCTTCACTACCTCTCCCAGGGGACTCATGTACACATTAAATAGAGTGGGGCTCAGGGAGGATCCCTGAGGAACCCCACATCTAAGAGGTATACATTTGGAGGTCATTTGATCTTCAAATACCTGGAATGATCTGTTCTTCAGAAAGGATTGCAGCCACTTAAGAGCTGTCCCCACAACTCCTGCCTCCCTAAGGGCCATATGTATCAAAGTTTGTGTTTGCGATTCTCAAATAGCGAATTTTAGAGAATCGCTATTTGAGAATCGCAAACGAGATGTAGGATTTGCAAGAAAATTTGCGAATCCTACATATTCCTTAATTGCGATTCGCAAATTGAGAATCGCAGTTAAGGAAACCCTCCCCATTCATTCCTATGGGCCTAGAGGCCCATAGGAATGAATGGGAGGACATTCTCAATTTGCGTTTAGCAATTAGAGAATCGCAAATTGAGAATGCAATTTCAAGGTTACAAGGGTGTCCTTTGGACACCCTGTTGCACCCCTGAAATGAGCATGGGTGCACATGTGGCGCACATACATGCCCTACGGGCATGTATGTGCGCCACATGCCACTTTCAAAAATGCAAAAATGCATTTCTCAAAGAAATGCAAGTTACCACCAACCTGTAGTTGGTGGTAATTTGCGATTCCTTAAGCCATAATCGCACAACTTAGGTGCTTCATACATTTCATTTAAGGAATCGCAATTTGCAATTCCTTAAATGCATTCGCAAAATAGAGAATCGCAATTTTTGCGATTCTCTATTTTGCGAATGCCTTTTTGGATGATACATCCCAAAAGGCTTGTTCCCGTTCGCAAACGGGCCGATTCTGAGAATCGGCCCGTTTGCGAACGGGAAATGGGCTTGATACATATGGCCCTAAGTCTTTGAATGAGCAGCTGATGATTGACCGTATCGAAGGCTGCGCTGAGATCTAAAAGAACAATAGCAGCACAGCCTCCGTTATCTAAAATCTTTCTTGCTTCTTCTACTACTGCCAAAAGGGCAGTTTCGTTGCCTTGTTGAGGTCTGAATCCAGTTTGTGAGGGATGGAGACAATTGTTGCTTTCCAGAATTGCTGAGAGGACAGAGTTTACATGTTTTTCAGCAATTTTGCTAATTCCTGGCAGTAAAGAAATTGGACGGTAATTCACCAATACCTCAGGGTCCAGGTTCGTTTTTTTTTAGAAGAGCTTTGACCATTGCCCGTTTCCACGAGGGGGGACAAATCCCGTCAGAAACGTGGCATTGATCAGGTCTAAGACAACTGGAGAAATAGTATCGGTGATTTTATTTAAAATAGTGGGGGGGGACCAAATCTCTAGGGGAGCCAGATTTCACTTGGTTAAGAATACTTCGCAAGGAGGTCGGATTCAGCTTGGAATTTTTGCTAATAAACAATCTTTAATTTGAGGCCCGTTAACCACAGATAATACGCTTTGTTGAATTTTAGCCTGGGGAAAAGAGGAATAAATGTCCTGTATTTTATTAAAAAAGAATGTTGCCATTTTGTTACAACGGGATGATGTGTCCTCAGATACAATAGGAGGAAGGGGAGGTTTGACAAGAGATTTTGCAATGCGAAATATTTCACGCGGGGAGTTGGAGGCTGAGGTGATTCTTTCTTCATAGTAAATAGCCTGAGACATCTAATTTCTTCCTTATACATTTTTATAGCCTCCTATATTTATTCTTGTTAGTTGCGGAGAAATCTTTTCTCCTAATTCTCTCCAGACGTTTACAAGCTTGCTTGATCTCACGAAGCTTTGGAGAGTACCAGGCTTTTCTATTAACTCCTATCTTATTGGTAACCCATTTTCTAGGGAGCACACTGTCTAATGAGGATTCAAGCCATTCATCCAGCTTGTCGTTCGCAATACTGGGATTTGGGTCAGATAGTGGTCTGGTATTATTAAGAATTGACACCCAGGACTCTATTGGAAGTTTTGACCACTCACGAACAAGTTTTCTGGATTTTACAGCCGGCCTATTGGCGACCTGAGGGGCCCAGGAAAATGGAATCAGGCTGTGGTCTGACCAGAGCACCGGGATGGGGTTCCCTACCAAAAGGTCTTCAATATTTGAAAACATAGCGTCGAGTAGGTGTCCTTTAGAGTGAGTAGGGCCTCTCACTTTTTGATTAAGTTGAATGGCCCCCAAGCCATCAATCAACTCACATGTAGCTGGCAGTGAGATGTCATCAAATTGTATATTAAAATCCCCTAATAGGGAAAAATTAGATAGGGAGCTAGCTAGATTAGCTGTTATGTCCGGTAGATCCCTACAGAATTGGCCATAGGCCTTTGGGGGATGATATATTAAAATCCTGGAGAATGTACAGGTATGGGATAGACCAATTGCAAAGGAAAGACTCTCTCAATCAGGTATAGGACTTGCTGAAATACGGCAATTGAATTTAGATTTATAAATAATTGCTATGCCGCCTCCTTTGCTCAGCTCTCGATCGAGTCTCTGAATCAAATATCCAGGTGGGAGGGCTTGAACAAGGGTCGGGTCGGCATTGTTAGTCAGCCAAGTTTCTGTTAAAAACAGAACGTCAGGGTCCTCTTCTTCCAATAGTAATCGAATTTCCATAAAATGTTTGGGAATCGATCGACAATTATGAAGGAACATTTTAAAAACAGTCCGAGGGGAAATGCCCATGGGGGCTTTTGTAGCGGGGCTTAATTTAAAGGGGCAATGGGGGCAATGTTTAACATTACTGTCCGGTAGGATCAAGTGAGCACACTTACTGCTTGTAGTCTCTCTGAGATGGTGAAGCTGGTCCGATGTGTAAGAGATCATTTCCCCCATGTAACCGGCAGGGGTTCTGGCCCCTGGGCCCGGTCTGGCGCGGACGGGCGCAGACGGGCTTGCCACAGGCGCGCCAGCTGCGTGCCAGCGTCATCCGCCCCTCTTATAATCGGGCGTGCGCGTCGGTGTCAGCGTCTAGAATGCTGCCCTGAGTATCACCGTTTCCCTGTTAACAACTATTGCAGCCCCCCCCGGAGCTATAACACAGCTCCCTGTTGGTGCAGCAGAGTAAAGTGCAAATTAAGCAAGTTTTAAAAATCGGACATTCAAACAATACTTTTTTAAAAACGTTATAAGGATAAAAGCCTCTCTGTCCTGACGAACACCACTCGTGTTCAGCGCGAGGCACCGCTGCGCGGCCGCGTCATCCACCCCTTTTATAATCGGGCGTGCGCGTCGGCGTCAGCGTCTAGAATGCTGCCCTGAGTATCACCGTTTCCCTGTTAACAACTATTGCAGCCCCCCCCGGAGCTATAACACAGCTCCCTGTTGGTGCAGCAGAGTAAAGTGCAAATTAAGCAAGTTTTAAAAATCGGACATTCAAACAATACTTTTTTAAAAACGTTATAAGGATAAAAGCCTCTCTGTCCTGACGAACACCACTCGTGTTCAGTGCGAGACATCATGACTGGCAAATTTCAGTTTTTTTCAGTGAATATATGTGTGTGTGTGTGTATGTGCACAAATACCTGAGAAACTGTTGACAGAAAGGAATTTGAATTGTAAGATCTGATGTTGCCATTGAAGTCTTCTGTGCTCCTGCAGGAATCGACAGATAGGCATCCTTTAGGTCAAAATGCACTATCCAATCTCCATCTCTGAGCTCAGTTATCGCTTTCATTTTGAAGCGACAATAAGGAATGAGGAAGAAATATCCTCTCTTCGTCTTTGTGTAAAAAGATGGGCCTAGCAAAAAGATGCCTGCCAAACGCTTGCCTGAGAGAATAATGAGCAGATTTGATCACCATTGATTTGCAAAAAGGGGTATCAAGTTGTGCACCAACTTTTTCCAAATAGATTTTGACTTTGTGAACAAACCTATATACTAATAGGTTGCTTTCTAAAATTCGGAGTGGGTGGCAATCCGATCTACCTCAAGAATATAAATGAGGTAGTTCAAAAATTGTTAATGTAGGAAGCTGGCTCTGTATATGCTATACCGATGTAAGGAATAGTGTGCACAGAGTCCAGGGACTCCCCAGAGATATAGCAGAGGCTAAATTAGGTAAGTACTAACAGCTATCTTTGTGGTAAGGCTTATCCAGAGGATGTGTTAAGTATTTATTGTATTCACTCAATCAAGACTGATGCACACATTCAGAGACTGAATCCAGACCAATTGGGTAAGTATAAAAAAGGTATTATTTTATTTTCTAGAACCAAGCAGGACTTGGTACAGGTAGGTAAAATATACTTTCAATTGTAAACATTTACACAGAAATGCAATTGAGGATGGATTTGCAGTTACTACAGGTTTGTATCACTTTATAATGTATGAATTACACAGTAATTACTTTCAGATTTACTTTCAGATTTATTTTTAGTTACTTTTGGATTACTTTGAGTACTGGGGTGGTATGCCTAGATACCACACCTTGGGATCCCACAATACACAGTAAGTAAGGCTTTTTATACTTTGCAGTTTAGTTCTCTTTTCTCCATTCAAACATCAGTTCAACACTTAGAACATTTTATGCCCAAAATCTCTTAACATGGGTTCCTATTGGAGAAAAAGTGTTAGCGGTTTCGCAGGTAAGTACAAGACTTACGAGTGGGAGTTTTGGGGGTTAGGACCAAGGTTCCCCAAGGTCTAGATGGTCACTCGAGTTGCACCACCAGCGGCATGGGGGCGGCCGGGTGCAGAGTGCATGGGCCCAATGTTAGCCAATGGGGTTGTGGGCCCTTCGTTTAGGGACTGCTTCCGGGCAGCCCAATTGGGTTTGGGAGCAAAGCTCCTGGGTTAAGGTCAGCACTACAGGGACCAGCGACCAGCAAAGGATCTGCACCACCAGCGGCACTGGGGCAGCCGGGTGCAGGGTGCAAAAAGGACATCGGGGACCCTGTGCTTTTCAATGGGGACCTTCAGTTCTGTCAAGTTGCTGCAGGCTCGGACAAGGAAACTTCCTGAAGGCGACCACTGGTTGCAGAGGTAAGTTGGTTTTTTGGGGGATGCCTGGACACCGTCGGTTTGGCCATGCAGGGCCGTGGGGCATCGGGTGCAGGAGTGTCTTCTGGCGTCGGGTTTCATTACCAGCCCGGTTGCTGTCGGGGAACCCTTCAGGTTGAGGCTGCAGGCGTCGTCTCAAGCTTGAGGGAGGTCAGGGATCACCAGATCCCAGGTCAGGATCACTGGGGAGACCTCCTTGTGGTGTTGGGCCACTCGAACTCGAGCCATGGGCATCGGGTGCAGAGAGGTGTAGAATCGCGGAGTCGCCGGAATCCGGATTCTGTGGGTGAGTATTTGCTTGAGCAAATCCAGTGCTCACGGTAGACAGAGTCTGTAAGGTGAGTGCAGAGCAGGTCCTCCGGCTCTAGGGGTTGCTGGTTTCTGGACTCGCTGGGGTTCTTACTGTTGGCAGGTCGTAGACGGGACAGGCCGGTAGGGCTCGGGCCAAAGCAGTTGGTGTCCTCTTCTTCTTCCTGGGTC
The DNA here is from genome assembly GCA_963921515.1 of Calotriton arnoldi. Lineage (NCBI taxonomy): Eukaryota > Metazoa > Chordata > Amphibia > Caudata > Salamandridae > Calotriton > Calotriton arnoldi. The sequence goes on along the minus strand of CAWUFW010000488.1, from coordinate 1,949,438 downwards.
AGCACGGCTCTTCAGTCTGTTCTTCTTTCTTCCTCGAATCTGAGGAGGCAAGGTTCGGGATTGCCCCTAAATACTAAATTTAGGGGTGTTAAAGGGGTGTGCAAGTCAGGACCAATGGGTCCCTTCCTTGGGGTGGGTACACCCCCTATTATGCCACCCCTGTAGTGTGAGCATGAGCCTCTCCCTAATTGGCTGAGTCCTCCCATCTTCAAGATGGAGGGGACTGAGATGTGTGCTTTACCTCACCTCCCCAACCTGAGGGGTGGGGTTGGCAAAGGTGGGCACACCTCTCTTCCTAGCTTGGTTTTCCTGCTGATTCTCCCGCCCAAAGTGGGGTCCAGAAATGGTGGGAGCCAGTTGCTGGGGGCAGCAAAAGGCAGGGTCAGCTTCCAAAGGCAGCAGGCCTTTGAAGCTCGCCCTTCTGTAGACCCAGCCCATCCTGGGGGAGGAGGCATGACACCTCTGCCCAGGATGAGCTTTGTTTCTGGACCCAGAGTGCGGAGGCTCTCTACCCAGGGGCCCGGAAACGTGTATGGTGGTGGCAAATGGCGGGCAGCCATTCAGGAACCACACCAGGGCTGCTCCATTTTCAGGTGGCATCTCTAAGATGCCCTCTTAATGCATTTTACATTAAATTGACCACTCATATCAGTGTGGGTTTAATGTGCCGAGAAGTTTGCTACCAAACTTCCCAGTTTTTAGTAAAGCCATTATGGAGCTGTGGAGTTTGTAATGACCAACTCTCTGACCATATACTCTTTATGGCTTTACTACACTTACAATGGCTAGAGGAGTGACTTACCTAGGCCTCAGGCAGTGGGTTGCAGGGATGGCACACAGGGATGTGTGCCATGTCGACTCTTCATTTTTCTCTGCACCAAAACAAGGAGCCTGCAATAGAAGTGTGTGAGTGTAAAGGTACAGGGCCTCAAATAGTGACCCAATAGGTGCTGCAGCCCTTAGAAGCCCTCCCTGGTCACAGTGCCCTTGGTACCCATGGTACCTTTTACAAGGGGCTTACCTGTGGCCAGAGATGTGCCAATTGTAGGTACAAACGTACAGTCTTGGGAAAGACCACAGGCCCTGGGAACCTGACTGGCAGGGACCCAGGGCACATCAAGTCAGGTTGCATCACATGTCAGGCTAAAAGTGGGGGGTAACCATGCAAAAAGGGGCACTTTTCTACAGTTACCCATTCTGATAGGTAGTCACAGGGATGTGGCCTGGTAGGGTCAGCAGACTACAATGTCTGTGATCACCTTAAAATAAACTTTTTTTTTAAAATGCAGCCCACTTTTCTTGAAGGGAAATGCAGCTGTGTTTAAAATTTCCAAAAATGGGGGCTTGGCCAAGATGGCGGCAGAGTGAGACATCGGTCCCGACTCTCCACACCCTGATCCCGCCAAATCAGTGCCCTAAAAGGCTCATAGCCGACCTCAACTGGCACACCGATTCCCCTGGGCAAACACAACCACCGCCTGGTAAGTTGGGGGCTTACACGGTTTCTTAATCCCTAGGATGGCACTTGAGCCCTCGGACCGTGCAGAGTCCATGGGAGTGGCTGGATGGAAGCGGCGTAGGCCTTTGCAGTGGACCTCGCTTTCTCCGGCCTCACACGCCCGTTTGCCTGGGGGAGCTCTGAGAGAGGTCTCCCCCCCAACCCCACATATCGGAGGGTCCTTCTTCCAGAACGGATCGGAGCTTCCTGCAGAGGAGATCAAGGAGTTCGCCTGGCCGGAGTCCCCTGGCCCGATCTCCCACATGACCCTTGTGCTGCCAAAGAAATCAACATTGTGCGGCCCCGCCTCCGGGTGCCAGACTTTTGGCTATTGGGCTCTCTAACACAGCCGTATCGGCATCTCCCCCGGGGCCTCTGACATTGGACTGTTCCTGCCTCCTTCCAGACGCACACTGCATCTACATCGCAGCCGCTGGACGCCCTTGCAGTAGGACTAGGCCACATGGCTGCCTGGGGAATATTGGTGCGGCAGCCGGGGAGCGAAGCACTGGGCCATTCTTACTTGACGGCCCCCTACCCCGTTGTTTGCTGCTCAGTAACCTTTCACAGAGGATCGCGTTTGGTAGGCCCTGCCCTGTTATGGGCCTTGTCTGTTGGAGTCCGGTGGGAAGGTTGAATAGTGACCGGGGCCTGCAGGCTCACAGGGTGGGCGTTCCTGCATAAAGCTGCATCCCCAGAGACTTTGGTAAGCCCTCAGTTTTAACTTTGGCAATGCTGCCGCACTTGACGCTTGCTCCCTGTGGCTTATTCTATTGCGGAAACTGTCATCTACTGTGCTGGCTCCCACTGCTGATGGCCCAGGCCCCTGGCGCACTTAATATCAGCACCAGCTGCCCACCCTCACAGCAACCACCCATGGGCATGTGGTTCCTGAGCTGTTTTCCTCGTCACACCCAATACACATCTCTTTTTTGAAGCGGCCAGCATCGTCCTGCCCTGTTGACGGTTGGGAGGGGATGACTCATCCCGCTCCTCTCCATACCCTGACTCTTCACACCCTTTACCGGCCTCTGGACCTCATCTGACACTGACAAACCACCCACTCTCCCGCAGGGCTTGTTCAGCTCAAAAACCCTACAGCGCATTGTTCGGCACAATGGCCTCTTCCAAAGGCAAGCGTGACCCATCAGTCAGAGAAATGCTTACCCGCTCTACCCCAGCTCTGACCAAGTACTCGGCTCCCAGCTCCCAGCCTGCCACGCACTCTGACCTAGAGGGGCCTCGGATGAGTATCAGGCCCCGGTGACCGGAGGTTTTCTGGCCTCTTTCTTTGATTCTCAAAAGGCGGACCTCCAGACTCTTAAAAGTGGCCTCTCACATGATATGGGTGAAATACGACAAAACCTGTCTTTGCTCGGTGATCATGTTTTGACACTGGAGGATAACAAGACCTCAAAGGGGGAAGAATTAGACTTTCTACGTCAAGAAATTATACGCCTGCACGAACAACAAGATGAACATAGGGCCCAAACGGAAGACCTTGAAAACAGATCCCAAAGCAATAACATACGCCTGAGGGGCGTCTCGCTGGGAGCAGAGGGATATGAGAGTACGTCCAATAACTTTTGAGCTCCATCCTCGACTGGGACGACAATACAGAACTGCGTCTCGACAGGCTCCACCGGGTCAGCAGGCCCAGAGACATCGCTTCATCCGACATACTAGCTTGTGCTCACATTTTCCAAATAAAGGAGGACATTCTGAAAGCCACTAGAACTAAACAGCCCATCCACTTCAGAGGTTATACCATAGGCCTTTTTCAAGACGTTTCCCTCCTTACCCTGCAACGTCGAAAGGAGTTTAAGCCAGTGACTGATTTCCTACGTTCCAGAAAAGTGTCCTATGGGTGGGGACACTCCTTGTGACTAATCTTTCACTGGAGGGGCAGCTCCACCAGCTGCGGTCACTGAAGGAACCCCAACGGCTCCTGGGACTCCCAGATGAGAGCAATCCCCCCCCCCCCCAATGTGCGTTCCCCCATGGCTCTCCCACACGTCCATCGCCATGGCAGACAATAAAGCAGTCCAAGCAACTCCTTCGCCCTGGCCCCGAAGAGAGGGCGCAAGAACGTTGAGATGTCCTGGACAAGCTTGCCTCTGGCACAGGAGGCAGACCTACATGATGCCGTCCTCCATTGATTCTCCTCTGTTTGTTGTGAATTTCACCCAGTATTTCTAAGACACTGCAGGTGGCCTTGGGTGGCAGAGAGGCTTTTGTTCCCTAAGAGGTCCAACTCCAGAATCTTCGCTGCTGGGCTACCCAGGTATGCAGATTGCCATTGTTAATGGACATTTCCAAATGGTTATTTTGAGTACGATGTTATTTGTTCTTAATTGTTTTTGAGGGTCAACATTCCTCCATCTCTCATGGGTGTTTTTTTTATTTTTTTATTATTTTGTTTTTTTTAAACTTTATTTATCAGCTTGCACGGGTGGTTTGAATCACTTTGTGTTTGGGCATGATATCCGCTTTTCTCCCTGGGCTCCTACTATGCCTGTCCATTTCCTCCCTCTTCCATTCTGCCTGCCCTTAGCACTCCTCTGACTGACGGTCCTGGAAATTAAAATCACAAACCTCAATGTCAGAGGTCTCAACAACCCTACTAAACGGAAAGCGATACTCTCCCTTTTAGAACGCTAAGGCAGCCATATATGCCTACTTCAAGAAACACACTTATTGTATAAAGATGTACACCACATGCAATCTCGCTGGTTTTCGCACCAGCTGTCGTCTTCTAACTCATCAAAACAAGGCGGGGTAGCCATTCTGTATTCCACACGATTCAAGGGGGGCATAATCTCTAAAGTGACTGAGACTAAGGGACGCTTTCTGGCATATCGACTTAGGCTGGGCACCTTTCCTTTTGCCCTGGCTAATATATACCCTCCTACAACGCTCCCCTGCAAATTAGGTCTAAATTTACATACCTGGGAATTCATATCTCCGTAAACGAGGCAGACTTTCTTGTGGAAAATGTAGACCCACAGATACAGAGATTAAGAGAGGACGTGGAACACTGGAGGAAATTACCGGTGTCACTGATGGGGAGGGCAGTCCTCTTTAAAATGATGTCACTGCCCAGGCTATTATATGTACTGCAAAATACCCCACACGTGCTCCCACAGAAAGAATTCAGAGACATAAACAGTGAGGTGCGCAGACTCCTATGGGACGGCGGCAGCGCCAGAATAGCCCTGGGGAAGCTACAGAGGGGAGTGTATGAAGGGAGACTGGCCGTCCCAGATATCGTCAAGTACTACTGGGCTTCACAGCTAATTGTAGTCAATGATTGGACCTTTGGAGATCGTGGTGACCCCGCATTTTGGGCAGATCACTAGGCCATGGGGACTAGGGGCTACATGGCAGCCTTGTATGGAGGGCGCGTAGATAAGCTTCTACCTACACCAACGCAAACAGTCATTCGAGTATGGAAAGAGGCGACAATATATCTGGGTTGGAAGGGTAAGTTAACAGGGAGAACGCCACTGTGGGACAGCGAGCAATTGAAGGAATTGAGGGCCCTTAGGGAGACTTTTAAGAAATGGGAATTGCTGGGGATTGAGAAATTAGAGGATGTCTGGAGAGGCCAGAAACCGCTTACATTTCAGGAACTCCAAGGGGAGTATGAATTGGCGGAAACGGAGCGATATAAATACCTACAATTCAGACATGCACTATCTATGCACATAAGGGAGGGTGACACGCTTCCAGATTACTCCTTCCTGGAAGATAGATTGCTGATGGACCCGATGGAGACCAAGGCCACCTCCCTGACATACAAAAAGCTGTTGTATAATTCCCCTAATCCGGTAGACCCTCTCCGGGCGTCATGGGAGACAGAATTGGGGCTACTTGAGGACGATGACTGGGAAGAGGCAGTACAAAGCCCTAGGGAAGTAGCAATTAGGGCTCGATTCCTCCTGGTGCAATTGCGCATATTGCATAGATCGTATGCCTCCAGACCACTGATGCATAAACTGGGATACGGGTTGTCCAAGTTCTGCACTAGGGAATGTGGAGAAATTGGTACCTTTTTTCATATTCTATGGGAGTGTAAATTTGTACAGGAATACTGGAAAGGAGTGGGGAAACTTATGTCCAAAGTCACGGGGTTAACTATTCCAATTGAACCACGCGGGATGCTCTTGTGCGTAACAGGGGAAGAGAAATGGCCAAAATACACAACTATTTGGCTGAAAGTAGCTGCAATGGTGGCAAAAGGAAATATAGCCCAAACATGGGGGGCGAGACAGAGACCAGAAGTGAGTAAATGGAAATCTGACATGGATTGGTGCGCCAGGGCGGAGAAAGTGATCTACAAAGCCAGAGGCTGTCCACACAAGTGGGATAAATTCTGGGGACAGTGGCGGAAATACCGTGGGTATTAAGTTGCATATAGGGAGGAGAGGGGGAGGTCTACCCCAGATTAGACTAGAACACTTAGGGTATTTACTAGGAACTCGAAAAGAGGGTGGGGATAGTAGGTAGGCTGTCAATAACAATGTGATGCTGTGTATAAATAACTTGAATATGATGACTGTAAGTTATTCTGAGCTGATTTAATAAAAAAAATCAAAAAAACAAAAATATATATATACCCTCCTAATGACCACCAGGAAGCCTTCATCACCAGTGCCCTCTCTCCCCTCCTTCAGACCCCAGATGCTGCTGTCTGGTCGGAGGCGACTTAAATCTGGACATGGATAATGACCTTGATCGCTCTGGCCAGCGCTCTGACCATGCAGGGGCCTTTTCATCGTGGGGTCACCGTTGGTTGGCAGACTGTGGCCTAAGCGATAGCTGCCACTCGAAACATCCCCGCACAAGGGACTACACCCATTATTCAGCAGCACTCAAAACTTATGCTTGTATTGCTTATTTTCTTGTGACCCCAGCCCTCCAGACGCTTGTCAGAGACATATCCAAAGCTCCCCGATCACTCTCTGATCACGCACCCTTAGCTCTTACTATACACATTCATGTCAGGCAGGCGAACACCTCACACTGGTGCCTTCAGGACTCTCTACTCCAGTCTCCCTCGACAGTCACAGCCATATGCAAGACGATTATCGACTACCTTCAGACCAACGATACGGATCAAGTTACCCTAGCTTCACTCTGGGCAGCCTTGAAATTAGTAGTCCAAGGGGAATTTATTGCTATCTCCACTTGCGAAAATCACCCCCAGAAAGAGAAACAACTGGCCCTTGCGCTGAAAGTCCTTGAGTTAGAGGCAATACACAAGCGCACTGGAGCCCCATGGGTCTGGAGAGAACTGGAACGAATGCGCTTGCTCCTTAAATGCTTAGATTTAAATAGCCATGAATTTGCTCTAGTTCATCTAAAACATAAGTTCTATCTTGGTAGCAACAACTGCGGGCAACTACTAGCATATCCTCTACGGGCAAATGTCCTTTCCGGGACTATCCAGGTGATCCGCCCCACCCCAGCCACAGAGATACGTTCAGACCCACAGATCGAATTTCAAACTTTCTATAAGACTCTCTGTATAGATACAGCCAGAACTCCTGCTGATCCCTCGGAGTATCTTGCAACCTGTCCCCTCACCCCACTCGCATCCCAGGCAGCCGTCTCCCTTGATAAGCTTATACGCATTGAAGAGGTAGTCTCGCACATATCTCATTTTAAACTCATGAATGCCCCGGGGGCCTGCTGGCTTCCCTTCTAAATTTTACAAAACCTTTTGTCACGAACTGGCTCCAATCCTCACACGTCTTTTTAATTCCTCCGCTTCCACAGATTCTCTCACAGACTCCATGCTCGAGGCTTCCATCTCTGTCATTCCCAAACCAGGCAAAGACCCAGCTCTCTGTGGGTCTTATAGACCCATTTCTCTTCTAAACGTCAACATCAAGCTATTTACTAGCATGCTAGCACACCAACTCTATCACTTCATGCCAGGGCTGATCTCCAGAGACCAGGCTGGCTTTATACCATTGTGCCAATGCCTGGACAACACTGGACACATTTATCACCTACTTGACAAGGTGTTAAGGACTCAGAGGGAGGCCCTTCTCTTCTCAATTGATCCAGAGAAGGCATTCGGCAGAGTCCATTGAACCTATATTCTCAAGACTCTGGAGATTTTTGGCTTCAGCTATCTCTTCCTCAGATGGACTAAAAGCATCTTTAGCTCTCCTAGGGCATTGGTGCGAGTTAATGGGCTCTCGTCCTTGCCTTTCCCCATCCGCTGCAGGATGCGGCAGGGCTGCCCATTCTCCCCCCTCCTCTTAGCCTTGTATATGGAACCCCTCACCCAGCACATACGGGCACATCCAGATATTACCGGTATCCTGTTTGGAGAACAGAATCTCGTCAGCCTTTAGGCTGATGTCATGATCTTGGCCATCTCCAACCCACTGGCCTCTCTCCCCGTCCTGGTTATGGAGCTTCAGACTTTTGGATCCTTTTCTGGCTACAAGGTCAACATGCACAAATCACAAATACTGAATTTATCTGTCGTTCCCCCGACTGAACATTTATCAGGGGACCAATTTCCATTTGACTGGGCCACTGACTCTAATCCTTATCTTGGGATCAAATTAGCCCATTCTATTCCCAAAACTGTTACAATCAATTATGACTCACTGGCCAAACAAATCAGGATGGATATCCACAACTGGGAATGCCTAGGCCTTTCTTGGCTGGGCAGAGTCGCAGCCATTAAAATGACCATACTACCATGCATTCTTTACCTCTTCCAGGCTTTACCGCTGACCCCGCCTAAGCAAGCACTCCACTTAATGCAGGTAGATATCAACAAGTTCATTTGGGGGGGGACCTCGCCTCCACAAACATCTTATGTACCACCCAACACGTGGAGGCGGCCTCGCAGTGCCTTCCTTACTTCAGTACTATCAGGCCTCGCAGTTACGTTTCTTAGTGGAATGGACCAGGTCGCTCACTGAGAAGCATTGGTGCTTCATGAATCAGGTGGTGGCAGGTTGCCATATTTGGAAGGAACCCTGGCTCCCGCAGAGACATAGGGCCTGGGGACTATACTCTTCTCCAGTCACGACCTCTATCTTTGACATATGGGATGCGGTGGCACTTAAAGCAAGATTAACAACCTTCCCTTCCCCGATGACACCTATTCTCTCTAACCCTGACTTCACTCTGGGTCTCCAACCTGACCAGTTTTGCCGCTGGCTTGATGGTGGCTGCAAGTGGATTGGTTGCTTGTTTGATCCTCAAGGGATAATAGCCTTACCCCTTTGACCAAATGAAAACAGACTATGACATAGAGGAAACCGACCGTATCTAATACCTTCAGGTTCACCATTGGGTGCTGCAGCCTTCCATCCGGCCCCATGTGGTGAGACCTTAGACTCCTTTTGAGAAATGGCTAATATTTAAAAACAATGACAGGTAACTCAAAACTGAGTTGTACACCATCCTTAATAGAGAGGAGACTAACTCTTGTCCCGGGGGCAGAGGAGGAGGACGAGATTGGTAGGCCTTTCTCTGATGCAGAGTGGACCCACATTTACCATAGAGCCCACACACACTGCACAACATGACCAATACAGAGACAGCATTCGAAATTGTGTCCTACTGGTATTTGACCCAGGCATGACTTGGCTCATGCAATTTCGAACGCTCTAAAGAGTGCTGGATAGGCTGTGGAGGGACTGGGTCGTTACTTCATTTTGTATGGCATTGCCCCAGACTCACTCACTCATTTCTGAAATCAAGTGCTTGGTGACATTGATGGGGCGTTCAATACCTCCATCCCTAGATTTCCAGCCTACACGATCCTTGGTCTCCCTAACCCTCGGACGTTCCCTCTCCATTCTGGTCAAGGGAAGCACATGGCATTAGCTCTAGGCGCGGCACATCAGGTCATCCTTACTTTATGGGGCACTAACAGGAGCCCCCAGTACACGGCTTGGTTACATAAACTCTGGTTTATACTGGGAATGGAAAAGATGTCGCTAACAGTTGATCAGAGATCAGATGACTATGATGTGGATTGGGCTCCCTTCATATGTCTTCTATCTTCTGAATTTAACGAATTGACTTGCCCCACCTACTTGAAGCTACTTTGGCAGTTGCCCACAACTGCCCCTCCCTCGACTGCTTACCCCACCTATACACCCAGAGCTACCGACCCTATTACCCGTTGACTTTAGACACGAAGATTTCTTACCATCTACCACTTATCTACACCTTATGAAGGAATGGGGATGCGGGGAGTTTGTTCTTGGGGTTTAATATGTTTTCTATGATTTTTGCTCCAATCTCGCTGCTGCCCCCAGAGTTGTAGGCAAAAGGCTGTGTATATTCTCGCATTTAACTGCCATACGCTGCCCGCCCTTGGGGTTGTAGGCGCTTAACTGTGTTTCAATTTTACTGTGGCATAAATAAAAATAATTGATCCATAAAATGTCCAAAAATTTGTGTGGGTGGCCCCCACCAGCAATCATAGGCTCAAATTAAGCACTGTGTACACATGCCAGCACTGAGCACCCAATGTGATCTGCACAGGACAGTGCTACGGTTCATACTAGCACTCACAAAAACAGGGGGGGAAAAGTAAAGCCATAAAAGTTGGGGCAAGAGATGTGGCTAAAACACAAATTAGTATTAGGAAATGTGCAGGGCATGAGTGCAGTGCTTGATTTGTTAAAAAATAAATAAAAAATAGGTGCCAGAGCCCACCGTTTTTTTCCAGAAACCGACACACCAGCGCTATCAACGTTCGAGGTGCCGATATCAAGGCTGCTTAGTCCTCATTCCACCTCAACCCTCGTTAATCCACCACCAGACGCTCCCTGCCCCTTTATCTCGCTCCTGCAGGTTCTTTGTCAGCCCCTCTTTCTCACTGCTATTATTATTATTATTTAAAACTTTATTCGAATACCAGGTATCCATAAAAGTGCACAGTAAAATGCACATGTAAAAATATCCTAGGATTCCAACCCCTGCAAAGTAACAGACAGAAAGTACATCAAGCATTATAGCAAGTCTGCACAGTGTTCATAGACCCATAAGCTCGTAACGCTGCCCTCAAGAATGCACATAAATAAAGTATCACTTTGTCATCCATAAGTTGGAAAAATACATTTGACGCTTCTCTAAAATTGCTAATATGATGCTTTTTTTTAAAAAGGAACCAGAAAATGTCTTGTGAACATGGAATAATATCCACAGAAAAATGTGAAGTGCTGCATTGTTTGGGCAGACCTCCCATCACAAGGACATGACAGGGAATCAAGATTAGAATCGTAGCCCAATGGGAAACATAACATATATTTCAGTGTGCCTGCCCTGTAGCAGAACAGTAAGCTTTGTTCCCAACTCCCCATTGGCCTGGAATGTATCTCGTAATCTGGTCTGAAGACACAGACTTCAAATAAGCAGCCACACTTGTCTGCAGGGCCTGGCGCAACTGCTTTTTGTTTACATTTAGGTGGGATTCTGAGCCCGTAAATGCCTGCTGTAAATTGATCGAGCGCAGGCTAGATTCCACACTGGCTAGCTAGGGGATTTCAAAGCCTTTGTCGCAGCTGAGGCAGTCCATAATAAAATCTCTCATAAGGCTTGCCTCCTTATTTTTCCAAACAGACAGCCATAGTAGGGGTGGCTGGGCTAGGATGTAGTCTTGAGACGATCAGGACGAGATAAGTGCCATTAAAACTCTTCTGCAAAACCTGTTTTCTTCAGTCTGTACAATATTACATTTATGGATGCCCCAAATTTCTGCGCCATATGTTGCAGTGGGTATACATAGTGTTTTATAAATTTGCAGTAAGGGTAGCAGGGCACCCCCTCCTCGTGGCTGGGGTAAACTATATAAGGTGCCAATTTCCTTTGTGAGTTTAATCCTGCAATGCGTTATGTGTGGAGCCCAGGATCCTGTATCTGCAAATGTTAAACCCAAATATGAAAAAGTGCTAGTGCTATAACCTATTGAAAAGGTGGACATATGGCATTTCTTGGACCCACAGGCCATAATATAATATTTCGTAAAATTGGTTCGCAGGTCAAGTGTGGCCATAAAATCTACAAAACTATGGAACAAAAGACACAGGGCTCGGGGAGTATGCGCCATCAGAACAGCGTCATCTGCATACAAGAGGGAGGGTAGTGAGGAGTCTTTGATTTCAGGGACATCAGATGTGATATTTGTAAAAAGCGGATGGAGATTATTAATATATAAAATAAATAAAAGTTGTGCCAAGACACAACCTTGTCTGACACCACGGAAGACACCTATGTGAGGGGTGACCTCTCCAGCTTTGGATATTCTAACCCTAGCCCCAAAGTCTGTGTGCAAATATGCAAGAAAGTGCACAAGTGCTTCCTCCAAGCCCTGCGAGAGACGTTAGACCACAGTTTTGAGCAATTAACAAAGTCAAACGCTGGTTAGATCCATAAAAGCCAAATACACTCACTCACTGTTTTTTCTGTTTTTTCCGTCCTCCTTCTTTCCCCCTTTTGTGTTTTTCTCTCTCATGCTCTGGATCAACATTTTTTGGGACAAAATAAGTGCTGGTCCCAAAAAATGACCGCACCTGCAATTAAGCACTGCGAGTGCTGCTGCAGTGGAAACAGGGCACAAGTTGGGGGTGGATGGAGTCGTCCCATTATTTTTAGAGAGGGGACTCCATTCCTCTTACCGAAGGTGACTGATAGATGTCCCAGCACTGCAGCTGCTTGCTTTTACAGACACTGGACATGGGTAACCTGACTTTAGGGTGTTTTTAAGCCCTTCCCCCACTGGCAGCATCCCCTTTTTTTGTGAAAGAGCCCCAGGGAGGAGATATCCTTGAATCTCCTATCTTATCTTATAACAGAGAACTTCATACAATATTCTTCTATCAGATAATAAACTGCAAATGTGCAGCACTTATGTGCTTTAAAGCTGGATAAACAACACTAGCAAAAAATGAACATGCATTACCTGCAAGTTTTGCTGTTCAAAGAATACATCAAACGCCTTCCACAAGTCTGTAATACTGTCCCTTTCAGGCATTTCTGAGCTCAATTAAACATCGATAGGTGGAAAAACTGCATGTGAATTTTAAAAGTAAAACAAACCAAACATCGTTCTTCCCACATTTCTGCATGATTGTGTTTACTTCTTGTTTTTTGTAATATATGCCTGTTCAATTTTAAGCGTGGAATATTGTGAGGGTATGAATTTATATATTGTAACACCACTTCCTGTGATGTCACTATGAATTACATATGTTAATTAGTTCCTCCACTATTTTATCTAGGACTTGTACGATGAGTGGAGCTTACACAACGCTCGGCAGTGCGCTGCTCCAATAACTCAGCACAGAAAAAATACACTACTATAACCAATGCCAGAATGGCAATCAAAAGCAGCCCTGGCAGAAATGTTCAACCAGTCCGAAGCCTTTTCTCCCATCTCCCTCTCTTACCTTCCATCCATTCTTATTGTCTTTTGCTAGTCCCTTTTTTCTTCCTCTGATATCTCTCTCTCTCTGTCTCCTAAAACAACTGCTGCATATAGCTGCCAAGGTTATAGATTGTCATGTGTGACATTTTCATAATTTCAGTGTAATTATGAGTGATATTTCAACGACTATGAGTGACACTTTCTTGTGAGCAAAATCAAGCATTGAAGACGAGGTAAATACATAAATATCAGAAGTTCCACCCATTTGAGCAATGAGAAACTCTAAGTTAACTGCTGCAAAGCATAAGAAATAATTGTTAAACAGCTTTCATTTATCATACTCTAGCCAAAATTGCAGAAAATAGATAAAGCGATCTGGAAGACATTCATAATTTAATTATAATCAGCTGAGTGACTCGCAGACTCACTCAACTGCCGCCGGCGACATGAGCAGTAAGCACGGCTGCCTTGGAAATCCGAGAGTGGGAGGCACTTATTTAGGTCGCAGCTTGGCAGGCTTAAAGCAAATTTTATTTTTGAGCCAGATTATGATTTGAAAAGGTCTGTGCCACCTCGAACCGTGCGGTGGTCACAGTCACTGCTATATGTGCCAATAGACCAGCCTGAGGGAGGAGACTCCAGCTTTATTTTTTCTGCCTCCAACCTCCCCGCTGTTGTCCCTGGGACAGCCCCACTCCAACACCCAGGCCTGGCCTGACAGCTCGACTGTCCCGCAATGGTACGACCCAGTTTACGGGGCTGAGTCGCCCAACTGCGCGACCGACTGTTCCAGCACCACCGGACTCCCACAGATCAGGACACCAAGGCCTTGGAGCGGAGCAGACAGTGCTGGAGTTAGTCTGGTCTGTGCGCTGCCTGCCCCAGCATGGGGTGCACAGCTTCTTGTCCTTCTCTGGAAGCTGCCTTGTGTGGAGGGGTGCACCTCCACAAAGGACAGACCGAGGAACCAAGCCATGGGCCAAGGGGGCAAGACTGTGGCTGCTTCCACTGCAGACTGCAACACACCAGGGACGACAACTAGATTACCTTCGCTGGGGAAAAAATTATGTATCACCGGGAGCCCTGGGACCAGAGCAGTGGTGTCACTAAACTTGAGGGAGCCCCCCTGCAAATTACACGGAGGGGCCCCCTGCAAATTACATGGAGGGGCCTCCTCGCCTTGTCCCCCCACCCCTGGACCCAGTCAGGAGCTTTCAGGCCAGGGGCCTGCCGCCTGTGCACAGTGCCAGAGGGGGCCACTAGAGCTTGGGGAGAAAGAAAAGTGGCAGTACCTTAAGGGGGTTGTCGCAGATCGAGCCGCCACATCGCCCACAGGGCTCGGTTGTCCATAAACAACGCTGCACTGCCATCTTACTCTTTGCAGAACGGTGCAAACTAGGAACAGAAGGAGGCCAGGCGGAGACACCACAACTGAGAACTCAGGTCCACTCCAAACCTTATACGCGCTGGGCAGCTGGCCGCACAGTGCGAGTGCGAGCTCAGCTGCAGCTCCAGGCTCCCAGCTGTGCTAGCTGCAAACGTGGCCCCGCCTGGACCCTAGTCAGGATGTGTTGATTGGGCAAATTAAACTCTGTCTGAGACTTAGGGGTCGATTCCGATTCGGGCCGGAAATCTCTCCGACCGAGCCGGACCCGGAGAGATTTCCGACCGAATCGGACCCGTGCAGTCCGACCGAACGAGTCCGATGCATTCGTATGCCACCGGACACGAGTCGGTCGGACTCCCATTGAACTCAATGGGAGCCGGTCGTACAACGCGTACGCGGGCTCCCATTGCCTCAATGGGTGCGAGGCGGACAAGGGCGCCCCTACAGCGAGTACGCCGCGGAGCGCTCGCGGCGTACACGCACAGGTAGGGGGACCCATGGGTCCCCCTTTGTGCGCCTCGCACGGGTACGCGTACAGGGGTCCGACACGGACCCCCAAAGTACGGCTCCGACAGCGAGTTCGAGTCGGACGGCGCGAGTCGGTCGGAGGGGTCGAGGTGCGCATCGTACTTACCCGGCCGGAAAACGTCTCCATTGCGCGGTGCGAATCGGGTCCGAGCGAGTCTGTCGGAGCGGTACGATCCGGGTACGAGTCGGTCGGAGCGGTCGGGTCGCCCGGACGAGTCGGTCGGCGACTCGCATCGTACTCGCTCGGCCGGACCCGCGTACGATCCGGTCGGGAAAAAGGGCTCCGAATCGGATCCGGTAAAGCCGAATCCTATTCGGAGCCCTACCGGCCGAGATCGGAATCGGCCCCTTAGTCTACATGTGGCAGTGAGGTCAGTAACTGTGGGGCGCCGTGCGTTGATTCAAACAATGTAGCCAGCTCTGGCCTGAGCAACCACCTGAGCCAACCCCCAAGCCTGCCACAGCAATGCGCACTGCCTGCTAATATCAAATTGTCAGTGGTACTTAAACAGCGCTCAGGCTGCTTGAAAGCTGAGAAGGCGCTATAATGTATGACAATGCATTTCAGAGCAGAGATGCAGACCACCACACTGAAATACATTAGTCTAACGCCTGATGCATGGTACTTAGCAGGGCTGATTGCATCTGCTGTACAGGGAGCTTCAGAAAGTGAAAGAGGCAACATTAGCGACCAATAGCCTTAACAACCAGGCCTCCAATGGCGCCAGTCCCCCCAGGAAATACACAAAAAGATAACGATAACCAACATACAGTGGTCAATTGCATTAATAACCATGAAGCACACATTTTGAATTCACTATAAGAACATAATAAACCTATGAAACAGCATACCTATGTGGGCATGTGGAACCCCAAAAATGTTACACCATAAACCTTTACCTCAACAGAATGCCCATGGGTTGATGAATCGGAGACAGTGGTAAACCTCAGTTTCATGAGGCAATGTGTCCCTGGGGTAAGGCCCCACTCAAAACAACAAAAATACAGTCAATTTAGTAAGGGCCCTCTCAATAATTGAATTCTATATCAGCAGAATAAATGTAAAGGTCTTATTACAAAAATGTAAAATGTGCAGAACAGATTCCTCGTAAAGTTATTTCCCCAAAGGCTCTGAGCAAATAAAGCATTACAGAGTAGGGCAAAATCAGAGTACAGTTTTACTAAGCGTCATAATACCTTAGAACTCCATGAATATTGATTCTGCCCAATATATGCTAATTTCACCCGGGGTTGTCAGGACAAACTAGTTACATGAACAACAGCAAACTATTATGAATGAATAGGGTCACAGTGAACTAGCGGAAGGTCCTTGAACAAGATAGAGTTTTGTGACCAAGCTAGGAAGATTTAATCGAGAAGATCAAGAATAACGTCACTTGAAATAAGCAAACAGTGAAATCTTGACTGTGTGCGGCAGAAATAACAAACAGTGAATTGTGCAGAGGGGAGACATTCATTTTGAAAATATGGCGACCAGGTCCAAATGAACCCTTTAACCGCGGCGCGAATTCCGCCGCGGTGCGGCAGTTTAAAAGAGTGGGCGGGGCCGCGTCGGCCAACGGACGTGCGCAGCACTAGTGAGGTAGTGCTCGCGACGGCCGTTGGCCGACGGAAGCACGGAAGGGGTTAAGGCCTAGTCAGTATGAGCTAAGAAAACACACTTCTACATGTAATATGAAATTTGTTTCAAAGACAATAGCACTATCAGTGTAATGAAGAGTAAAACAACATTATGCATGTTGGTAATGATGTACAAAGATATAAATGCACAAATACTCTAACTTTTATCTTTGAGTGAGCAACAAGAAACAATGAAAACATTGCGTATTAGTAGAATTATGTAAACAGTGTTGAGTTGTGATAGGTTTACCCTGCTAGAACACATAAGCAGTATACACCATGCCGAGTGCGCCCCACACGAATCCCTCGTAATGCCAGGTTTTGGCTCATTCAGTATTATATAATTAGGGCTCCCAGTTTTCCGTTTTTACTGATTTTTACAGATAAATACAGACAGAAAACTATTTTTTTTCCTGTCTGTATTTATTTTTAAATACAGAAAAATACGGAAAATAGGCCTTCTTTGAATGATTTTTTTCTACTGTAAGTTATGAGTGCCAGGTCAGTAGGTGTTCAGATTGAGAGGTAGGAGAGATGAAAAAAGACAATAGATTTCCTAATTAAGCTTAAGTGCAGATCTACAGTTATTTATGCTATTCTGCAATGTAAGTGTTTTCAGATAACACTATTGCACTGTATACTGCTAAAACCTTTTGGACATTCAAATGCGAGTATACATTTATCAGTTAAATAAATGTTGAAAAATACACATTGCAGCTTCATTTATACAGAAAACAAAAAATAAAAATGGATAAATACAGAAAAACTGAGCAAAAAATAAATATGGATAAATACAGACGGAAATGTTGAAAAAATAAATACCATAAAACCGGGAGCCCTATATATAATACATAGAGCCTATCTGACACCGGAGCGTATAAATAAGTATTTTGACCGAACAGAAGCCAGCTGCGTGAGATGTGACGAAATAGGGGCAGACCTACTACACATGCTGCGGTCGTGTACGGTTATCCAAACATATTGGAGCACGGTCACCACCTGCCTAGCTAGGTGCACAGGACTTACCCCGGACTGGTCATGGGAATTATGCATATTAGGACTGTATCAAAGACCCAAAAAATACAAGGTGACGTCTAGATATATAGATCTGGGCCTCATAACACCCAAACGCCTGCTCACGCGCCGCTGGAAATCCCCTACCCCCCAGTGGCTAAAGCCTGGTATCAGTCCATGTTGTGATGGGCGCATGCAGAAAGTGTAGCACTTAGTAGGGAGGACGCCATGGTGTTGCAGAAACAGCCAGTGGCGGCGGCATGGGACACAATACTATCAGACTACAGAACACAATGGCGCGATCGATCAGAAGTATCAGAAGATGAACCCGAAGGTGTTGAGGGGGCACATGGCTGAGACTGACATACAGAGTACATATGGCGGGGTGGCGACCACCACACTATTAGAGACACCTGCGCCGGATGGCGAGTGAGGCGTTGTTTCCCCCCTCACCCCCCTCCATCCCAGGCCTGCTCCGGCCTTTCCCCCCCCCCTCCTTCCCCACTCCTTTGCGGGATCCTCATTTTGTTTCCCCCCTCCGTCTATTCCCCGTCCATCAATTCAGATATACACGGAACCCCCTAGGCGTCGCTGTAAACCATGCAATTTGCATACATTGGGCATTGGAGTGCGCACACAGATACGTGTGCACTGTATCTTGTTGGGCTGGGTGGTTCGGTTAGCACGCTATACTACAGGGAATAATAGCCGTACTACATATGGTAATTCAAGGCAGTAATGCGGGGTCTCAGGAAGCAGAGCAAACTGTTGTGTGTTACTAGAGTTAAGTTGACTATAGTTAAAATCTGTATGTTGCAGCATTACACTATTCAATGTTACCTTAGGTCTGTTAACACGTAATAATGTTTGGATTGTCTACCGTACTGACTGCATTCTTGACATCAAGTTACAGTGTAATTTGAATGGACTTCCAGAAATGTCAGATGTATTGTAACTTATAAAACAAAACAATAAAAACAGATTTTAACAAAAAGAAAAAAAAATAGACCATGCCGAGTGCAGTGCTGAGATCCACGGGCTGAAGCAAAGCAGGTAATGAGGAAAATAAAAGCAAAGAGAAATGTTGTATGAAAACAGCATATTATGCATAAGAAAAGAAACTGCTTCCTTCAGAGTGCAGGTTATTGGGCTCCAGATGGAGACAGCAAAACAGGTGGAAGATTAGGTAAAGTGATCCTTTTTATGGGTAATGGGATTGGGGCCATAGTGAAAAGGAAACAGGGCTATCCGCTACGTGAAAAAGGGAAAAAGCTTTCTTCCTAATTAAGGGTCAAATGTACTAAGCACTGTTGGCAAATACTGGTTGCAATTTGCGACTAGTATTTTTGCGACCGGAGCGGTATTTTGCGAACTGACCTATGTACAAATAGGTCAGTTTGCAAAATACCAAATCATAGTGGGTTGCAATTCAACCTATCTCGTGAATATTAATGAACTAGGTTGCAAATTGCAACACACTATGATTCGCAGCCATCACAGTGATGGTGGCTGCTGGGGTCAGCAGACTGCCATGTCTGTGATTGCTTTTAAATAAAGCAATACTTTTTTTTAATGCAGCCCATTTTTCTGAAAAGGAAACGGGATGCATTTAAATAAATAAAATGGAAAATTGCACAAACATTTCTTAAGGGTAGGCAGTGGTCTATAAAACCACTACATACTCTTAAAAAATGTTTATGTCAACATTCACAAAGGAGAACGGGTTTTTTGGAGACACTTCCTGTTTGTGAATGGTTCACGGCTACATTTCAGTAGTCAGTAAAATAGTAATGCTTTGCAACTGGATTTCAGTTGCAAAACCTTTAATACATCCCATTCTAAATCACTATTTGGAAGGGACACTCTAAACACACCCTTTCCAAATACTGAATCAGTATGTAGTCGCAAACCCAAATTGCGATTCGATAACCTGTTACCGAATAGCAGTTTGAGTTTGATACACAGAAAATGCTATTTTGTGGTCACAAATGGTTTGATTTTGAAAAACGGGCACTCTTGACCACAAACAGCCTTAGTAGATCTGGCCTTTTATATCTTGGGGTGAGGACTCACCCCACGTAAGTAAGGTCTGTGATGAGAAAGGCTCGTACACGGAGTAATGACAATTATGGTGTTTAAACAAAATATCGGAAAAAAATATTGTGTGGACAAAATATCTTGGTAAGGAAAGTTTCTATAGGTAAGCAAAGTTTTACTATATATAACTCCATACATATGTACCTTTTTTAATGGTGGCACAGCAACAGAGTTGCTGTGCCACCATTTAAGCACGCTTTGCAAATACTTAAGAGTCCGCTGCATGCTGTTGTAAGGAAGTTGTGAGCAGTGTTTGTTTGGATCTGTAGGGACCCGCCACCCCGCCGCGAGACCGCCGTCGCAAGAGGCTCGGGTAAGAGCGACCTTTTGTTGTTTGGATATATATATATATATATATATATATATATATATATATATATATATACACACACACGGGCTGCGCCTTGCCTGCACAGTAACCCTGCTGACCTCTGCTGGGGTGGGACTCGATCCCCCAGCCTCTTTCTTGACCAGCAAACGCCATAAAACAGCACAGGACTCCCGCTGTGCGGGATGCTCCACTCGAGTTGCGCCTTGCCCGCACCGTAGCCCTGCTGACCTCTGCTGGGGTGGGACTCGATCCCCCAGCCTGCTCCTGTACCAGCAAATGCCATAAAACAGCGCAGGACTCCCGCTGCACGGGATGCTGCACTCGGGCTGTGCCTTGCCTGCACAGTAAGCCTGCTGACCTCTGCTGGGGTGGGACTCGATCCCCCAGCCTCCTTCTTGACCAGCAAACACCATAAAACAGCGCGGGACTCCCACTGCGCGGGACACTGCACTCGGGCTGTGCCTTGCCCGCACAGTAACCCTGCTACCCTCTGCTGGTCTGGGACTCAATCCCCCAGCCTGCTCCTGGACCAGCAAACACCATAAAACAGCACGGGACTCCTGCTGCGTGGGATGCTGCACTCGGGCAGCGCCTTGCCCGCACCGTAACCCTGCTGACCTCTGCTGGGGTGGGACTCGATCCCCTAGGCTGCTCCTCGACCAGCAAACGTCATAAAAACAGACCGGGACTCCTGCTGCACGGGACGCTGTTCTCGGGCTGTGTCTTGCCCGCACCATAACCCTGCTGACCTCTGCTGGGGTGGGACTCAATCCCCCAGCCTGCTCCTGGACCAGCATACGCCATAAAACAGCGCAGGACTCCTGCTGCGCGGAACGCTGCACTCGGGCTGCGCCTTGCCCGCACCGTAACCCTGCTGATCTCTGCTGGGGTGGGACTCGATCCCCCAGCCTGCTCCTGGACCAGCAAACGCCATAAAACAGCATGGGACTTCCGCTGCACGTAACGCGCGCCAAGCCCGTCAGAGCCCAGAAGAGGCTGGGCTGGGCCACCCCCAAACATCTTGCCCTCTGGACATCAAGGTACTGTTTTGCCTGACGTCATATGCAAATAGCAAGGGATAAGCTGTGCCTTATGTTTTATATAGTAATTACAATAAGCTGTGCCCTAGTGTATATACGAGGGGTTGTGCTTTGTTTTCTTTTTTTTGTCTCACTTCCTTCAGGGGTACTCCACTGATTGAAGTAGGGTCGATGGCTAAAAAAAAATGAAACAGAGGGAGCGGTTGGAGCAGGAACAGGAAAAGCCAAGAAGGCAAAGAGATCACTAAAACATGCAGGGAGTAACTGCGTGCTTGACCGTATTGATAGTCTCCTCGTCGAGTGCGAGGGAATCCTGGACACAGTTGCAGAAGCAGCTTCAAGTACCAGCAGTCCCCCTTCTCACATGAGCTCTAGCGAAGTACATATTATCCCAAAGATGTTTGAGAAGCCTAGGTGCAAGAGTGGTCTGTCACCTATGTCTAAGCGAGCAAGTTCCATCTTGGAAGTAACGGTCACACCATCACCAGATTCATCTGCACAGGACCCGGCAGACTTAATAATTGCATGTAGCAATAGATTTGCCCCCTGCAAAGCCTGAATGACAACATTGATATCTTCAATGTTCGTTCAGGCGGGGAGTCCCTCCCAACCAACTATTGCCCAGGTGCATGATCTCAGTGCCCATAAGCTTGCCAGCGATCTCAGAGCAGAGGTTGATGCTCTGAGATCTATGATTGGCGAACTCACTGGGATGATGAAGGAGCTACTGGGCATAAATAAGATGGCCCCTCTATATTCTAAGGCTCTGCCGAATTTGGCTAATACTTTGACTAGTGGAAATTGGAATAGCCAATTGCCTGGTGCCCAGAGAGAAGTCCCCGTCATTCCTACAAGTTCAGTGCCTGCACAGGAGAAAAGGGGTCTAGGAACTAGGGCCACTGTTAAAGAGTTTACATCTGATTCCAACAAAACAGTCTGGGTGGGTGGGGGTGTGGGTGGTGCCCAACACAACAGGCTTAGGGGCAATCAGCCTCTTGAGCTCCCAAATACAAATGTGTTGGAGATTCAGCCCTCGTTAAATAAGCATCTGAGAACCCAAATCCCCTGTAAAGTTTATATGATTAACGTGCCAAAGCGCTTTGCCCAGAAAGGCTCTGAGGGGGAGGATACCCTGAGGAACAAGGCGATCCAATGGATTCATAATGTGAGAGGGTGTAGATCTCTAATTAGGGAAAATATTGTTAGGGCAAGGTGATGGGAGGTTCCCAATTCTTCTACTGACTGTATAGAACTAACATTGACCCATGAAAGGTTGGCCGAGAACCTGATAGCTTTAGAGTTTAGAACCTGCCCCCGCACCATCTATTATACACTTTAAACACAGTCTATCTATAGGAAAAATTGACTTAATGGCGTGCAGTCAGCTGGAAGACCTAGCTTCAGAGTCATCCCTGGGGGATAACGACTGCCTTGCGGCGCAATACCTCCTAGCAAATGAACACCATTCTAAAACCACCACAAAATCACCCCTGGATGTATGTGTGGAAGTTCAGGCCACATCAAGCAGTGTCACGACGGAAGGAGCAGGGAGCCCCTCTTCTGGCAATAGGAGTAAGCTGGTCCGCGAGAGACCCAATTGGGTTACCCCATTAGCCTCAACAGTTGACAAACTTGTTAGAATTAGTGTATTACAAGGTGCTATTACAGAGAATCACACAACCCAAAGCCTTAGTGTGCGTACATGCACTGAATCAATACCACAGCTCGCAATAGTCTCATGGAGCGTGGCTGGGATTAAGAGTAAACTATCCCTCCCGCATTGGAAGCAGTTTATTGAAGGGTTTGATATCTGTTTGTTGCAAGAGACTTGGAGCAAAGTACCAGTATACAAGGCTGGGTATGCCAGTTACTACGTTCCGGCAACCCAAAGTAAAATGGGACAACCAGCGGGGGGCCTATTGATATGGGTAAAGTTAGCCCTTAGCTGTGTTATATCGCAAATACCCTTGGATAGTGCACATGTCATGGGAATTCGCCTTAAGGACACCTCAGGCAATACCATTGACATCTACAATGTCTATGTAAGAGATACTAGTGGAGGTAGACCCTCAGCAACTATATCGAAATTGGAAGAGCTCCTGGACAAGAGGAATTCATTTCCATTCCTGATAGTAGCGGGCAACTTTAATGTCACCTTTGAACCAATAGACAGGGAGGAAGCGGTAGAAGCACAAGCGGTGGAGAATCAGTGGGCGGGGTCCCCCGGACCTGCAACTAGTTGAGAGGTGGTCCCAAATAGTACTCCAAGTCAAAGCCTTGACCATGGAGTTTGGACTAAGGGCAGCAAATGGCAGGACTAAATCCGACAGATTGGGTGCAAACACCTATAATAGATCAAATGGCCCGAGTTGAATCGATTATATCCTGTTGGACCTGAGGCTCTGGTATAATGTTATAGATATGGCCGTAGGTGAAACAGTTGACAGTGACCATAATCCCCTTTGCCTAACCACGGTGTCAGTTTGGGGAGTACCACTTGCATTGCCGAAGACCCAGCGGCTAATAACAAAAGAGGTTCGCCCAACATATGATAAGCACCGCCTAAAGTGGCATACATCAGCTGCAGATACAGATAATTTAGAGAACAAGCATGGGGATCTGTTAGTCTGTACAGCAGAACTTTAAGCATTACAGGAGACCCAGGGGGAAAAGATGGAAGTAACAAATGCTCACTGTCGCTTTTTTGAGCGTATGGGCTCCTATTTCATTGTGCCAGCGCACGCAAACAATCTAAGGTCTACAGATAAGGGCACACAAACATGGTATAACCAAAGCTTGTACGCATTCTAGGACTCAACTAATCAAAGCAATTAAATCTAGAGACCACAAGGGAACCAGAAACGCCAGAAGAACATATAAGTTAGAAATCCTGAAAGCCAAGAAGGAGTAGGATGAATCTAGGTGGCAGTATCTGAAGGATTCTTGCCAAGATAGGGACACTAACAAGTTCTGGTACCTGGTAATGTGGAGCGACCAGTCAGGAGCCCCTTAGCTTGAGAACCAGATCTCTGCCTCTGGTTGGCATGTCCACTTTTCAGCTCTATATGCAGATCATGAAATACCTACATATAGCAAAGAGCCTCCCATCAAATTAATGACGCCCCTTTCACGTTGGTAGATATTTTGACCTCGATTAGTACAATAGTCCAATCTAAAGTACAGGGACCCGATGGCATACCTGGTGATCTTTTCCTTTGTAACACCCACAGTTGGTCGCATTATATGCTTGTGCTATTTAATGCCATAGCAGACTGAGCCCCAATCCCGGGATCATGGAGGGGGGTGGAGGTTGTGCCACTATTTAAGAAAGGTGATAAGGATCAGCCCTGTAACTATTGGCCAATCAGTTTATTTGATTCAATCCAGAAAGTGTTCAGCCGGGCGCTTTTGCATAAGATACAGGCATGGGTTAAAGAAAACGGAGTTTTAACTCCATATCTAGTGGGTTTTAGAGAGAAAAGGACTGTTGACCAGGTGTTTCGCTTTCTTTTACTATGCTGGAAAACAGGGAGCATTGGAAAGGGCAGCTTATATGTTGCCTTCATAGACTTAAATACGGCCTTCAATCTAGTCCCTAGACAGATATTGTGGCAAACACTCACTGATCTGGGGCTGCCAAAAGAAATTTTAACATTGGTGATTCGTTTGCACGAAGACAACTTTGCTAGGGTACGATGGGGCACACAGGGGCAACTCACCGATCCGATTCCTGTCAGTAGGGGAGTGCGTAAAGGCTGCGTACTGGCACCGATACTTTTTTCCCTTTTTATAAACAATGTTGTGCAATTTTTAACAGCAAAACTGGCAAATGCTCCTTCGCAAGGGGGGGGAGAAAGTAGTGACTCTTCTCTTTGTGGATGACACACTACTGGTGTCCAAAACCCCGGAGGGGCTACAGCGGCTTCTGGATTGATTTAAACATTTTTGCGATTCAAGTTACCTGGTGATACATATAACTAAGACTAAATTCATGACACTGAATCCTCATAAGACTTACAAGGGTCGGCCCTCCCTCAGTGGAATGCAGCTTGAGAGAGTCAGTGCCTTTGAATGTTTAGGTCTAAAACTGTCTGATAGCATGTCGTGGAAACCCCACATAGCTAAAATGACTCTGAAACATAAGCAATTCGTTGGGGCCCTGGGGAAAGAGCACCGATCCTAATTTAGCAAGCCAGTTGCGGCTGCTCTACAAGTCTAGTAGTGAGCTCCGCGATGTATGGGTCAGAATTGTGGGAATTTGAGCGAATGGAGTAGCTTACTAGCTCAGAACACAAATTCCTTAGGAGTCTAGGGATGTTGCCTCAGAGTACCCCACAAAAGCAAAGTTGCGTCCTCTGTTGTTCTGGCTGAGGATTAAGTCGACACCCGAACTATCACCTAATGCCCGTGCTCTAGACGAAGTAAGTCGTATGGATAGATTTAACAAAGTTAACTGGCTAGGAAAGATGAAGAGCCTGCTATCCGATATTGGGATAGGGGATATCTGGGAAGAACATGATCCCTCTTTGCTCCCTCTGAAAAATCAAGTAAAAGAACTTATTGGGAGTGGGTAGTGAAAGGTGAACTTGGTAGTGGATCCCAAGGGAAGCTCACTCTAGATTTTATGGCCCATAAATCAGTACGGTTCTTGGAGGGTTACCTAGGCTTCATAGAAACACCGAAGGATAGGAAACTATATATCCAGTTAGGTTTGGCCTTTGCATGACTTTACAGGCAAATGGAATAGCGATCTAGTGCCATCCCGGTGTTTTCCCAGGCTGTAAAACCCCCAAGGAATCCCTAGGCCATGTAATGTTTGCTGCCCGACATATGTGATTGCCAGAACCAATGGCTGAGTCCAATCTGCAAACAGTTGGGAACTAAAAACCATAAGGACGCATTGCGAATTCTGAAGTCTGATGCTAGACCACTGTTTGCATGTGCGGTGGCCAATTTCTAGCCCAAATGTGGGGTATCAGAAGAGCACAGAGGGCGAATGACTATTGATTTTATATAATGGTTTTAACTATTTTAGTGTCCTCTGTCACCCGAGTAAGGGTGATTTCTATGAATTTAAACTTAGTATATCGATTGTTTATTTGTAGTTCAATATATATGCATTTATTGACAGTCTATTTTTCTACATAACCCTGTGAGTAGTTTTATGGTATTGTTTTTAGATCTGTGTTTAAAGTATGGACATTGTTATTGCACTATGAGTGTTGTAGGGTCACTTTAAGCGAAACTGTTACGACAAGTATGTCGAAATAAAGTATACGATACAATATATATATGTACGTATATATATATATATATGTATACATACATCTATATACATATATATTTATATATATTTATATATATTGTCAAGGTACATAGATGTGGAGTTAAGAATAGTAAATCTATACTTACCTATTTGCACTTATTTTCTCGATATTTTGGTCCTCAATATTTTTGACATGATATTCTGTCCACACCATATTTTTGGTTCCAATATGCTGTCAGTGACCCGAAGATTACTTGCAAGTAACCAGGGCTTTTGTGTCATTATTCATGGAATTAAGGAGCATCATTTTCTGAGTAGAATGATCATAGCTGCCCCCTGAAGAATAGACAGATTCTCCTCTCCACTGTTGTGGCTAAATATGCCAGTGAAAGGAGCTAACTTGGCACCCGTCACACTGAATCATCACATTTGGCTGCATCATTTGCTGAGCAGGAAATTGGCTCTGCTTTCAGTTCTAACCACAGCTGCAGCGGAAACCTGACATAAAACTGTGAATTTTGTCAGTGTAACTATTTCAGAAGAACCTTTTATTTTGAAAGAGATGGGTCCAATGCATTTTTGTTGTGATGCAATGTTGTACATTAAGATGGCATCTCACCCGTGACTTTGCACCCACTATCCAATCAGCACGGCAGTGGCCTAAGTAGTGTGCCAGGGGCCCTGGTGCAAAAAGGGAAAAGGAGTCATCTGCCAATTAGTTGAGGACATGGGTTTCAGACAGCGATAATCAAGATGCTGTAAGCCACTCAAACTCCTGGGTCCTAGTGCCACTACACCCACTGCACTGTTGAAATCTACGCGGTTTCGGAGGACCTTGTTGGGAGAGGCAGTAAAGCCACTTCAGTCTGACACTATGGGCCATATTTATGAAATTGTGACGCAGCACAGTGCAGCAAGTCACCTTGCTGTACTGTATTACAAGGAAAGGTCAGGAATGCCACGTATTTATCACAATACAGTGCATTCCTGCTTTTTCCCAGTGCTGGAGCACAATGTGCTGTCTAGCACCAGCGCAGTTACCCTTGCACCATGGTGTAGGTCTTGCGTGGCTTGAAACATCACATTTTAAGGTTTCGGAGCGCATGCACCACATTGTGTGGTGCGAACGCAATCCAAACCCTTGATAAATAGTGCTCATGTTTCTACAGTAAACCTTTTACAGCATAGCAAGCAACAAGTTTAAATGTAGCATGCCACTCTGTGAACTCCTAAAAGTACCCTTTCCTGTCTCAACACTTGAGTGCTGACTTTTTACTGTTCATTCTTTGCGTTATCAACCTTACACCTGGATACCTCTTCAGGAGTGGCAACAGGCTTCATCGGAGTTCTGGATCTCGCTGAGAGGCTGCCTCGGAGGGTGTGGAAAACTTTCACTGCCACTATTGAAAAAACATGTATGTTGCCTTTTGGTGATGTGACACCCTAAATGGGACGGGTATGCTCAGACGTGGGTTCGGTGTG
The DNA here is from genome assembly GCA_963921515.1 of Calotriton arnoldi. Classification (NCBI taxonomy): domain Eukaryota; kingdom Metazoa; phylum Chordata; class Amphibia; order Caudata; family Salamandridae; genus Calotriton; species Calotriton arnoldi. Next base: position 1,921,741 of record CAWUFW010000488.1, on the reverse strand, counting down.
CACTGTGTAATTGGAACCAAGGCTGATGAGCCCATAGCAAGGGTCAAACCAGTCCTGGATTGCTGGTGTTTGGGTTCAAGGAGGACCTGACTTAGTAGTTTGGGCTGGACTGTTTCTATTGGAGCAGGGTGAAAAATGATTTGCATATAGCTGGGCCCAAACAGAGGTGGCATAGTGTGCACAATAACGTTGATTGGGATGCGGCCCAATTAATTACCAGTGGCTGAGATTAATTCAAGCAACCCATCTATCACTGTTTTGTATACTTATTGTGTCGCCGTAAGTGGGACAGGTATGCCCAGATGTGGGGCCCGTGCACACTGTGTCACTGGAGCCAAGCTATATCCAGCTGATGAGCCCATAACAAGGGTGAAACTGGCCATCGATTTCTTGTGTTCCGGTTCACGGAGGACCTGGCTTAGCAGTTCGGGTTGTACTTTTCCTATTGGAGCAGGGTCAAGACTGATTTGCATATAGATGGGTCCAAACTGAGCTGACGTGGTGTGCAAAATAACAATGGATTGGGATACGGCCCGAGTACTGTTTTGTGTCCTTTTTGGTGATACTGACAACGGCTGAGCTCCTGTGCAAGCTGCAAGCTTTCCAGCATCCCACGCAAAATTACAGTTTGCCATGTGGGTGCTCCCTCCTTTAGCTGCAATGCCATGTTAAGGCATTTTTGCAATCACCTCCTGGTGTCTTTTTGTGGTGTCAGCTGCTTACTGTGGCCTTAACGTAATGCTTTTTGAAAAGGGCTGGCATACTCGCCACATGCTACTGCTTATCATGGTGTCACGGCTATCTGTGCCTTGACCTCGGACATAAGAGCTTCAACTGGTTGTTCTCTGCTCAGTGATACTGCACAGCCAGGGGCGCTGGAACCAGGGTGTGGCTGGTGCTGCAGCTCCCCCAAAATAATCGTGCAGCAATTCAGGACAATGAGCCAAGAGACCTCTAGAGTTTGTTTTATCACTCTCCAATTGTTGTCTGTTCAAAGACAGAGGTCAAATTTCAGGTAAAGTCTCCTGACAGACTGCTTATAATTATTTTAACATTGAAATTGCTGTTTAATTTTCCTTTCATTAACTGCACGGTGAGGGAAAATGATAATGTGAAACAAGTGATTTGCTTGATGTAGTACATAAAGCATGATGGAAAAGCTGTAGGATGTCAGTTTCTAACACATAACACATATTAAATAATTACAAATGAACTATAAATATTTCAAAATATATCAGCAGCAAGAAAGGTACAAATGAGACATGTTCAGGTTTTTCTGTAAATTTTAAATTCCAATGGAAACAAACATTTTGATAGGATCAGACAAATCAGAACACGTGTGATGCTCAAATTATAAATTTGCTCTGAAACCCAATTTCTTAAGTTATGTCAATTGTGCGCCGTTTTGATTTTGTAGTGAAACTGAATGTCTAATTCACATTTAGTGGCCACTTCAATGAAAATTTTGCTCTTAGGAGGTGGCAATACCTATTACACCATACATTGCCATATATTCGGAACTGTATGCTTCGTAATGCACAACCAAACCCATACTTTTCCCCTATCAGTCTCGTGAAGTTGATGGTAGCACCCCCACTCTGAAAATTGTTCCAGCACCACTGGCTACTCCACTCTCCTAATGCAGGCTTTGGATTGGAAGACCCTGGCACTCTTCTCACTGGTCCATAGCCGATGCTGCTGCATCCCACTGCATCACTCTCACTCTCACTCTCACTCCATCACTCACTGTTCCTAGACTGATTCTTTCATCTTTGTTGGCATTCCATTGAAACAGTCCTGATGGGATCTTCACTGGAACTCAGAAAACTTGCTTTTCTGGAAACAGGAAAAAAGCAATCTGGTCTAATAACAAAACAGTCTGGTATTCAAGTTGTTTTGGGGTCTAACGCAGGCCACATCTTGTATCAGGAAGCGTGTAGTCCTCACTCACTGTAAGTAAGGGCCATACGTACGAACACATTTTCCCATAGATATAGAATGAGTAAACCCCTTTGATGTATCTCGCTCTAAATTCTTCATTGTTTCTGATTAATTAAAATAATTACACTCATTAAAATGACTCCTTGTACAAATAAATATCCCTGTGTCCATAAAGCAGTCATAGGATAAATAGACTTTTACAGTCATATTCATTCATAAAAGAATGGGAAGCAATATGATGGATTTGAAATACGCTTTAAAACAGTCTGCGTTGACCACTAGTGAATTTATACATTAAACGGTGGCCTGACATGGCACTATTTTCAAGGAGCCACAAAATCTAATTGGATAGACGGAGGTTGAGTGACCGTCATTCTCAGGGCACAAGTGCTAAAAAAAGAAGTGGGGGACTAACCTAGTTAATCAGTATGCAAGTGACATCACGGCGGGTGACATCACGGCGCGTGACATCGCGGCGTGACTTCGCAGCGCGTGACATCACAGCGCGTGACATCACAGCGCGTGACATCACAGGAACTGGCATCACAAGAAGTGACGTCAGATCTTGAGCCCTCACATATATTAGCAGGTCTATCATGTGTACATTTGAGAGCATTTCGAGTAAACATGCAAACCCTCCTGATTTAGGCAGAAGATTCACACTTTTGTAGGCTACACATAAAACAATGTTACCTTTTATCAGCGTTAAGTTTTCTCTAGCCCAGGGGCGTAGGAGACACTAAAATTCTGGGGGGGACAGGGACAACCTTGTGGACTTTCCAGTGACCCTATACAAATCACCGCCCGTTAAACAAATACAATCGCATAGTTTTGAAGTGAAATATTGAGAAAAGCAGGCATGTAGTCACAGTTTGCATGCATGCTTTATTGTTATTTACATTCACATAGTAATCAGACCAAATGTTAAAAAAACATGTATATGAATCTTGCATCTTCATGCACCAAGCAAACAAAGGTCGCTGACTTCGGGTGAGGGCGTCGTGTTTGCAAGTGCATTATGGTTTGAAAAGTACCTGCTGCTGCATTCCTGGTCTCCAGCAATTTTCAGGCAATAATAAAAATGTGAAGATAACTTCGGTGATTAATGTTCTTCATTGAGAGAGATCAGAGATTTGACTAGTGGAAGTTTTGACTCGTGGTAAGGTAGCCAAAGTGTGTTAATATTCCTGCTGCAAAGAACGTGTACCACGCAGTTCACAAAATGCATATAATATAAATAGGTCAGTGGGTTACTGCTTTTGTCTGAGAGATTCTTTTGCTATTTGCAGTTTATAAGTTAAAATCCTAACATTGAACAGTGAGCTATTAACCATCATCAAAGAGCTGCATTAAAACTGCAAGGTTTAGATTAGAACGTTATGATTTTTCCCCAGTCTTTCATTATCCTAATGTTGGAAAATGGGTTCATTAGGATGGAAATCAATTCTGATTATTAAAGAGAACCTCCAACCATGGTGTTATGTTTTAAATTCTGAGTGTGTGCTTCTCTAGTGTTGCAAAGCCATCCTGTGCCCTGGGCACTCCCCAACTTTTTGCTGACTGGTACTGGTGGTACCTGATTCTGACTGACCCTGGGCTCTGCCTAACCAGGCCCAGGGCCAGTGCTATGCTGAAAGAGACACTTAGAAATACAGTGAATACACCTACATACACTAGGGTGCACTATGGGTTAGGGTACCCCTATGATTGGCATGACCTCTCCTATAAGACCCTAGTACATAATAGGGCATGGGAATTGAAACTACCTTTAAGTCCCTAGTATATATTAGGGCATGACATTTTAGAGGCCAGCAGCCCTTCCTGTGCTTGCATGTGTGCACTGCTGAAATCTGAGGTCAGTTTAAAAGCAGGCCTGTGTTGCAGGACTGCTTTTAGAATGCAAATTGTGCCCAAACTTGACTTTTGGGTTTGGGGCACTTACAAATTGATAAACTACAATGTTGGGGCATATTAGGTATCCCCGGGGTTTCCCCTAGGTGTCCCAGGGGTGGGGGGTCAGGTATCTACAAGGAGGACCCTTATAAAATGAGTTTTATATGCCCTGGGTTTAGTGAAATTGAACATTTCACTGCCTACATTGTAGTAAAGTGCTTCCCAAAATTGACTTTTGTGCTAGGAGCGCTGTGAACAGAGGATCTGCAATATTTTGATATAATCAGAACCCTAAAGTCTTTCCTAGGTATTCCAGGGGTGGGAGGTCCTGTAGGTATAAGCGGGGTACTTATATATTCCCTGGTATTGGAGAAATTGGCCAGTTCATTTTTCCATTGCAGATCCCCAGCCCATAGGTTAACAATGCAAGAGGTTATTAATTAATAACTGGAGAAAGGAAAGCCATAAAACTAGGATTAAAGGACTCAGAAAAATGTTAATGCTAAATGCAACAATGTGGTATTGTTGAATTCATTCTAAAATGTACAGACAAGAAGTTATAAGACTTTCTTGTCTGTAAGCCACAATTCAGCCCTCTAGTGCTCTGCCTTGATTGGTCCGAGGTAAGTGGATTAGCATGGCTGTTTGAAGAGGTGATAAATGACCCCTGGAGTTAGGAAGCCTTTCTGGGAGGAGAGGTTGCTGGGCATGGGAATGCCAGAGCCAGGGGGAGGGGTAGTAAATAATGCTCTTCAAGGGATGGAGGAGACAAGCTGGAGAAATCACTTTCATTTACACCTCTCCCCCTGCCCCACAGCCGGATGGGGGGATTATGGAGGATTTCCCAGATGTAAGGGGAGTGGACCTAGGTAGATGAAGCCATCCTGTAGGCTGGTTTAGTTAGTTCTGCTCCCTCTGCTGGAAAATCAGCCATGATGAATCTCTCTGTGAGAAAATAATGCCACACTTTAGAGGATGTGGTCATACCCTGGAGCGTTGCCCTGCACCTCATTGGACAGGAGTGACCTCCTTCTTGACCCAGAGAACTTGGAATAAGTATCTGAGAGGCACAGAGCCTCTCAGATGATGATGCTTCAAACTTGGGAGAAGAAGGGTCCCTGCTGAGGAGTTTGATTTGCACCAACCAGGCCCTGGACTCTGAAGATTGTGCCTGTTGCACAATCTGGAATTACAGCCCTGTGGACTACCTTGCTTCAAAAGGACTAAAGAGTGGACTCCCTGCAAGCCGAAGGTTAACAGAGCTCACCTGGACCACCACCACCAAGAATCCCCAGCCTGAAGAACTACCAGTGAATTTGTAGGGGTTTTGTCCAAGTGGATTGTGGGAACTGAAGTCCCTTTCAAGGACCATCTTGGAGATTCCAGACCCTTGGAGTAAGTTTTGGACACTTTGAGACCCTTTGGAGAACTTCAGGAAGAAGTTCCAGAGGTTTGGAGCAGCTTTGGAAAAAAGCTTCATAAGTGGACCAACTCGCGCTGGCCAGCCAAGCCGGCAACCATCAACCATGAGTTGGCCTGCCGTCCAGGTTCCTCCCGCTGAAATGCTCAAGGGGTCCGACTTCCAGAGTTTGATCGGGCGTAGGCGGAAACCCAAGCCGGCGAACCCTCACCAAATCCAGCCTAGTGAAAAGCATTGAGGGACCCCGCAAGAAAAAGCTCTGTAAAAGCTTCTAATTCCAAACGTAGAAAAGGTGACCGGGACCAACCACGAGAGCCAAGCCACCCACCATCAACTGTGTGCCAGCCTGGATCCCTGGCTCGTACCACTGGAAAGCTCCAGAGGTTGGACTTCCATAAGTTTGACCGGGAGCTCGTCGCAAGGCAAGCCGGCGAACCCTCACCGAATCAGGGCTGGCTGAGGGCATCGAGGGACCCCAGGAAGAAAAGCTCCAGAAAAGTTTCTAAGTCAGAAGGTAAAAACTTTGAACGAGACCTACCGCAAGGAGTAGCCCCGCAGGGCTTCATCGCGGTCGACCTGAAACTTTGACTTTGAGCAGGTCTAGCGTGACCAGATGTACCAAAAGGGGCTATACGTTTCTATGTGCTATATAGTGCTAAATCTTTAAAAAGTCATATCCCCGGTTCCCTACATTGGATTCTTTTCATTTTAAAGAGAAAAATATTTCCTATTTTTATAAATTGGTGTTGGATTTTTATTGTGTGTTGTGTCCTAATTATTTACTGAATTGGTGTTTTTAAATGCTTTACATACCTGTCTTTGAAATTCAGCCAGCCTGCTCACAGCAAAGCTACCAAGGGTTGAGCATGGGAATAATTTTCGAAGACCGGTACTGAGCCATATATTGAGGTAGTGGCCTTATTGCCGGGGACAGATATACATTTGCCCCTACTATTAACCCACTTTCCAACATCCAGACCAAGCACTCTTAAACAATACTGTCTACAAGTATGGATGACATGTGACTCCTACACCCTGTAGTTTTATGTAACATTTCCTATACACAGATTTACACACCTATGATTGACTGCCTCTGTGTAGTGTGAGTGATGTAAAGTGCTGACACCCTGCACTGGTATGAGTGGCGCTATATAACTAATTAAATTCATCTGAGAGAGTGGTTATGGAGACTTGAGCAGCACTATTAAAGGGTGGTAGTGAGGGAATCCGTGGCGGAGCTGGGTTGTTGAATACCAAAGCTGTCTATTTGATTTCAGCTCCCGCCTCCTTCATCCACCAACATACTCTCCCTCCACATTATCTCACTCTTGCAGGTTCTTTCTCATCTTTGCTTTCTCCCTTTTCTCTGTTTTCCATATTTCCCTTCCTCCTTCTGCCCACACCCCTTGATGCCTTTCTCTCTCTTGTTCGGTTTTACAGTCTGATGGTTTAAAAAATGTACCGGTCTCTAACAAAGAATGCAGTTGGGCCTCACCTGCAGACACCAACTTAAATTAAGCATCATTAGCTTGCAGCCCACAAAGGAACTGCCAGAGTGGCAAGTCTGGCCCTTTCTGCATTGTATATCCTTCCTGAAGAGCAGATACACACTTTACTCTCCTTTCTGCAAGACACAAGGAACCCAGCCTTCTCCCTTCCCCATGACGTAGCACAGAAACATTACATATGACCAAAAATAAGGGCCACATGGTCACCTCATCTCAAAGTCCCTGCCCCCTTTCTACCCAAAACAGTCTCCCAAGTTAACTGTTCTTACTCAGCACAACTGAGCCCATTTTAATGTATCTTTTCCAATCCTTGTTACTTCTGCTGGGGTACTTACATTACTATTTTCATCAGAGTGAATGCTGCTTCAGAGCATCACCAGCTACCAGTCTTTTATCTGTAATTGTCGGAGGGTTCCACTACTAAAGAATGCTTGCCAACTGCACTGTGTACAGCTTCTGCTATTTCTCATCCATGCCTCCCCCCACGTACCCTCCCATGGTATGCAAGAATAAAGAGCCTCCACAGGCAGGACTTTTTGCTAGAACCCCGTGCCATCATATTCAGATTCAGCCGCGGCCTGTGCAGGTAAGAGCGGTGGGGCCAGGTTGGGGGTGGGGGGATTTGACAGACGTCCACGAGGGAAAATTAAATAAATAATTCATTTTCACTCGTCGTCTGTTGAAATCTCCCCCTCCTACCCGGCCACTCTGCTCTTACCTGTACAGGCAGCGGCTGTTCTCATTAACTGTATTTGTAAAGTGCACACGTAGTTGAAAGGCAATGGAGTGCTTTACATGGTCAAAGGCAGAGATCCAACCAGAAAGTGAATCTGGGTGGGAGGTCTTGGGTTCTGCGATGGGAGGTGGACTCTTTACTGTGTTGTGATGTAGTGCTCTTTAAAGACATGCATCTTCAGCTCCTTCCTAACTTAGAGTATCCTTGGGGTGGTCCTAATGGATAGAGGGATGTAATTACAGATCCTGAGTGTGTGGATGGGGTAGGCCTGTTTCCTCGTTGTTTTATTGGTTCTTGAACATCTGTGTCCCCCTGAATGAGGGTGTCTGAATATGTCCCTGATTGGCCCGTTGATAATTTTGCATTGTTTGTTAGATATGGCCTGCATGACTAGGCCTAATACTGCAGATGAGGCCTCACCAGTGATGTGTACAGAACTTACAACTGTCTGCTGAGTTTGCACACCGATATCCAATCCAGAAGTATTCATACTGGCCCCACGTTGTTGACAAGTGAATTCCACAGATTGCATTCTTTTGGAGCCATCATCCCTCTGTCAACCTGGACACAGATTCATACCTGGAGCTGTTACGCTCCTAGCTGCCAATTGGCCACATGTCAAATGTAGGCCCTTCAGGCCATTCTGGATTTTTGTCCCACTGTTCTTTGCATGCCTGGATTTCAAAGTCCATGCCTACAGTAGAAAATGTAAATCTACAAGTACCAGTATGCAAAGGGCTGCTGGCTAAAGAGCCATGACTGGCTGATGACCTCAATCTGTGATTCTTGTCCACTTGGAGCTTTAAAATGTAAAGTTACTCGGCTGAAAATCTAATTTGTTCAGTATTCAAAAGCATAGTTTCTTAATGAAAGCCCACTTAAGTGTCCCTAATTCAAGAAGACCCACAGCTGTCCCAGACAAACACAAAGAGACAGCACAGAGGGCATGTGGTGCTAAAGCACTTGCCATATGTTTTATTGAGTATTTAAAGAAGATGCCCTAGCAGGACTGGAAATTCTAAAGGTAGAAGGGGCGCCAAGTGGCGCAGTGGAGTCATAAGGGCTACTCACATTTCGATTGTTGGTGCAATACTGTGAGTAAATCTCTTGCACTTTTTGTGAATCACAAGCACAACAGGCCTAAGTGGGAAAATTAAGTTTTAAATTGGTAACATTGTCAGGCCATTAATGGTATAGACTCAATAATGGGGCAACTTGGTTTACACTTTGTGTGCCTGCAAAAGGGCCCTCATATTTCTATCCGTGTTCAGAGTGGTACTGCCTGAATAAGTGTGGCTTACCTTTAATGTTACCAGAGGACTCCATTATATCATCAGAGACACAGTGGTCAAGTCATGGGCTTTCCCTTTTCCTGACATTGCTCTCAGTGTATTAATCCACTTGGTTAAGCTGATGTAATGCAAGACTATCTATCCCAGAATGCATTATTGTGTTTAAGGAAAGTCGGGGACTGCAAAATAGCGTTTTTCCTGATACAGTGTCATCTGGTACCTTTACTAGGCTTCTTAGTGAAGTGGGAAGGCAGAGGGAAAGTGCCTTATGCAGTCTATGATTCCTAATTTCAAGCCCCAGCTCCCACATGAGCCAACTGTGATCTGCGACTACCGCGCTTAACCCCACAGTCAGGCTCCGATAATACTTCAGTTCAAAAGGGCTCGACATTCAAAACACAATAGGCAGGAAGCAGTGGTCGAAGTGGAGAAAAAAAAGTAGGAGAACTGTGGGCGGAGAATCAGAGGGCGAGAATAACCTGAGATTTGGGTCTGTGGGTGGAGTCAGAGGTGTGGCCAGAAAGAGCAAAACGTCCCTATTTTTAGTATTTATTTGGCATTTCACTGATAAGTTAATTCAACCAATAGATACATATGCTTATTTAAGGTTTAGTATGAGTTATTGACATTAAAATACATTCACAAAGAGGGATATGTTTTCAATCACTGAATGTGCCTAATACGCTTAAAAGTGGAATCACAAGCCATTTGTCTCCGAGCCATGCAGTTTCTGTCATCAGCACTTCTACTCACTTATTCCACAAGTGCAGTTCAAACATGAATGGTAAAATATCCTAGTTTAAAAAATGTTTTCCACTTAATTATGGCTGTACCATATTTGCCACATAATACATAATCTGCTGCATAATCTAACAATTTCTCCCAAAACAATTTTGTAGCCCAAACGGATCAAAAATTACTAAAAGAAATGTGACTTATGTTGCTGTGAAGTGTAGGGCAAACGTTGACTGGTCACCTTTCTCACTGCTGCATTTGTATGTTACACAGGTACTAATGAGGCAAAAGCTTTGCAGAGGCTGTATGTTAGTATGTATAAATATGTCAGAATAATAAAGTATCATAAAATGTACTGCATTACGCTGCAGCCTTTTTTTTGCTGCATAATTTAGTCAACACTGCAACATAATTTTGGCCTCCATTGCTGCATAACTCCAGTGGCCCGAAAACAGGCTGCACATGTTAAAAGTGTTTGTGCACGAAGCAGAGACTATGATGTTTGCGAACTTAGGGACTGATTACAATGGCAGGCCGTCTGCCATCGAATTAGGGAATGGGACCGCTCGCCTACAAAGCGGCGGCCCCACGATAGGCATTACAATGCGACCGCCACTACTGCGTTCGCAATGCCTATCTTTTACATTGTGGCAGGTGCTGCTGGCTGCATCACCCGCCGCAATGTAAAAAAGGGACATGTTACATATATCACTGCACTATGTGGCAGTGCCACATGGTGCAGTGATTTGTAGGGGGGCACCATAGGTGCCCCCCAGGTCCCATGTCTGGGGGCCGGGGGTAAAGGGGCCTGCTACGGGCCCCCAATGTCCCTTTCCGCCAGCTTTTCTATGGCGGGTGAACCGCCATGGATAGGCTGGCGGGTAAGGGACATCGTAATCCCTACTGTGGTGCCTGGTAGGCACCACCAGCATTGTAGGAACTACAAGCCCCTCCGCCACACAGGGGGGCTTAAGGAGCCCGTCGGGTGTGTGGCGATCGGTCTTTCCGACTGCCAGGGAACCACCCGCCATTGCAGTATGGCGGGTGGTGATGCAGTCACCGATGGCTGTGGGACCGTCCCCGACGGGGTGATGTGGGGTCCCACCGCCATTATAATCACCCCTAAGTTTGGTGTGCATGCAAATCCTACATTGCCAACCCCTGGTAAGTTGCACTACTAGTGCTGAAAAAGGCCAATGGAGTTACCAATGGGTGAGGTGGACTGGCCTCAAGGGTCTTGTGACCTCAGTGACAGTCACTGTCGCTCTAGGGTGTGCTTCTTCGTATGCCTGCCCGCAAGACTGGAGGTGAACTGCATGGATTGTGGTGGACAGGCCTTCAAGGTTAACTCACACTTGCCACCGTTAGGGTCCACCTGCTGGTGCTAAGACACCAGGGCTTTTAAGGTCTATCAGGCCTTCTAAGGTGTAGCATCAGAATGTGCTCTGTCAGGAGAGTGGTCTGGTGGACTGGTCATGAAGGCTGAACATGGTTCTCCAGTTCCAAATTCGGCAGCTCTGGCCAGAGTGCTGCATCCTCTCCCACACTGAACACCATATTGCCCCACTGGGAGAAACTCGCAGTGCCTTCAGCTATAACCCAATTGTGCTGCGACTCAATTCAAATTATGCATTAGACAAGAGTAAAATGCTGCCTGAAAAAAAGTAATAACACCCTGAAACAACCATTGGCATAGCCAATAGGTCTCGCTTTTGGGACCTTATAAGTATTTAGTTATGCAGCACAATATCCTTGGTGCAACATCAACCGTTGCATGGCTAAACACTTATAAGGTCCCCAAGGCGAGACCTATTGGCTATGCCAATGCTTTTTTCAAGTGAATCTTGCTGCCAGGTGATTGCCACATGTAGTCCCTGGCAATCACTGCCTTTCTCCTCTTCCGCTTTCAAAACTCGCACCTATGTCTTGAACGGGCAACGGTGTGTCATTATTTGTTAGGAAATTCTCTGCGAGAGAGAGCGGATTGTTTGCGGCATTTCTGGTTTCGGCGACAAGATCAGTCATATCGTGCTTCACACTGACTTGTGACCCCGAGGGCACGGCGTGCCCTTGGATCGATGCTGCTGGCCGGAGTCCCAGCCCCTGCCTGCTCTGTCAGATCTGCCCGACCGGTTTTAACTTTATTAAACTAAGCTTGCCAAAGAACACAAGGCTTGCTGCTCCCTCCGTACACATCCAGGCGTTGTGTGCTACTCCTCGATGGGGTTTGCGTGATTGGCACATGCGCTGTGAAAACACTCCGAGGCGCTTCCAAAACACCACCTCATAAAGGTGGCATGGGGACGTACATCCGTTATTTCACATTTGTATGACATCTCCTGTGCCTGCTGTTACACAAAAATCCCCTGTCAGGCATGTTTGCCAAGGCAGCGGGCACTGCCCCTCGTCCAGCCTCCCAGTCACGGGGGCACACATGCCACAATGTGGAGAGCCAGCCCAGAAACACGCACCAGACTGACTACTCGCACTGTTTATGCGGAAGACTCACATTTTTTTTTTTAACCAACGAACGACGTTTGATATCTGAACCCGTCTCCCTGCCAAAGTGTCCCTAAAGCCAACTCACGATGGCTCAAGGCAGTGCCCCTGGGTTCTCCCCAAAGACGAGAGCCCCCAGTTGCCTAATAGTTACCTAGTTATCGGCATGTTTCAGAAATATGTTGTTGCAGAAATAATATTAACCTATCTACTGATGGGGCTGTTTTAGCTTGAGAAAGTAAAAAAAAAAAAAAGTTTCAACATTTTGCCTAACAAAGGGGGTTTCTGTGTCCACCACAGCTGGAGTTAACATATGTGAGGAACGTAAACACACAGACACGCAGATAAACACATACTTAGTAACACACAGAAAGCACAGACATGCGCACATATAAAAACACTCATAGAAACAAGTATAGAAGACGCACACAAACACCATACACACCCAAGCACAGAAGATACACAGACACACAATGGTACGCAATATATTTATATATGCAATAAACACAAGTATGCAAGAACACATACAAGCACCTATACGGACTCACAAGCATGCATACAAGACTCAGGCACACACAAACACACACAGAACGGCACTAAAACGCAGGTCAGCACACACATGCTACCATATTTACAGTATGGGCATATAAATATTCCCCGCGTTTCTCTTTAGCACCAGGACGCACAGCACCCAAGCCAGTGCAGTGTGTATCCCTGCCCAGCTCTCTGGGTGCAGCAGGACGCACTGCATCCAAGCCAGTGCAGTGTCTCCCCCTACCCAGCTCACTGGGTGCAGCAGGGCGCACACCACCCAAACCAGTGCAGAGTGTCTCCTTGCCCGGCTCTCTGGGGGCCCCGGGACGCAAACCACCCTCGCCCATGTAGTGTCTCCCTGCCCGGCTCTCTGGGGGGCCCCAGGACTACCGCCACCCTCGCCTGAGCAGCATCTGCTTGCCCGGCTCTTAGTGCATCAAGACGCAGGGTTCCCATTCATGAAACTCGTAGATGTTGCAGTGTTCAGAGAGATCTGTTTTTTTTTTCGCTCCATGCAATTGCAAACAACTGCTTCTTCCCGCCCACTCTACTTTACCTCACTCGCCCCTGTACACACAGACACTAAATAAGTATGAAAGCTATGAATACATAAACCCAGCTCCTTGCCCTGCGTTATTTCCTGGAAAAGCCATCAATTATCCAAATTGGTTGTGTAGTGGAAAAGGAAAACGAGGGACCTTCCCACCACAGTTAATACAAAGAACATTTGAGTTTACTCCATTGTACCTTGCTTAATCTCGTGGTTCATCTGATGGCAAGAGCCCTAAGGCTGTAACCTTGCACTGTAAGCATGCACTCTGCAGCGCTCTGAAGTGAGCTCATTGTGGAACGCGGCGCTATAAAAAGAACCTCTAACATTCAGACTAACCCCAGAGTAGCATGTGAATCTATATAAAAACATGAATACTTGCACAATATATTCACCAGCAGGAAGCGCAATATTACACTTATTGGTGTAAAGAATGAGCCGTATATGACTCTCTGGTGTACCGTCGCCCATATAAATGTGATATTTCACTGTGCCACCGCCCATATACCGTCTGGGTTACCAACCCACTTGCTTGCGCGTGTCTTTTATCAATTCGTGCACAAACCTTTAAAAGTACACACATGTTCCCATTTTTAAGTCGGTTTAATCGTACAAAAAAGTCATCAGAGGCGCACGCTCGAAGGAGGACAGACCGATTGACTCGACTTAAAAACTTATTAGCTGCAGCCGGCAGGTGCACCGAAGGGTCACTTTACGAACCTCGTCTCCAGTTAAAACTTTCAGGCTCACACGCAAAGCAACAGCCCCGGTACACTGATATGCACGGTTGCTTGCTAGACGGGTACTGGTTAAAAGGCTGCCATATGCACTGTGGTATAATGAACGAGTCCCGGCGCTGCTGCAGCCCCCGCACATTGATCTGCACAGATTGGGAGCCGTGCACAACAAATGCACTATTATAAAGCCGAGCACCAGAACAAAGACTGCCCGGGGTCTCCTTGCACCCCCGGCAGAGAGGAGGCACCGCTGCCGGGGCTCCAGCTCCTGAGAGCACCTGCCCAGCCGGGAGCCATTCCCGGAGATGGGTCTACGGGCACCGCTTCTTTTTATGCTGGATCCCCGGGGACCACAGAGGGTGTGTTCAGGGGCCCAAGCCATGCTAGGCATGAGGGCCCGCATTCACCAGATCTCCGCCAAGCCGAGCCCGGCCGCTTACCTTCTCTGCTGGTTCCCCCGGCTCAGGGAGAGGCTCCTTCCCCGGCGGCGCTCGCACCGTCCGTCGCCATCTTCCTGCTGTAGAGGGTCTGCGAACAGGAGAAGGGTAGAGAGGCAGGGATAAGCACACCCCTGCTGCAGAGAGGAGGAGGAGTAACCCGCTCACTACCAGCAGCGACCCAGGCTGCCACTATCCCAGACGGAACCAAGCACACCGCACACGCACGAGAGGAGAGTCTGAGAATAAACACAGCCACATTCAATAACAAGCACGCGAGTGGCACGCGCGCTGTAAGAATGCGGCCGCGAAAGTGAAAGCAACTACAACAAAGCTTTGAAGAGAGGACCGGGGGCGAGCGAGCGCGGCAGCCTGCTGAGCTGACCACACGCTCGTGCACAATGGCCTTTTGCCCGCGTCTGGGCACGATAATTGCAAACAGATGGCGGCCCTGCGGGTAACCGCACGGAAAAGGCCATTGTGCACGAGCGTGTGGTCAGCTTTCAAAAGCCCCTTACATAAAGTCTCGCAGAGCAGCGCTTGCGCGCTACTCGAGGCTCGACCTAAAAAGCAAACAGTCATAGGGAATGCAAGGATAAGCAAAGCATGTGAAATGTAAGCAGGAACAACATGGTTACCTTAACGGTTTTAAACTCATTATTCAGAAATCAGTAAGTGATTTTGCCTGAAAAGTTCAGGACATGACTACAAGACCCGGAAGGGACCCGTTTCAATGTACATTGCTTATATCCTTACAAAATGTAAGCAATTTGGTTTAAATAAGACCCCATCCCTAAACACAGAGGTGTGGTACACATTTTATAAGCTAAAATAATTAAAACAGTTGAAAACGATCATATTAAACGTTTCCACTCCAACCATCAACCAGGTATTGTAGTCCCTTTAGGAATGGTGCACTTCCCCACCCGGGGAAAACAATGTTGTTCAAAGAAAGAAGATAAAAAGAAAGTAGCGCTTCACTGGCAAACTCTGTAAAGCGGCGCTTAGGTGCGTGGGTGTAAATAACAATCTGGCCTGTCTGCTGACCACTCTGTATTGCTTTATTTGGTTATTTAATTATTTTTCGTATTTTTCTCTCCGTCTCAAAGTTGCACTTTGGAATAGAAAACGGTCAGAAAATGAGGACATTTCCAGCCAAAGTGTTCCGCTCTTTTTTGGATTCATTTCACTGGGGAACATTTAAAGAAAAGGAGAGGCAAGAGAGAGTACGTAACAGCTGTCTCTTGAAATCAGCACTTAAGGAGGAGCGAGACAGAGACAGAAAGAGATGGAGGAATAAAGAGAGAGGGGAGGAGGGCAGCTGCCAGAGGCAGAGCAGGAGAAGCGTACACTGTCCTTGTCTTCTCTGGGCATGAAGGAAAAGAGACAAGAGTTTTTTTTCCTTCTCTGCCCGTCCCAGACCGGCCAAAACTTTCTGCAGCATAACAAAAGGAAGAGGGTTGGTGGCCTCTTTGACTCCAGGCAGGCCAAGTGCAGGGCCATTAGGTAGCGCTTTCGCGCGCCAATGGGCCTGCGAATAACAGAAGGGAGAGGGGAAATTCTTTTGTCCCCTCGTCCCCCCAACCCTTGTCCCCCGTGTCCCCCCACTCCAAAATCTGGGGGGGATATATCCCCTGTGTCCCCCACACTTCCTACGCCCATGCTCTAGCCATAGTGCTTTAAAAGAAATAGTGACATTTAAATTATTACAACGCCTCCTCAGGGGTATAAGCGCTATATAAATGCTATTTATTTTGTGCAAATGCTGGGAAACATCAACACATCTGAAGTTTCTACAGTGCGTGCTTATCTCCTAAACAGAGCCTGAACAAAGTGAAAAGCTGCCTCTCTTCAGTATGTGTGAAGTGCTAACAAGGTGTGAGCCTTTGTTTCCCCTCTGCTGCATTTGCATCAGATGTGAGGCTCCTGACTGCTGGCAGCCAGGAGACTCCAACAAAAGGAGGCCTGATGACCCCTTAGATTGGGCCTTTGTTATGGGCCCAGCAGGAGTCAGAACTAAGAGAGCCCCGTCCCCGCCTGCACGTTGTTGCAGATAGAAAGCAGATAACAACGTGCAGGCGCTGCAGGATGTGTCCCGGTGTTTGTAAATTACACCGGGACGAATTCAGCATATTTTACAGTGGGGTCACGCTTCTTGGCAGGGTGGACGGTGAAAAAAGTGGGGGGACGCCATCCACCCGCGTGTACCCCCGACTCGTGCCCTGGTCATTCTGTTAAGCACTATATTTTAAAATTGTGCCACACGAGTGAGCTCAGTTATGTTGTCAGAGTTAAGGCATGATTTTAGTGTCTCAGCGCAGGAGAAAATCCTGGTTTTCGAGAACAAAGGCTTGAGAGGTGTATGTTGCTTCAAATTAAACTCAGAGCAGCAACAGAGTAAATGAAAGATTGCTTCATTTTTGTATTGGCAGAATTTACATTGCAAATGAGCTGGTGTGAATTTTTCGAACTAAATCTGTATTCCTTAATTTGTAAGATAAATATTGTTCACAGTATGTTCTGTCTGCAGGTCCAGTGCTTAATTTGAGCCTGTGGTTTCCGGTGCTCAGCACCGGCACTTAATCATCAACACCAGCGCTTATAGTGCGAACTCGACCTAAAGGTATTGGAGTGCTTTTCATGAGCACCAGTTAAGGACACATTCATTTTTGGTAGGCACGGGGAGATTGAGTGATTTGCCCAGAATCACAGGATGTTGAGCTGACACAGAGACTCAAGTCTGGTTCCCCTGCTGCGATGTGGGCGGCTCTGGCCGTTACCCCACAACCTCTCTCCACTTGTAGGGTTTCAGTCTTAGTAGTTGGTTCTGTTCTAGGCGGCACTAACAGGAGAAATGGGCTGGTGCAAGCAGCCTTCTGACGAGAGCCCCAGCACTTATTATTTATTTATTTTTTTAATTAACCACTGTGCAGGTCCTACTATTTGGCTGCCTTAATTAATACTGCATTGTAATTAGGTTCTGAAAAGGACCTTACAATTGAACGTAATACCTTCATTAATTATGCACAAGCATGTAATTTAACATCTTTTTTTCCAAATTATACAGAATGTTATGGGATCCACAAAATATATGCAAAAATGGAGTGCAAGGAGTCTTGAGATTTCTTATTTTCAATTATTCTTTATTTGTAGTCAAATGCATCAGTCCAGCCAACGCGTTTCTTCCAACATGGACTTCATCAGGGCTGAAAAAACAATAATAAAACGTACGTCACTTGAAATATCTCATATACACCAAAAGGTTAGTAAAACCTAGGTGCAAAGACTAGATAGACATGAAATACAAAAACAGCCAAAACAAATCAACCTTTGAAAGAACAAACATCAATAATCCAAGAGAATTGTTACCTCTCATCAAAGACTCCCTGCCTATATACAATCTCAATATAATATTACAAATAACAATTGATTGGTTAATGAAACACAGCAGCATTATGAATTCAAAAAGTGACTCCAATTACTAAAAGTCAGACATGGATAATACAACATAGATTCCATTGTTAGTCTTAAAGTTTTCAAATTGCACATGTTCAATTGGCCATTATTGAGACAATACTATGTTTATCAAAAGCTAAAAATAAAGGAGAAATTCTCCTATCAAGATCTAAGGGTCCTCTTCAGTATGGCCAGAAAAAGAAATTACTTCCTGGTTGAATCTCTCTACCAATAACAGTCTTACCAATCAATTGTTATTTGTAATATTATATTGAGATTGTATATAGGCAGGGAGTCTTTGATGAGAGGTAACAATTCTCTTGGATTATTGATGTTTGTTCATTCAAAGGTTGATTTGTTTTGGCTGTTTTTGTATTTCATGTCTATCTAGTCTTTGCACCTAGGTTTTACTAACCTTTTGGTGTATATGAGATATTTCAAGTGACGTACATTTTATTATTGTTTTTTCAGACCTGATGAACTCCATGTTGGACGAAACGCGTTGGCTGGGCTGATGCATTTGACTACAAATAAAGAATAATTGAAAATAAGAAATCTCAAGAATCGTTGCACTCCATTTTTGCATATATTTTGTGGATCCCATAACATTCCGTATAATTTGGAAAAAAAGATGTTTAATTACATGCTTGTGTATAATTAATGAAGGTATTACGTTCAATTGTATGCTCCTTTTCAGAACCTAATTACTTTAAGAGAAAGTCTTTTCTCTTATATTTGTGACTTCTTAGCGGTGGGGTCCCGGGAAGTTGAGCATCTCTACTATACATATATGAGAATTAAATACACTGGTGCAGCCCTATTGCTCACACTGCTGTTTGCATAACTTCTAATACTGCATTGTGCTTGTGTAGTAGGAAGGCATCATTGGCTTAACATGGTCGGATGATTCAAGGTTATCTAAGTCTGTAGCTCTTGATATTGAGGTTTTCTCTTTCACTTAGTTTTTAAAACTGGGTAACTCAGACCTTTGTGAGATGTATCATCTTCCTTAAGCATGTTCGATTTCAGGTCTTCAAGGGCCGTGATTTAATACATTGACCAAGGATTGTGTTTGCCTTGAATACCTCTTGTAGGGCCAGCTTTAGAGAATCTGGTTTGGTGTGCATTACCTGGTGATATTAGATAAAACCCAGATTTGAACACCAAATCCTGTCTAAGCAGCACAAATTCCAGATGTGTCTGGGAACAGCGAGTAAACTGAGGTAGATGAAACATCCTTCTGTGTGCCATGCACTGCAGCGTGTCTAAAGTCAATGACAAACGTGAAGGAAAGGCCTGATGTCCATTTGATATTGTGGGTCAAACTTTTGCTTGTATGACCCGTAATATCGCTTCTGCTGTCAGGTTGTGGAGTTGTACGTTTATCGTCTACAGGGTTTGGGTTAAAGTGTTTGCTTTTATTTTACTTGAGTTATGTGTAAATGTGGTTTACCAGTGTCTGAAAACTGGACCCATAGGTAATTGAGTATCAGAGTGAACCCCAACCTGACTGGATCTAAATATAAAAAAACACAAGATTGGATTTGTTCTCATATTTTCCAAACAGTCATCTTGGTTTTAGAGATGTTTGCAGCCAATTTTTTACTCAGATTGTAAGAGTGTAGTCGGTCCAGAGCACACTGTGGGCCCACTTCGGTCTGATCAAAGATGACCAGGTAATCGGCATATTGGAGAATCTGAACCTTATGCAGGTCTGTCCTGGGAAGTAAAGACCTTGCTGTGGGCAGATCCTGACCTAATTCTGGGGTAAAGACTGAATAGCAAAGGGACCAGGGCGCAACCCTGTTTAAAGTGCATGTTTGTGCTCATGTATTCAGAGACTCTGCATTCAAGTCAGACTTTCACCTTCACCAGGTCTCGGAATAAAGAACATAAATAGCTTTGACTCCAGGTAATGGGCCGCCCCCTCTTGATTACTTTACCCCAGAGTATCTGGCAATCAACCACGTCAACCTCCCCATTAGACGATGTTCTTTGTGTGAACACTTGGATTATTCACAATTCCTATGAGTTCAGTGATGTTGCATTGATGGCAACACCCCCCACAATAAAAAGTTTCCAGCACCACTGGTTTAGGTCTGGCAAATGGTGTATTTGGCCAGGTTGAATTGGCAGTTTTAAAACTGCACAGTCAGATTGCAGGGGCAGGCCCGGAAACATGCTGGCGTTGTCACTTTAGCGGTGGCATAATATGTGCTGTAGCCCACTCTTGTCATCTAACTTACAGGCCCTGGGTACACTTTGTACCATACACTACAGTCTTATAGGTAAGTTAAATATGCCAATTAGGAGCATAGCCAATTTAGATATGTTTGAGGGGGTCAGAGTATATACACTGGGCACCTGTTAGCAGCGATGCAGTGCAAAAAGTAAAAGAATAAAAACAAATTGGGGTGATTATGCCAAAAAGGGACACTTTCCTACAGCAACCAATGGAAAGAGTTAAGTTTACCCAAAATGAGGTCGAATTTCCATGACCTAAAAACAGATTTTGCAGTCAAAGTGATGATAGTGTCAAATACTACAAATTAAGCCCTACATAATGAGGTGTGAAATACATGTTTTTGTGCTTCTGCACCAAAATATACACATTATTGTATTTACCTGCTGTCATTGTTTTAGGAGGCAAAATCAAACGGGTGTGGCCTCTATTACACCCAGCAATTTTAGAGTCCAATAAACATTACACCACTTGATTGTGATCAACTGTATGCACAGTAATCCTTACAAAGCACTCGTATTCAAAGCCAAACACGGAAAGGCAATTTTTCAAAGAGACTGAGTCACCTATGACTCCTCAGATAGATTCTTACTACTGGTACCAGTTTTGCAGCCTTAAATATAACTTTACGCACAAACACACAAACAAGAGAGGCAGCATCATGTATATACAAACACACACACACACGCGCACACACACACACACACACCCCAAGTACAGCACCAGTGCAAGCATAGCACAATGTACCGCACTAGCAGTAGTCAAAGCAGTGTTGGCATTAGGGGCGGTGTAACCAATGCCACCACACAGGGCACCAAGCTCAGGGGCGCTGCATTTGAAAATGTATTACAGTAACCCTGTAGGCATCTGCTGCAGAGCTCGTTGTCAGGTTATAATAAAAATGTAAAGATAACGTTGTTGATTAATGTACTTTGCTAGAAAGATCTGAGTTTTCTTTGATCATAGTTTTGACTCATTATAAAGTAGCCCACAGGATTAATGTTCCTGTTGCAAACCACAAGTTAACATGCAGATCTCAAATTTGTGTTTTATGTTGCATGGCCGGGTCTAGTGGCTTAGTGGACTAATGCATCCACTGCAGGCGCTTGTGTTCGACCTCATGGTCACAGGTTCAAATTCTGGTGGGTCCACCCAGCCTTTTATTCTTCTGAGATCGATAAAATGAGTACCATTGAGTTGGGTAGCAATAAAACACCTGTTATTCGGTGCCGAGATACCCTCCTGGGTGAACGTGCGCTTTACAAATACGCATGTTATCTTATGTAGATAGTGCATTGGGTTACTGCTTTTGTCGCAGCAATCATTTTGTTACTGGCAGGTCATAAACTCCAATCCTTCCAATTTTGCACAGTGAGCTATGAACCAGTGTCAAAGAGATGCTTGCAAACTCAAGGACCAGGGTTAGAACCTTATTCTTATTTTTCTCAATTGTTCATTATTCTGATGTTGCTAAAAAGGGTTCCTTTGGGTATTTACACATTCTTATTCCTATTAGTGCAGACAACCCCAAACACTGTGTTACATTTTAAAGCCTGTTTTTGTGTTTCTCCAGACTAAGCACTCCTAACATATAATACCTACTGTTACATAGGATATGTAACTCCTGCAAATTTTAGCCCTCTATGTCTTATGTAACTTTTTCTATACATTAATTTACATTAATTTCCACACTTATGTGATTTATTGTCTCTTCATAATATGTTTAAAGTTCTCTGACACATTACTTTGGGATGAATATAAAAGACATTAAACAGATTAAAAGAGGGCCTAGTAAGAAATGGGGTGCACCGTGGAGCGTGGTATCGAGGAATGGGGAGAGAAGGTCATTGGGGTTGTGCCAACAAGCTTTTTTGCACCGGGCACTACCAGTGCTAAAGCCGGCCCTGAGCCCAAGAGTTAGTCTCACACCCAGGATAGGTGCAGCAGAGAAAGCAGCAAGACAAGTCACATTCGGAACACGTACCTCACAGGCACCAGCATTGCCAGTTTCCACCATATAAATAATTTGTATAATAAAGAACAGACAGCACTAGGGCAAGTTTCTGTCATTCAGAAAATGTATAGGGCACAGACAGAAGCAACAGAATCTTTCCCTTATAGAACGAATCAGTGCAGCACAGACAGCAGCAATGCAAGCTTTCATCACACTTAGAACAATCACAATACAGCTTGCAGCAGCACAAACATCCTTATACAGGTAACAGGTGGATCACGGGCAGCAGTGGATGGCTAACTGCTCACTTAAGTTGAACGGAAACAAAGCCGAGCTGCTGATTTTAGGGTAAAAGCCAACACCGCAAACAACGCTGGGATGGACAGAGCGCCTGGGAACTCCGCCAACCCCGTCCTCCCCATAAAGAGTTTAGGCATGTGGTTGGATAGCTCCCTATCCGTGGAGGCCCAAGTAATAAAATTGTCGGCGTCTTGCTTTGGCCTGATTAGAAACCTGTGCAAAATTCTAGACCTCCTACCCACACAATCCCGGAGAATAGTGGTCCAGGCATTAATTATTTCCTGCTTGGACTATGGCAGCTTCCTGTATTGGTTCACCCAAATATATTATCAAGACACTCCAGGTAGTCCAAAACATGGCAGCAACGACTGTCCTCAAGCTACCCAAACACACCTCAGCAAACAGTGCCCTCCTTGCACCGGCTTCCAGTGGAGGAAAGGATAAAATTCAAGGCACTTTACCAGGCACATAGGGGAATCAACCACATAGGACCCTCTTTGATTAGGGCCCTTCTGGCACCCTTCACCCCTAGCAGGACTTTAAGATCCTCCAATGCACGACTACTGAAGGTTCCCCTAATCCAAAGGACCAGATGGGGTGGTAGAGCCTTCTCGCATCTGACCCCTAAGTTATGGAACACAATGCCCGCTGAGCTCAGAAACAAGCTGAAAGAGACTCAATTCAGAAAAATGCTTAAACATGTCTATACCCCCACTAGCCCTAGCCACGTGCTGCCACAGATACCCGCTAGTGCACGCTATGTCTCATGCAGCGCTGGGAAGCCCTCGGGTAGCTACGCGCTTTATAAATCTGCATAGCATAGCAATGAAAACGGCTGGCAGACAAACACCTGGTACAGCTCAGGTGGCATTCGTGGAAGCTTCACTCATGCATGCAGAGAGCGGGCAGAAGCACTGGGAGTGCCGTGGTATCCTTTCCCGACACAATAAAGAGGTACATCATAGGCCACTCAGAGCATGGCTCTCTCGCAATCAGAATGGGCACATCACAAACAGGAGCTGAACTAGCAACACACAAAAGAGGCACACCACAGGTAGCCACAGCACAAGCTTCCTTCACACACTGAGAGTAGATTCTGGCTGCACACAAGCTTCCTTCACACACAGAGAGTAGATTCTGGCTGCACACAAGCTTCCTTCACACACAGAGAGTAGATTCTGGCTGCACACAAGCTTCCTTCACACACAGAGAGTAGATTCTGGCTGCACACAAGCTTCCTTCACACACAGAGAGTAGATTCTGGGCAGCCAGCAGCTGTTCAAAGTTTTATCTCACACTCAGCTAAAATGGAAACAGTCCATTAGCAGAGCTGTTTTGAATTTTTATAACAGTCCTAAAACAACAGTTTTTTTCCAAAACAATATGCCTTTAAACAAGCTGCAAATCAGGTTGAGAGATGATCAAAGGAAATGCAAAGAATGTCCACAGGCAGAAATGGAAAACTATAAAAGTTTCAGCATTTCCCAGGATTCCATGGCAGATCATAGTTATCTGAAAATCAAATTAAAAGGTAAATACAATTTATTACTGTGAATTTATAAGATTATGCTGATGAAAGCCTGCAGTCATATTTTATTGTTAATACTTGGTACGCCGCGACTTTGTGAAGCCAAACACGTGCCCAGAAGGAAGCTCCATCTGGTTGTACGTTCTGAAGAGGGCTACATTGATCATGGTTCGTGTCAGAGAGGGCCTTGTGTCAAATACATTCTTCCTATACAAGAGCTGAACGGGGCTAGAGAAAATTCAGACGTTTTTATAACAGACCTGAGAGTCTGTAATGATGACTGGGCTGAGTCAGGGTCAGTCAGACGTCATATTCCTTTTTTATGCTTCACACCCTATTTTCATTATTCTTGTTCTGTATAGCATTCTTTTACCCACAGCTTTGCCGTCAGTCTTTAAGTTAAATACTAGTATGTTAAGAAATTGCTATCTAAAAGACATGGGGACGAGGGCATTATATGCATCATTTTCGGAGTCTATTCTAGTTTTCATCTTTGGCCCTCCAATGATTGTTATGCAATTTCATTCAACCTTACCTTTTCTTCTGTTGTTTTGCATTTTATTGCCCTATTAGTCTATGCATTAAAGCATTCGTGCGACTACTTTGCCCAAACCATTATCTAATGACCTGGTGTAAAGAATTGGCATGTAAACGCTAAACAGACAAATGACTCATTTAAGGCATGGCATCCCAACAACAAATTAATTCCATAGTATGAAGTATTTCTAGAGACAGTAATCAAAGCCCCTCCCTCAATTTGAGAGTGACAAGGGGGAAAAGCCAATTAAGGACTTTGAATAAACGGTGGAAGCAACCAAGAACCTCTTCTCTCCTCTATTCTCTCCCTCTTCATCACCCCCATCCACAGGAATGTATTTCTTATTTGTTTATAGAATTTCCAAAGCCTTTTAAACAAAGCTCAGTACTGTACATAATGAGACAGTAAAAGAGATAAACCTAATTGTAATAAGGTACAGAGGTAACCCGAAAGCACAAAAATATATTAAGATAATTAATTATAAAATAAGTAACTAGAGTGACAAGAAAGTCATAGACCATTACTGCCGGAATAATGATACTTAAAAAATTATGAAATACAGTGTGATGACTACCCCTCAAAAAAAGGGCTCTCCACAGGCCTTTGCCATCAATGTCTAGGTCTCAACATCCCTGCACAGCAGGATGTCGTTAGCAGATGAAATGCAAACACACTGGGTTTATATCTCCCCTAGAAATAGGGAGGGAAATGATGCAGCCGGGTCAAGATGTTACAGCTCCTTCCAAAGAAATGGTAGAAGAACAAAAGGCGATGGAGAAACTAGATGAACAACAGAAGCACCTGTGATCCCTCAGATGGACCCAGCATGAAGTGAAAGAATACCACGGTACCACAAAACAAGCATTTGCAATGCAATAGGTCTCGCATTTAGGAGAGTTTGAGCCCTTGGCACTGCAAATGACAATAGCTTAAATTCTCGCAAATGCAAGACCTATTGCATTGCAAATATTCTTTGTTTACAAGCGCCCCATGCCACGCTTTCACATTAATAGAGGCCACGCCCCTTTCTTTAGACGAGCCGTGTCTAAAGAAAGGTCTGCGGCCGCTAATAAAGTGAAAGCGCGGTATGGAGCTCTTTTACCAAAAAAAGCATTTGTTTGTCAAGTTAACAAACAAATGCTTTTTTTGGTAAAAGCGCCCCATGCCGCACTTTCACTTTAATAGCGGCTGCTGACTTGTCTTTAGACATGGCTCATCTAAAGAAAAGGGCGTGGGGGCGTGGCCAAAATGGCGGTGGAGTAAGGCGCTTCATCCATATCTCCCGCTCGCCGCCGGCCTAAAGCTATCTAGAAGCAGTGACGGATTTCTTAACTGCCTGGGGAAACACTGGCCCAGGCTGTAAAAGCAGTGCACTGACCTGTGGTGACCAACAAAGCGGGGCGAGTCTGCCGGCGCCAGAGAAGCTGCGGCCGGTGTTCAAACGCGGAGCCCGGAGGGCGCGGTTGTCGCTCGGAAGCTGCTGCTGAGGTCGAGGTGGCAGCGGACGTGAGGGCGAAGCAGCTGGAGGCTGGACACGGCTGGCCGGGGCAGCGGAGCAAAAGAACGCTGTGGCTGGGGGCAGAACCGGCAGCAAGGTGTGGCCGCAGAGTCCTAGCGGCGCAGGGGACGAGCGCGGATCGGAGCGCATCCACGCCCCTCGAGGCGGCGAGTGAAGAGACTAAGCAGACCGGAGACGGGTTGAAGAGAACCAATTAAGAGCCGATGTAGCGGGCCCCCGCCTAACATAGCTACATAAGGGCCCAGTTGAGCGAGCAGTAGAGGAGGCGCAGGTAGAGGCAGTGTGCGTCTGTTGCCTGAAGTGACGGCTAACCAACAGGGCCGCAGTCTCAGCAGGCCCCGGGGGGAGAGTCAAGCAGTCTGGGATGATCATGCGGGCCTCATAACTCCCGCAGACCTGAAAACGCCTCATGGAGACAACGGGCACGAAATGAGCAAGCAGCCCTGGTGCCAGACACAATAGCAGGCAGCGCTTTTGGGAGAGAGTCGAGGTGGACCGTGGGCTCTTTGTGGAGGCAGTATCTCCCCCATCCCGGTGCGTCCTCCAAGGCGACCGGTCATACTAGATATCACCTTGTCAATGGAGGGGAAGCCCTGGAGCGGTCCCGGCTCGAGGAACAGCGGATCCATCAGGAGAGCTCCTCGGACCAGAGATGCTCACTTAAGAGAGTCCAGTGAAAGGGAGCACGTCGTTGGCCCTTGGACTGAAGTCGACCCTGAGACGAGAGGGCGCTTGGCCAGGCAAGCTGGAGTTGGGGCGAAGGAGGATAGCCCCTTGGACTACAACACTTGGCTGCATGAGGTCATATGCACACTGATCGATAATAACAGGAGCACGTCCAGGACACGAGGTAGGAGTGGACCGGTGATTCTCCCAGGGGAGTCGGAGTGGTAGGGAAAGAGCACTGCATCGAAAACAGCGCAACGGCCACAGAGCGAATGGCATCCGCCAGAGTCAAAAAAGGGGGCTCTATTAAAGAGATGCTCCTAAAAGTATGGGGCCTGCAGGAGAGGGAGAACAAGAACGGATCAAGTAGAGCAACCCCCCCAACTACAGAAGACCCAGAGGTGCCGGTCACGCGTCCCTATCTAGAAGGCTTGTTTTCAGGGCTAAGGGAAGACCTCCTCGCTGTCAAGAAGGATCTCATGGGAGAACTACAGGCCATCCGAAAGGAATTTACGGACATCGGAGACAACGTAGACGCCCTAGAAGAAAGGGACACATCTTGAGACGAAGAAATAGAACAAATGCAGCAGGAGATCATCCGTCTGTCAGAGCAGCAACTGGACCTGCAGGCCCACGCGGAAGATTTGGAGAATCGTTCCAGGAGGAACAACATCCGAATACGCGGAGTGGCACGAGACGCAGAGGGAGGGAACATCAAAGCATACGTAACAGATATGTTCAAAGATATCCTGGGCAACGCGTCACCAGAAGAGATCCGCCTGGACCGGACCCATAGAGTGAGCAGGCGGGGGTCCTGGGAAGTCCCGTCCACTGGAAATCTTAACGTGCATCCATAGCTTCCCCCTAAAGGAACAGATTCTTAAAAGGGCGCAAGAGGCACAGTCAATAGAATTCCAAGGCCAGACGGTGCATTTGTTTCAGGATCTCGCTGCTTCCACACTTCAAAAACGGCGAGAATTCTGGCAAGTCACTACGTTCCTGCAGAATAAGAAGGTGCCCTACTTATGGGGCGACCCCTTCCACTGGGTGTTTTGGTGTCAGGGACAACTCCGACAGTTGAGTTCTCTCTCTGAAGCATGTGAACTGCTTCAGCTAGAACAACCAGAAGAACCACGACTGCACGCACAAACCACCAGACAGAAACAAGAGGGGGAGGGAAGATGGCAGAGTCCCCAAAGTGCACAAGGGCTCGGGCCCAGATCGGAAGGCCATGGCAGCTGAGAGGAAGGCAGTACTGGACAGGTTGGCTGAGGGCAACATGACAGGCGCACCAGCCTGAGGTCACACCCGAAGATGGAAGAGCCGGCGGCAGGGGGGGGGAATATGGGACAACGAGATGGTGCAACCTAACCAGGAAGCAGCACAGACCCCACGAAGGACTTTTTCCACTGGAAAAGAAATGACGGACATTGTTCCATCTCCACACCAGGGACTCTGTTGTTTTATTGTTATTGTTCAGGGGATTGTTCATGGGTGCCTGCTGTCCACTTATTCTATTTTAGCATCCTCGGATGGGGTAGCGATACACAGGGGCTTGAGGGGGGGCGGGAGGTGGGAGTCTGACTGGTGCACTGTGGAGTCCCACAGGTCCTGGATATGACCACGGGACCTGGGAACCTGAGGGTGTTGACCCTCAACGTTTAGGGTCTGAATAACCCAGTAAAGAGGAAAGCGATATTGTCCTATCTTGAACACACAAGGGCAGACATATGTCTCTTACAAGAAACACACCTCCTATGCGGAGACTGGAACAGGTTGAAGTCTCCAACCTTCCCACAACAATTTTTCTCCTCCATAATCCATAACACATAAGACAGCGGGCGTAGCCATCCTGTTTTCACGTACCTTTCAGGGGAAGGTGGGGATGAAGGTGGCAGAGACTAAGGGGCGTCTCTTGGGGTATCAAATACACATAGGTTCAAAATCCATAATCGTGGCTTCTGTATATGCCCCAAATGAGAAGCAGGAGCAGTTTATTCACAAAGCTATTAGGGATCTGATGGTGACTCCAGATAGGTGGGTGATTCTGGGAGGTGACTTAAACCTGGTCTTTCATAAAGACCTAGATCATTCTACCCACCGTCAGGGGACCGCGGGGGCTCTTAGCGCTGGGGGCCTCTGTTGGGCGCAAGATCTGGGGCTGAGGGACTTGTGGAGAGACCATCACCCAGCCTCGAGAGATTACACATTCTACTCCCATGCCCATAGAACCTACGGAAGATTAGACTACTTTCTGCATTCTAGGGAGGTGCAGGAGGCGTTGATTATGGTGGAGATCGGTCCCCGGACCCTCTCTGATCACTCCGCGGTCGTCCTAGACATTGCGCTTCCACCCCAGAGCCAAATGTCTAGAACTTGGAGGCTGAGGGAGACTATGTTGCACCACCCGGAAACGGCCGAGCGTGTGGGGAAAGCTATAAGGGACTATCTAGCAATAAACTACACCCCTGAGTCCTCCCCCGTGATGATATGGGACGCCTTGAATGCGGTCATCAGAGGCGTGTTGATAGCAATATTAGCAGCAGACAATAGGACAAGGTGCTTCACCAGGGCAAAGCTCCAGGAACAAGTGTGGGAACTGGAGCGCATCCTCCACCGTACCGGGGCTCTCAGGGTATGGAGGCAACTAGAGGTAGCCCGAAAACAGCTGGCTGCCCTGGACCTTGATCAAGCAGAATATTCGCTCCTACTACTCAAACACGCATTCTACACAGGGGAAACAAGTGCGGGAGGATGCTGGCAAATAAACTGAAGGGGCAACGCTAGGCCAACACAGTAGAGGCTCTGATCTCGGAAACAGGTGAGGAGATAGTTAGGGATAAGGCAGTGGCAGAACGGTTCGGCACATTCTATACGGCCCTATATATGGCACAGGATCTTCCACCTGGGCCCATTAGGGAGTACCTAGAGGGGACTAACGTTGCTAAGCTCACGGCGGACCAGGCGACTGAATTATATGCGCACAGGCCCGGACGGCTGCTCGGCCACCTTCTATAAAACATATTGTGGCTTGCTGGCCCCTCTCCTCATGAAGGTGTTTAACGCAATCACAGATTCGTCGACGCTCCCCCCATCAATGCTGGAGGACTCAATTACGGTAATTGCGAAATCCCGGCAAAGACAGGAAAGTGTGCGGGTCCTATAGAAGAATCTCCCTCTTGAATGTCGATGCAAAGTTGTTTACTGGGATACTAGCAGCGCGGCTGGGCCCACTGATGGCTGGGCTGGTCGAGCCTGACCAGTCCAGTTTCATACCCAATAGACAATGCCCTGACAACACCAAGGGGTTACTCCGCCTCATAGATAAGGCGTCACGGTCCCTGCGGGAGATTATGCTTTTCTCAAAACATGCTGAGAAAGCATTCGACAGGGTGCATTGGCCCTACTTAAAGGAGGTCTTGGACCGCTTCGGGATGGGAGAGAGATTTCTATCTTGGATCTCTAGTGGCTACGAGAGACCACGAGCATCAGTGAGGGTGAACAGCAGGAATTCTGATAGTTTCCCAATTCGCCACTGTACCCGGCAGGGCTGCCCTCTTTCCCCACTCCTGTTTGCACTCTACATGGAGCCTTTCGCACAGAGAGTGCGAGACTCACCAGAGGTGAAGGGGGTGCATTTTGGAGGCGAAGAACATTTGATCACTTTTTACGCAGACGACGTCATCATCTCCCTGGATGACCCCCGCTTTTCCCTCCCGAGCTTCCTACAAGAGGTCAAGAGTTTTGGTGTAGTGTCGGGCCTCCAAATTAATATCTCTAAATCACAAGCACTGAGCTTGACGGTACCCCGCACCACGCAGGACTACCTCTCGCAGACGTTCACGATCAACTGGAGTCCAAGTATCCGCTATCTGGGCATTCAGCTCTCTTCAACGATCCAAGAGACCGTGGCACTTAACTACAGAGAACTGGTGGACAGAGTCAAATCAGACCTACTCCGCTGGCAACCGTACTCGTTATCTTGGTTGGGGCGGGTGGCAGCTTTAAAAATGATAGCCCTACCTAGAATATTATACATGTTCTTGACTTTGCCTCTTTGGCCTCCTCCCGGGGCAAACCAAACTATGCAAAAAAGGCTTTCCAGACCTTTGTCTGTGCAAACCGACATCCACGGATGAGGCAGAACTTGAGTTGATGTAGCCCGGGGGAAGGGGGCCTGGGTATTCCATCTCTATGGTGTTATTTTGAGGTGGCCCAGCTTAGATACATAGTGGAGTGGTCCCGAGCGGAATCCGAAAAAACATGGCTGTTTATGAACAGGGCACTAGCGGGGACCTCCCTGTGGAAGATTCCCTTCTTGAGGATGGTGGGTCGCCCCCCTAGCCTATATATCTCGGCAATCACAGCGAAAAACGGCCTTACTTCATTTCCTTCACCGTTAGCCCCAATAGTGGAGAACCCAGACTTCCCACCAGTGATGAATCGTAGGGCGTTTGGGGCCTGGAAGAGACTCAGGTGCAGATCCGTGGGACATCTTTTTGACATGGAAGGGCCCATACCATTTGAGGCATTGAAAGCAGACCTGGCACTTTCCGAAGAGGAGAGATTTCATTACAGACACATTAGGCACTGGGTCCTAGACCCCACAGTGAGGGAAGCTGCACAACGACATTTGACTAATTTCGAAAGATGGCTCCTCAGGAGGGACACAGACAAACGTATAGTTTCCAAACTATATAATTCCTGTTGGGTCCGGAGCCAGTGACGAAGTCCTCCGCCCAACAGCGATGGGAACGGGAGCTGGGGCGCCACCTAACACAGAAAGAATGGCGTGATATATACTACAGGGCACGACAGACAACGCCTAACATCTCTAGCACAGAGACAGCAGTAAAGATTGCCACTTATTGGTACTGGACCCCTGTCCGGCTATATAAAATCAATCCAGATAGGGGGGATAAATGTTGGAGATGTAAAAACTCTCCAGGGACCCTGATTCACATTCTTTGGGAATGCCCCAGACTAACACTCTTTTGGGAAGAGATCTGAACGGAAATAGACACCCACTTTGACACTCATCTCCCTATGTTTCCCTCCTACACCTTACTGGGCCTCCCCAATCCACTCACTTACCCGCTACGCTCTAGACGGGGCAAACACATTGCACTGGCCTTCCGAGCGGCGCACCAAGCAATACTGGCCCTATAGGGTACCGATAAGACTCCATCAAGACTAGCCTGGCTACACCGCATTTGGGATCTGTTGGGAAAGGAGAGGCTGGCGGCGGCACTTGACCCTGGGGGAGACATATTTAGAGAGGCATGGCGCCCATTTATAGCACTTCTCTCACAGGAATTCACCGAGCTGACATGCCCTAGATACCTCAGGCTATTACGACTGATGGAATCGTCGGCCTCCTAGCTCCTCCCGGATCATGTGGCACTGAGGCTTTCTATGGGACACACTTTGGATACAGCCGGCACCCTAGGGGTTTGGGGGGGAAGGGACAAGGGAGGGGGTGGGGTATTAGGGGTATGGTTTATGTTAAAAGCTGCACGCTCGCTGTGTAGGCCGAATGTTGACACCACCTCAGCTTTGTAATGTTTATTTTGTACTTTGATAGCAGCACAATAAAACAAATCTGAACATAAAGAAAGGGGTGTGGCCTCTATTAATATGAAAGCGCTGCTTGGGCGCTTGAAAACAACAACCAACGAGATTGTCCCACTTTGAATGGATGTAACCTTGTGGGCTCATGTTGTTTTCGCATTAGAGACCAGCCAGCAGCACACTATGTTGCACCAACGACAGAGCTCTGTAGCAGCCGAAAGACGGCGCATGGCGCTATACAGAAATCCTTGATAGATACATAAGTAACGTGCAGTAATAATGTCCTTTCCATCTGGACTTAGTCCTCGCGCCTCATTACTTCCAAAGTGGCAGAACACTTCAACAAGCAAATATATATAATATTGTGCTGCCCCCAGAGGGAGAAAATATGGCTCAGAGGTCAGAGCTACTGACTCAGGAGCTGCTGACCAGTGTTCGAGCATGGGCATCGGCTCAGCATCAAATCACTTAATCTATCTACTAATGTAAACTTTTTTAAAAACAGCGTGGTCAAGTGGGGTTGGGGGTGGGGGAAGAGAAATTAAAAGAAGAAAATAAACAGACCTCGGAGAGGTGGTTGGGGCGGCACGCAGTGAAGGGTGGAGCTAGAGCGAGAGAGCAGCTGTTGTTTCAGGAAAGCATGTCGTGCTTGCAGTAGAAAAAACTCATTAAAGAAAATAGTGCGTACAGAGTAAATGAGACCAACCGTGTAACAACAGAAGTAAAAGGTCCAGTCCTCATGGGAGGTTACAAATGAAAACATGGCGGTACTAAGGAGAGACTAACAAGCCTATTAACCTATCAGAAGGCAGTGTTTAAGAAGAACAATGACACAAACCAATAAAAAATTTGAGCGGAGAGTGGGCGGGGCTTCAAGTCCATACTCAAATACAGCATGCCTCACAGTGCATGGGCTGCGCAGGCTCGACCTAAAAAGGCATCTAATCTTGTGAAACCCTACTCGGCCGCAGCTTCCAGCCCTGCCAAGCGAAAGGATTTTGACCTCAGAAAAAGGTCCTAAATCAGAAAGTAAAACTTCTGACCAGGATGAACGACTCACCATTTCCTGACCTTTGTTCTATCACAAGTGTCAGCCGTCTACAGAACTTGACTTAGGTGAGGTATCACACTGTAGCCAACCTCATTTCATTGTCAATCAGCTGTGAAGGGTGCCTTGGTCCCATTTGGTACTCTGGAACTGTCTAGATGATTTATATCATAGCAAGTGACCTGATTGTTCATTCGGATCCACAAAGCCCGGTTCCAAATTAGAGTGGCAAAGAATAGAAGAGTCTTATAAAACACTGATAACTCCATCCATATTGGAGGAGGTTCCCTATTCTTTTGTTGTCCAATGACCCTGAACTAAGTGGGTTCCTTGAGTGACTCCCCAGCTCTTGATTATGGCATCTGTAATCAGAACCGGAGACTGAGGAGGAGTCAGGGGCACTCCCCTGGCTAAATAGGATGGATCTACCTACCATTAAAGCCTCTGAGAGATCTCTAGAGAAATGTGTACCATAAATTCGTAGTTCTCACACCTCGAGTCCCACAGAGCTACCAGATGATTCTCCAATGGGTACAAATGAAGATGGGCCTGGACAACTATTAATAGGGAAGCAGCCATGTCCCCCTGAACCCTGAACAATTGTCCGGCAGTAATTTGGTAGCATTGCAGTAGAGTTCTTGGACAAGTCCTCAGCTTCTCTTGTCTCTGTGGCAGAAGGAATGCAGCTCCTAAGTCTGTCCTGAAAGGAGCTCCAAGGTACCACAAGTTCTGAACTGTACCAAATGAGACTGCTTTTCGTTCAGTAGGAAACCCTGACGTGTCAGTGTTTCACATACCAGTTGGACACCTTCCACTTCCTTTGGAAAAGCAGAAGCACAACTTAATCAGTCATCCAGGCATGGAAACACCAATAATCCCTAGAAATGTAGGTTACCCACCAGAGGAGCTATCACTTTGGTAAATAATCTCAGGGTAAAAGCTAGCCCAAAAAGCAGAACAAGAAACTGGAAGTGGGTATCCATCACACAGAATGGAGGCATTTTTAAGAGTCTGGATAGATTGGAAAGTGTAAATAAGTGTCTAGGAGGTCTAGAAGAGCACGTGGAAAATGAGAGGAAAAATGTTCTGTAGAGTGACTATCTTGAACCTTTCCTGTGGAAGAAAAATGTATAAATGCAAGATCGGACTAAAGTCCCCTGAAGGTTCCTGAACCAGACCATTCCTAGAATGTTTCCTCTTCTGCCACTGGCAAAACTGCCCCTTTGAGAAGCAAATCCTCAGTGCTCTTGATCAGACCCTACGTGTGCAGGGATCAACGAGGAAAAGGTGTAGGCACGAAACAATCATTTGGAGTCTCCTGAATTCGATGAGAGAACTGGATTTGATCATCTGCAGTACCGAAGAGTCTGTTACTGTAGTTGCCAGTTTGCAATGAAAGAAAGAAATTTAGAGGCTTTCCTTCCACCTTGTCATAGTAAAGACGTCTGGCTTGAAGGAACAAAAGCAGTTATAATGGTCTGGAGACAGGACTTGTCAGAACAAGCATTGGCAAAGCCAATAGGTCTCACCCACGAAACGAGAGCTACTGGCTTTACCAATGTTTGGACATGTTGAACAGCAGCCCGGCTGCCATACAGCATGGCTGAAAGTGGGAAAAACAAGCATCATAGCGCTTTTTGTGTTTATTGCAGGAGGGAGGCGTGGGAGGCAACAAGCAGGGAGGAAGAGAAAACACAGAATCGGAGGATGTGGGGAAAAAGCAGTATAACGCAGCCACGTCATAGTTTTTGTTGTTGTTATGGTGGGCAGGAGGGGGCAATGAACAACACGTGGAGAGAAATGTCAGTTAAACATCTGGCCTGCTGTTCTGATGTAGGCATGCAGGAAGTAAAGTCTTCTGTCTGTTGTAACGCCTCTGCTAATGCTTGGATGTCCCTGAGTAAAGACTGCACCATACGAGTATGGCATCTTCAATCCTTCTCTCAACTGCATCAAACGGGCTGTGTCTTCCGATGCTGGCAAGCCAAGCTGCCCATCAGAGAAGCCACTCTCACTGTAGCTGGGAAGTCCTCCTGAACCCATCTAAGAGATATATTCTGGCCACAAATTTAGGAAAGCTGGGCTTTTCCACATCTGCCCACTCCGTGGACATGAGCTTCCGTTATTGCTTTATGCACAGGTAGAGTCATGTTCTTTCCTTGCATATTACTGGAAAAAGTTATAATTTTCCTTCTGCTCCAGTGAAGGGAAACCCACAATATCACGTTGAAACTGGATTACTTGAGCAACCCAGTTCCCTGTGCATATCTCCTGTGCTCCACTGTCTCCTCTGTGGTATCAACTTCAAAGGCAGGCGGAGAGTCCAATTGCTTCTTCAAGTTGGACAATGGCCTTCCGTGTCCTGGAAAGCAGTCCCCACTGCTTTATTTATCGTGGTTTACAAAGGTACCACAGGAGGCAGATTTTTGTGAGTTTCCTTAGCATGATAAGGGACTTCCTCATCCGAGGGAGCATACTTTAAATCCCTATGCTTATTGGAACATTTCCTTAGTTCCAGGGCATCCATGCTGTCTCTCGACATTGTCTAGGACAAGGGATTACTTCCCACGTCCCTGTTTCTCTGTTTCCTGAGTGACAAAGTATTGAGGCAGCCAAAGTATTGCAGGAGTGACATGCTAATCAGGCGAGTGGCCACAAAGAATAGATGCTAAATGTGACAGCAAGTAACACGGGATCAGCGCCATACTACAGTCAGACACGCAGTTCAGAAAACAGAAGAACAATGTGGCAACCACACCAGAGCTGTTCGCGAGGTGCCACAACAACTGTCAACATGGCTGACACAGATATAACAAAGTACCCTAGCGACAGGTGCATGGCTGCGTCACAAAGGTAAACCACGCAGCATCCCATTAAGAGAACGCTGTCATACTCACATCAGGTGGACAGTGTCCTATTGATTTTAAAACATAGCAAATAATATCATATTTTAGCAAATGTATTTCGATTGTCGTCCCCAGATTGCTCAGCAGAGCTGAGCACAATTGTACTAACTCCGTCTGCAACTGACACTGGTCAACAATAACTCGATCTCCAATTATTAGATGCATATTAACACAAAAGGTGGTAGAGGAAGGCGGTTAGGACAGGCCTATATACTCTCCATTTGTAAAGATATTAAAAATTATTGCTTTTCATCATAAGGTCCTTGGCTGAGCTGAACACTGCTCTGAATTCAGTCCTAGCCTATCTGGGAGAAAGAGTTTGTTAAGGAGTCTGTGCAAATTAAGTGGATTTGTGCATGTTCAAACCTGGCATGGCATAGGAGATGCAACAACAAAAGGTTTCAGGAACAAATAGAATCCCCAAGATGTTACATTTGTACATCTCTGTTTTTTACCATCACTAGGCTGGCGGCTGTGGAAGTCATTGGAGAAGTGTAATCTTGGTCCCAGCTGAGATACCGTACGAGTGCATCATAATCATGAGTAGTCAGCACGCGAATATATTTTGTCTGATTAATGTTACTAAGGAGAGTGGAGTATTGCAAATTTAAATTACTCCACATGGAGAATTTGTGTTTAGAACGTGATTAATAAAGGTCTATGTAACATTTATATATTACTGTGATTGGGGAAGTTAACCAAATGTGTCCCATTGTGAGGTTAATAAATTAGAATGTGTATGTGTAAATAAACTTTTAACACATTTATCCGTGTGACAAGAATTATTTCCATGCAGGTGCATTTAGAATGACATCTTCGTAATCCTTTACAACTTATACGTGTCTTAAGAAGCTGTATTTATTTTCTGTGCAGAAATGTTCACGTATTCTGTAAGGTAAGTAGTCTAAATATCGAGTTTTAAATATCGATATACAGAAATATCGAGTTTAATATATCGATTGTATTAAATATCGATGTTCTGTATATCGATGCTAAAAATATCGTTTTTAAGTCTTGTCAAAAATATCGAAGTATGTAATATCGAGTGTTAAAATATCGTTATGTAAAAATATCGTTAAAGTATTATATTCGTGTTTTTTTTAGAGTTTGTTTGTAGTAGTATATTATTTAAATATAGTAAAAAAAAATGGTATCATATTTTTTAGGAGCGGGATGTTGGGTTTATAGGGGATAAGGGTGGGGAGTGTATTAAAAAAATGTTTAAAA
Organism: Calotriton arnoldi; assembly: GCA_963921515.1. Lineage (NCBI taxonomy): Eukaryota > Metazoa > Chordata > Amphibia > Caudata > Salamandridae > Calotriton > Calotriton arnoldi. The sequence continues at coordinate 1,884,504 of CAWUFW010000488.1, read as the reverse complement.
ATATAATATACATTTATAAATTATAAATTGAAAATTGAAAATTACATTTCGAATTTTGATATATATTTTTCGGAGCGGGATGTTGGGTTTATAGGGGATAGGGTGGGGAGTGTTTTAGAATAATGTTAAAAAATATAATTAAAATTGTAAAATTATAAATTTTAAATTCACATTTAAATTTTGAATTTTTATATATATTTTTGAGGAGTGGGATGTTGGGTTTATAGGGGATAAGGGTGGGGAGTGTTTTAAAATAATGTTTAAAAATGTAATAAAAATTGTCAAATTATAAATTTTAATTTCAAATTTAAATTTCGAATTTTGAAATATATTTTTAGTAGCAGGATGTTGGGTTTATAGGGGATAAGGGTGGGGAGTGTTTTAAAATTATGTTTAAAAATCTAATAAAAATTGTTAAATTATAAAATTTAATTTCAAATTAAAATTTTGAGTTTTGAAATATATATTTTAGGAGCGGTATGTTGGGTTAATAGGGGATAAGGGTGGGGAGTTTTTTAAAACAAATGTGTTTTTTTTTATTTTTGTAAAAAATTTAAATAGTTTTAAAATATAAATTTCTACATTTAAAGTTATTTTCGATTTTTCGATTATTTTTATTTTGAGAGTAGTTTTGTGTTTATAGGGGATAATGGTGGGGAGTGTTTAAAAATAATGTAAATTAAATTTAAAAAAATATAAATTGGGAAAAAAATGTATTAAAATATAATTAATTTAAAAAAAATATTACTTAGTATTGGGATGTACATTTTCTAGTTGTTAAATAAGGTGAGTTGTTTTAAATTAAAAATTAAAATCTAACATATGTTTACTGTCCAGTATGTTTCCTAATTTAATAGTGTTTGGAGTGGGAATAGTAAATTAATTAAGTTTAGTGTCCAGCACCTATCCCAATTTAATACTGACTGGAGTGGGAATAGTAAATTAATTAACTTTAGTGTCCAGCACCTACCCCAATTTAATACTGTCTGGAGTGGGAATAGTAAATTAATTAAGTTTAGTGTCCAGCACCTACCCCAATTTAATACTGACTGGAGTGTGAATAGTAAATTAATTAAGTTTAGTGTCCAGCACCTACCCCAATTTAATACTGAGTGGAGTGGGAATAGTAAATTAATTAAGTTTAGTGTCCAGCACCTACCCCAATTTAATACTGACTGGAGTGGGAATAGTAAATTAATTAAGTTTAGTGTCCAGCACCTACCCCAATTTAATACTGACTGAGTGGGAATAGTAAATTAATTAAGTTTAGTGTCCAGCATCTACTCTAATTTAATACTGACTGAGTGGGAATAGTAAATTAATTAAGTTTAGTGTCCAGCACCCACCCCAATTTAATACTGACTGGAGTGGGAATAGTAAATTAATTAAGTTTAGTGTCCAGCACCTACCCCAATTTAATACTGACTGGAGTGGGAATAGTAAATTAATTAAAGTTTAGTGTCCAGCACCTACCCCAATTTAATACTGACTGGAGTGGGAATAGTACATTAATTAAGTTTAGTTTCCAGCACCTACCCTAATTTAATACTGACTGGAGTGGGAATAGTAAATTAATTAAGTTTAGTGTCCAGCACCTACCCCAATTTAATACTGACTGGAGTGGGAATAGTAAATTAATTAAGTTTAGTGTCCAGCACCTATCCTAATTTAATACTGACTGGAGTGGGAATAGTAAATTAATTAAGTTTAGGGTCCAGCACCTACCCCAATTTAATACTGACTGGAGTGGGAATAGTACATTAATTAAGTTTAGTGTCCAGCACCTACCCTAATTTAATACTGACTGGAGTGGGAATAGTAAATTAATTAAGTTTAGTGTCCAGCACCTACCCCAATTTAATACTGACTGGAGTGGGAATAGTAAATTAATTAAGTTAAGTGTCCAGCAACTACCTCAAATTAATACTGATTAGAGTGGGAATAGTAAGTTAATTAAGTTTAGTGTTTAGCATGTATATTGTATTTATTTAAAGTGGAGTTGGCAAAGAAAATTAGCAAAATTTTAACTTAAGAAAATGTGTAATAATATTAAAGCAGTTTAAAGTAGAATAAACATAAATAAAATATAGTTGTGTAGGGAGATAATACATTTTGTAAAAATATTATATTATAACATATTATTTAATACAGTATAATTAATATGAATATATTTATTATGAAACATTGAATTTAATACACATGAGATGGTAGACATTTTAATTCTTTTACATTTATTTTCAAAAAAATGTAGTATGTAAATGTAAAGACATTGGGGCCGATTCCGATTCGGGCTGGAAATCTCTCCGACCGAGTCGGATTCGGAGAGATTTCTGACCGAACCGGACTCTAGCAGTCCGACCGAACGAGTACAATGCGGACGCATGCTATCGGACTCGATTCGGTCGGACTCCCATTGAAGTCAATGGGAGCCGGTCGTACGACGCGCGTACACGGGCTCCCATTGACTCAATGGGTGCGTCGCGAACAAGGGTGCCCCCTACAGCGGGTACGCGTCGGTGTGACTCGCGCCGTACATGCATGTGTAGGGGGGACCCATGGGTCCCCCCTGTGTGCGACTTGCGTGGCTACGCGTACAGGGGGGTCCGACATGGACCCCCGAAGTCCGGCTCCGACTGCTCTTTCGAGCCGGACGGCGCGAGTCGGTCGGACTGTTCGAGGCGCGCATCGTACTTGCCCGGTTGGGGAACTTCTCCATTGCGTGGTGCGAGTCGAGTCCGTACGAGTCGGTCGGAGCGGTTCGGAGCCGGGAACGAGTCGGTCGTGGATTTCGCGTACGCTCGCATCGTACTTGCTCGCGCGGACGGGTGTTCGAATCGGTCGGAAACAGGGCGTCCGAATCGGATCCGGTAAAGCCGAATCCGATTCGGTGCCCTACCGGCCGAGATCGGAATCGGCCCCAATGTTGTATTACATATAAAAAAATATATAAATATAAGAAATAATATTTATTTGTGAAACAATAAAACAGTTTGTTTATTTGTAGTTTTTGGTGCAGTAATGAAACAATTTTATTGTATTACATTAATAAATTTATTTACATATTTGTATATAATTTGGTAATATTAGATACTGTCTTGTTACAAATATTTGGATACATTTGGAATAATAATATACTTTTTAAACAATTGTAAATCATTGTTTGGTATTATTAACATTTTTAAGTTTGTTACATATATTGGTAATATTTCAATACAATGAAAGTTTAAACATTTTTTAATACAGTTGAGAAAAATAAACAGTTTTATTCATGTACAAAAATATTATACATTTTAATTATTAATATTAGATATTAGATATTAATATTAACAATTTTTACATAGTTTTCATATTGTACATTTTTTAAAGAAAGTATACATTTTGTATTACATAACAAAAATTTGTATAATTTTTAATATATTGTTTATTGTAATTTGTGGTTTTATGGAATTATAATATTAAATATTATATGTGTTATAATATTTATTATAATTTTACAATGTTTACAAATAATATAATGCATTTCAAAAAAACATTAGCAATTTGTAGTATTTAATTAAATACAATTAAAAAAAATGAAAGTCATTATAACATTTAAAAAAATAAATTGGTTTTATTTAATATGTTTAAAGCTGCCATATTTGTTTGGGTCTTGTATTTTGTAACCGCTCGCTGTTGTTTTGGGTCATTTGGAAGGGAAGAAGCTCGCGATTGGGAGTTGCTTCACGTCGAGCAAGGTAAGATTAATTTTTGCTATTTTAACTATGTTTTTAATGTATTTTGAAGGTAGTTGTAATGTATTTAGTGTGTTCTGAGTTAGGTTTGTGATGTTTTTTATGCGTTAGTTAGGTATCGACTGTTTATCTAGTTTTACGTTATTGAGGCCTAGTCAGAAATGTTAATGTAGAGTGGTATATGTGTTTCTATTGTGTTTATAATGTTGGTAATAATGTTATTAGGTATATAATGTGTACTTTTGTGTGGGTGGGAATGTTTTGTTTTTTTCCATAGGTTTTACTTGAAAAAAGTTGCCGGTGCCGTAAAATAGCGTTTTTTTTATTAAGGAAGTGTATATTAGTTTTTAGTAACTAATAATTATTTAAACTTTCTTAATTTTTCGGGTTTCATTTGAGCGTTTCTTTTTTAAACTAATTTTCGGGTCTTTTTATGGTTTCCGGATTATGGATTTATCTATGGAGGATTTATATTTGGTACAGTTGTATTGTTTCATTTTTTTTTGGGAAACTTTTTATGGATTTGGAATTATCAACTACATGGATTAATTTAGAAGATGTGGAATTTGAGTCTACAACAACGGAAACGGTAAGTTTTTAAAATATTTTTAATTGTGGGAGGGAAATAATGTTATATTTTATTGTTGTTGTTTTTTTATTTACTCGCAGACTTAATTAATGTGTCTATATATTTTATTATTTATTAATAAAAATATATTAGACAGTAATTATTTTTGTGAGGAAATAAAAATGTTTTGTTTATAGTTGCTGTAAACTAAATGATAAGTATTATGCATTTAGTTTGTTTGGAGATTTTACAATAGGCTTTTTGCTATCATTCCTAAGTATTCTAGGCCTTTTGTAGTAGGGTGTAGTTTAACTTGCTGTCAAGGTATTGGTACATTTGCTTAGTTTGTTTAGATAGTTTAGGTTTTAGTTGTGTGACAGATTGCTCTATTCTGAGTTCCTGATAGCTCTGTTCTTTTTGTAAGGAGGTTATTAGTTTGTGTAGTGTAGGTGTGCCTTGTCCTGTTGTTGATTGGAAGGCATTATGCCATCCTTCAACAGCGTTATTGGTTTTGGCTTGTTGGTTAAGTGTAGAAAGATAGACATTCCACCAGGGAATTTGAAATTTGAGTTGTCTCCTATGGCCTGATCTATGAAGTCTTCCCACCCAGTTGTCTTCGAAGTAGTCTAGGAGGGGACTTAATTTTTGCTCATGTTGTTGGTAAAAAGGGCTTTCTAGCAAAAGGTTGTAATGTTCAGCAACATCAGTTACTGGCACGTAGGCTAATGCAATACGTTTTTTAATCTGGTATGCAAATTTAGTGTTTGTTGCTTACTCTACACTTAGAGGGTCATTACGATGACCGGCGGAAAAAATCCAACCGCCATGATAGCGGAAAATTACCGTCCGCAGGTACCGCGGAAACACCGCCGACCCTATTAGGATCAACCGCCAAAATATTCCAACCGCGGCGGTAGGAGGCATTGAAAAAACGCCCGTAGACGGCGGAGATGGGGAAAATCCAACCGCAACGGTCGGGTTCACAGCGTAAACACACAAAACCGCCGCTAGGCACGCGGAGTGACCGCCAATGATATTATGATATCCCCGATGTCACAGCGGTACGTTCCACTGTATCCGACCGCCGCGGTCGCTAACAGTAATGAATGTGAGATACGGCGGAAGGCCTGCAGCATAGCCATCGCTGCGGATGCTCCGTCAACAAAATGGCGGCCAAGGAAAGAAACACACAATAAGGCCACCAAATGCACACAGGCAACTAGCCCTGCCCCCAAAATAACCTGAAACATCCCAATGACACACCCCCATGGCAAATTCAAACATACAAATCACAGGACAACCCACACAGCACACCTGACAGCATTACACCATCTTGGCACACCCACATAGCTTAGCATAAAACCAGTCCCTTCCCTGACCACAATCCTTTGCAAAACGACTCAACAGAAGGAAACAACACCAGGGCACTAAGGAGAGCCAAACCTGCACACATCACACCACCACAACACACACACACACACCACCTACACCACCCACACCACCCTCACAACTGCACCCAAAAACATCAGCACAGCACACACCATGGCACCACAGAAAATGCCAAAATTCACAGACACTGAGTTGACAGTAATGGTAGATGAGATAATTAGAGTAGAACCACAACTCTTTGGTAGCATGGTCCAACAGACACCATTAGCCACAAGAACAAACATGTGGGTAAGGATAGTGGACAAGGTCAATGCAGTAGGCAACGTGCCCCGCAACAAGCATGAAATCCAGAGGCGGTGGCATGACCTGAAGAGTGTTGTCAAGAAGAAGAGGGCCAAGAACCGTGAGCTGGCTGATGCGACTGGTGGAGGCCCTCCCATTCCACCAAAACCATTCTCTGCGTGGGAGGAGAAGGTGCTTGCCATACTGCATCCAGAGAGTCTTGAAGGAATACCCGGGGGAGTGGAGGCTGGTAAGTACCAACTAATGTATACCATGAAACTGCCATGTACTGTCTTGCACAACTACAAAGCTACATCTCTGAGGCACAAGAACATTCATCTGCACACCAATACCAAACACAGGTCTCACTGATTTAACATTCACCCCATCTGAATCATCACAAAGGTACACAACATCAACTGTGTTGTATGTGTCCAGGCAAGCAGCACTACAACTCCCACCAGCCACCCCTGTCCCACCTCTCAGAAGGAGGAGCACTGCCCCCCACCCAGAAGCATGTCTCAGCCATTGTGTGCTACACCCTCACCTAACAGGTAGGTAGCCATCTTTCCAGGGAGGTGTGTTTGGAATAGGTAGGCCTGCACTACAACTCCCACCAGGTCCCCTTGTCCCACAGCTGAGCAGGATGGACGACTCCCCCCACCCAGAACCATGTGGCAGCCATTGTGTGCTACACCCTCACCTAACAGGTAGGTATCCATCTTCCCAGGGAGGTGTGTTTGGAATAGGGAGGCCTGCACAACAACTCGCACCAGGCCCCCTTGTCCCACAGCTGAGCAGGATGGACTACTCCCCCCACCCAGAACCATGTGGCAGCCATTGTGTGTTACACCCTCACCTAACAAGTAGGTAGCCATCTTTCCAGGGAGGTGTGTTTGGAATAGGGAGGCCTGCACTACAACTCCCACCAGGCACACCCTGCCCCATCCCTCAGCAGGATGGAGCACTCCCTCCCACCCAGAAGCATGTGATAGACATTGTATCACCACAAACAAACTGACAGGTAGGTATCCATCTTCCCAGGGAGGGCTATTTGGGGGTGGGCGGCCTGCACCACAACTCCCACCAGCCACCCCTGTCCCACCTCTCAGAAGGAGGAGCACTGCCCCCCACCCAGAAGCATGTCTCAGCCATTGTGTGCTTCACCCTCACCTAACAGGTAGGTAGCCATCTTCCCAGGGAGGTGTGTTTGGAATAGGGAGGCCTGCACTACAACTCCCACCAGGCCCCCTTGTCCCACAGCTGAGCAGGATGGACTACTACCCCCACCCAGAGCCATGTGGCAGCCATTGTGTGCTACACCCTCACCTAACAGGTAGGTAGCCATCTTTCCAGGGAGGTGTGTTTGGAATAGGGAGGCCTGCACTACAACTCCCACCAGGCACACCCTGCCCCATCCCTCAGCAGGATGGAGCACTCCCTCCCACCCAAAAGCATGTGGTAGACATTGAAAGCCGTTAGGACCACCACCGAATAGGTTATCAGTGGGGCAGGATTCTTGGAGGCAGTGTGACTACAGGACTACCCCGTAAGCGTGGTCCTAGGAGACGCATTTCAATCCCCACATTGGGATGGAATTATTAACCGAGTAAATAGCTCGTTCAGTTCAACCCATAAGGAGCAGCTATCTGCCCTTATATAAAAATAGTATAGGGTCTTTTCCCGTTACTTTATTCCAGGGGTTACTTTTACCGATACCCTGAAGAAAGTCCTGCACCCATCGGGGCGTTTGGTGACTGAAACATGTCGGCACAAGGGTCTTAGGACCATAACACTCCTGAAGATCCTTGTTTGGTAAACATATTTTAATAACACAGTAGAGGTCCAAGAATAAAGGGAAACTGGGACTTCACTGAGTTTTTTATCTTTATTCCCCTGGTCTTTATATATTCTAAGAGCTCCCTGAAACATTGGTTGAGCCCACCCTGACTTTTAGGCGACAGGGTGACCCGATGATGAAGCATGACACCACTAGGGTGTGTGAGGGTAAATAAAACCAAAAGGACTTGCTTCCTTTCCTACCATCCTTTGATTGGTAGTATAGCTTTCATCTCGGGTTTCTCCAGATTACCATCTTGTGAATAGTTTTTATATGTATGTTGTTCTAAGGGAGTACTTGTTGTGTTTCAGGTGTTATAAAACGGGAGGTTGTACCCCCTTAAGGTGTTCTCTCTGCCCCTTGTGACTCCGGTCACCCTGGTGTTTGAAGACATTGTATCACCACAAACAAACTGACAGGTAGGTATCCATCTTCCCAGGGAGGGCTGTTTGGGGGTGGGAGGCCTGCACCACAACTCCCACCAGCCACCCCTATCCCACCTCTCAGAAGGAGGAGCACTGCCCCCCACCCAGAAGCATGGCTCAGCCATTGTGTGCTTCACCCTCACCTAACAGGTAGGTAGCCATCTTTCCAGGGAGGTGTGTTTGGAATAGGGAGGCCTGCACTACAACTCCCACCAGGACCCCTTGTCCCACAGCTGAGCAGGATGGACTACTCCCCCCACCCAGAACCATGTGGCAGCCATTGTGTGCTACACCCTCACCTAACAGGTAGGTAGCCATCTTTCCAGGGAGGTGTGTTTGGAATAGGGAGGCCTGCACTACAACTCCCACCAGGACCCCTTGTCACACAGCTGAGCAGGATGGACTACTCCCCCCACCCAGAACCATGTGGCAGCCATTGTGTGCTACACCCTCATCTAACAGGTAGGTATCCATCTTCCCAGGGAGGGCTGTTTGGGGGGTGGAGGCCTGAACTACAACTCCCACCAGCCACCCCTGTCACACCTCTCAGAAGGAGGAGCACTCCCCCCACCCAGAAGCATGTGTCAGAAAGTCCACCTAAAAATGACAACTAGACAGGTAAGCAGACAGTGCATGCACCCCACCATTCCTCAACAAAAGCATTGAGCTAATGACAACACAAGGCCTCACATCACAACAAAATACACCCCAATAAAATAGCAATTGATAGTATGCAGACAGCTAAGCGTATGTAAATGTGACAGAAACAGAACTGTGACTCAACCAAACCCATGTGTAAGCAAATCAGGGACCATATATGCACTGCACCGAATGATATCTGTAAATTCCATGGGTGCTGCACATGAAGGACCATAGTAACAATAAACGGGCATGGTCTGTTGAACAATGAAATCCAAGCACAGACCATTACAAAGGTATGCATGAGATAACAATGGTACAATGGCTAGTACATGTGCATATGTAACATCTGCCAGGAAGAGTAATCAGCAAAGATGCATCACATCAAGTTGTATAGCAGCCAGTTGTCAGATGACAACCTTTCAGTTTAATACCAAGAGCTTCACGTGGGGCATGGTATCCAATGACTTGTCACACCATGGAAAAAGATGTATGTACCTCCACATCATGTCATGACGCACATCACTGTGCAGACATACAATTTATGAAATACGTAACTGTGTGTTGCATAACATGTAAATAAGAGACATCAAACACAGCAAGCCTGATGGGTGTAAGTCAATGACTATGTACCCTCTGTTCCACAGGTGACCAACAACTGACTGCAGAGGACGACAACCTCAACCTGCAGAGCCAGTCTCCTCCGCCGGAACATGGACACTCTGATTCGGAGTTCCTGGATTCTTTGGATAAGGAGCTCCAATCCAGCCCATCTGGTGTGCCAGGGCGCAACCGGTCACATGACCCCACTGCCCCCCCCCACCCTCAGCAACAACATCAACGCTGACCCCTGCTGGAACGACCTGTGCCGCCACCACCACCACCACCACCACTACCACTACTGCCTGCAACACTCGCCCTGCCCCAGAGGATGCCCAGCCCACACCAACAACTGCGGAGGGCAGGGAGAGTAGGCATGTGCCTAGAGTGGTGAGGCAACATGTCAGTGATAGCAGGGCAGGTGGGAGGACAAGTGGGACTCCAACACCACAGAACACTGTGACCGAAGCCTTGGCTAACATCACCAGAGTTGTTGGTGCCTATGAACGCACACAGGCACAAATGGGCCAGGCCCAGGAAGATGCCCTGGAGCTCCAACGTCTGCTGAGGTCCATGGACAACCGTATGGGACAAATTGTGGACCTCATGGGCCAGTTTCTGGCGGTACAGAGGGACAGGCCAGTGCCACATACCACACCTCCACCTCCCCCCGTTGCCACGCAGGATGACAGTTCATCATCCACCCCTGCGGGCATGGAGAGGGGTGACTCCTCAGACCCCACTGGCCCAGCAGACGATGCCCCCCCTGCCAAAAGAAGAAGGGGCCATCCAAAGAAAAACTTGGGGCTCACCCGTGGCAAAGCACCTGCCAAACGCCAGTCAAAGAGCCAGCCATGATGGCAACACTCTTCACCCTGCCATTGACTTTGTACACTGTCCTTGCCCACACTGCCATGGTAATGGCATCCGTCTGTTGGACTGTGTCACCACATCAATGTGGTGCCTACTCGAATGTCTCATCTACCATCACTGCCAACTCATTGATTCACCATTCACACTTATGTAAATATCCACTTCCCTCTCACATATACCCATTGAAAATAAACAACAATAACGCACCAATGTAGTTGTGTCTGCTCCATGTTTATCACAGTATGTGCAATGTTTACCATGGTTACAATGTAACAGGAGCATGGATTCTCTGTAGGCAAGGAGAGGCAGAAGGGACCTAGCAAAACACAACAGAACAAAAGTCACTAGTCAGGTGGTGGCATCACAGCCATCACACAACACATGTCATCAACGTACTCCAATATGCACACATTACAATGTGCAACAGTACCAACATAGACATCCTGTAGCTGTGCCAAACTACCCTGTACCCAACACATAGGCAGCCAGCACTGAGTCAACAACAGGATGCAGTCACAAAGATCACATAGACCTTTACGCAAACAACTACATCAACAGACAATGGACCAGTTGTACATTGTCACTCACCTTCAAGTGAAGTAGTGGTTGATGAGCTGCTGACGCTGGTCGACACCTTCCTCCTCTCCACTATCCTCGTCACTGGACATTTGTGGGATCGCAGGTGGGGGCCTCGGCTGGTCATCATCCTCCTGGATCAGGGGGATTTGTTTCCGTAAGGCCAGGTTGTGCAGCATGCAGCATGCTACCACTATCTGACACACCTTTTTGGGTGAGTACATGAGTGCCCCTCCGGTCCTGTCCAGGCAGCGAAATCTCGATTTTATGAGACCAAAGGTTCGCTCCACCACCCGACGTGTTCTCCCATGGGCATTGTTGTAGCGGACTTCAGACGGTGTCCTAGGATTGCGTAGTGGGCTCAGCAACCAAGGTCTGTTGGAATATGCAGAGTCACCTAGGTGTGAAAAACACATACAGATTAAGTGATATGGAGATATAGAAATGGAGGAAGGTCCTTTTCTTTTCTTGCCCCAGCTTTTTGGAACAAACTGCCCTCAAACTTACGCACTATCACATATCACAACTGCTTTCGCAGGAAGTTAAAGACATGGCTGTTGGACAACTAAATTAGCAAGCTCTCAGAGCTGTCTGCAAGCGCCATGAGACTTTCGAGTGATTTGTGCGCTGAATAAATGTCCCATGATTTGATTTGATTTGATTTGATACAACTGTGGCAGAGGACAGCATGGCACACACAGCACACAACTTGACTCTGCCCACTCACACACAATCCATGCCCGCTCCGGAAGTAGATTGGCCATCAGCTGGGGCACAATGCTGTTGCGCCTGATGTAGGAATCATGTGCAGAGCCGGGAAACTTGGCACAGACATGCGATATGATCATATCGGCCTGGCACACCACCTGCACATTGATAGAATGTGAATGTTTACGGTTCCTATATATGTGTTCCCGTGCCTGTGGTGGAACCAGGCCAACATGTGTGCAGTCAATAGCACCTACAACATTAGGGATGTGACCAAGGGCATAAAAATCCGCCTTCACAGCCGCCAAAGACGCCCTCCTTGGAAAACTTATGTATCGGTCTTTGTATTGCATTATGGCCGATAGGAAATCCTGTAGCACCATGCTGAAGGTGGGCTGAGACATCCCCCCTGCAATGCCCACTGTCTCCTGGAATGACCCACTAGCCAGGAAATGCAGTGCCGCCATCACCTACGATTCAGTTGTTAATGCTGTTGGGTATGTCCTGCCAGCCCGCAGGTGTGGCTTCAACATGGCACACAGGTCTTGGATGTTTGTGCGGTCCAGACGGAATCTGCGTATTACGTCATCATCCTCAATGTTAGTCAGCAGGGTGACTGGACGATACACATTAGGTCGCCTCCTAGGTGAGATGAAAGGGGACACGTCATTGCAACAGAACATGAGATGTGCACAAATCCGTAGCTTCTGATTGACACAGCGCAAACATTGACTGGCATCACAATGCAGCATACAGTGCAAGTCAAATGTCATGACACCTTGAGAAAACATTGTTGTACAATTGTTCAGTATTCGCACAGTGAGAACAACCAACATGGAAACTGTCTCTGTGAATGCTAATAGTCACATTTCAAACTCTTGTGTAAACAGCCCTGACAGTATATGATACAGGACATGTGTGAAACAGAAACACTGCTGGCTTCCAAGTGGCTGCTGTACCTGCCACACATTCTTGTGCAAACATGACAGGGGACACATTAACGACACAATTTGTCTAGTTCTGAAGGACTCATTATGGAATTTCAGCCACTTCAAATCCACACAAGTTTAGAGACATTCACATACATATTCACAAGCCTGTGCTAATATCCACTGCCATCAGTAGACATGCCATACATGCTGGTAATCACAATTCAAAGTCAGTCAATGACTAATAATGAAAAGCATTTGCAGATTCTGTGTCGCCGTGGATCAAGACACAATGACACCACTGCACAATATCATCAACAAGCAGACAGATTGTCAATGTGGCACACAAAAAGTGGATAAGGTACGTGATCCAAAAGGACTGCAGACAAACGTTAATCTGCACTTAAGTTTATTTATTTATTTATTTTATTTATTTTATTTTAAAAGTTTTATATAGCGCTGGCTGGACCCAAGGGTATCAGAGCGCTTTACAAGGTTCGCAAGAGTAGATATGAAAATAATAAAATACAATGAGGTTGCATTCAAATCAAATTAAAAACAATTGATGTAAACTGATTTAGAGAACAGAATTACAGCAGATTGAGATAATCAGTAGCAAGTTAAGAGAAAAGGGGTATTCGAGGAGCCAGGGGGAAAGAGAAAGCGGGGTGCAGGATGTAGGAGAGTGGGGAGGCTGTGAGGGGGGGATTAGGGAGATACTGGATAAATCAAGCCGGGCCTAAGAGAGGAATAAGATATAGAGGGCAGGAAAAGTGAGCAGTGGAAAGGGGCTGGAGAAAGAGCATCGTGAGGTCAGAAGGGGGAGTCCTAAAGCAGTAGGAGGCTGGGATGTGCCCAGGGAAGGGGTTAAGGGCCCCAACATTTTTCAAGAAGGTGAAGTTTGAGGTCTTTTTTGAAGCTGAAGTAGGAGGGGTTGCAACGAAGTTCTTTAGGGAGAGCATTCCAGATGGTCGGCGCATTTCCAGAGAAGGAGCGTGATTGGGTAGATTTCTTGTTTAATAGAGGAGGGACGAGAACGAGTGAGTTAGAGCTCCTCAGTGTTCGAGAGCAGCCCGCTTTGAGCAGTTTGTCTGCGAGGTACAGAGGGGTGTGTTGATGCAGGGCTTTGTGTGTAATGCAGGCGGTCTTGTAGGTAGATCTGCCTTCAATAGGGAGCCAGTTGAGGGCTTTAAGGGTAGGGAGATGTGGTCGAACCGTTTGAGGTCGGTAATGAGTCTAGCAGCAAGGTTAAGAACAGATTTGATTGGGGCTAGGTGGACTTTGGGTGTTCCAGAGAGAATTGCGTTACCATAGTCGATTTTAGACAGGACCAGTGATTGGACAGCTGACCTAAAGTCTTCAGCCGGAATGAAGGGTTTTAATTTCTTGAGGTGAAAGAGAGTGAAGAGAGCACTTTTGGCTGAGTTTTTTATGTGGGAGTTGAGAGAGAGGTTCTGGTCGATGTTAATTCCTAGGGATTTGACTGAGTTGGATAAGGTGAGAGAGCAGTTGAGCGCAGTAAGGTCAGAAATCCAGGCTTGGATAGGGAGCGGGCTGTTTTTGGGGAGAAAAGAATGATTTCAGTTTTTTTAGGGTTAAGTTTGAGGTGGTTATAGTGGAACCAGGATTGGATCTTGGTCAGGGTGTCATTGAGGTGTAGAATGTCAGCGTGGGATTGAATCTTATGATAAAGTTGAGTGTCATCAGCGTAGAGGTGATACTTTATTCCCGCAAGCTTAAGAATAAGGGTGAGGGGTTCCATAAAGAGGTTGAAAAGAGAGGGGGAGAGAATAGACCCTTGAGGGACACCCAGTGAGACAGGCATGGGTTTAGAAAAGCAGTCATGAATTTTGATTTGCTGGGTTCTGTGATGAAAGAAGGAGGAGAACCATTTAAGCACTGATCCGTTGAGGCCGAAACGATCTTTAAGAGTGTTGAGTAACATAGAGTGATTCACAGTATCAAAAGCTGAGGAGAGATCAAGGAGAATGAGAAGGGAGGATTCGCCCTTGTCAAGGGAGTGATGAATGTCGTCAATTATATTGAGCATGGATGTTTCTGTACTACATCCTTTTCTGAAACCTGATTGAAAAGAGTCCAACAGATTGAATGTGTCGATGTGTGAGTTGCACTATGACATGCAGTATGAAGGTAGCACTGCCCAAACACACAACTGAAGTACAACAGTTGCCATTGAGCTAATCATCCAGCTGCTTGGAGACACAACAGTGCCACAAAAACAACCTTCAATACCACCAGGACAAACCCACACCAGTATACCTACAAGTAAGCGCATGAATATACTGAGTACATAACAAAAACACAACAGCCTCATACACATAACACCAGCGAATGTCATTGCACAACACAGGTACTAAAGGACAAACATCAAAAGCATCCTGAGCCACATTCCCCACAGGCTGTCAGGACCAACACAGCGGACTATCAACATCCCTCCGCAGACAAAGATGCTGGCTGTGCATCACTTGTTGGCCTCTGGTACCTTCAAAACAACAAAAGTTAGAGTTGGATGAGTGTCACAGCCAGCCCTATCAAGGTATATCTCACCTGTCTTGGATGCCATCATTAGCTAGATTCAACAGCACCTTCAGTTCACCCACACTGCGCAGGAACAGCTTGTGCCCCAGAAAGGCTACTACGCCATAGCAGGCTTATCCACTCGTGTTGGTTTAAAATCACTGGACACGTGTCCTACTTGTGCACCCTGCCAACACTGCACACAATTACTGCAAATGAAAGCACACACATTACATCAATGTGCAGCCAATTGTGGCACACCGTCTACTGTTCACAGATGCCATATCAAAGTTACCAGTCAGTGAGCACCATCACCACTTTTGGCTACAGTCCATCATCCAAGCCAACAATCTTTATGTGAACAAGGTCAATGCACCTGTCCTTGGTGAGTACCAACGTAACACACCACACACATCAAATCCACTATCAACATACTCACAACTGTGGAAATATACATGTAACAAAATCACATATGACAGGCCGAACAACATGAGCACATACCAGACACAATGACACAAGTAATGGTGATAACATTTGGCAGATATGGAGACAAAACATACCCAAAGGCATAGATACAAGTGAAAAATAATAAGGATGTACAGAATGCCAAGTGTGCCGGTGATGTAATTAACATCCTTGAGTATGTAGAGCACACACATGTCCATGTGGACATATACTGTTGGATTTGCTACTGTGAACAATAACATTACATGAAGGCTGTAATAGGTGTTACCAAACAGACAACAGTGTGACATATGTGGTGAGTAATGAAAATAATGCTAAAAGGTTTGTAAAATCATGTAATGTATTGTGACATATTGTGTGAGATATGAATATGTGTGTAAATATTGGGATCAGATATGAAATTGGGGGTAAGTTTTTGGTGTCAGATATGAAATTGGGGCTACAATGTGGTGACATATGAAATTGGGGATAAATTTGGGGGTCAGATATGAAATCGGGGCTAAAATGTGGTGACATATATGACATTGGGGCTAAATTTTGTTGACAGATATGAAAATGTGTGTAAATGTGGGCTCAGATATGAAATTGTGTAGAAGTAATGTGCCCCATTAGTTCTTTCAGTTTGGCATTTGTTGTTAGATATGAAGTTAAGGCTGTCATTACTAACTATAGCCCATTTAAATTACATCCAGTGCCATGATATTTTGTAAGTGACCACTGTTCGAAGTACAGATATGACCCATGACATTGACACAGCACGATGTGTCCATTGGTGCCTTAAACGTGCTCAAACAACACTATCACGCCCATAGTCAACAATGTCATGCTGCACCCTCGCTGTAGCGAGCACCTGGCACCAGCGGTGTGTCACCGCCAATGGCCCAAGATACACTCACCGTAGTGATAGGCATATACACATGATCAAATTTATTTTATTTTATTTATTTTATTTAAAGAGTTTTATATAGCGCTGGCTAGACCCGAAGGTATCAGAGCGCTTTACATAAGGTCAGCAAAGTTACAACAATAATAACAATTTACGTTACATCAAAATATATGAGACACATTAACAGGAGAGAAGGAGAGATCAGTAGAGAGGGAAGGGGGAGAGGGGGAGTGAGAGTGAGAGGACGAGGGGGAGGAAGGAATAAGAGACAGAGGTAAAGTCAGCCCAAAGACCGAATGGGTAGGTGACGGCCAGTGAGGTCGTCCGAGGCCAGTCTCCCCTATAGCTCTCAAGGAAGCCACCAAACATGTATCGGTCATACCGCTGTATAGAAAGGAGAACAAGGCAAAAGCAGAACGGCATGAATACAATGAGGGGGAGGGCGGGTGAGACAGGGAGAAGGGGAGAAAAACTGTGCCCAAGGTCCGGTTGGGCAGGTGACGGTCAGGGGGTGAACCAAGTCCTATCTCCTCATTAGCTGAACAGAGCAGCTCCACCGGGCGTCGGACATAATCCTCGGACTCCGCTGTCCAGAAAGAGGTCATGTGTCCTCAGGGAATGACAGAGTAGTGCGGGAGGCGGGTGGGGGAGGGAGGCGATGGTCAAAAAGAGATCTAGAAGTCTTCTTGAGGGAATGTCAGAGTAGTGCGGGGGGCGGGTGGGGGAGGGAGGCCATGGTCAAAAAGAGATCTAGAAGTCCTCTTGAGGTCAGGCATAGTCCAGGAAGGGATGAGTAGGTAAAAGTTCAGCAAGGGGGAAGGAGTCCCCAGTGTCGGCCATGTTGGGGTCAGGCATCCTGGGACCCTTTTCCAAACCGAGAGTAAGCCAAGTACGCCAGAGCTTTGTGGGGAGGGAAGGGTCGGACTCACGCCCGGTGTCCCTAGGCTCTCGAGGTGTGCGCAGACCCTGAAAGGGCGCTGGGGCACATCACCCATTATGGTGGGCAGCGCTGTGGGAGCCGCCATTTGCCTCTCGCAGGGGGGGAAGGGGGGCCGCTCACCTCGATCTTCAGCAAGCAGAAGTCTCTAGGCTCAGGGCAAACCAACCGGTATGTCTGCTGCGGCCAAGGGATGTTTTCCACGCGCAGCGGACGGGCCACACAGCTCCGGTATTTCAAAAACTGGTCCGTTCCATCCTAGGCGCCATCTTGAGGCAATATCGTCGGGCAGGTTATTTGCCGAAATCCCGATGTTGCAGCTTCTGTTTTGTACGGCGGCCCTCAAATGGCGGTTGGCATGTCCCGCCACACAAATCACGGTCACTCATAGCAATGCATGCCACCCATATCACGGAAACTACCGCCTGGCACCAGCGGTGTGTCACCGCCATGGCCCAAGACACCATAGCGGGATTGATAGGCATATACACATGGCTAATGGCGGTTGGCATGCTCCAACACCCAGATCCAGGTCACTCATAGCAATGCATGTGCCCGGAATCGCGGTAGCTACCGCCTGGCACCAGCGGTGTGTCACCGCCATGGCCCATGCATTGACAGCCAATGGGAAGCGCAATCGCGGTAGCCTGATGCAATTTTGAAAATCATTGTAGGCGTGCTCCGCCACCGCGGGCCGGTCATTGGATGCACTTGAAAGATGCACCACCGCGGTACCGCGCGCCTGTCCCCTGCGGTGTGTCACCGCCATGGACCATGCCCTTCCAGCCAATGGGTAGCGCAATCGCGGTGGCCTGATGCAAGTTTGAAAATCGCGGTAGGCGTGCTCCGCCACCGCGGTAGGCGTGCTCCGCCACCGCGGAGGCGGTCATTGAATGTATTTGAATGAGGCAGACCTGGAACACCAATTGCAGCAGCTTAGAACCACAGAAACGAGCCCTGGGGGCTATATATGTGTGTGAGAGAGCCACACATTTCCACAGCTCACTGAGCCTGCTGCCTGAGACCCCTCACCTGCTGCTGCCTCCAGGGACTGTTGCCTGAGACCCCTCACCTGCTGCTGGCTGCAGGGACTGCTGCCTGAGACCCCTCACCTGCTGCTGCCTCCAGGGACTGCTGCCTGAGACCCCTCACCACCAACTGCCGCTGCTGCTGTCTCCTGCCCACAGTGATGGCGAGGACTGAGAAGATCCGTGCCACTCCCTTCACCACCGAGGAGCTGGAGGTCCTGGTGGACGAGGTGCTCACCCAGTATCCAAGGCTATATGGTGCGCCAAATGTCGTGGTAAGTATCTCAGAGTGTGAGTGAGAGTGCAGGGGGGGCACACATGAAGTTGATCTGCTGCAGTATGTGCGTGAGAGTGTGGGGTTGGGTCATGCACTGCCTAGCATGCTGTTGCCAGGGGGAAGGTGGGTTTAGCCTATCAACACGTTTCCCTGCCTGCACATCCAGATGTGAGGGAAATGTAATGTCTTGTCAGACATACAGTGAGGCTGCAACTTTTCAATTTAGGAGTCAGGACAGTGATTGCCAGTCTAAATGTCTGTGTGTGTCCCTGATGTCCTTCACAGGCCCATCTGTGGCCTTAGCTAGGGTTGTTGTCCAGAGGGTAGTGAGGGAATTGTTTCTGACTCAATATGTGCCTCATCTCAAGTTCTGCACTATGCTCAGGACCTCAATCCCTCAGGGTGACACTCTTGTTGGTCATTCACCTATGACACTGTACATTCCAACATTATTGTGCCCAGACCCTTCCATCACCACCAGCATGTGCACATACTCGCATGTGTTGGCACTGTTTGTGTTTCCAAATAGTCCCCCCATTTAAAATATCAGATGCCCCACGTTGGACCTCTGTGTGACCCGAACTGGCCTGCACATTCACCGCCCAATCTGACAGTGACACAACACTGAATGTACAGAGTGTCAAATCTGTGCTTTTCCTCTTGACTCTCCATCAATGAGCCATTACAGACATGTAGATTGCACACGACAGGCCTTGTGATGAGGGTTTGCATTTGTGAGGTCATGTCCCTCCATGTGACCTCCATGACACAGTGTGGCAGTTTAAGGGCAAGTGCTTTGAGGGCTGCGCAGTGTTGGGCACAGTGACTATTCACAGTGACATATGTAGTAATGTCCTGCATGTCTTGGTATTCCCAAAAATTTGCAGTAGATGTGGTCAGCATACACATTTTGCTCTCTGCTGGCATCCTGCATGGCTATGAGATGGGCATGTACTGTGTCCACCCTCATACCTGCATGCATTAATGTGTGTTCCCCACATGATGATGTTTGAATGTCGCAGATTTATTGTCTCTGCTAAAGTTATGGCTGAAGTTGGGATGAGTCAGTGTCATGCTCCTGCCCTGGGAAATGGTGGTAGGTTACACTGATTATTGCACCCTCTTGTCTCCCATGTCTGCAGCTCAAAGTCAACCAGCGCAAGGCCGTGTGGAGGGCCATTGCATGCAAGGTGCGTGCTCTGGGTGTCTCCAAACGACGGCACTCCCACTGTCACAAGAGGTAGGATGACATCTGCTGGCTGAGCAGGAACGTGGCCGAGATGACACTGGGGCTGATCCCTCGGGCCGGCAGGTTGGCGCGGTGCAGCATGACACCACTAATGGCACGCATTTTAGCTGTGACGCAGCCTGAACTGGATGCACGTCTGAAGGGGCATCAGCAGCAAGCTGGTGGTGAGTATTCTGTGAGTGTGACTTTGGGTGTTGTTTGGCTGCATGTGCTCCAAGCCTGGGCCAGTGCAGGGCTGTGATGTTGCTAGTGTGATGCAATGGCGTGTAAGTAGCCGCGGTGTTGGGTGCAGTTGTCATGCATTCCCCCTACATGTACCTTCCCATGTCATTGGTGTAATGGCCCTTGACTTCGCATTTGTAGTTGTGGCCTTCTGGTATCATCTTCATTGGGGTAGTCACGGACATCCCATGTCAGGGTCCGGCAGAGTGCATAATCTGAGTGTGCCATCATCAATGTGTGCATTGCCTGACGTCAGATTTGTGCTGGCTACACATCTAACACCAATGTGCAACTGTAGTTGTGCCCCAAGATACGACATGGTGGATGGCATGTGCTCATGGCCATTGTGGGCGTATATGTTGGAGTCTGTCTCTGTGTTGGACACTTCTGCTGGCTCAAGATGTGACAGTGGCAACATGTTGTGAGTAGAATCTTTTACCCCCTCAGGGCCCTAGGTGTGCACAGAGGGATATGTGTGTCTGGTTAGACGGAGCCACCAACAGGCTAATTGGCTGTGTGTTCATCACATGGGTGAATAATTGCATTATGCCACGGTAATTTCGATGTTTGGATTGAGGTTGCACAATGTTACTGCCCAGGGTGTTGTCCAACATGGATGATTGTTCATCATTAGTGATGCTTTCCTTGCAGATATTTGTAATCTTGATGCCAATGTACTGATCCTACCTCTCTCTCTCTCTCATGCAGCATCTCACATGGGCACGGAAGGACAGGGGACAAACACCAGTGGTGAGGCATCAAGCACAAGTGCTGCATACCAGCATAGTGACACGGATGTCACCAGCGCATCAGAGGGGGGCCGTAGTTTTCTAGAGGAGTCACAGCCAGAGACGCAGACCTCTACGTCATCTAACGACAGCAGTGACGCATCTATGTTTTCGGCCACAGGAAACGGGGACTCTGCCTCCTCGTCCACCACACAGTTGTTCAGTGCCCACCCTCCCTGCTACTCCCACTGTTGCTGCCCGTGTTCGCACCACAAAAAAGGGAAGAGTGTCCTTCATCCCAGGCACCGCTGCCCCTGCCCCTGTCCCCCCTGCTGCCATCAGTGCTGAGTCTGTGGACCTTTTGCGCCAGCTGTGTGGGTCAGACAGCTCTCCTCAATGCCTTCCTGGACCATGACAAAAAATTGGCACAGGTGGTGGCTTGCATGGAGGGCGTTCATTCCGACGTGGGTGGGCTACACCGGACTGTACAGTCTCTGTCCTCTGCAGTGACAGCAGCCATTCAACTTGCCCAATCCCATAGTCCTGCTCCAGTCCCTAGGCCCACCACCCTGCCAGTGGCCACATCTGATGATAGTGACCACACACCCCAGACATCAAGGGAAAGATACGGCCCACGCAGCACACGGCAGCAGCAGCCCAAGCAGTCCAGGGCGCAGACACCATCCCCACAGAAAGGTAAACCCACACCAGAGCGCAGAGGCAAAAGCCCTTCAGGCCACACCCAGGGCAGGGATGGCAAGAAGCAGGCCTCAGGCTCACATGCCTCAGAGGCATCCCCAGCCAAGGACTCACCTGTCCCAAAAGTGTCTCGCATAGACAAGCACACAGTTTCCGTGCCCAGTGACAAACAGGTACCTGCTAAGGGTACACGTAAGAAGAGCTCCAAGGCAAGTTCACCCACAACAGCAACTTCCATCCAGAGCCCTGTGAAGCAGGGAAAGGAGGCCACTGTAGGGGGGACACCTGGTAAACAGTTGATGCAGGGGCAGAGGCAATCCGGGGCCAAGCGTCCTGCTGAATCCAGCACGTCCCCAGAGGGGGGACCAGCATCTGCACATGATCCTGCTTTTGTGACGAGTGTGCCTGTTGTATACACCCCACTTGGCATTAATGCCAGGACAGTGAAGCCATATCAAATCCCCAAGAAGCGGAAGGGCACCCCTCCAGATTCTCCCACACACACTGGGTCTCATGCAAGCATGAGTCCACCTCCATGTGCCACCACCCCACCTGGTCCTAGCAGCCCTCAGGCTTCCCAAACCACTGATGGCTCTACCACACCTGGACCTAGCAGCCCTCAGGCTTCCCAGACCACTGATGGCTCTACCCCAGCTGGGCCTCTCTCTCCCCGAGCCAGTACCCCAACTGGCCCCGACAGACAGCCACCTCCCAGTCATACTGCCAGCCAAGTCTGAGTGTTAGTCCCCCTCACACACATGTCTCTTCCACAGTGGTGCCATGGACTGCCCATTTTTGACACCCTGAGTGTGTTGCTGACCATGGCAGGGTACAGTACCACCCATTCCCAGTGCTGGATATCATGTACTCACTCTGCAATTTTTACTGGCCCTTGGCCTTGTTGTTGACTGTTGTTCTAGACTTGCCTGTGCAGCTTCTCATGTACCTCACCTGCACTGTGTCCTGGCCACTGGCCTTGTTGTTGACTGATGTTCTAGACTTGCCTGTGCAGCTTCTCATGTACCTCACCTGCACTGTGTCCTGGCCACTGGCCTTGTTGTTGACTGATGTTCTAGACTTGCCTGTGCAGCTTCTCATGTACCTCACCTGCACTGTGTCCTGGCCACTGGCCTTGTTGTTGACTGATGTTTGCCAGACTTGCCTGTGCAGCTTCTCACGTACCTCACCTGTACTGTGTCCTGGCCACTGGCTTTGCTGGTTGACTGATGTTCTAGCCACTTGCCTGTGCAGGATCTCATGTACCTCATCTGCACTTTGGACTGGTCACTGGCCTTGCTGTTCACTGCTGTTTGCCCCTTGCCTGTGCAGGATCTCATGTACCTCATCTGCACTTTGGACTGGTCACTGGCCTTGCTGTTCACTGCTGTTTGCCCCTTGCCTGTGCAGCGATCTCATGTACCTCACTGCACTGGACTGGTCACTGGCTTGCTGTTCACTGCTGTTTGCCTGCCAGTGCATCTCATGTCCTAAGCTGCACTATGACTGGTCACTGGCTTGCTGTCACTATGTTTGCTTGCCTGTGCAGCATCTCATGTACCTCATCTGCACTGTGACTGGTCACTGGCCTTGCAGATGACTGCTGTTGACCCTTGCCTGTGCAGGTCTCATGTACCTCAGTCAACAACTAGGCCAGTGGCCAGTGACACTAGTACAGTTGACTGGTACGTGAGAAGCTGCACTGTGCAGGTCTCATGAACATCAGTCAACAACTAAGGCCAGTGGCCATGGCCACTGTTGCAGAGTGAGGTACATGAGAGCTGCACAGTGCAGCTTCTAGAACATCAGTCAACAACATGGCCAGTGGCCAGGACTCAGTGCAGGTGATGTACATGAGAAGCTGCACTGGCAAGCTCTAGAACATCAGTCAACAACAAGGCCAGTGGCCAGGACACTAGTGCCAGTGTGCAGGATCTCATGTAAGCTGCATCTGGCACTTTGGACTGGTCACTGGCCTTGCTGTTCACTGCTGTTTGCCCCTTGCCTGTGCAGGATCTCATGTACCTCATCTGCACTTTGCACTGGCCACTGGCCTTGCTCTTGTCTAAATTTTGCTGCATAACTGTGTAAAATGTAAATTTTAAAAAATGTACTCCTGTTGTCTGCCTTGTCAGTGTCCTTGCTAAATAAAGGGTTACTGTGTGGGTATGGTTTACTGTGACACATGCTCTATATGCCACTTCAACATTGCCAATGTCTTGTTTCCTCTGATCATGTTGTTTCAACTTTGGTGTCCCAGACTTGTGCATCTGTGTGTGTTGGCTTAGATGTAGGTGTGTTTGCTGTGGACTGTTTAACTTCCTGGGTGTGTTGTTGTCTGTGTTATGTTTAGATTGCTGTTGTGTGTGTTCATGGTGTGTCACTCATCTCTGTTTGTAACTGGTATGTCTGAAGTGCACACACTGCTTAGTGTGCATGCAGTGCTGTGCGTGTATGTTGCCTTGTCCTTGCCTGGTGTGCACCCCCTGATGTTTAGCTGTTGTAGCATATTGATATCTTTGCATGTGCATGTGTTGTGTCTGATGTGGCTGTGTGCAGTGTTTGTGTTGTGTTGTCTCATGCAGTTGACAGATGCTCTGTGTGTGGTGTTCTATTTGCCTGTCAGTGTGTGTGTTTTGTTGTTGTGTTTGATTCAGATGTGTGTTGCCATTGTGGTGTGCCTTACTTGTGTGTCTGTCACATGAACTGAGGTCTATTGTAGTTCCCGTGCTTGTTTTAGGTGCATCCTTGGTGTTTTCTCCTCTCATATTTGATGTGTCTCTTGTCATTCTTGTGCATGTGCAGGCATGTGGTACACTATGACACCATTTTGAGTTGATGGGTGGTGTGGTATGTCTGTCTGTGTGTCATTGTAGGCCCATTTCTCCCTGTTTGTCTCCATTATTGTTTTGTGTGGATGCACTTCTTATATGTGTTGTGGTATGTTGTCTGTGCATTTTTCCTGACTAATGAAGTTGTGTACTCCTGTTGTGTCTGTGCTCCCATTGAATGTCCACTGTTTAACTGCACAGGTCTTGTCTGTTATTGTAGTAGTTCTGTGTGTGTGTTTTGATTGTGTTCTGTGTTTGACTGTTGTTTTTGTGCGTACAGTGGTTCTGCTATACCTGTGTGTGTGTGATGTTTCTGGATACCCCCCAGGGGGGGTGTTTGCTTGTCAGTGTATTGACTGGACATTATTGGCAAGCTTCTGTGTGTTTGTCACTGGTGTTGTGTGCTGCAGGTGTGATGGGTGTGGGGGTTGTGTGAAGGTTCATACTTGTGTTTGACAGTCATGGAGTGTTGCAATGGGCCCTGTGTGTTGTGCTGCTGACATACTCCTGTGATGTATTTGGATACATATGTGTGGCTGAACAGTGTTAGACTTCATACCCTTCCTTTCATCCCTGTGCCTATACATGGGTTGCCTTGCTGTCTCCCTGAGTTGTTGCAGTGAGGTGACTGTGGTTTGACTTCACTCACTGTGACTGCCATGTGTGATTTGTTGGTCTGGGGTTGTTGTTATATGTTCCTTCCCTTGCATGTGATGTACACATGCTTGGTGTTCAGCTCCTTGCCATTCCATTTGTGTGCACCTCACTTTAGGTTTCCTATTTCCGAAAATTTAAGACCAATATCTCTACTTCCCTATGTAGCTAAAATTGCGGAGAAACATCTGAATGGCCATCTCTCAAAGTTTTTGGAAGAGAGGCGGGTTCTTCATGACACCCAGTCCGGCTTTAGGCCTATGCATGGTACGGAGTCCGCTCTCCTGCTGGCAGCCGAAGTGTTGAGGGCTGCGGCTGATGAAGGTAGGACTGCGGCCTTGATTCTGCTGGACCTAAGCGCCGCGTTCGACACGGTGTCCCACGGCCTCCTACTTGAGAGGCTAAGGGAAGTCGGGGTCGGAGGTGTCACGTGGATTTGGTTGAAGAATTTTCTGGAAAACAGATGTTTCCAGGTCCTGCAACATCCTTTCAGTTCCAGAACTTGTCCTCTAAACCAGGGGGTGCCGCAGGGTTCGGCTCTCAGCCCAACCCTGTTTAACATATATATGCGCCCACTTGCAGATATTGTTCTGAAACATGGAATTCAGCTGGTGTCATATGCTGATGACACTCAGCTTGTTGTGACCCTGGAACAGAAGGAACCTGAAAGGGCTGCCGATTTCAGAACCTGCCTGGGGGAACTCATGGACTGGATGAGACTGAGCTGTCTCCAGTTAAATGCAGGGAAGACAGAGGTGATGGTGGTTGGGAAACGGCCCTCTCTCTGGTCGCAGCATTGGTGGCCAGAAGCTCTAGGAACTAGTCCAGTGCCGAAAGCCAAGGTGAAAAATCTGGGAGTGTGGTTCGACGAAAATCTCTCCTTCTCCTCGCAAATATCGGCTGTGGCTGGGACTTGTTTTGGCATTCTGAAGTTGATACGTAAGATCTTGGACCTTCTCCCCTGGATGCTAAAAGAACTATTGTTCAGGCGTTGGTCACGTCTCGCCTTGACTATTGCAATGTCTTGTATCTAGGGGTGACTGCCAAAAATCTTAACATCTTGCAGAAGGTCCAAAATGCCGCAGCCCGGCTTATCCTGAATGTACCTAGGAGGGCGTCGGTGGGAGAAGCTTTGAAGGAACTGCATTGGCTCCCTATCCGGGCCAGAGTTACCTTTAAGGCTTTATGTGTGAGTCACAGGATCCTTGGCGAAAGGGGGCCGCGTTTCTTACGGCCTCTCCTGACAGTCCACCAGCCTGCTCGTAATCTGAGATCATCGGGCAGTGCAAGATTGACTGTGCCCAGGGTGCGGAAGGCGCGGATAGGCGGAAGATCCTTTGGTTTCTTGGCGGCTAAGGCTTGGAATGAGCTCCCAGTGGATCTGAGGACAGTTGAGTCGGAGTCTCTGTTCCGCAAGAAATTGAAAACTTGGCTCTTCCGTCTCCCCCCGGGAGGGCTAAAGTGGTAAGGTGCCATCTTGTGTGGATGTCGCGTTCACTGGGGGGCAGCTTGGGAGGGTTGCTTGGGTCCAGCTATGTCCTAGCGCGGGGACACTCCGGTTGGAGTAACCATTGCGCTCTATAAGCTTCCTAATAATAATAATAATATTTGTTGTCCTCCATTGCTGCTGGCATGTGGTCGGTGTTTGTTGATGTGTGTAAGTGTGGGGTATGTCTGTGTGACTTGGCAGGCTGTGTGTCCATTTGAGTGTTTGTTCATTATCTGTGTGTGTTTATTTTGTGCTTGGACTCAGTTTACTTGCCATAAGTGTGGTGTTGTTGTGGTGTGTGGGTTCCCCTGGCCCTGTGCTTCTACGCTGTGTGTTACTCTGCAGCCACACCTGATGAGGCTGTCTCCCTAGTTGTTTGTTGTGTGGTGCAGTGTGTGTGTTCACCTGGCTGGTTATTGGGCATGTGGGAGCACAGGAGGGTCACGTGGCATGTCCCTTCATGTTGTGGGTGGGCCTAGTGTGTGGAGTGTGGAGGTGTTGCCCTGTGTACTTTGTGCATTGCCCATGCCTTGCGCTGGCCCTGCCTACTACATTGTGCGCATTTTTTAACCCGGATTCACCGCTGCGGTCATGTGAACTGAACTTTATTTCAAGATCGCGGACATGGTGACCTGGATGAGGAGGGGTGAACTAGTGGCAGGTAGGACATGTGTGGCTACAACTGTGGTTGTGTTCCTGTCCCCACCAGGGTGTCTGGTGGGGACAGGAACCTTACATCAGCCATGGAGTTGGGGGTTGTGTTTGTGTGCAGAGTTGTGTGATCGCGTACCTGCGGCGGCGTCCGCCACGGTCCATGGCTTGCTGGAGGTGTTTCATGTACAGCGCCGGGAAGACGTGTAGTGCCGGGTCCATGGCGGTCAGCTCCGTTATTCACTTTTGCGCTCCGCTGTGGTGCTTCCGCCTGCTCAGATTGGCCGGTTTCTCCGCTGCGGTGTGCCTGGCTGTTTGGCGCATCCTAATTTGTACGGCGGGAGGGACGTCATTCCTCACGGCGGTGGCTCTCGATTGGTTAACTCCGCCGCGGTGGCGGGCGCGTTTTGATAATGGTTCACGTCGCACCGCGGCGGTCGGAAAATGGGCTGTGTTTGACCATTGTAATATGGCGGACGTGTGCACCGCTGCACGCAACCGGAAATCAGCGTTTTCTCCCACCGCCAGCATCGCGGAGGTACATCCGCCAGTCATCGTAATGGGCCCCTAAGTGTAGATTTTTGTAAGTGTCTCCATAGGCACTGATTGAAATGGTAGTAACATCCTTGGATTGATGTATGTGGGTATGTTTTAAGTGTAGCGTTTATCATAGCTTGTTCAAAATCTATAATTATTTTCTCAGAAAAATAATTATTTGTCTCTTGTTTTATTTTATTTAGGATTTCTATATATGTTGAATTTTGCTTATTGGGAAGCAAGGTGTAAATAAAGGGAATGTTAGTATTTTGATGTAGGCCATGGATAGTATATACTTGGAAGAATGGTTTGGGACAGATTTTGAAGGTCCCATCCATCATCCATGTTTGAGCTTGTTGAAGTTTTATTAAATTGTTTGCAGTAGCAAACATAATTATTCTCTTTTCTTTGCTTTTATTATCATAGAGAATAAAGGGTTCCTCATTGTAAGTAATAGCTAATTCTGGGGGAATTATCACCTCTTCAAAGGTTTTAGGGTAGGTGTGGTAGTGGTTGTAGCCTTTTTAGTGCGAGCTATTGTTCTTTTTAATGAAGCAATGGACGGCATTTGTCCAGTTGCTTCTTTTGGTACCGTAGGCAGCAGTTCTTTAAGGATTGTACTGGTAGGTAATTGTGAGCTTGTGCTTGCCTCTTTAATATTATCAAGTGCATTCCTAACTTCAATTTCTGTAATATTAGGAGGGTGATTATGTTCCCTTGTGTACATTACAGTTGTTTCCCTGGTAGTTGCACGACCATAACATTTATTAGAGTAACATTTAGAACATTTCCAATTGACTTTTAGACCAGTTTGTTTTTCCTGGGTGTAGACATACCCCATATAACATAATAACATTTTTCCTTTTTGAGATGTTATAAATTGGGCGCCTTCTGTCATTTTGATGTGGTAAAATCAATAACAAATGCATATAAAAATTATTAAAAATAATATTATATTTGTTAATGATTATATAAATACATTTTTTCACAATATACTTACAAAGTTTGCTTTTTGATCTTTATAAATGGTGGCTTGAATTTTTTCTTGGTTGAAGCTTTTAAAGTGGTTGGTTTTCCTGTAAAAATTGAAAACAGACTTTAATATTTATTTGAAATATTTTGTACATGGGGTGGGTTGGGTGTTTGGGATGGACTTTGGGTTTGGATGGATGTTTTACAGGTTTTTAAATGCGATTTGAACAATACTTACTTTATTAGGTCGATGGTTTTAGAATGTTCTTTGTTATTTTACTGTTGTATTTGGATTTCTTTGTAGTGGAAATATAAATAGAAAAAATATATATATTAGTCATTTGAGTACGAAAGTGAATATTATTGCAATATTAGTTTAACTGTTATTTTATAAATGTTAATTTACTTACTTTTAGGAAATAGATACAGGTTTTGGTTTGATGAAGTTCTTGCTTCTGGCAGCAATCCAGCAGAGTTTCGCCTTCTTTGTTCTTTTTGGTGTGATGTGTACAATAAAAGTAAGATTTGTTGGTTTATATAGGGTTTATTTAATTGTTTGCTTAATTTTATTGGTTGGTTTTAATATTGTGTCTTTTTATTGGTTAATTTATTAATGTTTTAATTGTTTTGGAAGTTGGTTTCCTTATATGGAAAACGCTAATTAAGAGTTAGTTATTTTTTTTTTGTTTCTCTTTACGTTTAGATTTTTTGTATTGTGTGTTATAATATATATGAAATGTTAAAAAGTGAATTTATATCATGTAAGTTTCTATTTATAATTGTTGTTTATGGTGTGTTTATTAATTTTTACTTATGTGTTAATACTTAGAGAAAAAATGTGTTTAATTTTATTTGATATGCAATGTATGTTTATGTGTTTATTTATATTTATTGTGTTTTATTTTGTGTATTTTCTCTATTTTAGCATTGTCGATAATTATAAAAATACGATATTTTTGCTGTCGATATGTGTGTAATCGATATTTTGGACATTTTGTATGTATTTAAACATTGTTCGATATTTTAGATAACGATATGAATGTGTACAATATTTTTGATGTCGATAATTTTTTATGACGATATTGTGGTTTCGATAATAGTGTATTTTTTTTATAAGTAAGTATATAATGTCGATATTATTGTCAACGATATTTTTGTGTCGAGAAAAATGTAGGTCGCTAATGTGTCTTGCGATATTATGTCAGTGATTTATTCTGTAACCCTGTGCACTGATAAAGTTGATTAGAGTGGGCCTCAAGAAACCAGTTCAGTTCATGCTCATGTTTAAAATCTAACATGTAATTCATATTTAACCTTCAATGCAGAATGCATTTGCTTGCATTTTGTTTACACTGCAGGTATTGACAAAGCCTCATTAGTTAGCATAGAACGGTTTTACTTTCATTAGATAGCAAGGTATGAGAAGATGACATTGGCATTGAGAAGCGCGGTAACGAGCAAGGAGGCGAGTTCTCATGGGAAAGGAGAGGAATGACCAAGGATGAACAAAGTTGCAATTTATCGATGTGGGAAAGGTGGTGCAAGTATCCAGTTATGATGAAGCCATGGAAATTCACTAGCAAGGATCATGTGGGATTATCTACCCTGAATACAATTGATATTTTATGGTGAAACATAGTGAGGGACAGAGAGAGTCATTTTAGGATTTCAGGGAGAGCAGATCTATGCTTCTTCTATCTTCTGCTGCTACCTGGCCCATGGTTGGAGTGCCTTCTACTAAAGACTTCCGACAGCTGGCACCTTTCTGATTTCGCCTTTGCCAAATGCTTCTTAGTTAAGGGTTGCCTCTTTTAAGGTAGTGTAGAGAGATATAGCTTGCTCAGGCTTACTTTGGGAAATCATCTGATCCAATTTAATATTCAATTATTTTCTTGATCATATGTATTGTCATCATAGAGTTAGTCATCTGCTTTGTATTATATAGGGTAAATGTCTTCAGGAGATTTGGACTTATCTTGGTCTTTTTGTTTTTCTATATGATTATGTTAAGATTGGGCTATATTGATTTGTTTCTAAATTTATAATTAAACCCTACTAAACTTAGATTAAGTTGCTGAGCGGGTTATTGTGTGACCACATTGATTACACTGTAATGAGATGTTAACAAGTAATAGTTTTTTCCCGTTACCTCTTATGCAGCTATAACAATCATCGATTTGGAGATATATGTTTGAGTGGGCCCGAGCTCCATCAGCATCTTTGGGCTGGAAATCAGAGCCACAGCCCTCAGGATCCCCCAATTACTGCAGTTACAGGTAGTTTCACTAAACCCTGCAGGGGGCGTACAATCCCCTATATTGCCACAAGCCGTATTAGAAAGTAGGGAGTTCGAATGGTTTCAGCCGCTATTTCCGGGGCTGATCTTGGACCCAGCCGACCCACTGAAACATGCTTAATTTGTCCTGGTGTCATTTACTGACACTAGGATATAATTCAGCACTGCCTGCATGTTGTCTGCTTTCTCTTTGGGTAAGGAACATGCAGGTGGTGAGGGAACATTCTTATTTTAACATCCAGCTGAGCCCAAATCACAGTCCTGTTTTAAAGGGCCATAAGCCCTTCCTTTATTCAGGTATCATTCTGGCTGGGAGCCATCTGGAGCCTAATACCTGGACACCAATGCAATGGAAGGAAACAACGGTGCACAGCTTGTTATCACTTCATGAGTACTTAAGAGAAACTATGATTTTGAGGCAAGTTTGTAACTCTGCTCAACCCCCTATGTAAGAGATGTGCTTGCACTATAAGAATACAAGATGTCTGTATATTTAATTTTCATAAATATTGTTTACAATGGCACCTACTTTTATTTTTTATTTAATTCTTTTATAGCGCTACTCATCCCAGTGTAGGGTGTCAAAGTGCCATGCATCAATTACAGAGGCAAAATAAATCATTCAAGTGTGTTAATCAATGTACAGGAAATGTTACAAAAGACAATGAGGGTTACAAAGTGTGGGAGTCACATATCATCCATACTTGTAAAAATGATATGTTAAGAGTGAATGTTTGGGAGAAACACAAAGACAGGATATAAAATATAATGCAGTGATTGTGACTGTCTGTACTAACAAGACTTTATTATTTCTCAAAGGAATCCTTCTATGTAATCTTAGAATTGCAAGCTGAGAAAAATAATAAGTATCTAAACCCATGAGTTATAGCTTGCATGCAGCTCCTTGATGCCACTAAATAGATCAGAATACTATTAGAAGGCGTGCAACTTACAACTGGAAGTAACAAAATGAACTCAGTGTCAAAAGCAGTAGCCCACTAAATACAAATATGTGATCTGCATGTTCAACTATATGCTTTGTAGCAGGCACATTAACCCTCTATGCAACTTTATGAGTCGAACCTCTGACTGGACAAAACACAGAACTCTCCCAGAATTGTGTTAACCGCTAGAGGTCTTACTCCTATTATAATACACTCAATATTGATGAACAAACAGATCTCTGCAGCAGGTGTCTTAACCCTGTAAGATATTTAAAAATGCATTCTCCTTTTTTACTAATTATGTAATCTACAACAAATTTATTGTCACTTATGTGCTTGTTGTTTCAACTTTATTTATTAGATTTCTATAGAACAACAACAAACAATAACCTGTTGGCCATAGGTACAAAAGCAGACATCACTGCATATGGTACATCAACATTCAGGTGAACAAAAGTTTAGACAAGCCATTGACATAGCACGACTATGGAAGAGTCCAGGCATAGTGACAGCAACAGATTGAGATCTTTTTAGGGTACAGCATCTTGGTGGGTTGGTACAAGGATAAAACAGAATATGGGAACAGGTAAAAAGGGGCATTACATCAGTCTGAATTGTCTGATTACAGAGTAAGTAAATTATTTCGTAGTGGTTGCCAGAAATCTTTGGGTCTTGAAGTTTGGGGTTGCAGCTGTGCATAGTCCTCGCTAATTTTATCACAATGGCTCTTCAGCCAGGCAGAGTCTGTGGGGCAGTGTCCACTGCCCCAATGTAGTGTCAGGCCTCGCTTTGCAGGTAGTAACGTAACAGAAGAGGTGTGGCGCAGCAGCCAGGGTGCCTGACTCCGGACCATGGGGTTCATGTTTCGATCCCTGGGGCCGGCGGCAGGTTAGCCCAGCACCATGTGACTCTGGGCAATAGCTTGCTTAATCTTCCCGACGGCCCCCAGCGCCGGGACACCTCTCCGGAGGTAGCTGTGCACTTTACAAATGCTGGTATTTCATTTCTTTTCATGTTATTGAATCTACTGATGCTCTTGAGGATATCCCGGATGTAACCCAAAAGAGCCACCAGAGGGGTAGGCGCTATCGTGACTCCTATCACAGCAGAGACTAGAGAGAATATTTTGTCCCAGTAGTGTCCTATACGTGGGCACGTTTAGGTTAGATGTGCAACATTAGCTTCCATGGCATGGATTTTGGCCATTGGGATAAGCGTGTGGGATCAATTCATGTTGATTCTTTGGGTGTGGTATAGGTCCGCTGTAACAATTTGAAATGTAGGAGTTTGTGTTTGTGGTTGACAGAAATGAGCTTAGTCTGAGTACAGTAATAATACCAGACTTTATCAGACAGTGGCTGCCCCAGGTCACTTTCCCAGGCTTTCCCAGCCTGCTGGGAAGGTTTGGGTCTCATGGCTACACAGGCTCAGTATAACCTGGATATCAACCGTCCCCCTGTCCGATTCAGAGATAACAAGCGTCAATGGGGAGAAATCGTCTGGAGCTAGAGGATATGTGGGGAATCAGAAGCGCTAGATATTGCGGAGTCGCTGAAGGACAAAGTGGTCCATATAAGAGGCATAATGCAAACGAGTGTCTTCAGCATGTGTGAGTACATGGCGATCTGGAAAGAGGTCGCCCATGGTGTGTAGGTCATGGCGCAGTAAGGTGCGCTGAAATAGCTTCTTGTGTGCTAGGGGGAGCCTGGGGCTATTGATCAGAGGTAGGGCTGGTGAATAAAGAATGCCACCTCCTGATATACGTCGAAGTTTCCTCCATGCCCAGCTGGTGGTTGAAAGAGTTTGTATGTCTGATGGATCCATGGGGATGCCCTTCGGTAATATGGAGGACAGCGGGAGGCCCCCAACTTGAGCCATCTCTGGTTTCAGATAGGGGACCCTGGCATCTGAGTGGTACCAGTGGTACATAAATTGGCATTGTGCAGCGAGGTAGTATAGTTAGGGGGCCAGAACTCCAAAGCTGCCACGTCCATAAGGGAGGATCAGTGTATCCCAGTAAATGCGAGATTTGCACCCAGTCCATTTGAGCCATATCAGGAGGCAGAGTGGTAAAGAAATGTTGTGTCAGTGGTTTTGGGATATTGAGAAAAAGGTTTAGGAAACAAGGGAGAACAATCATTTTAATTATTGCCACATGCTCTGCCGTAGAGAGTGGAAGTTTAATCAGTGCTCTACTTGTGTAGTTAGCTTATTGATGGTGGGACCACAGTTGAGACGGAAAATCTGGTCTTTTTCCCTATGTAGATGTATACCCAAATACTTGGTGGAGTCAGCACTCCAAGTTAGGAGATATTCTATGGCAACATGCTGTATGCAATCAGTGAGAGGGAAGAGTTCTGATTTAGCTCATTTTATGTTTAGACCAGAGAGGCCCCCGAATCGTAAACTTTCGCAAAAAAGAAGCAGGAGATTATCAGAGGGGTGGCAGACAAAAAGTTGTATATCATAGGCATACATGGACAGTAAAAGGGGTCCATGTGTGAATTGGAGACTACAATGCATATGTTTCTCTTGAAAGTGGCGAACCATGCAGCATTGCCAGGTCTCCCTACCCACAGGGAAAGAGCCCGTGAGTGAGCCATTTACCCACAGTCGAACCACAGGGCTGGTATAAAGGAGTATGATCAATGAGGTGGAACCGCGGGGAGGTCCAGTTTGGCCAACGTCCCCCTCAGGATGGACCAGTCCAAGGAATCAAATGCCTTTTTGACATCTAATAGGACTACTGTAGTGGGGGTCTCAGGAGAGATCCAATTTAACACCTTAAATATCGTCCGCAAAATTAGTCAGGTGGATCTGTGGGGGACGAAGCCTGTCTGAATGGGAGAGATAATTTGTTCCTTTATAATGGGGCAGTCTAGTGACAAGGACCTTAGCTTAAATGTTATTATCAAGGTAGAGAAGGGAGAGTGGGCGGTATGAGGTGCATTAGGTGGGAGTCTTTACAAGGTTTTAAAAGGAGCGTGAGTACGGCCTCTCGCAAAGGAGAAGTGTGGCTCAATGGTTAGAGCGGCAGACCCTGATGCAGAGATCTGGCCCGGGACCAGGGTTCAATTCCCGCCTCGGCGGGTCTTGTGCTCAATTTCCTCGGACCTGATAATTCTCGCCTCGGTGCCTATTCTAATCATGGGTCCCACTCTGCAACTCTGGGCAATAGCTTGCTTAATCTCCACAACGGCCCCAACAGCACTGGGATGCCTGGCTTCACCCTGGGGGTGCCCAGGAGTGGACATTTCACAGGGAAAAGCCAGGAAGGGTTCCACAGCGGTATGCGTACAGCGCCAGGACACCCCTTTGGGGGTATAAGTGCGCTTTACAAGTACAAATTTCATTTCATTTCAATTTCAATGTGGGTGGTAGAGTGCCTATTTCAAGAGATTCAGCATACATGTCAAGGGGGTGCGCTGCTAATAGCTGTTTATATGCTTTGTAGACTGCTCCAGTGAGGCCATCTACGCCAGGAGATTTGGACCCATTGAGGGCAACTATAGCTTGAGTGATTTCTTCACAGGTGATAGGTTTGCTTAATAAACGTTGTTTCCCATCAGTAATCCACACCATCCTGATCTCCGCAAGATAAGCCTCGATCTCAGCCAAGTCGCTGGACATGCAGGAGGAGTATAGTTGTTTGTAATAGTGTAGAAGTTCAGCCATTATGCTCGCATTATCCAAGACTTTCTCACCACAAATGTAGTTTGTAGAGGAAGCTGGCTCTGTATATACTCTACCAAAGTAAGGTATAGTGTACACAGGGTCCAGGGGATCCCCAGAGGTATAACAGAGACTAAATTAGACAATCACAAACAGCTCTCTTTGTGGCAGTGTGGTCGAGCAGATAGGCTTATCAGGAGAGTGTGTTAAGCATTTATTGTATTCCCTCACTCAAGGCTGATTGCACACACTCAGAGACAGAATCCAGACCAATTAGGTAAGTATAAAAAAAGTATACTTATGTTTTATTTCTAGAACCAAGCAGGTCTTGGCACAGGTAAGTGAAATATACTTTCAAATGCAAAACGTTACAGGGAAATGCAGTTGTGGTTGAAATTGCAATTGTCACAGGTTTGTATTTGCTTTTAAAACAGTTTAAAATACATAGAGATTACTTTGGAATACTTTTAGATTACTTTTGGATTACATCAACTACTCAGGTGATATGCCTAGATATCACACCATGTATCCTACAATACAAAGGTAAGTAAGACACTTTCTGGTTTAAAGCACAGTTACTTTACTCTCATACAAAACACAGCTCAACACAACATTTTAGGAACAAAAACTGGTAACATTGGTTCCTTTGGGCGAAAAAAAGGTTATCGGTCTGCAGGTAAGTAAATGACCTGCCAGAATAGTTTTTGGGGGTTAGAACCAGGGTTCTCCAAGGTTCATTTAGGCACTCAAATTGCACCACCAGCGGCACTGGGGCGGCCGGGAGAGGAGTGCAGGGGCCCAATGTTAGCCAATGGAGCTAAGGGGGCCTTCGGTTGAGGACTGCTTGCGCGCAGGCCACTCGGATCTGGGAGAAAAGCACCTGGGATTAGGATCAGCACTGCAGGAGCCAACAATCAGCACAGGAGCTGCACCACCAGCGGCCTGGAGGCGGCCAGATGCATAGTGCCAATAAGACGTCGGGAGCCCTGTGGTTTCCAATGGAGATCTCCAGTTTGAAG
Organism: Calotriton arnoldi; assembly: GCA_963921515.1. Taxonomy (NCBI): domain Eukaryota; kingdom Metazoa; phylum Chordata; class Amphibia; order Caudata; family Salamandridae; genus Calotriton; species Calotriton arnoldi. The sequence continues at coordinate 1,847,853 of CAWUFW010000488.1, read as the reverse complement.
AAAATGCTGCAGGCTCGGGTAAGGAGGCTTGCTGAAGGCGACCACCAGCTGGAGAGGTAAGTTGGGTTCTTGAGGGATGCCTGGGCACTGTCGGTTGGGCCACCCAAGGCCGTGGGGCGTCAGGTGTAGGGGTGTCTTTTGGCGTTGGATCTTCTTACCAGCTCCAGTCGAGGTCTGGGGGACCCTTCGGGTTGAGACTACAGGCGTCGTCTTGAAGCTTGAGGAAGGTCAGGAAAACCAGATCCCAGGTCAGGATCATTGGGAGACCTCCTTCTGGTGTTGGGCCACTCAAACTCGGGCCGTGGGCATCGGGTGCAGAGTGGTGCAGAATTGCGGAGCCGCCTGGTTCTGGATTCTGTGGGTGAGACTTGGCTTGAGCAAATCCGGTGCTCACAGGAGACAGAGTCTGTTGGAGGAGTGCAGGGCAGGTCCTCCGGGCTCTAGGGGTTGCTGGCTGCTGGACTCACCGGGGTTCTTGGTGTAGGCAGGTAAAGGCGAGACAGGCCGGTAGGGCTGGGGCCAAAGCAGTAGGTGTCCTCTTCTTCCTGGGTCAGCGCGGCTCTTCCGTCATTTTTCTTTCTTCCTTGAATCTGAGGAGGCAAGGTTCAGAGTTGCCCCTAAATACTAGATTTGGGGGGATTTACAGGGGTTTGCAAGGCGGATTCAATAGGTCCCTTCCTTGGGGTGGGTACACCCCCTATTATGCCTCCCTCCAGTGGGAGGGGTGCATGAGCCTCTCTCTAATTGGCTGGGCCCCTTCATCTTCAAGATGGAGGGGACTGAGATGTGTGCTTCACCTCTCCTCCCCCACCTGAGGGATGGGGTTGGCAAAGGTGGGCACACCTCTCCTCCTAACTTGTTTTTCCCGTCAATTCTCCTGCCCAAATTGAAGGTCAGAACAGGTGGGAGCCAGTTGCTGGGGGCAGCAAAAGGCAGGGACAGCTTACAAAGGCAGCAGGCCTTGAATCTTCCCCTTGGTGGACCCAGCCCATCCTGTGGGAGGAGGCATGACACCTCTGCCCAGGATGGGCTTTGTTTCTGGACCCAGAGAGCGGAGGCCCTCGACCCAGGGATCCAGAAACCTGTCTGTGGCAGCAAATGGCGGGCAGCCATTCAGGAACCACACCAGGGCTGGTCGTTTTTCAGGGGGCATCTCTAAGATGCCCTCTGAGTGCATTTTACAATAAATCCCACACTGGCATCAGTGTGGGTTTAATGTGCATAGAGGTTTGCTACCAAACTTACCAGGTTTCAGTAAAGCCATTATGGAACTGTGGAGTTCGTAATGACCAACTTCCAGACCATATACTCTTTGTGGCTTTACGGCACTTACAATGTCCAAGAATGGACTTAGATACTGTAGGGTACAGTGCTCATGCAAATGTACCCTCACCTGGGGCTAGTGCACCCTGCTAGAGGGGTGGCTTACCTAGGCCCCAGGCAGTTGGTTGCAGGCATGGCAAACGGGGATGTGTGCCATGTCGACTCTTCACTTCCTCTGCACCAAAACATGCAGCCTGCAATGTCAGTGTGTGGGTGCTAAGGTGCAGGGTCCCTAAGGGTGGCACAATAGGTGCTGCTGCCCTTAAAGGCCTTCCTGGGTCACAGTGCCCTTGGTACCCATGGTACCTTTTACAAGGGGCTTTACTGTGGCCAGTGATGTGCCAATTGTGGGTACAAAGGTTCAGTTTTGGGAAAGAACACAGGCCTTGGGAACCTGATTGGCAGGGACCCAGGGCACATCAAGTCAAGTTGCATCAAATATCAGGCAAAAAGTGGGGGGTAACTATGCAAAAAGGGGCACTTCCCTACATACTTGTTAACAGTTTCTTTGCAGATTTTTTTTTTTAAACAGATGTAAAAGCTGACTGTCAGCAGGGCTGGCTATAGGGTGGTGCGGCCGGTGCCACCACACCAGGTGCTGGCTTCAGGGGGCGCCATGTTTGCAAGTTTATTTTGGTTTCAAAAGCACCTGCTGCCACGTCCCTTGCCGCCAGCAATTTCCAGGCAACAATAAAAATGTCAAGATAACTCCGGTGATTAATGTTCTTCCTGGAGAGAGATCGGAGTTTTGCCTCATCGTGAGGTGTGCAGAGGGTTAATATGCCTGCTGCAAAGAACGTGTACCCTGCAGATCACAAAGTGCATATAATGTAAATAGGTCAGTAGGTTACTGCTTATCTAAGAAACATCCTTTTGTTATGTGAAGTTTATAAGTTAAAATCCTAACATCGAACAGTGAATTATTAACTGTCATTAAAGAACAGCATGCACACTGCAAGGTATAGATTAGAGTATAGATTAATGTTGCCAAAACAGTTCATTTGGGTAGAAATCAATTTTTATTATTAAAGAGAACCCCAACTATGGTGCTCCAATTTCAATTCTGAGTTTGTGTTTCCACAGACCAAGCACTCTTAAACTATACCGCCTACCAGTACGGATGACATGTGTCTCCTATACCTTCTATGTCTGACATATGTAACATTTCCTATACCCCACCTATGATTGTCTGTCTCTGTGTATTCATGTTTATGTGATGCACAGTGCTCTGGCACCCTTCACTGGTATGAGTGGAGCTACATAACTAATTAAATGCATCTGAAAGAGAGTGGTTATGGAGACTTGAGGGTCACTGTTAAAAGGTGGTGGTGAGGGAATCTGTGGTGGTGGTGGTCACTACCTCCACCAAAGATGACGGGCGCAAACAAACATTGCCGCACTGAGCACAAACCAGCACTAAAGTCAGCCCTGACTGTCGGACTCCAGGGGCATATTAGCAAGACCGGCGATAAAATTATCGCCGTTTTAGCGGCAGAAAACTGCCGCTAAAACGGCGATAATGGGCTTGCTAATAAGCGTTATAGAATTCAATAGAAGCCCAGGTTAGATGTCCTGCACATCTAACCTGGGCTTCTATTGAATTCTATAACGCATATTAGCAAGCCCATTATCGCCGTTTTAGCGGCAGTTTCCTGCCGCTAAAACGGCGATAATTTTATCGCCGATCTTGCTAATATGCCCCCCACTTTTTAAGCTCCGCCCCTCGTGCCTTCACCCCCTTTCCCCTGCCACACCTTGACCCCCAATTCATGGGTTCCCGGAGTGATTTTGTTTCCAATTCCAGCACTGGTCACAGGACAGAAACAAGGCCTTGTGCGCGAAACTAAAGGAGGCAGAGACTCCAAAATACCAGGCCGTAAATCAGAGCAGAGAATAACAGCATTCTCCGGAAACTGCAAATGTTGTCGTAAATCACGTGTGAACACATCATGGCTCGAGCCTCCCTGGCTCCCGACTTAGGGAATTGGGTCTTCCGCTGCCCAGAAAGGTCAACGCATACAGAAGTATTAATTGCTGAACACGACAGGAGTCAGGGCATCTCGAGAGCAACGCGGGCATTTGTGGGCCATGGAAAGTAACGAGAAGCGTCCTCCTTTCCACGAGCATCGGTTCAACGCCAGTGCTTAGTCTGTAAAAAACATAAAATGTAATAAAATAAACAATAGGTGCAGGGGTCCAATACCGAATGCTGGAGTCTCCGAATTCCAGGGTGTCTAGTTTTGATTCGCTGCATGACTGTCACCTCTTTCTTTCAAGGCCCTCCGCTCCCAGTAGCATTACTCTTGCATTCATCTTCAGCTGTGTTTCCCCTTGTTGCTATTTTGTTGCATTTGTATTACAAGTCTTTCTTCCTTCTTCGTGCTCTCCCTTTCTCTCTCTTGCTCTGGAACAGTCTGATGAAAAGTATGGCCTGACCCCACGCCGAGCGTCCCAAGTGGACTACGAGTAGGATCATTTTCAATATGAGACAGTGCAGGAATAACTTGTGCATGGATGACTGCATTATGCTGCCTGAAAAGGGTGAATTGTGCAGCATATTATGCATTAAAATGCAAATAATGCTGCACATCCTGTTACATGATGTATTTATCATAAATATCCTATGACTTACCATATGCAAGAAAACCATTCTACAGATAATAAAGTATGGTTCATAGGTATTGATCACATACCGGCCAACCCGAGAGGGGGGGATAGGGAACTATCCCTAAGGAAAAACGAAGCCGGCTGGATATGCAAACTCCGTAGTATTGAATTTGGGCATAATAGTGATGATGAAATGCATTACTTCCTCTGAAAAGGGGAGGATTTCCAACTGGTTAAGATGACGGGACTCAGATTGTATGCTACACAAACTTAGGGATTTATAAATATGCTTACAATGACGTATTCATCAATGTGACATCATGGGGTTTAACTGGGGGCATATTTGCTTGTGAAATTGACATTTGTCAATAAAACAGAGTGTCCAACATATCTGTAAATTTATTATTGGAGTGTGTTCCCTTCCTATTTTACCCCCCTCCATTGAATACGATGGGTGTGCAACAGTGTATTTGCCAATCAGACATTTTACATACTGGACTAGGGGTTTACTGGATGCGTGATGGATATCTGCTTTTAATAAAATGATAAAGAGTTTTTCAGTTATATAACTGTCTATTTTTGTTTTGATTTTTCTCTGTTGTGTCCCCTCCCATTCTCTTCGTCCTTCTCCCCTTTTTTTGTTTTTTTTGTTTTTTTTGGTTCAGTTCAACTGGGATGGATTGGACATATTGTGTCCCTATCGTGGCTATCGTGGAACTATATAATGTATTATTTGTTCTTTTTTAGCTTACCTGGCATTTGGGTATACACCAAGTTAGATATACAAGTGTGCCGCTTTTAGCGTGTCGAAGACTTATACAATCAGCTGTTTTTTGAGGGGATTCTTGGTTCTATTTTTCATTTGGATATGTGAGGCTAATCGGGCACATCTTTCCCATTTCAATATGGCGACCATTATCATTATTACGTTGAGAACATTAGATTGGATTAAGTGATGGGTTGGTTTTTTGACCAACATATATCCGATCTTATAATTGCTAATAAGGGCCAATATTGAGTTAGGAATATGAGGACTAATATTGGATATATGAATTGATTCTGTACATTTGAGTTATATACATATGACACTTCATTTGAGACTCAAACGGAGTTATATATTTTTAACTTCTTGAGTTATAATATGGTCCCGTAATGGTTTAAAGGTTTGGAGCGATACCATACATTACTGCTCGCTTAATTGCTAGAGTTTATTATTCCAAGATGGACCTCCCTTTTTCGTTAGCCTTCGATTACCTTTCTAAGATGGCTGCCGCATCAGACGCCATCTGACGCTACGTCTTGAGTTAAGTATACATTGGTCTTAGCGGTACGATTTTGGGTCATTTTAGCGGGCCACGTAATTAATTGTATCATATTATAGCCCCGTAATGGTTTATAAGTTTGGAGTGATACTATACATTATCTCTCGCATATTTGCAAGAGTAAATTATTTTTAAGTGGACCTCTGTTCCCTATCAGTCTTTGACTACCATTCTAAGATGGCCGCCGCAACAGACGCCATCTGACGCTGCCTTTTGAGTTGAGTATACATTGGTCTCAGCTGTACCATATTGGGGGCTTTTAGCGGGCTATTTAAACGAGGTGGTGCATGGGTATCTTTCGTGACCGTCCTCGCTCCACAGGAAGAGCTCGTTGGATTTGATCGTAGTCATATTGAGGTAAGATGGGACGTTGCTCGAGTGACTTCACTGTAGCAATATTGGGAGTTAGGTTTATGACCCATAGATCTCTATATATTTTATGTTGGATATGGCATTTATATATAGAATTTTATGTATGCCATATCTGTGTGTTTTATGGAGGGTAGAGGTTTAATATCTTTATCTTGGATTTCCGCCTCCCTTGCGCCGCACCCTTTCCCCCCCCCTCTTGTATCAAACCCATATCACAAACTGGGTATATTTTGATGGGGGTACCCCCCTTTTTTTAGTAATTATGTGATAGGGGTAGCGTTGAGGATAGAACCCCTGAAGCTTGGATGTGAGCTATGCTCGCATAGTATATTGGATGGGAATATAGTTATTATGATTGTCCAAGTTTTTATAATATACGATTCTTACTTACTTGACAGGCTGATCAGGTATTTGTCCTGTGATTTCAAGCCCACCAGATTGAGGCGTGGCCATTGATAAGGTCTAAAAAGGTGTTACCAGACCTTGGATTTTCTACAATGTTTATAGAGAAGTACTCTTCATCGTGATATTTAGTAAGTTATTATTATTCTTTATCTTTATGGGGCATAGTTAAAGGGTCAACCTCTGTGAGATTATATGGTCATAGCTGTGTGCCTTTTTTCTTTTCTTGTCACAGTTTTTACTGGAAAAAGTTTGTGTTATCTTGATCTACAAATCTACTTATTGTGGATACCCCGACGTTGATTCTAGTTTGGAGTGTCCGGTTTCTCATTTTTATGGTGGGTACCTTCTATGACAGATGGTTTGCTTAATCTAGTCTCTCCTCTATGTGCTGTCATGGCACAAATCTTCCTTGTATTAACTTGGTGAATGAATACCAGGGTGGCTTATTATACCAGATGTACTTGTATTTGACAGTACTTTTAATTTTTTGGAGATATAATTGTGGGATTTCACTTTATGTCTTCTTTCGAACCTCTAAGAGTTACGTGCTTCTGTAGCTTCTATTTTTCAGCTTTCTTCTTTTTCTTTCTTCTCTTTTTTTCTTGGATGAATAAACATAATTTTATATATATGAAATGGTAAACTCCCTGAAGGGTGTTATTTTAAATAGACGTGGAGTAAAATGGATTTGAAGAATAGGGTGTTATTTTAAGTGTTATGTATTATTGATGTAGTGAGTATGTGGTCAGTCTCTGTGATATAAGTTATGTATATAGTAGTTTCTGTCTCAATGTTTATATATGTTTGTAATTTGTAAATATAATGTATTGTTTATGTGAATGTTTTACATATATTTATGGTTTGTATATATGTTTGTTACAGCCCTGAAGAAGTCCTTTATTGGACGAAACGCGTCGGCTGTGTTTTAAACAAGATTAATATAAATAAAAGAAGAGTCTAAAAAGAATTACCTTATGGATATGGATTGTTATATATTTTCTTCTGACTGTTAAGTGGTGCACCTTTGTGTTTTGTGTAAAAATGATGTATTTATGTATATGGATCCTAATCCTTTAGAAGCTACAGAGGGCTCCCCGAATAAATCAGTAATTAAGTTACATTAGAAATGTTAAGAAAATCCAGGCAAGCTTCTCACCTCGTTATTGCCTGCATTCAGTAATAGTGAGCAGGTGCAAGTTTACCATGTATTTATTTATTCATTTCTTTGCAAAGTGATAGAAGCGGCACTCTACTGTATATGCAACATTTTTAGTAACAGGTAACGCTTTTAAAAGCGAATATTTTTGTTGCAGTCTACAGGTTATTGAGGAGACAATAGATTAGGTGGCAAATGTGGCATATTCATCCATAATTTACGGTAGCTACCTGATCTCATAATGCCAGCAGTCCTAGCTACAGTTAAAAAGCTAGGTAGGGCAGGGCGCAAGAACTCGGTCAGGCAGAGACATCAGGCTGTCAAGTGGAAGGCTGAGATGGGTGGGGCAGTGTTAGGCACATGTCAGGATCACACCTGAAAGGCAGGTAGTGCTAGGGGAAGGGTCAGCCAGCCAGGTTTGCTTCTGAAAGGCAGACCGTGCTTCTCCGAAAATCTAATCATGCAGGGGAAGAGCAGGCCATCTTTCAGGCCCATATTTCAAATGCCAATAGGCCTGGGACAATGTCAGTCACATACTCAATTGCTGAACGGGAAAGGATGGTAGAGCTGGAGCAGAGTCAATTATGCCATATTAATTGCTTCTACAAGGAGGAGCGGCAGGTCACAAATCCAAATCTAAGCAAGTTTGACTCAGCCTTCCATCCTCCAGGAGGTGGGAAATAGTAACACGTTATTTACAGTGCATGGAAACGGCTGAGGTGTAGTAGGAACTTCTATATACAAAATTAGTTTACTACAGGCATTACTGTGAAAAGTCTATATTGGATGTGGCATTGCTAACCAGGTCAGGTGTTCCTGCAAGGATACAGCTCTGAGAGCCAGGTAGCTCTATGGTTGATTCAGTGGCATGTCGGTTTCAGCTCCGGAAGGGTTACACGGCTGGGGCACAACCAATCATATGTCTTCTCTGAGGCCTCTCATGGGCTAATGTGTGGCAGAGTCAACCTCCAGTTAGGCTCGGTGGCTCTGCAAAGCTGGGAGGGAGGGCAATGTGCTAGTCTCACGGCATTGCAGCGCCAAGACGCCTTCAGGCATTCGAGCGCTATATAAAATTAAAAATCAAATCATTCTCACCTTCCAAAGTCCTTTAGAGCTAGGTCCCTGGCAGATACTTTTCAGTATCGAACCTGAAACGAGCTGAGTTAATCACACGCTGCCTTGATGCCCCTGAAAGGGTGGGACATGTCAGTTGTATCATGGTTGGTGTCGCTGCAAGGCTGGTATATAGACTAAAGTCGGTCACGTGAAAGGCTGGAATTTATGTGGCAGCCAATCGTCTACAACAGATGCAAGTTTTGTTTCTTTCCTAGAAGAGTTGGATTTTTTGTTTATCTTCCATTAAACCTTCATTAGCAGTCCAACCTAGGCAGAGGACCGGGTCCCTCTCGATGCCCCATTATTTCTCACAGGAGCTTGCTGTCCTTCTATATGTTAATGGTCCACCAAAGACTTCGGCTTTAACCAGGTCTTTAATTGACTTTGATGCAAAAGAGGTCAGGACTGTTTACGATATTTTGCTTTGCTTTTGGATTTTACGTGTCTTTTCTTGAATGCCTGCACTTGTGTGGAAAGCAAGTGTATTTTCACTGACTAGCAATTGTATTTAATGATTTATGTTTCAACCAGCACTCCTCGCTGAACAAAGCCTGTGAGCGTGTTCTGCACTGTGATTGGTGATTGGTGCACCAAAGGAAATATGAGGAAGGCCTTGCAAACTCTGCTTTGTGTAGCCCTGGATGTGGGTATTTGAAGAGTTTGAAACTTTTAGGCATTGTGCCACGTGCTGAATGAGACGAACAGGAACAGGAAGGGAAAGTGCTGAACAAACAGTTCGGTCCTAAAACTAGAAAATACTTCTGCAATAAAAATGTTCTTGTCCATGGATCAGGAAAAATATGGAGAATTGTGCGGCAGCCATTTTGCCTTCCCTACCACATTTTAATGTAGTAGCTGTGCAAAAAAGGCCTGGAAACCAATAATGTAAAATTTAAAGAAAGGCTATGTCTAGCCTAGACTTGATCTTATAGAAAACAAGCATTTGCAATGCAATAGGTCTCGCATTTGCGAGAGTTTAAGCTGTTGGCATTGTAAATGACAATGCCTTTTTTAAATCTGTTTTGATAATTAACACATAAACAAAAAGCATTGTCATTTACAATGCCAATAGCTCAGACTCTTGTAAATGCGAGACCTATTTCATTTCAAAGAAGCGGCCGCCATTGTCCCGGGCTGCTTGGAAAGTGAAAGCGCACATGGCCGCTGAATGTTGCAGGAAAGCATGTCGTGCCTGCAGTAGGAGAAACTCATTAAAGAAAATAGTGCTTACAGACTAAATAAGACATACCGTGTAACAGCAGAAGTAACAAGCATTGGCATAGCCAATAGGTCTCGCTTTTGGGACCTTATAAGTGTTTAGCCATGCAACACTTAATGTTGTTGCACCAAGGATATTGTGCTGGATAACTAAACACTTATAAGGTCCCAAAGGCGAGACCTATTGGCTATGCCAATGCTTGTTGATAAATAATTGTCACACTATTTTATTGGGGCAAAACTGTGACAGTCTTAATTGTCTGTACCATGTGCAGTGGCGTCACTAGGGGGCTGCGGGGGGTGCGGACCGCACCGGGGACACCATCACATGGGGTGACACCGTGAGCCTCTGCTTTAAATCGCTACATAAATCACGAGGAACCCGTTGGGTTCCTCCTGATTTATGTAGCGATTTAAAGCAGAGGCTCACAGTGTCACCCCATGTGATGGTGTCACCCGCCCCGGTGCGGTCCGCACCCCCCGCACCGCCGGACTCGGGAGTTACCGCACTGGGTGACACCAACCCTAGTGACGCCACTGACCATGTGCATGGGCCAGCATTGAAAGACTGTGAATGTGACTGAAGCATTCAGCGAACAGACTCAAGATATGTCATCAGAAGCTGGTCACTGTTTGCATTTATATTTCACGCGCACTTTATTGCACGAGCACCTTTGCACATGGCGCACGGAGCACCTTTTTCATGTTAGGTTTTTCTCAAGTGAAATTAAATACTTTGAGACAATATAAGATTGTATGAAATCCAATGGTTGGGTATGTGTATTACCGCCTCGGTTGGGCAGATGGGAAGATTGTTTGTTTACTGACTCCCTTGAATAAGATACATTTTACAAATAGATCCATGTTTTGGTGAAAACGGGCTTACCCCATGCTGCATTTTGATGTTTTGATCTTTAGCAGATTTATATAGCGCTAACTCGAGTCAAAGGTATTGGAGCACTTTACATGAGCACCAGTTAGGTTACAGAAGGATACATTCATTTTTGGTAGGCACAGGGAGATAGAGGCCCACATGCATCAAGCTAATTTGCGCCCGGAAAAATTGCGAATCGGTAAAAAAGCCTTTACCGATCGCAAATTAGCTAGTTCAGATGCATTAAGCGAAACCGCAAGAAATAGTAGTACTCGCAATTTTAGCGCTTCATAAAATACAGAATCGGTAATACCGAATCTGTATTTTAGGAAGCGCAATTAAAAATCGCAAAATGTGATGCATCAAGTTTTCGCTAATACAGAAACAGCCTAAATTCGCAATTTGCATTCCTTAAACTAGAAGACATCACATCAGGTGGTAAAAATCACACATAATCAAAAACAGGTGTAAATCATCAGCAAACTACTTAAACAGTCCCAGAATGCATCCCACAGACCCACCATGGCAGCGCTCTACGTTGTGGCGAGGAGGATGAGGCTGAGAGCAGCAGCACAGAGGAGAAGGAGGATCCAGGAGAGAATCTTTAGAGTGCGCGTCACATTGCTAGGGCAGACGGAGGAGGAGATCTATGATAAATATAGGCTGAATGCTGCAGCTATCTTGGCTCTCATTGCTGAGTTAGACCCTATACTGCAGCGGCAGACCCGCAGGACACATGCCATACCCACCCATGTGCAGGTCCTGTGTTCCCTGCATCTCCTAGCTTCAGGGTCCTTCCAGGGAGTAATTGCAGCAGCTGGCAGGGTCTCCCAAAGTGCCATATCCCGTTTTTTAACAGTTTCCTAAATGCCATGTTGCAGAGGATACACAACCACATCAGGTTCCCCACCACACCACAGGAGTTGATGCAAACCAAATTAGATTTCTATCAGGTTGCACAGTTCCCGCATGTGATTGGTTGTATCGATGGGACGCATGTACCCATATGTCCCCCTGCAGTGAATGAGTATGTCTACCGCAACCGGAAATCTTACCACTCACTGAACATACAGGTAACATGCAACTCAAAAACACTAATCACTGACATTGTGGCAAGTTACCCTGGCAGTGCCCATGACGCATACATCTTCCGGCACAGTGGAATACACAGACGTCTACTTGCGGGGAGTTCGGAGAAGGATATCTACTGGGTAAATCAATGTAATACTGTAATTTAAAAATGTACACCATGGTGACACATTGCAGTGACTAATGTATGTTGGTGTCTCACATCCTGTAGGTGATAGCGCATACCCTGTGAGGTCTTACATCCTCACCCCATACCTGAATCCTGCCACTCAAAGGGAGCGACGTTACAATTGTGCGCACATTGCGACGCGCAATGTTATTGAAAGGACATTTGGGGTACTCAAATCACGATTCCTCATCATACACAAGAGCGGTGGGGCATTACAGTACAGTCCTGAGAAATGCTGTAAGATTGTGGCAACGTGCGCTATGTTGCACAACATAGCCACCAATAGAGGCATCCCCTTGGTGGACTCTGACAGCGAGCCAGAACAGGACATACAGCCGATACAACCACCCCATGCAGCAGGCGGACCACATGCAGCAGAGGGCAGACGTAGAAGAGCAGAAATCACGCAACATTACTTCTAAGGTGAGTAAGCACATGACAACACAGAATTTGGTTAAAGGTTTAATGTGACAGTTGTGTGTATGTGTTAATGCACACATACCATGTACAGGCAATTACATTTCATTGCCTTGGGACTGCAACGGCAGTGTGTATAGGTAACACATATCTGGTTACATCACCAGATTGTTTGTATGTCCAAATGTCTAACGCTTCCTGTGACGCCCCCTGTGGCCCTTGTAGTAGGCCCAGCTGCATCTGACATGGTGTCTTCTGTGACTGCCTGACTCCTGCTACTGCGCCTCCTGCTATGTGCCACAGGCACCAGTAGGCTGCTAAGGCTGGAGGCCTCCTCACTCTCCCCCTCCATGCATGAGGTTCCCACTGGCTGCTGCTGTCTGCAGCCCTTCCACAGCAGTGGTGACCTGGATTAGGCCCCTGGCCACATCCCCACAGCAGTGGGTCATCTCGACCTGCATGGCGACTGCACGCCTGTATAGCTGAGCTGTCGTAGAACTCAGCCTGTTGATGGCCCTGGTGTATCCGCGCATGCGCCCCATAGAATGTTGTTGCCTCCTGGTATTGGAGATATGCTCAGCCTGCATGACACTGCACATCTGTTCAATGGCTGTTGCAACACGGTCAAGTTTGTCACCGTCTGCCCTGAACCCCTCAACGAGTGCAGTCGTCTGCTCCTTCATGCAGTCACGAATCCCACCCATGTGTGTGGCCATTGTTCCCAATTGCTCCTGCATGAGTCGCATGTTCTTCTGTTGCAGGCGCTGGACCCTCAACATCTTGGTCTCAAGCACACTGCAGGCAGCTTCACCATCGTCCACAGCAGACCTCAGAAATGGACTTGGCCTTCGCCTGCGGAACGGACTGTGACGTGGTGGTATTGTTACCTCTGGTGGTGGGGGTGGGGGTGTATGGGCAGTGCCCTGTGGGTCTGCTCCTGTTTGTGTGTCCTCCTCACTATCCAAATCGGGCAGTGGCAGTACTCTTCTCCTGCGTTGAGTGGGAACAGGTAGGGGCGAGGATGCCGGCATCTCTTGTCCCTCATCTTGCTGGTCTGTATGTCCCTGTGAATTGTGGATGTCTGCCACGTCACTCTCCTGTGATGCATCTGTGAGGGAAACAGTGCAAGATCATTTTGTTTTGTAAAATGTAAAAAATCTATTTTTTGCACGTTTGTGACATTGCGCTCACAGAGGTGTAATAAATTAACTTCTGTGATGTAGGAAGTCTACTGTTGTCACTGCCTTGCTGTACGCTGTTGCATTTGAACTGTGCTACTCCCCCCATGCTTTGCCATTACATATGTTTGCATACAACTCCCACAATGCATTAGGGGGTTGCAAGTAAGAGGTGGACTGGACTCATGCCTGCTACACTACGCAGGGTATGCATTTGTTGCACTTTGGCTTACAATAATTTTGCAATATGTTTGGATGTGCTCTTACCTTGGGAGGTCCCCGCATGTCCTGAGGTGTCAATCTGCGTGACCCCGACAACTGCCTCGGGCTGCAGAGTGGATTCCACCAAGTCGTCCATTGGGGTGTTTGCAGGCTGAGTGGATGTTCCCCCTCCTGTTTTTCTTGCAGATGCCAGCCTTTCAGCCACTCTCTCTTTTGCCCGGCTGCGAAGGTCATACCATCGCTTCTGTAAGTTGCTGATGTCACGGTGTGTGACCCCCACAGAATTGACCCGGGCTTGTATCCCAAGCCAGATCTTCCGCTTGACTGACTCTGCAACATGCAGGGATTGTTTCCCAAACAGCTGGTCATTTTTTTGGACGACTTCCTCAGTGAGTATTTCCAGTTCCCTCTCACTGAATTTGATCTTCCTCTTCCTGCCTTCTCCTTTCTGCTTTTTGTTTCCTGGGTCCATTGTAATTGTTGGTCTCAGATTCTGCTAGAAAATGTGTTTTCCAGGCTGTGCACCAACAGTCTTCCTCCTCCTCAGTCTCTAACTCTGCACAGGTGTGTGGTATCTGGGATTCACTTCCTGGTATGATGTCATCTCCATGAGACGATTGGCGCTTTCGCAAATACCGATTCGGTATTTGCGAATTCGCAGATACCGAATCGGTATTTGCGAATTCGCAAATACGGAATCGGTAAATAAGTAATCGGTAAATATTTTAGCGATTTTTAAGGAATCGCAAATATTTACCGAATTATTTGGTGCATTCCGTTTAGCGAATCTGAAATAGCGAATCCTTAATTTTCGCTATTTTAGAGTCGCAATTTTTTTCTTTGATGCAAGTGGCCTAAGTGATTTGCCCAGAATCACAGGTTGTTTAGCCGATGCCGAGACTGTGCTTTTTATTGTGGATTATTGCAAAAAAGTCAGTGAGTCGGTAGACGAATGTACAAGTGCAAGGATGAATGATACAGTGCATGCATGCTAAAATACTGAGCGCCTAAAGTCCAAGTGACTGGAAAGGCATTTCACTTATGAGCCAGGCCCATTGGCATGGCCAGGGCTTGTTTATTACATACATTATTTATTTATAAAACCAAGCACTTTCTCACACTCCCCTGTAAACACCCTCTGGGTGTCACAAGTGCACACATCAGCTGCTCGTGAAACTGTTGTTTTGGGTCCGCCCTCCAACCCTGGCGACCATTCACCCGTTCAGCGTTACACCCAGGTGCCCTCTGAGGCCAAGAATCGGGGCTGGGCACAGTGTGGGCTGATAAGGAGCAGGGTGTGTCTGCCGGCCCAAGAGGGCGCTCTGTTTGTAGTGTAAACGGAGAAGCGCTTGAAGGAGCGGAGTGGAGTAGAAATGTTTAAGCCAACTATCCGGGGAAGTGAGTGGAGGAGGGTAGGGAAAGGCGTGCGGGGTGGAGGAGGGAGACAGCTGAGAAGTATTGTGTGCAGGCTTTCATTGATGTTGTAATCTCCATTGTATTGTATGTTGTAGCAGAATTTGTATAGCGCTTTAAACCCCTGACAAAGCTAAAGCGCTTTACTTAGCGCTCTTTTAGAGTTGTGCTGTTGAAAAGAAGTTTTATATAGTATAGTTTTATATAGGGCTTGGTGTTAGCTGAGGGTCGCGAGGTCTGAAGACATGAAAGAAACAAGCGCGCGCGCCTCACGCTAATAGGTTTAAAAAAACATGGACATGAGTGTGTTAATTTGATGTGTTGGCGGTTTCTGTAGGAGTAGCAGTGTTAAAACCCCAGCTGCATGTTTAATGATTAGTGGTGTCAGGCCAAATTATGTAAATTACAGCAAAATATGATCACAAAAATCACAAACACAAATCCACAAACACGAAAAAAACCTTTAAGTAAAAACATTAAGAGCACAAATTGTAATTTACAGTAAAAGAAAATAGACCTGGAAAAAAGGGTGAAGAGCAGGAACCAGAGAGCTGTTAACGGAATAAAAAATGCACCATCACAAAAACAAATACAGTGCACATTAGGGCCACTAAAATGAACTAAAATGCAGTAGCGTCTTAGAAGTAAATAAAGAGCATAAACTAAGACTAAAACATGGATACAATGCTGGGGGTAGTTACAGAACAAAAACATTCATGTCAAAGTTATAACTGGATATAGATTCTCTGGGGACTTGGTCCACAACGGGGGGTCCCGTGAGTTGGTGCAGCAGGGGTAGGAAACGTATTCCTGGCTTTGTCTGTCTCGAGGGAGCTCCCACACTTTGTAATGATAATTAAGAGAAGAAAGCACGGCTCAGGGAAGTGCCCAAGTATTGCCTTTGTAATCTTTTCTAAACACTCAACCCCGAACATGCAGACATCAATGCTCAAGTGAGAATGTTTTTGATGGTACCGAGGTGATTAAAGGTAGTATACACGGACACATGCTGAGTGTCTCAACATGGAATCGATGGTAAAGGGAGGACGCACGCAGGCACACACCAGAGAGCCAGACTCTATCGCAACAAGAGATGCAGGTAAAGGCAATATATTGGAGAACACCAAAAGGTGTCTGTCTGCAAACAGTGGGAGAGAATCAGAGCACACCAAGAACCAGGAAGAACAAAAGGAAATGGAGATGGAGCTATCTCGTTCTCCCCCGCGGAAAAGCAGCAAGAGGTATTCCAACAGCTTTAATATCTATCAGCTTTCAGCATTCCCTGAGAAATAGGAGCAGACAGTGTTAAAATGGTTCACCACCTTCCAGGATGCAATGAATGAATCGACTAAGTATTCCACTGCACATTCTTTAATAGCATGCTCAAAACACCGGTTCATGCCGATGCCGTTTTAATGCGTTTTGAATTTTCTAGTTGTATTAAAGTGCTCACTTTCGTTCCGCGCGTCATGTGCAAATGGTGAAAGTCGGAGTATGCTGGCGCATCCTCGGGCTTCTGCGGTAGCGGCAGGTTTGCCGCCCAGGCGGTAAAGATATTTGCCAACGACTTGGGGCTTTCTAATCCGAAACATAACGGTTTCTGAAAGCCATGTTCTCCCGGCCATGTTCTCCCCACAGCTTTCTAAAGATAAATAGGGGGACGCGCACAAAGCGTTCAGGCGCTCGCGGACACTGGCCCAAGCGATTTGCATTTAATTAGCATAGGCAGGAGAAATCTTCCTGGGAGCCTCAAGGAAGAAGGGGAGGGGGCCCGGGAACGAAGGGGAGAAGGAAAGAGGTTGTAAGAGGGAGAAAAGAGGTTGGGAGAGTGAAGATTGGAACAAGTGAAGAGGGTTAAGGCAGAAGCGGAAGTAACGATGAAGAGAGTAGAAGAAACAAGCATTGGCCGTGAAAGTGAAAGTGAAAGTGATCGCATCTGTCTTTCCTCTCGTTATGGCTCATGGGGAGGGGGGGAGGTGAGGAGCGATGGTCAGAAGAAGCCACACAGCTAAAAAAAACAAGCAACAAAAAGACGCGAAAGTGATTGCGATCGCGGTGAAAGCGAAAGTGATCGCGATCGCGATGACGTGCTCTGTGCTAAGCACGCGAGGGATGCGCGCGCAGCACTGATTGGAGAGGCGGAGCGAGGCGCGCACGCTTGTGCTCGTAACCGCAAGCTGGTGGCCGGCAAAAGCCTTTGGGAGCACTTTCAAAACCCGCATACTAAATGTCTTGCAGCGCATGCGCGCTGGCTCAGGCGAGACCTAAAAAGGCCAGTTCTCATGGGAGGTTACAAATGAAGAGAAGGCGGTACTAAGGAGGGAGTAACAAGACCTATTAACGAATCAGAAGCCAGCATTTACAAAGGACAATGACACAAGCCAATGAAAAATATGGGCAGAGAGTGGGAGGGGTTTCAAGTCCATACTCGAATAAAGTACGCCTCACAGAGCAGTGCATGAGCTGCCCAGGCTCGACCTAAAAAGCTATGGGTATTGAGTTAAATAGAGAGTATGTTTGTAAAAACATAGAAAGAAGAATGTGTGCTATGCAACAGACAGAATACAATAGTTAGGTAAGGAAACAAGAAAATAAACAAAAAGGAGTGCAAATTTTAAAAAAAACTGTGGGAGCAATTGAGAATATAAACGGAGGAAAGGGCAACTGAACCCAGGGTCCCAGTTTCCTTTGTGGTACAACAGGTCCTTAAACCAATGCTAAGGAATGCCCAACTCTCAATACTGATTACTGATAAAACGGGAAAGCAAGGCACCATTGCTTAGTGTGCAAAATGTATTTTAAATCGACTGCCACATGTGTGAAAGCTGATTCTTATGATGAAGCCAATAAGAGAATAGAATGTCGTTGCAAGTACAGAATGGTGGAAAAATCTTCCTGCTGCAATGTGAAGGTAACAGCTATATGAACGCTTGTAGGTTCAGATCCTTCTTATACACGGTTTCCTAAGAGTTTGGAAGAGAAGGTGTGGGCATAATGTATTGTGGTTAACATTGCGAAAGGAGTCTTTAGAACGGCAAGAATAAAATTGTTGTAATGTTGCTAATTTAAGCTGAATTTGTAGGTCAAAATCAGATAATATTCTGTGAATACAGAGAGTTAAGTCAACGCACACAATACCCTATACTATGCATACATTCACAAATATATACATGGTAGCAGATGAAAATACCTATGGTGACACTCTCCTAAGAGCTCACACCCTTAGAGAGCCCTGAGCCCTATAGCCACACTATCCCTACATAGCCTAGACACAATGTAATAGGTTGTAATTATCAAAAGTCAGGACTACTTGCTTTGTCATGGTGACACCATGATAAACTAATGCAAAACCATTAAAACCATTATAGTATCCTCTCACATTAAGATTCAATACCTGTAATGATTCATTACACAGGGGAAGTTGCAATCTCCTCCTGGTGGAGCACTCGAGCCACAGGGAGTGGTTTCCTCAGGCCTCATGGCCTCTAAATTTTGCAGTCCTTTGGAAGCCTGATTTTTACTGCACTCATTCCTCACACATGTACTGTCTCCTGCCTGTGTGCCTGGCACTTCTCCTGGGCTCAAGGCCTTCCTCAGTAGCACTCTCTGCCGGCACCCTTAAGCCCCCACAGCATTCTTTTACCACTTGCAGGCACCTGTGTCAGCAGGTCATTTTGGAGGCTACACTCCTGCAGGACCAGGTGGCCAGGGAAAAACAAATTCTAGTCCCTGGGTGGCAGCTGATGTCCAAGGTCCTCAAGTTCATCTCTGTGTCAGTGAGGGATCTTCTCTCTTCTAGCTGGGCAATCATCTGATGCTGGTCCCCCAGAATCTATACTGATCTCACAATGCTCCCCCTTGTGCACGGGTTTTTAAGTGGGGGTGCAAAGTTCCAGAGCTAAGCACCTCTGTTTAATCTAGGTTAGGACACCATCACCCTATCCTCGCCACAACACTCCTGTACAGCATTTTGGGAATTTCCAATATGGCGTCTCTTCAAACACCCTCTTCGAGAAAAAATTCCTTGGGATAGTTTGATTTAAGCAACTTCTGCCTAATCGCAACTAGGATTACTATAACAAAGGTTTCACAAAGATGATACATTATGAAAAAAACCTTATGATTAAAAAGCAATCATAACAAATTGCATTTTAGGGCAGTAACATTCTTCGGAACCAAACAAAGTTTTGTATATCAGTCCATCTAGACTTAATTTAATTAACCAAAATAATATTTATTCAGGCAAAGTTCCCCACCACACTAATTGTAAAAGAGAAATACTTCACATGTGCCATATGAGATTGCCTATTTCACACAAGAAGCAATCCAAAAGGTTTCCAGTCAAATTCTATCAATATGAGAAAGACACGGCTCTCTAAAACCATGATGTTAATCCACATAGATGTCGTTTTAAGATTAGTAGGTCCAATAAAACCAACATTGCAGTTCTCCAAGTTATTTGACAGATCAAAATAATCGATATACTGCTGTACAGAGATAGCAATTGCTGCAGTTAGGTAGTTGTGCGAAAATTCAGTACAGCATTATTGGTATGCAGCAAACAGTGGTAGGTGTCTATCACTTAGTTTGGATGAGTCATCAAAAACTCCTTCAGAAGGGCAATATGCATATTAACAAGCATTTGCAATGTAATAGATCTCGCATTTGCAAGACTTAGAGCTACTGGGATGGTAAACATAAAAGTGGGTGCCGTGCTGAAAAAATAAAGCGCAGCACCTGTGTTGCAAACATAAAAGCGAGCGTTGTGCTGAAACATAAAGCACAGCGCCAGTCTATATAAAAGTTATGTGCATGGCAGCCCACATGAAGGCGGGCGCCGTGCTATAACATGAAGCACGGCATTTGTGTACAAAAAACGTATGCACACAGCGGCCCATGAAGCGGGCGCCGTGGTGACTAGCATGAAATAAAACAAGAAGTCCCTGAAGGAACACATAACCACCTACACCGTAAGTAAACTGTAGTTTGCTGGTGCTCCTCGGCATAAAACTGAAATGATATATCGGGAGCATCAACCAATAAGGAGCCAGGAAAAAAGAGCAACGCAGAATTGAACCAATGGCAAGCAGCAGGCTGGATTACTCTCCGCATAGTGATTACAGCATGTCTTCCAGACAGTGCATGCACCCTGCCTAGGCTCGACCTAAACAGGAACAGGGCTCGGAGAGGCCCTTCTTCCCTCTGTAGCAAAAAAAATGACCGAAACACAGAACGCTCACCCTCTTGGACAGATCTAAAGTAGTCGTCAACTGTATTGCATCCTTTTTAGGAACTTTACTTGTTGCCTTTCAGCCCCCTTTTTCGATGATATAGTTTATTTCTGTAAACATTATCAAAGGCAGAGGTCAAATCCATAAAAACTAATAGCTATTGATTATAGTGATTGTATATTTTCAGACAATAAGATATATATGCATATTAATTGTCAAATATGCCTGTCCCTTGTATAAATTATAATAGCATTTTCATAACGGCATTGTTCGTTCCACCCCAGACCAATCACAATTATCTCCATTCTAGCAAAAACAAGTTGGTGCACTCCCAAATCAAAGTTATAATCTGATCTATAACAACATACTAGAGCTACACCGATTCGTATTCAGCCCAGGTTGCAACCAGGAAACAGCCACACTTGTGTTAATTGATGATGCAGTGGCATGACCGGCCTTCTTACTATATTTGATCTGAATTACCAATCACTAACACGGAGACCCGTATAGGCACCTATGGCAGAGTCATCAACTTCTTTATCGTTCCCACAGACCTCGTTTCAGCTCATAGAATTTGCCAATTCCACTCCGAATATCAGGGGGATCTATTCTATAGGCCGATTCTGCAATAACTGTATGTTTATGAATGAAAATGGCTGAGTTTATGCCTGCTAGGCATTGAGGACGCATAAATTCTAGTCTCAGATGCTAAACAAAATGCTGATCATTTTCATACGCACAAAGTATTCACCACACTACAAGCTCCTCAATGCTGCATTTACTGGATCTCAAAATATGCATTTTCTGTTTTGGTCCACCATTGTTGGCTCACAAAGGCAGAGTACATGTCAGAAACTGCCAATGATATACATTGACAGTGACATCCATCATCCTTGGTATTGTTGTACGCAATCCACCATGTTGCGTCTGCCATTGCCATCAGTCACTGTATTGTTGCTAATGCCATAAATCATGGCGGGCAGGGCCATCACTCTTGGTAAATGTGCCCTTGCGTATTACATCTGAGGTTGTCTGTCACTGGTAAAATGAGTGATTGACTGACAGATGCTCGTCCACCCCCTATGCACCATCCACTGGCGAATTTCTGTCATATACAAGTTCTGAAATTTGTTGCTAGAAAAGATGCCCACCTGTTCTGTTTGGGTACATCAGGGCTGAGGGTTGAAGTGACAGGGACCGCATCTCCAGAGGCTTCCCTGCCCAATCACCATGATGAATATGGCCCAAAAGACTGGCAGCGGAGTACACATCCATGGTAAGGTACACAGGTGCCCCTAAGACAGCTACTTTTCTTTAATTAATATTAGCTAGGAGATTATTAATAGATTTTTGGTTGATAATCATACACACCAGGGTTGTGGAGGCCAAGAATTCCTCTGCCATGCAGAGAAACCAAACACTAGAACTACAGTTAAGAACCTGCAAGGTAGGGGATTCTGGTGGTTATTTAGATTTTAATGTATGATGCAAATCAAGGAAAATTAGGCAAATGTCCCTATCCACTCTATTTACACATTTAGCTATATATATACTCAAAATAGGGTGGATGGGACTTTTGAACATTTCTTGTGGATGCCCAGCACCCGCTAAACACAAATGGGGTTATAAAGAGTTTGCCAGATTGGTACATCCACCAATAAGCTTGTGAATGTTGCATCCACCATATTAAAGGTGCATTAATGACAATGGCACGGTACATCCTCTACATTTTGACAGATGTACAAATCTGCAAAACACTAAAATAATCCCTAATTCACATTTTATGATCTATGAAAATGTACTAGGTTGATGGCATCAAAATCCAATATCACACCCTCTCAGAAAACGTCAATGAGTTGAAGTGAGTCACTGCAATGACACCAAAAACAGAGTTACCCACCATCTAGATGTTTAACTTCTAATATTATAGGCATTTTTACACTAGGCTTCATGAGGCTATAAGCTATGCTGCCCTGGATGAACGATAACCCATCCGCCAGCCTATAAAGGAGGCCATGTGTATTTTATTGCAAATTTAATGTGAGTTTTGGGCCGATTTCATATTGTGGGTCATTCTTTCTTCATGGCATGTAAGTTGTGACTGCTCATGCTTTGACATCACACGTGCAGCTGACAGGTGTTTTTTTTCTTTTTTTTGCCAAATGTGTATATCAGCCCTCGCGACAAAAAGATCTGCAGATCCATCTCTAAGGAAGTCCACAGCAAGGGGGTCTAAGGCACAAAATGCGGGTAAGACTGTGCAACTGGGTGTAGCTCACCTATTTATACCTGCTGGAGTGGTCCACCAGGAAAAAAGGAAGCTGTGGTGCTTGATGACCCCCATCATGCCCATACCTTGGCAGTGGCCTACCTGAAGATCGTGGAGGAGCTGAAGGCCAAGCAGCAGCAGTAAAGGAGTGGGTGTAGTACATTATTAACATGAAGAAATGATTTATAGAGCAGGTATCAGTGTGATGAATAGCCCTTTAACATGATCAGTTGACGTTATGGGCATGGCATGCCTCCCCATGGAAGAAACTTTCATGCAAGTACCTGTACTTGTCTTCTGTGTCATACAAAGACTCTTGTTTTTTAACCTTATTTTGACTTAGGTGGATGCAGCGCAGCCACTAAAAAGTTGGAAATGTCTCCTTCTGCCGTATTTAGTCAGACATTGACATCAATACACTCTTTATACGATGTATAGGAGATCCATACCTTTTTGGTGGATGTCGTACATCCACCCCCTTGAATTTGGGGGTGAGCCAGATATTTTTGGGTTTCTAATAAACATGCTGTCCAATTCTCTATCGATTTGCTGCACATTTTGGACTTAGTTTATTTTTCAGATTTTCCTCATTGTTACATCTACCTTAAAGGCTAAAGAGCCTTCAGGGCAACTGATTTCTATGTCCTTTGACTGATTTATTGAGACTGCTATATTTTATATTTTTGTTTTAATATTGTAATAAACCTTCATGCTGTTTCTAAATGTACTGATCTTGAGTTCTCTTTTAGAGTCTGTCTTTATTATTGACTGTATTTTCAATTGCTGTTTAGAATGTTATCATTAGGAACACATTGCCGCAACTATTCTTGAGACAACACTGTCCCTGAACCCACAATGGGTGCTATGACTATTATGCAGATTATGTAAGAGAAAGAACCCACAGATTTTAGTTGCCCGTACAGGAAATGATTAAAGATAAGATAATAGATCTACCCTGAGATAATTTTGTCCCCATTTTCCAATCTGTCTACATTGTGGATTTCTATGACCAGACCAAAATTGAATTATTTATGGTGTTCCAGCGATCCCGACCTGTTCCTGAGCGAAAAAGTGTGAGTATTAGCAGGAAGAATGAATTGTGAATGATTGAGAACATTTTGTTAGTACACTAAGATTTGTAATTGAGAGCGTGAAATTGCGTGTTCATGTTGGAGTCATAAATCACACTGCCTGTTAGATTTTTAGTTTTGTGCTATTCATTTGTGGTTCATTAGGTGGATTGATTACTGCGATTTTGATGATCATATTTGTGAGTTAGAGAATCAAGCTTTTTCATTGCATTTGTTTTTATATGAGACAAGGTGGTTTTATGTTTTTGTCAAATAAGATATTGGATTATGTGTTTTGTTGGTTAAGGTAATCAGATTCGTCATAATCAAAGATCTCAAGATACATTGTGGAACTTGTCTGTTGTGTGTTTTTGTGAGGTGTCACATACACACTGAGATAGGAACTTCCGAATTAATAAGAATCATTGAGTTGAATGCATTTTAATGTGTCTATCCTTCGGTCCACAGGAATAAACACGCCATTCTAATTAGGTGAATTACCACTGGAAACGAATCTGCCATAGTGCGATTGACAATGCCGAAAGGGTACTGATCTGTTTTTTTTTGTGAAATTGATCTTTCTCTGCGTAGGGATTGGTGAGACATCACAATGAGTCATGCTGTCATTGGTCACTTGCCATTGTAAGTCATTCTATGATTCCCTCAGGATTACCCCAGCATTCAAAATGATGGCCGATGTGGGTTTTCATACGTGTGGTTAAAAGACTTGCATGAGATCACATCTGGTGACTAGAACTTGAAATTTCCTTTAAAGGGTACCTTTAATGTCAGAAAGTTTGATTATCACAGACGTGATAGGCAAGAGGAAGCACCAACCTAGACCTACACAATTTGAGGCATGGAACGAGTGGCCATTCAGAAAGAAAGGAAAAGAAAGAGAAAGCAGGTTAGAAATACAGTGAGGCGATGATTGGAAGCGAAATGGGGCTTGCAAGGACAGACATAGAGAAAAGATGTAATTCAAGGTGCGGATGTATTTCCTACAATAATTAGTGAAGCAAGCAAAAAGAAAATTGAAAATAAATCAGATGATTCTAAAAATGAAAAAGAAAAGAGAGATAAAGAAAATGACCCTGGTGAGGAGGTGTTAGAAGGTGGTTCTGACCATCTGGGTCGCCCGGATTTTTCGCTTTTTGAACACCTAATTGTTGAGCTTTTACTGTGGGAGAGCCTCATAAGTTGGGACTCAACCCCAGTGAACTCATGATGAAAAAAACTGCGTGTGGATTTTACCGGTGTCCCCCTGGCTTGAGTAGGCCGCTGCGCTGCAGCTGGAGTAAGGGGGCACCTGGCTGGTTACATGCAGGCACATGTGTACATGCGTGTGCACACGTGTAGGGGCTGCGCAGGGGAGATTCCTGGCGTACGCGGCCCAGGAGCAGGTACAGATGGAATGGTGTGGCAGGACTTATGCAGAGCTGGGTGGTGACATGGACTAGGCTTTATACAGTGGGAAGAAACATGCCAGGGAAAGTCAGTGTGTTTTACTGTTTTTCACTTCATTATTCTCCTATGGGGATGTGGAGCCCATTGGCTAGTTTCACTTTCCTAAGGCCTACAAATTCCAGACACGCACTAAAGTCCACTGTAACTTGTGTGAGAAGAAGTATTCTGCAGAGTCCAAAGTCAGATTTGTACTGCTTTTGGGTCATCCAGAAATGTCATATTTCTCTGAGTCAACTCATAACCAGGGCCTGGCTGGGGCTGACCCGGGCAGGCTAGATTGATGGCCTTCCTTCCAAGGGCGAAGGCCTCCTCTCCAAGAAGAGAAGATGGGTGGAGCTACAGGTTCATCCATCAGCAGCTGACACATGGTGCCAGGCACCAAGCTGCACTGGGGAGAAGGCAGCACGGGGGGAAGGGGCTCTCAGAGACCATGTGGCAGGAGACCCCTGGACGACGCCATCTTGAACCAACCCAGAGGCCTGGGCAGGAAGGAGGGAGCAGGGGCAGTGAAGTGATGTGTCGCTGTTTGATAGGGCAAACAGAGACTTCCTGCCAGCCCCATCCCCATTCTTTAAAAAGTGTTTGCACAGGAAGAGAAGCTCTCTCTGGGTGTGGTCTGCTGAGGACGACTGGTGCTGGAGCCTGGCATCATGGGTAGCTGGAAGGAAGAACCTCCAGACTGGCCCAGGACCATGGCTTGCGCCACAAGGGGAGACCAGGACCAGTGAAGAGAAGCCTGGGCCTCGGCGCGAAGAGAGGCCCAGGAGAAGAGCCAGGTGAGAGGCTGACGCAGGGAGCCAGTGAAGACAGCTCCCTGCTGAATCCACCCTCTGTGAGACCCGGAGGGCGAAGGAGAGTGCTCCCAGTGGCTGGGGAGCACCACCAGGAGCAAGAGGAGGTGAAAATGGTGCAGATCGGTACCCTGGGGGCTGAGATATGCCCCCCAGAAGGTAGTAACCTTTGACCTCCAAGAAGACCGATGACGAAGCGCGTGGGGCTCCGCCGCCGGTCTTGAATGTGCCCCTGGGGTGGGTCAGGTCCCGGGGGCTGCCCCCAACAGAAACTAGGACGGGGAGCGTCGTCGCGCTCCCCGTGAAGATGGTGAAAAGGGGCCCGGGATCCCAACTTCGGGCCCCGCTGGAGGCGGGGGGTGCCGTCGCGCCCCCGCGAAGATGAAAGCCGGGGAGCGCCGCCCTGCTCCCCATAAAGATGTCCCCCACGGGGTGCCAGGAGCCCACACTGGCCCCCGGCAACAACGGAGGGCCGGGGGCACCGTTGCGCCCCCCGTGAAGAGGTCTCTGGGGGCCCGGGATCCCAACTCCAGGCCCCGAAGCAAAGCCGGGGAGCGCCGTCGCGCTCCCCGTGAACATGTCCCCACGGGGTGCCAGGAGCCCACCCTTGCCCCCGCCGAAGAAGCGCAAGCCGAGGAGCGCCAGCGCGCTCCCGTGAAGGTGGCATGGGGGGCCCGGGACCCCAGCTTTGGGCCCCGAAGAAGAGGAAAGTCGGGGAGCGCCGGCGTGCTCCCCGTGAAGCTGGTGAGGGGGCTCGGGACCCCATCCCTGGGCCCCGAAGTGATGGAAGGTGGGGGGGAGTGCCGTCGCACTCCCCCGAGGTCCGGCGAGGCTGAGGAGGTCTTCGCGTCTGCCCGCCGGAGCGGGCATACCAGAAAAAGAGGTGCCGGCTCCCGCGGCAGCATGCGAGGGTGCTGGCTGGGCAGGGAGCCGGCGGGGGCAGCCGGGGGTGGGCTCCCCGGTCTGCCCTCCATCGCGGTGGCATTGCGGGAGGCCCGGATGGGACCGGGCCTCCGTGAAGAGAGAAGCGGCCGGGGGTGGGCTCCCCGAGCCGAAAACACTCACCTGGGGGCCCGGGTGGGACCGGACCCCCGCGAAGGAAAGCAGGTTGCGCGGCTCTCCCCGGCACAGCGGGAGAGCCACTGTTCTAATATGCACGGGGCTGAAGGAAGCGCCCCATAATGCTTTGCAGGCCGGCCGGCCGGCCGGCCTGCAGGAAACTGCCTGCTTGTTTTTCTGCCTGTGGTGGCCCCAGGAGAACGGGGTCACCACCAAGTGAGTGCAGTGGTGCAGGGGGAGCTGCAGGAGAAGCGCAGTCTCCCCCAGCACAAGAAGAACAAGTCCCCCCTAAGTCTCTGGGGACTCTGAAGAAAGAACCCCTCAAGGGCTCAGCCAGCCTTGAATCACCTCCTGGGCTGGAACTGTGGTTCTACAGCTGGGGGTGTATTGAGAAGTGCACCAAGGGATGAAGGGCTGAGTTGGGGATGTCTGGAGAAGGGCATCCCCTGGAGGTGAAAAGCTGTAATTGCACCCGTAATGCATTTACTAATGTTATTTCTTTCAGAGGGACTGAAGGTCACATGTGTTATGTGAAGTACCAGTGTAAGGTGATGTCATAAGCCAAATGGAGTTATGTTGCTAGACATTCCTGCTAGGGTGTCTGGCTGTATCTGCTTAATTCTGAGATTTCATCTGTGATGCCTTTTAGAGGTGGTAATTGCAATACATTACAAATGTTATCAAGTCTAATAAGTACCTCATTTTAAAGGAATGCCTAAACATGTATTCTTGCTGCTGCGTTAGGTGAAGAAGAACCTAGACTGTTAGCCCCTAAGATGTAGAGGTGTATACTTCAGGGTCAGTATGGGGTGCTCAGTCAGGGTTATGTGCCACCAGGGCAGGTGTGCCTATTTTAAATGCTGGTTGAGATAATGGGGTGGGTCGCCACTGGGATGGTGCCAGTGCGCAGGGCCCTCGCTCCAGGTTATGTTCAACTAACTGCATTAGGGGGCAAGATGATGTGCATACATGGGAGTGGTGGTACTAGGCCCACCCCCTGCGGGAGGGGTGGAGATGTTATGCAATGTCACAAAGTAATTCCAACAGCTTATGTATATTTGTAAATTGGTGCATTGTATTGAGTAGTGTGTGTGTTTAATAAATGTACTCTTACTTTCATAAAGCAAAGTACAGACTGGACAATCAATTATTGAGTGTTATTTCTGAGCACCTGCAAATGGCGATTACTAGCCCACACCACCTCCCTTGAGTAAGCCTTAGACTGCTCTGCAACGCTACCCTCTGAGAGTCAGGCGCTATACTAGGGTTTTTGGTTCCCAGTGAAGGACAAATGTGGCAAGTTATTTGTGCAGGCCTCACAGATACTGCCTCGTTTTCCAACAGGAGGATTATATCTTAAATGACCTATTGGTTTCTAGACCTCCTCCTTACACTGAGGATGCACAGGCACCAAGACCAGCAAAGGATATGGGTGCTGCAGGAGAACCAATCATGGTTATGCAAGCAATGGCAAGTGCGCCAACACTGCCTGAGAGAGCCCCAGGACCAGCTTTACCTCATCTGAGTAGAATTACTGTTCCATCTACTGCTGATGTAGTTGACCCATTTTTCAATAGTTATTGTGCAACCTACAAAGTCTGAACCAGAAAGGAGAGAAATTAATATTGCTAATTAAAAGATTGAGTTTGGAAAACGTTTACAGGGTACAATTGATGCAGAAAGACTGCCTGTGAACAATTCAGATACATTGTAATATTTGATCAAAGAAACAGCAAGGTGTACATGAGAAGCACATGACAAATTTGAGAAATGATCATGAGAATGTGATGTTGATATGTATAAAAAGAAAAAGTTGCTTTAGAATGGATTTGAGTGAAGCTGAAATAAAGAACATGGGTTTATTGTCCCTGCAAGCATACATCATTGATTGATGGTATCAAAGACTGGAAAGATGTGAGAAAGTAGTGACATAAATTTAAGAAAAACAGCAGTATTAAAAATAAAAAGATTGATACTGAAAAGAAGGTAAATGTGGTCATAAGTGAGCCAGAAACAGAAATGGTTGTGACAGAATTTCCTTCACGAGAAGTTCATAGAGGAGGATATGTGCATGTTCCTTGGACAAGATCTAGTCGCTATGCTCTGAGCTGGGAGAGGAACCAGATAAGCAATACACAGAGTTTGAAAGACTAGTGACTATTTTGAAAGTGCTGGTGGGTAGATTTGAGCACACTGGTTAAGATCATTGTTCCTAAGGATTTGTGGGCTGAATGCAAAGTGGCTGTTACTTGTCCAACAGAAGAGCCTCAAAGAATGGCTCTACTAATGGCCCGGCTCCTTTTGTGTTGGTCAGCGCATATTATGAGAGGCTTATGCAGGTCTATAGAAAGTACAATGGAAATGAAGATCCAGCGAAAGAAAGCATTAGCAGGCTTGTATTGGTTGAATTTGGCTTTAAAGAGTGGCGTGTTGGCAGACCAAGAGTATTGATGAGATACTCAAGTATGCCAAATATTGTAGTGATTGCTTCAATGCTAAGCAGAAGAAGATTAAGGAGAAGCTGATGGTTGAAAAAACAAAGCAGCTTCAGAGAGGTGGTAAAAATCAAATGGCAAATTCAGTTTTTGATTCTGGTTTTGTTGCTGGTGCACATTCTGATGCGAATTTGAATTTTGGCACGCAAAGAATGCAAGGAGTCAATGCACAAGGAAATAATATGTTGTCTGCACAGATTGAAAATGTGGTCCCACAAGCCAGTGATAGAAGGTTTGTGACTAATGCTGGAGTGAATGAGACCATAAACATACTTAAAAAGAGTTTTCATATCTGTGAGAAAATTTGACATTTGAAGAGCAAGTGCACACAGAATCCAGATTGAATCCAAAATAAATGTTGTTCCTCAGATGCAGCAGAACGCAAATCAAATGACGCTGTTCACTGCCCCAACCCAACAGACTCCAGTGTTACAGCAAACCATGAGAAACAATGCCACATTGCCAGAATACAGGGTTTCAGCAGAATCATTTTATAATAAATAGTGAAGTTCCTCATTTTACACTGGATGTGATTAACTCACAATGATTAGAGGTTTGTGTGCTGCAGTCCTAGAGGTAGACCAGAGTGGCCCATTTGTAGAGGTGAGGTGAATAGCCACCCTATATCATTCCTGATTGATACTGGTGTTACCAGTTCCACAGTTCCTTCCGTGGTTGTTCCAAACCTACCATTTTCGGGAAAGAAAGTCCAAGTTATAGGAATAAGCAATAAACAAATTACGAATCAGGTTTCAGCAAATATTCTGGTAAAAACCGTCTCTTTTGAAAATGATCACCAATTCATATTGTGTGATTCCAGTCCTGTTATTTTGCTCCTTAGGGACTTAATTTGCAATATGAATTGCATGATCTACTGTATACTAAATGGTGGCGCAATGCAAACACAACATGAGTATTTAGAATTCAAAATATAGTCAAACGTTCAGTTGTTTCCAGTTCTCACAAAAGATGACCTACCTCTTCTTTTAACACACACAGTTAAAGAAGATATATATGGGATTTTTCAGGTAAAGAAATCATAATAATTAGAAGTGCAGAGCCAGTGAAAATTACCGTAAAACCAGATACAGGTTACCCCTAGACTTGTCAATAAAGACTTTCAAGAGAAGCAGAAGAAGTAATGAAGCCTGTCATAAAAAAATAATAGAATAAGGAATACTGAGAGAGATGATTGGTAGTCCTTGCAGCTCTCCTGTGATGGGCATTAAAAAGCAGAGTGGCAAATGGAGTGTGGTCTAAGATCTTAGAAAAATAAATAAAATAGTAGTCCCATGTTTTCGAGTGGTACCAAATCCTGTGGATTTTGTTTCAGATTCATGTGAATGCAGAATGGTTCACAGTCATTGACTTGCGGCAAGCGTTCTTCTCCATTCTTCTTCATGAGGATACCCAATATCCTCTCACATTTTGATTCTCTATTAAAGGCTTCATTTAGTGTTGAATCTCACAGGGTTATACAGAAAGCCCCTCAATCTTTAGTCAGATCCTTTAGAAAGCTTTGGGAAATCAGCAAGTGCCCTGTAGATCACTGCTGGTGCAGTATATTAATGACCTGATGGTCGCTTCCAAAACAAAAGAAGATTGCAAGTTGGATACAATTGCGTTCCTGAACCATCTTGCTGATAATGTTCATAAAGTTTCAACTACAAAAATGCACCATTGTCAAGCAGAAGTGATCTACCTTTATCGTCACATTGAAAAAAGAGCGAGCAAAGTGTCCCAAGAATGCTTTTTTGCAATTTTGAAAATGAACCCTCCAACTAACCAGATGGAAGTGAGTATGTTTTTGGGAATATAGGAAATGAGTCCAGAGCACCACCAATTGTTAATACAGAGTCCGTCAATCCAACAGGTCCAAAGTTGTAAACCACAATCCACAGAATATGAAGACGTTAAGCAAAAATGGTGATTCCAATTGCTTTAATATTTCTTAAAATGTTCAATCTTTTGCACAGTCTGAACTGAAAACAGCCAACACGTGTTTCGTCGCATTCGACGACGTTTTCAAGGCTCAAAAGGTCTTCAGCGAATGGAAGTACATTGGAAATGCATCCGGTATGTGCCAGCAGTCATAATCTTCTCCCTCGGCGCCCTGAGGATCGAAGAAAAGTGGCTTTAAATTAAGAAAGTCAAAACGAGTGAAGCCAGTCCATCATATTAAGCCTTGATAAGCTTTACTTCCATGTCCCAAGGCGGCTGCAGCTTTAGGGTCCATGCAAAAGCATTTTTGGGGGAATGGTTGGCTATTATCAATGGATTCCAAACTTTTCCCTGATTGCGAAGTCTTTAGCAAGGCTTACTCACAGCGATACAATGGATCTGGTCCCATTCAATGACCAATTCATGAGTGCCTTCCTAGAACTCACAGACAAACTCTGCAATGCATCAACTCTACAAAATCGCAATTATGATAAGGATTTCTTCTTATACTGCTATGAAAAAGATGGGTGTGAATTATCTTTTCTTGTGCAAGAGCATGGTGGAGTAAAGCGACTTGTTGCTTACTTCTCTTCTACATCAGAGCCAGTAGTCGCAACTCTTCCTGGTTGTCTGAAATCTGTAGCAGCTGTTTGCCTAGCAATAGAGCAGAAGGTAGGAATCGTGCTTGGTTACACACCTATTGTGTTAGTCCTTAACAAAAGAAGTTCAGTGGCACGCACTACAACCCAGTGCCAGGGTACTGGTGAAGAAGCCCATTCTCAAGAATTGTTTGGGACCACGGCAAGCACTGCTTTGAAGTGTGCTGGGATCCCAAAGTGGGTCCATCCAACTCCCCCGTAGAAAGTGATGGCTGCTGATTAAGCAGTGGTGACAACAACCACTGATTCTTAGAATCAAGCTCGAATTCGCTATGTGGATCCAGAGATGGGAGAAGGAGAAAGTCCAGAGGGTTCCTCATTCCTCTTTGGTGAAGAAAATACAAATAAAAATCAATAAGAAGAAACATTGCAATATCATGAACAAGAAAAATAAGAAGTTGAAACTCCAGTTTGTAAAAAAGTAAAGCTGAGAATTCAAGTTTCAAGAGCCCCCATGGTGGACCAATTCACAGTGAGTCAAATTGCTGATGCAGATGAGAGCACAAAATCAGTTGCAAGTGAAGAAGATTCAGCAGAAGTCATAAGAGAATCTGAAAATGTAAGTTGCTTTCAGGTTACTTGTCCTGAATCCGTGGGAAGAATGCAAAAGATTGCACTGGGAAACTCAAAAGCCAGATTTGATCAGAGAACAGCAGCAGACAATTGATAGAGACTGAAAATAGTGAGAGTGAATCACCAGTACCAAGTAGTAAGACACAGAAAGGAGAAGCTTCAGAATATGGTACCGGCCCAAATTAAGTCTCTCTAAAGAGGTGGGTCTTCAGAAGGATCTTGAAAGAATCCTCTGTTGTGCTCCTGACATGCTCAGGGAGAAGGTTCCAATGTTTTGGGGCTGAATAAGAAAAGGAATGACCTCCTGCTCCGGCTTTGTTGTATTAGGAAAGCAAAGCAAATTATGATTGACTGAGCGAAGTGATCTGCGGAGATTGTATCTTTTAATTTTATCACAGATGTAAGTCGTGCCTTTCATTTGAGTGGCCCTAAACGTTATCGTAAGAGCTTTAAATGTTATTTTTTGGTTAATAGGAAGCCAATGTAGGAATTTCAAGCCATTTAGTATTGATTGCCATTTAGGAATATTCAAAACCAACCTAGCTGCTGTGTTCTGACCCACTGTAGCCCTTATTATCAGTGCTTGAGGATATCTAAGAAGCAGCAGGTTAGCACAATCGAGTCTTGATTTAATTAACACATGGATGATGATTTTCCTAAAATGTTCCGGTAGAAATGTAAGTGTCTTTCTTAGAGATTTCAGCAGAGAAAAGCAGACTCCATTAACGTGTGGCTTAAAAGATAGTGCATTGTCTAGTTTTACTCCCAAATTTCTGGCAATAGTGGAAGGTGCCGAAGGTTGGCCCAGTTCTGTAGGCTAAAGGAGAGACAGATGCAATATATAGGATAAACTAAATATTAGAATCTCCGACTTTTCCGAGTTTAAGCAGAGACAGCTTTTATGCATCCACTCTGCCACTGCTGATAGGCAGTTCTGAAAATTAGTTGTAACAGAGACACTCAAGTGTTTGAAGGCATACATTAACTGAGAGTCATCTGCATAGGATAGGACACCACATTGAAGCCCTAAGCCTGTACGATGGCAGCAAGGGGGGCCATATAGATGTTGAAGAGACTTGGGCTAAGGGCTGAGCCCTGTGGTACTCCACAATTAACCTCTCTGTAACCCGAGGTAAAAGGGGGAAGAGGTGCTGCTTGCTTGCTTTGGTTGGAGAGGAAAGATTTTAACCATTTCCTGACGGCGCCGACTATTGCTGCATTCTCCAACCATTGTAATAGAATGTCATGCAACACTGTGTCAAAAGCAGCAGATAAGTCAAACAGACTCACTATGGTGTTTGTGCCCAGGTCAAGTCGGGTTTTAATAAAATCTGTCACTTCTAAGAGTGCCGATTTTGTACTGAAGCCCGCACGTAAGCCAGGTTGCGAAGGATATAAAATGTTACTCTTCTCAGTGTAACTGATGATCTGGCAGTTAACCAGGGACTCCAGCATCTTTCCACAGACTGGTAGAAGAAAGATAGATCTATAGTTAACTCGACATGTGGGGTCCAGGTTAGGTTTTTTTAAGAAAGAGAAAGGACCAAAGCCTCTTTGCAACACACTGACACAAGGGAAAGGTTAAAGAGGGAGTTGATCTGTGGGTTCAAGGACTGAGATGCCCATTTAAGGATGTGTGGTGGGCTTAGGTCCAAAGGAGAGCCCGAGTGGGCTTTGTGGATCATACCCTCAGAATCATATCATAGGGATCTTCTCGAAAGAAGAGAGTTGAGAATTCAAAGTTTGAGAGACAGATGGGCGTGTCATTGCCACAACTTCTTTAGCATTCGTGAATTTGGACTGTGTGTTGAACACTTTATCATGAAAATATTCTGATAAATTATCAACAAACTCCTGTGATGACGGAGTGGATTGATTTTTTACAGACGGGTTTAACAGAGAGATAATAATTGTAAAAATTGTTCGAGGTGCATTTTCTGCTTCGTTAATTTGTTTAGTGAACAGGCAGGCGTTTAGCTTTTTTTAAATATTTTTCCTAAACTGTTTGAGGGGTTGTTTATACCAGAGTTTTTCTTCTTCCCAAAAACTGCACTGCCATTTCCTCTCTAATATTTTGCACTTCAATGTTTCCGCTTTAAGTGTAGCAGAAAACCAAGGAGCAGAATTAGAAGTCCTTCTACTCTTATTCTCTCTTCGTAGTACTATGTTGTCAAGATTGGTCTTGAGGTCAGAATTGAAGGAGGAGACCACCAAATCGATGTCTTCCGATTGGTTGACCACTACTTGGGAGCAGACCACGTTTAAAGTTAAATCAGAGATAGAGTGCCAGGGGCAGTATGAGAATGGCTTCATCTTTTTAGGGGCCTATTTGAGGGGTCGCTCTAAACTAAAAGGAACTAAAAAGTGGTCTGACCAAGCTAAAGAGACTGAGGGACCCACTTCTAAAGCAGCAATGTTAGAAAAAATAATGTCAAGCATGTGCCCTCCCTTGTGCGTGGGTCCTTCTACCCTTTGAACTAAATTGAGGTCAGACGGGGCTTCAATAAGGTGTTCTGCAACTTTACAGCTAGGATAATTCACATGTAAGTTACAGTCGCCCAGTACCAAAAAGTTGTCATGTTGTAGACAAGAGGGCATGATCACAGAAGACAAAGTTTTGCAGAATTTAGCAGCGGGATTGGCAGGACAGTAAATAAGTGCTCCCTAAAAGGAGAAATTATCTGAGATTTTAATGATGAAAGAAAGACCCTCAGTACTAATTGCTAGATCTAAGAACTGACTGGAGCAAAGGAACCTAGATTGGTAAATGGTGACTACCCACACCCCCTCCTGTTTTACCTACTCTATCTAAATGAGGGATAGAGTATCCATCAGCAATAGCGAATGCGAGGTCGGGGCCCGTACTGGGCCCGAGCCATGTTTCAGAGAGGAAAATGTTGTCCCAGTGATTGTCATGTAAGATATTCCACATTTCAATTTTATGCTCGGGAAGTGATCTTACATTAATCAAGCATGTGTTAGGGCCCTATTTTTGATCTCATTAGGGTTACAAATTCTAGAATAGCCAGATTTTGGACTTTTAGTTCTCATAGCGAAAGGGCTTAGGTGAGTAACTAAAGTAAATCCACAGACCGAGGAGGAAAATTAGCTGCCTTAATCTAGGGCCCAAGTGGGGGAATAAACACATCTAGGCCAGCGTATGAATAAGAGGACTTCCTTACTGTAGGAAATCCTCCTTACCAGGCCTGAGGGGCAACATGCAGCATGGCTGGCGTTGGGCACATCCTGGGCACGGACGGACGCAGCAGGCTTTCCTTTGGCATGCCCTCAGTGCATCAGCGGCATGTCCGCTGCACGTCCGCAATCATGTACACATTAAGTAGCAGGTGGTAAGAGTTAGCCCTGCCCCTTCTAAACAACTAGAGCCGGCAAAAGCAGAAGCAGAACTTGGAGAATCTATATTTAAATTTATTAGAAGCACATACTAATATTATGAATGTTAATGATTTGTTTGTTTTTACATACTTACCTTCATCAGTTGCAGAGGGTACAAACTATTCTCATTTGCCCCTCTCATATGCATTGTCCTGTAAAGTTTTTGCTATTGTACTTCATAATGCAGAGTTTTTGTCTCCGTATCTTTAGAACTTCAACACTTCAGTGGAAGGACTTCCTGCAGTTGAAGACTCTGGGAATTGTGCAACTTAGTCTAAACACTTGATGGTGATTGCACAACCTAACATAAATTCTAACTGAACTAAAAATGAGTTTGTGTGTAGTTTGAGGGAAGGAGCGTGTTGGTTTACTAAGGAGCATGATAAAAGAAGGGTGACAGGTTTGTGAAACTGGGAGGATGCGAGTGAGGATGTGTAAATAGAAGCTGAGGAGAAGTTTAGGAATTTGAATGAACATCCAAGATTCAGAAAGGAATATGTGAAAGAGGACTGTTGTGCATGGGGCTCTTGAAACCCCAAGGTATTAGATCAATGGAATTTGTTGGAAATAGTGACTATGAAAGGAGTTATGTGGATGATGAGTTTTTGAATGTTGAAAAACCTTTATTTAGAGAAATGTATTATGTTTATGGTAAGACTGCCTATTTTAACCTGCCTCATATTTGGGTGGTAGTTGTTATATTGCGTTGATATTTCCACAGGTTTACCATGTGAATTAAATGAGTGATGCAATTGGTTTGAAAAGAATGAAGCATGGATTTTGTCAAATTGTGTGTCAGTCAGTCTTTATTATTGACTGTATTTTGAAATGCTGTTTTGAATCTGATCATTAGGGACACATTGCCTCATCTCTTCATGAGGACAACACCATCCCCGACACTGCGATGGGTGCTATGACCATCATGCAGATTATCTAAGAGATAGAGCCACAATAGCAAATGACAACCATATTCACGGTGCAGTGGGCCCCTCTCCCCCTGTGCCCTGGTGCCTCTGCGCCTGATGCACCATTGATATCTACGATCATGTCTCAATGTTTATGTCTTTTATGATATTTTCAAAGATAATTATTCTCTGTACATTTTTGTGCATCCAAGTCTTCAAATGCATTGATCCTGTTCTGAGCTCTCATTTCCTTATTTCAGCCCACTAGATGTAGTTTTGTCTTATTTCTGTATTTTTTATAACATAATGTTTTTATATTTTCCTGGTCACAACGGAAAGTGTTCTGACGCCTACTGTTACTAGTTCATGCTATATACATCTGCTAATAAAGAAAATAAATGCACATGAATGTCAGAGAATAGTAAGCAACTATTGTTGTAGACATCACTAATGAAAAGGGCTTCAACGCTTGAACCTAGCTCCTCCGCGCTCAATTATAAATACGCATTTGGCAAAGCCAATAGGTGCTGCTTCAAAGTGTGATGATTCATTTTTTTGTTACTTTTTATTCAAAATATGCCACACAATTTAAATAATGAAAAGAAAATGAAAAAATACTGCTGCCTAAACACGGCAGAATTATATGTGCAATAAACATTTGATTTTTTTTAAAGAGTTTTTTTTTTTTAAAGTTTATTGAAACATACTTCCTAACAGATGTGTGTGCGTAGAGCAGGTATAGCAATCCTTTCCAGTTTTAATGGACATCATAGGAAAATATGAATGTTATTGGTGCAAAGATAAGGTGCTATTGGCTTTACATTACTGTAACCTAAAGACAGTTTAAACACACAAGAATGCCTACAAAAATACAAACAGAATAAAAAATGGAAAGCAAAAAGCATTGGCATTGGTAATTACTAGCCCACCAAACATGGTACTGAAGTGAACCTCTTTTAGGTGAATATGCACATGTGATTAGGAAAATGCCATCATTCACAGTGCGAAAAATCCAATGGCTGAAGTGGGCTGACTCGTATGTTGTGGTGCGCAGATTGCACAATGTGAATGACAGTTGTAGAGACCAATGGATGAAGGGGGCAGACCTGAAGCCGCTCTGTATGTATTTATTCTTTATACATCTTTTGATAATATAAAGCTAGCGAGAGGCTTCACGAGGCTTAGTTCTGGGTTAGACCTAAATCCCGCCAAGATTGTTGGCACACAACTAGACCCTGTGTCAAAAGGGCCTCATGCACGTCACCCAGCACTTTCACAAGGCCTTGGCCATACTACAACCACACACCTCTCCAAACAATCATAGAGATCTGCCTTTATTTGCTTCAAATAATCCGGCCCTCATTACAAGTGGCCCAGAATAATATCTGTGATTTCTCTCCCTTGTTATTACCGTTACCGGGGGTGGGGGGTTTACTGGTAATTCGAGGAGAGCAAATAACAAGGTTTTGGGCAAAACCATGCAGAAGTCAGATTTACTGTGACGATTTGGCATGCTTTTCCCCAGTATTTTACAGAGCCATTGCTTGCAGCAGGAGCAGTCTTCAGATGAAACACCCTGGAGCTGCATTATTCGCTCAAATCTTATAGTGTCCATGGGGCAGTGGCGTAGCTTGACCTTTGGCCGCCCATGGCGGTCCCTTCATTTGCCGCATGTAAGAGCCAGGGGGGGAGGGGGTGCTGGTGATTCCTGCGTTTGCCGCCCCGCGACGGCCGCATGTAAGAGTGGGGGAGGCCACCGCCCCCAAAAAAAACTTGTGACACCCGGGTCAGACCGCCCCCCCCCCCTTGCTACTCCACTGCCATGGGAGCAATAACTACTGTTACTGGCTGATGCGTAATGACACCCTTTGAATGCTAAAATGCCACACTATTGCCAGTTGGACGCTAAACAAAGGTTAAATAACATAACACAACATAAACAAATAAATAAATAGATGATAAAAGATGTCAGAAGTAAAAAGCCCTTGCCACAGAAGGGATAGGGTTAAACTGCTTTTATCTTACATTTGCCTGGAATGGCATTTGC
Organism: Calotriton arnoldi; assembly: GCA_963921515.1. Classification (NCBI taxonomy): domain Eukaryota; kingdom Metazoa; phylum Chordata; class Amphibia; order Caudata; family Salamandridae; genus Calotriton; species Calotriton arnoldi. The sequence goes on along the minus strand of CAWUFW010000488.1, from coordinate 1,809,069 downwards.
AAACTTCTAGGGACCCCATGACCTCGGCATGACCCTTTCAGGGAACGTTGGAATGCATGTAAAGGGCCATTACAAGACCATGTCTTCTTCCACACAGTCCAGGTGCTAACAGCAGGGGTCTGGCATTCAACGTCTTTGGAAAAGAAGTATATAGATTAAGTAAACTTAGAAGAGAGCTCAGTTAATGTATGTTAAATGCGCCTGTTCATTCAATCATCCTTTATTAACCCTTTAATTCAAGTAGCAAAAGAAAATTCGGCTTGTGCTGTGTGCTATATCTAATCGTTATTTTTATTAATATTTTTTATTAGGATTTTGTACAAACAATAAGAGAAAGCTGAGAAAATACAGAGAAAGCAAACCATAGGGTGGATGGTACTGGCAATCCGTATGTAAGCAACAGTATATCTCATAATAAGTGGGTTTTATGTAGAGGTAGAGGGGAGGTATAAGTGTATCTGTTTATAAAGATGAGGTAGGGTTGTCTAATGTTTGTATGGTAGGAGAGTGAAGTTGTTTACAGAAGGGGTGTGTGAGGTACCTTGTTTGTGAGCATATGGGTGAGGAGTGAGAGAGAGAAGGAGATGAGAAGAGAGAGGAGAAAAGGAGAGGAGAGATGAGTAAGAATTATAGTGGAGGGGGGTGTGAAGAGTAGCAGATGGGTAGGGGGTGGGAAGCGGATTCAGAGGTAGGAATAGGTTAATGGGGGGAGTGGACTGAATTGGCTATTAGTGCTGCTGTAGGGACATTTTTGACATAAACCTGTCTAATTTGAATCAGATTCTACCAATTCTCAGTGGTGGTGTCTTAAGGTGTGTGTTCAGTGTGTTAATTGCATCTCTAGTAAATTGGACCCATTCCGACCAGGTATGGGACGAGAGTTTGGATAAGTCTTTCCATTCAGAGAGGATGACTTTGAGGTTGGTTGTAACTAAAATGTCCCATAGAATTTGTTTGTCTTTGTTCAACGCATATTTTATGTTACACGTTATATGTTATGTTATGTTATCTTATATGTTATATATATTATATACATTATATGTTATGTTATATTTTACATTTTACACATGATCGCGCAATCAACAAAGACTTCCATGGAAACCATGCAGGGTGACCTCACATCCTTAAAACTGGAAATGCTCTCTCTGGGTGGCAGGGTTTCAGAAATGGAATCACATATAAACATCCTGGAATGCCATAAGCACAACTTCTCTAAAACTCATTCGACCACCTCGGCGAGACTGGCCCAGCTAGAAAGGGATATGACTGAGCTGGAGGACAGAAATCGAAGGGGTAACCTTCGTATCTTTGGTCTTCCAGAGGGAACGGAAAGCCAGGCCCCTTCCTGTGCTGCATTTATTGAAAACTGGACTTCCCAAGTGCTCGATCTGAACTTCTCCAAAGGCTTTGAGATAACCCGCGCACACAGAGTTCGAATATACAAACCCCAAAACAGCTAAGTCCCAAGAGCTCTCATCTTCAGAACCCTCCGCCACTCGTGCACCAAGGCTATCCTCACACTAATGAAAAAGATGCAGAGAATCAAATGGCAAGGCTCAACAATCGTGATTTCCCAAGACTATTCAAAAGACACTGTCGAAAAATGGAAAGCGTTCCTATCCCCAACGTCAGACCCTTAAAGACATAGACAGACAATTTTCCTTCATTGGTCCTGCACGAATAAAAACAAGTTTCAACAGGAAAACCGCCATCTTTGAAGAACCCAAAGACTTGGACTCATACATTGCAGACATTCAAGACCTGAAAATGTCCTCCTAATCATCCTACAGGAATGCTATAAACACTCGGTATTTAGTCAATATTATTACTATTGTATATTCTATTTATTACTGCAATGGAGAGCACCAGCACATACCAAGTATAGATGTTCATCGGTCAAATGTGGTATCGATCAAACAATGTGGTTGATTGATCATGCGCCCCCTTGTTTCAAATAATATTTTGGGATTTTGCAATGCTGGTGTCTTCTTTGTCTATTGAGGATATTGATTGTCGTTCAGAGGTGATTGCCAGTGGGTGTCATGGAACATGCATTTGATGCGGGAGTGAAATGAATTGGGTTGTAGTAGAATACACCACCCTCAGAGCGGTGACATTATATCATGTTGTCTCGCCGTATTGGAAAGATTAAATTGAACTTGCTATGTTACTGTAGCTGTCAACGATGCAGGCATAATAGCTGAGCCTGGCTGGATTATACTATACTAGTAGGAGATACGAGGATCTAATACTGTTGAGGGACCGGGTCCGTACTTGGTATGTGCTGCATATGCTTTGATCAACACAAACGGATGTGGGATATTGTATGGGGTATGGATGATTGAGGGGTAACAATGTGGTGATGCTAGTAATAATAATCTCTAAAACAACTCTGCTTGGGCGAAAGGCAATGTACATGGTGGATGTAGGGATTTGACATGTGTCATCTCATGAAGATTGTGTCATTTAGAGGTGGGACCAATCTCTAAGCTGAAGGTTCCATATTATTCTTAGAATCATTTTATTCCGATGCTCCATTCCAGTATGATATACAACTTGATGTTTAGGTTTTTTGCACTGGGCATTATCCATGATGGAGTTGTTGAATGATAGGGTACAAATGTATATTGGGTTATCTTTGAATTATATCATATTATGTATATTATAGGCACACCTTTAATTACAGTAATTTCCTTACAATAACTGTGGCAGTTGCCACCTCCCTTTTGTACGCCTTGAGAAGTTCAATTGATTTTTAATCTTTTTAAGTCACAATATGTATCTTTTCAGTGTATGGGAGGTGTCTTAGGAAGTTGTCTTTTTTTTTGTGATAATCCCTTTTGTCTTTGTATGGTCATCATATAGCTATTTTAGTTGTTGTGTTAGATGTTTGTTAATTGATTTTGTGTTTTTGTGATATGTACAACATACTCTGACCCATATTTACAAGGAAGTAATGCAGCGTGGTGCCACAAGCGATTTGGCTGCGCTGCGATATGTTACTTCCGAAGCAAAGGTATGCGTCATATTTACAACAATATGACGTATCCCTGAGCTCTCCCCTGTGCTGGCCAATAATTGGATGCCATGCACTAACACAGGCACCCTTGCACCATGGTGCAAGGGTGCCTGCATTGCGGAGATGAATATTTTTGTGCAGGAAGGGACACCTTCCTGCACAAAAACAATCACAAGAGGTGTTTTTCTCTTTCTGTGTGTTACAGAATGCAGCACGCATAGAAAGAAGAAAAAACGAGGAGAAATAAAAGTATTTCTCCTCGTTGCGCCTCCTTATGCCTCCCCTGGGGAGGCGTAGGATTTTGACACATTCCCAGGTTTACGAAACATTGTAAATCTGGGAATGCAGCAGAATCCATGGGTGTTGTGTGGGAATACCCACAGCACCGCCCATGGATCGCCCCTTTCACGCAAAGTGTTGCGTGAAAAGGGGCTGTATTTACAAGGACACGAAAAGCCATGCAGGGTGACTTTACGTGCCCTAGTAAATATGGAGCACCACACTGCGCCGCCTGTGCGTCACAAAAAGTGCCGCACCGGCGGCGCAAGGGGCTTGTGAGAATATGCCCCTCTGTTTTTAAGTGAATATATATATATATATGTGATTTTATGTATTTTCTTGCAGCCCTGATGAAGTTCACGTGTAGTGAACGAAACGCATTGGCTTTCTTTTGCTATCACCAATGAAAAATAAAGATGTTCTGGACTGCGTACAACTTGGAGTTGAACTTGTATATAAATGAACTTTAACTCTGCGGTGCACCACCATCTGTGTATTTTGTATTTTACCACCAACTCAAAGTTGGTGGAAATGCATTTCCAAATTGAAAGGGATTACCATGGGACCCCTACCCATTTGTGAATGTTGGAAATACATTTTTTAAGAGCAGGCAGTGGTCCCATGGATCACTGCCTGCTCTTCAAAAATGAAAACAAACGTTTAATTTTTTATTGTTGAAACGCATTCAGTATTCCTTTAACCCTTTGAATGCGGGCGGAATTCCCCCGCGATGCGGCAAAATTTCACGCGTGCGCAGATCGGACGGCTCCCGGCCTTCCGACGCACACGCCCACCGTGACGTCGGACGGCCGGGGGCCGTCCGACGCATCCAAAGGGTTAAGGAAAATGGATTGCATTTCAACAACAAACAAAAACACTTTTTTCAAAGACAAGCACAGACATGGTGATCTGCTGACCTCATCAGGCCACCATCCCTGTGATGGCCGGCATTCCTAATGGGTCACAAACTGCAACATACCTCATTAATATTCATGAGGTTGGTCGATTTACGACTCACTAGGAATCGCAAATATGAAACAAAAAGTTCCATACATAAGGAATAGCGATTTCCAAATAGCGATTCGGATAAAATCTGTGTTTGGAAATCGCTATTCCTACTCTTTGTACATCTAGCCCTTATGTCTGTGTATCAGGGCACTGTTTTTTTCTATTGTAGTTTTACATTGATAAAATGCCATGTTTGCCCAAATTATTTCTGAGATATGACCTCTAGACCGGGGCATCATTTTGTGCTTTCCATCTACGTTTCGACCTGAAAACTAGAAGTTTATTGTTGCTCTAATTGACTTCTGTTTATTGCACTCGTTAATTACCAGATACGATAAAGAACATTTATTTAAATTTCAGCAGGTCAAACCTGCTGAAATTTCCCGAGAGACAATGCCTGGCTGGTATGTAAAGGGACATGCGGATTTTGGTGTCATAAGCAGCAAATTACTGGTGTTATTCCCCGAAAACTTGGAGTATGCAATAATTATTGCATCTGATAATTTCTAAACACCTCAAATTATCACATCCAAAAGGTCCTTAATATGTATCTTTATTCAGGTCTGAGCTGTTTATCAGGCCTTAAGCAGTGGCTTTCACAAGACTTTTGCCCTGAAGATAGGGACATTATTGTGTGCCTGAGGTTGCATAATAACTTTGAAGCTTTGTGGAATAATATTAGAAGCTGCCCAACAATTACAAGAAGTTGTTTTCATAGAGTGCTTGATATCAACAGTCTAGTGCTGTAAATAAGAGTTGTATAAATTACCAAACTCAATTATACTAATGAATTTAGTTTTGGAAGAATGAAATGATGAAACTAGCCAGTTTGGTCTTCAACTGTGACCTGTGGGTTACAAACAGATCTTAGCAGCGGGCATTTAAGTCACTGAGCCATCCTAGTGGCAAACTATGGAGTTTGCAGGTTAACCTTTCAGTCTGCTGGGATAACTTTGGAGGCTTTGGGATAACTTTGGATATTGTTTGATGTCTGTAGGTCTTGCCGATAATGTTGGAGACTGAAGACTTGCTATCCAGATTTCAGAATACATTTCGAAGTGGTAGGAATCTGGATATTGCTGGATAACTTTAGGAGCTGCGGGCACCAGGGTATCAGTGGTTATCATGGGGCATTGAAGGGTTGAAAGATAAATTTCGAGGTTGCAGGATAACTTGAAAGTTGCGAATAACATTGGGGACTGCAGGCTGACGTAGAAAGTTGAGGGATAGCTTTGATAGTAGGTAGATATCATTGGAGGCAGACAGATAACTTTAGTAGCTGATGAATAACACTGGAGGTTAAGAGATAACTTTAATAGTTGTTGGATGACATTGGAGGTTGATGTATAACTTTCACAGATGCTGGATAACTCAGAAGGTTGTTGGTATTTTTAGAGGTGTCACATCAGTTTTGAAGTTTGAAAGATAACTATTAAAGTTACATGATAACTTTGGAAGCTGTGTGATGACCTTGGAGTTTGTGTGATATTCTGATCTCCTGAGACAACTTGGGGGGAGAAGAGGTTTGGGAGTTGCAAGATCATTTTGGAGGTTGCGAGATAACTTTGATAGTTGCTGGATAACATCGGAGGTGGAGGGATAACTGATAGTTGATGTATAATACTGGAAGTTGTCGGATACCTTTGGTAGTGGCAGATCAGTTTTGGAGTTTGAAAGATAAGTATAACAGCTCAAGCATAAGTTTTGAAGCTGTGTGAGAACCTTGGAGGTTGTGAGAATACCTGAGCTCATGGTAAAACTTAGGTGGTGTCGAAAGTTAATTTGGAGTTTGGAGAATAAATTTGTAGGCTGCAGGCTAACTTTGTAAGTTGAAGGATAGCTTTGATAGTTTCTGGATAACTTTAAAGACTTTAAATTATCTTTGGACTTGGCACGTCTGGTTTGAAGGTTTAAATAAAACGTTGAGGGTGACTGGGGGTTGCTGGGCCTTGGGGAGAAATGCAGTTGGGCAATGCAATTCAGTGCAACAGAATAAAAGACAGGGTGGTGGATAAATGAAAAGTCCATGCACATTCTGACATAGAGCATGGCACAGAAATATTTACCACAAGAAAGCTGTTCTTTCTCTCCTGACAGTAGTTCATCTTGTGCCTTCAATCTACAAACCGAAACACCCGGTCATCAAAATTCCATTTTAAACTGTACTCTAGAATAGGAACCAGATCATTGACTTCTCTGCCAGGTTGTGTGTCTGAGTGTCAAGGACAAAAATATTGACTACAAGGGCAAAATGTCTACTACTTATATATGGAATTAAGAATAGTAAAATGTTCATGGCCATAATATCAAATACCACAATACTGTGAAGGTAAGTATGTATAGTTGGATACAGATTAAAAATAGAAAATCTATCCTTAACTATATATGCTTCTCTTCACATTATCGTGGTTGTCAATATTTTGACCACAAACTTTGTGCAGAAGAATAAAAAAATTGTGACCCTCTGCCATGTAGATACGTTGCCGCTGGCCCAGCAGCAACATTTTTTTTTTTTTTAAGTTTTATATAGCGCAAACTCGACCGAAGGTATCAGAGCGCTTTACATGAGCACCAGTTGCATTACAGACGGACACATTCATTTTTTGTTAGGCACAGGGAGATTAAGTGATTTGCCCAGAAACACAGGATGTTGAGCGTCCCTGCCGAGACTCGAACCAGGCTCCACAACTTCGAGTTCGACCTCGTTAGGCCACATCCTCTCCACATCTTTTGCTTGCTCTTGTGCCAACTGCAAAATCATCCTTATCTCACCTCTGCATTCAGCACTATGTAGCAGGGGTTAACCCATGCACCTGTTGTCAGCACCTTGTCTAGTTTACAGCACCCTTTCATTCCTGAGGGAAGTTCCTGCACATTCACGCTGCATTACAACATCCCCGTATTATGAACATAAAATGCCATCGATGGATTCTGGTGACCTACAAAGCCAAAAGGATGAAGTGTAAATGAAATAGTCACAGACCCCTGACCGTGACAGGCAACATCCGAAGAATGCCAGCTATGTGAGAGCCTCTGCCTGTCTGGAAAACTTTCCTAGGCTCTGATATCAGCTCTTTGCACTCTATCTTCCACAGCAGGGTACAAAGGCATACCCAAGACAACACCGATAAAGGCGAGGAAAGCAATTACAGGGCTGAGGAGGCTGACGTGTAGAAAGGATGAAGTGCCTGATGTATTCTTGGCCTTCGGACCAGCGCTGATGAGCCAATAGGTTTCCGCTTGTGTTTGTGGCGTAAAGCTTTAGTGTGTCGAGCATGAAATAGTGTTTTTTTTATTTCTATTGCATGGCAGATTTTAGTTGTAAGTGGGCGTGTGCTCTTGTTATTTGATGTTTATTAGGAACTGCATGGATGAAGATGACTGTTTCAGTGTTAAATTATTAAGAAATGTAAAAATAGAGTTTTGCTTCACAGATAAAGTAAACAAAGCAAATAAAATATGTCAAATAAAAAACTGCATTTACATTTTCAAACGTTGTCATCATAAGCTTTGGGTGTTTTCAACGGTCTGTTTACTGTACCAGGGCGACAACTAAATTCCAGCCGTACTGATTTTGGGTGTGGGGGAGCGGTTAGTGGACAGCAGCAGGGTTGCACCGTGAGAAGCAGCCGCATATACAGTGCTTTTAAAAAAAAACGTATACATCTTTATTGCTTTTTATGCCCAATACAAGCAACAGCTCTAATCAGATAGAGTTGTAAACATTGCATGTAGTAATTTCAAACGTTTGCCCTCCCCCACCCCACATCCGGACAAAATAGCACAGATGTGACTCAAAGGAATCAGTATTCTGCGGTTTGATCTTTTCGTTCCTCAAATTGAGGGGTGTGGCGGCTGCCCCTGTGTTCTTCTTCCTCTCTGTAGTGAACATGCCCGCACCCCACCATCACATGTATTATACCCAGCGACTCAGTTATTCTGGTGACTCCCACTGTTCAGTGTCCATCCTCTCCCCGGACTCCATAAGCTTGTTCAGCATGTCTTCAGTCATTCCACACAATTGTACGTCTTCCTCCAATGTATCTCCGGTAGCACGTCCCTCATTCGTCTTTCCTCCGCCAATGCCCATCCCTCATGTCCTTTTGCCAGGATACGTAAGCAGGGGCTGTAGGAGAGAGCCAGTGTATTGCTAGTAGGTGAACCAGTCCCAGAGAGGTGAATTTATAGCTGACCTTTCCTCTCTTTGGGCGTGGTAGGATCCTCACCTCCACGCAGTGGCTGGGCGTATTTTCTATAGCTATGTTGGCAACCCTTTCCAGCCAGAACTCTTGCATGGGGCTGCACCCCCGGCTCATGTGTGGAAACGTGGCTCAAATGGCGTCGCACCGAACACAGGCCGATGACCTGCGCGGGTCTATTTTGTGCAACCTCTCTGGTGTGAGATATGTGTGGTGCAGAAAGTTAAAGTGGATCTATTTAAATCTCTCATTGCTCGCTATGTGCTGCACCAGCGTACACGTTCTTTCCTAATCGTTCTCTGTTACAGGAAACTCCTCATTCCATCGTTGCTTGGCAGTCGATGAGGTTTTTGGTCTGTGTGCCTTTAGGGCCTTATAGAGTTGAGATATCACTGTCATATCTGGGTGGCCCCTATCAGCGTATCTAGGGTGTTGCTGGTCTAGTGCGTATCCAGGAACCATGGCCATAATTCTCTTGCCCTTCCCGCCAGCTTAGAAAACTGTAGGATCTGTCCTCCCTATGTTCTGAATGCCTCTCTAGCTTCTGCAAAGGTACTGAACTTATCTCCAGGACACAGATTGCCCAGTGTGTCACACCCTCCATCCCTCCATCCCCCCATCTTCTCAGTGACATGTTCTGTTGGATCTGTCGGAAGGGCTGTAACTATTGCAAAGAGCACCAGAGTAAGGGGCCCGCTTGAGTCATTGTTTTACTGTTGTTTCCCACACCTCTGTCACTCTCCGAGCTACGTACGGGAGTCTGGCAGGCTGCCACACTCCCTGCATTGGATGCACCCATAAGGTTTCAATTTCTATGAGCCCTTCTCCCAATTCCCTGCGTCTCCACACCACATTGTTGCATATTGGAGCTGAGCAGCTAGGTAATAAAGCTCCATATCCTGCAGGCCCAGGCCTCTCTCCTCCCTGTCTCTTAGGTCCTCCGGTGTCCTCTTCGCCAGCAAAGCCAGAGGGAATAGTAAGAATTTCCCCATGTTCTCCCAAAGCCCTGACAGGTCTCCAAACCACTGTAGCTCGGCCAATAAACAGTGAACCGACCTCTCAGTGCGAGTCAGGTACACCAGGGCATTGTCGGCATAAATCAATGTCACATGATTTGTTGCTCCCAGCTAGATCCCCCAGGGTCCTAGTGCGTCCTGCTGTCTCGCCGGCAAGGGCTTGACCACCAAGGCAAATAGTAATGGTGAAAGGGGGCATCACTGCCTCGTGCCCATCTCCGCTGACCAACTATGGGAGATCAGACCTCCAGATTGCACCCTAGCTATAGGGTCAGTGTACAACAAGCACATGAAGACCGAAACTGAGGTCCAAAACCCATCCTCTCCAGCAGTGCAAATATAAACTCCCAGTTCAGGGTGTCGAATGCCTTTTCTATGTCCAAGGCGACCAGCACCCCCTCCATATCCATGCCCTCGCTCTCATGGAGCATGACTGAGTGGTCTCAGGTTCATATGAGTGCTGTGTCCTGGAATGAAGCTGCACTGATCTTCAAGCAGTCGCGGCTCCTGGAGGGAGTGCTGCGGGGCGGGGCAGGGGAGGGGTAGGGTGGGGGGTAGTAAACTCCGGCATACGGCCGAACTGAGTTAAGTACATAAATAAATAAAATGAATTACATTGCGCGCGCTGCAACACCAAATGGCGATGCGGCGCACGCAATGTAATTCATTTTATTTATTTATTTATGTACTTAACTCCGTTCGGCCGTATGCCGGAGTTTACTACCCCCACCCTGCCCCTCCCCCGCCGCCCCGCAGCACTCCCTCCAGGAGCCGCGACTGTCTTCAAATACCAGTGTTGCTACTATTCGATTGAGACTGTCGTCATTAATCAAAGAGATGGGTCCAAAGGACACAAAAGACTCAGGGTCTCTTCCCGGTTTGGGGATTATTATGACTGTGGATTCTCTCATCGAGGCAGGAGACCGGGCCTCATCTTGTACCTCGAGGTGGCGAGCAATCCGTTTCCTTCATAACATGGCATAGAACTCTCCTGGCAACCCTCCCTGTCCCTGGTGTCTTTCCCCGAGACATACCCTGAATGGCCTCCAACAGCTCTTCTGACTGCAAAGTCTTATCTAGTTCTAGAACCTGAGCCCAGAAGAGTCAATGTAGCTTGATGCCCTCCAGAAAATCGCATATTGCCTCGGGATGCGGAACACATGGCCTCTTGTACACTTCTCCGAGGTACCTTCCCAGGGCCTAGTTGATAGCCTTCTGAGTTATCAGTCTAGCTCCATCCACATCCTCTAGGGTAAGTATAGTGGGAGTTGGCCTTTCTCTTTTAACAGCCAGGCCTACATTCAACCCTATTTGTCACCCTGTGCATGTTGTCGCTGCCAGTGGTCTGTGCACCCCAGCCTGTCAAGTGCATCCCAGGTCTCACCCACCGTGAGCTGGGCATCCAGCAGTGCTATGGCCACTGCACCCTCCCTCTGTACGGGGGACAAACGTCCCTCTGCTCGCCGCACGTTGGTTTGTAGCTGCCGGCTTCACCCATAAACAGTTCCCATGCACTCCTCCCACTCAGTTCCCATGCCTTCCCTCTTAATTCTATTGACTCCCAGTTATGTTCCATGTAGGTGTCTATGGCTTCCCCTACACCTAGTTTAAAAATGGGGTTGCTGAGTGCCTCCGGATTCATTCGCCATGTGAGTATCAGAGCTCATTGCAGGTCGCCAGTGTAGGTGAGGAGGAGTGGTGAGTGATCAGAGACAAATCTGCCCAGGTTTTTTGACCCCTGTACATTAGGTGTCAGTGCCTAGGAGAGCAGGAACTGATTCAAGGGGCTCGAGGTGCCGTGTACCACAGAGTGGTAGGAGAACTCTTTAGTGTGTGGATGCAAGTCCCTCCAAATGTCCTTGCAGCCCATGTCTTCCATCATCTGCCTAAGTTGGCTTGACATGCCCGGTTTCGTATTAGCCTTTGAGGGGTACATCCAAATCCTGGGCACACGTGCATAATTATAAACATATATGATCACAAAAGCGTAAGTCCATTAGAGAATCAATCTCATTAAAGTTCGCAGAAGAGTTGTTTCTTGTTTCTTTTATTCATGTACCGTAGGAGAACAACCAGCAAAAAATACCAACAACCAGCCAACACGTGTTTCGTCTAGGAGGATACTCCCACGACTTCTTCAGGGCTGGGAATGATACAATTCATGGTGTAAACCAAAACATGAAGTGGTAATTGATACTGGAGAGTAAACTCCATAGGTGAAAAAACACCCACTACCAGTGGAAACCCTATACAACACAAAGGACCGTTTGATGATAAAACATATATTAACAATAAAAGCAGTGTTATTGCTATGGTCCAGTAAACGAGAAAATACAACCGCAATGTGCAAAGTGACATGATTTAAAAATAAGCAAAAAAGCATCTAATGTGATTTGAACATACATAATATAATTAAGTGATACTTAGGATCAAACAAAAAAATCAGAATAAAAATGTATGCCAAGTTATTATTGCGGTAGTGTCTTTTTAGGTACAGTTGAATTGTAATTTAAATTTAAGTTTTTCACATCTTATCATTAGAACTATGAGCTCCCTATTTGTGCATAATAAATTATCTATTGACTCTATCCTCTCCCATAAACTTCATGTAGAATACCTTGTCATTTTTACCTCACAATTTTTATTCTGATTTTTTTGTTTGATCCTAAGTATCACTTAATTATATTATGTATGTTCAAATCACATTAGATGCTTTTTTGCTTATTTTTAAATCATGTCACTTTGCACATTGCGGTTGTATTTTTCTCGTTTACTGGACCATAGCAATAACACTGCTTTTATTGTTAATATATGTTTTATCATCAAACGGTCCTTTGTGTTGTATAGGGTTTCCACTGGTAGTGGGTGTTTTTTCACCTATGGAGTTTACTCTCCAGTATCAATTACCACTTCATGTTTTGGTTTACACCATGAATTGTATCATTCCCAGCCCTGAAGAAGTCGTGGGAGTATCCTCCTAGACGAAACACGTGTTGCCTGGTTGTTGGTATTTTTTGCTGGTTGTTCTCCTACGGTACATGAATAAAAGAAACAAGAAACAACTCTTCTGCGAACTTTAATGAGATTGATTCTCTAATGGACTTACGCTTTTGTGATCATATATGTTTATAATTATGCACGTGTGCCCAGGATTTGGATGTACTATTGTGTTGTAGGAGTTTTCCTACACTTATATAGGGGTTACAGGGGTCTCCCCTACCTGGTTTAGCACCGTATTTACTTGAGTTATTTTCTTATCACGTACGCAAATTTAGCTGAGCGCCACTCCTTCCTACTTACTTAAAACCCTCTCTTTTGATTGCAGCCTTTGAGGGGTGCCTGTCAATTTCTCCATCCAGTATGCAGTTAAAGTCCCCCTCCCACCACAGGGGAACATCCAGGTAGGGTAATATTTGATCATGGACTCTAGAAAAGTATCCCCGGTCATCAGTGTTTGCTGCATATGTGTTGAACAAGTAAACCTCAGCACCATTAAGCATGCCATACAGTACTATATAGCGCCTTTCTACATCAGCCAGGGAGCTCCTATGTTGATATGGAATCCCTGGAGCTAGCCATATTGATATCCCATTGCATATGTTAAGTATGTTGCTGAGAACAACTGCCTCCTTCACTTCCGCCCTACTTTGTGCTCCTCTTCAATGGTAAGGTGCATTCCTTGGAGGAATGCTATCTGAACTGCATATCTCCTGAGGTAGGAGAGTACCCTGTGTTGTTTGGTATTATCATTCAAGCCCTGGACATTCCACGTAAGCAGTGTCAACGTCATATGTGCGGTTTCTTCTCAAGCTTGCCCTGTTTAGCATGCCTTTGCTGTATCCCCCTGGTATCCAGCTGTGACCTTGTATCTGCAGTTACAATACTGCGTGTCCTATAGTGTGCCATGTGCTGCGCATTAACTCCCCCCACCATCCCCTGGTAAACACTACGTGAAACCTCCAACTTGTGTTTCCCCAAATTGCCACCTGAGTTATAGAGCAGCATAAAATCCCTCTTGAAACAGTTTGAACCATAAAACAAAGTACAGTTCTATCAAGTACTACAGTCTCAGATTATACTTAGGCGGAGAGGTGCGGCCGCTAGGGATGCCCCTCCAGCCACAGGGCCAGTAGGCTGCTCTCCTGAAGTCGACACCCCCTGCAGTACTGTGGCTCCGAGAAAAGCGAGGTATAGCACAGGGGCCAAGCCCATCTCCACACTCCGCTGGCACCACTCACTCCTGCTGCAGATGGCCTTCGTACTCAGGAGGTTGATGTAGCATAGTGGTCTCACCACGTTGGTGGTGTCCCTCAGCAGGAATTGACAGTTTATAGTCTGAGAATGGCCTTCAGGTTCTGTGGCGCTGGGCTGGATGCTTCTCCCTCCTTCACCTCCTATGGGGGGACCCCACCTAACAGTGCACCACCTGGGCTTTGGGTGACAACCCCAGTGTCTGTCAGTCTGTAGGTGGGCCTTCCTCCATCTCTGAGTCCATCCGTGAGGCCAGGTCCATTGGCGTGCATTCCAATCCCAGTGTGCCATACTGATGCACCACCACCTGATTATCATTGTCCCCCCTATCACTTGGTCTTCCGGAGCTGGCTGTTGGTAGCCCTTCTACCCGCATGGCCTTCCTGTGTCGGGGCCTGCACCAGCCCCTCTCCACATTCCAGCTAGGCTCATGCCTCCTTTGGCGTAGAAAAGTAGTGGGCCCTGTAGGAAAGTAGGATCTACTTCTTATGGTTACCCCCACTTTTTGCTTGATGTTGCACTGTTTTTGACTAGTCTGACTGGGATCCTGCTAATCAGGACCCCAGTCTATCTGCTTTCTCCTCTAAATTGTCACATATGTACTTTTGTACACTCCAAATTGGATACTGGGGTACCTTTATAAGTCCCTAGTATATGGTACCCATGTACCCTGGGCATAGGTACCCCAGAGGCCTCCCATGGGCTGAAGCATGTACTATGCCACCCATGAGAGGCCATGCAAAATGGAACTCCAGGTCTGCTACAGCAACCTGTGTAAGTTGGTGCTTGCACCACTTACTTTAGATATAGGTTCACTATAGTTATAGGTCACTACACTTAAAATGTATAAGTCACCCCTGTAGGCAGGCCTTATCAATCCTGAAAGCAGGGTGCTGGGTTTTTAGTGAGAGGGTGCCCCTGCATGAGCAGAGCCTCTCTGCAGCCTTCGGAGACCATTCTCCCGGGTTGTCTATGACTCAGCCGGACATATAGGTAGAGGTGCATTATAACCTCGCGGTAAATGCTATCTCGAAAACGGCTGCATAGAAACATATCGTGTTTGGTATCAAACACCTTGGAATCATACCTCAACACCGGTAACCAGTGTGGGAGGTATGATTCCACCCTTCTGAAGCGAGCTTCGTGGGGTCACTGCTCTATCCGGTGCCAGTCTTCTCGACCCGATCAGCACAAAATGGATGCTGCAGACCAGAGACACACTTCTGCCCTCCTGCTGCTGAGCAAAGCTCGAGCAGGGGAAGGCAGCACAAAGGCATCCTGTCACAGGGAGGTGTGACCACCTCCCAGACAGGATTTAGTGTATTGGGGCTGGGTGGGTGCACTCTGAGAGTGCCGGAAAGTCTGCACCCGGGGCACATTTGGTGTCCCTGTGCATAGTCCAGCTCAAACCAGTTCTGGGAGCCATTGGCTCCTGCTCTGGCGCGAAACTGGACAAAGGACATGGGTGTAACCACCCCTCTGTCCTGACCCTCCCCTAGGAGGGTCCCCCAAATCTGTCCAACCCTCTCCCGTGGGTACATAAGGGCTTACCTGGCTGTAAGACTTTAGATTTTACGTGGACAAGATTCTACAAGAAGAAACCACTGACCTTCGACCGTCTGGACACTCTGGACTTCGCTGGACTTCGACTGGGCCCGACTTTGTCTCCCTCTCCGTCCAAAGCTTTGTCTGTGCCCTTGCTCCATACAGGCTCCATGCAGGACCTGTGGTGCACTAAGGACAACTGAAGAATCTCCCTTGGAGTGAAGGAGTCACTCCCCTGCTGTTGCAGGCACCGTAACGCAACTGACCGGTCTGCTGCTCCTGAGCTCCTGGGGACTCTGAAGATTTCAGCAACACAGGAGGTAGGTTTTCGAAGGTCTTCGAGGTCGATCTGCCCTCTCAGCAAGTTTGAGGCCAGTATCCCTCGGGACTGCATAACCCGAACCCCTGTGCACCATGTCCATTTGCAATTGCATATGCTTGTTGGCAATTCCTGAGCTTGTGTATTAGACCCAGTGTAGTCTTGACCCTGAGGAGTATTTGCACCAAAGAACTCTGGCCTCCTTGCACCGAGTGCTCCGTGGGCTGGTACTTTGCAATCTTGCCCAAGGTCCCCTTGCAACTCCTGGTCCTTCGGCCTGTGGGTCTCTCTGAGGGCCATCTTCATTTCTGTTGGGCTTTCCTGGTTGCTCCAGATGTGCCCTGACTCCCCATTGCTTGGTGAGTCCCCTGGACCTTGCTGGTCCACACCCTAACCTGCTTGACCTTCCTTCATGGGTTGCTTTTGCCAAGGCTTGTTGGTGCTCCAGCTGTACACCGACCCCTCAGCACTCGACATCCTTCAAGGGCAGTTCACCTCCGGCTCCTGGTCATCCTCGACATCTCCTGGTCCTCGTGGCTGCAGAGTCAAGCATCCCTTCTTCGCACCTGAGGGCACCCGACATCGGTAGGCATTCGTCTATCGAGCCCCTGGTCCCTCTGAAGTGACCCAGACTCTGTCCCCTCTGCTTTCAGGATCCTTCCTCCCCGAATCCAGGCTTGGATTCCACCGGACCCTTTTCACCTTCACGGCAGCAGTACTTCTTCACAGCCCTCCATTGAGAACGACGGCAGTTTCCGACGCCACTCCAGACCTATGCACCCGGCTCCCCTGGGATAGGTAACTCGGGAACTACGGTATCCACGGGTGGGGTGGCTCTGCAAACTCTTAAGTTCCAAAGGGCTCGCTCGAAGTCCTCCTAGAAGGGTCCTTAAACTTTAAAAGTGTAACCGCGACTTCCCCATAGAATTGTACAGAGCCCGCGGTCGTGTTCCCACACTGCACCGGTCCTCCATGGGGTCCCTATCTACTCACCTTGGGTGGTTCCTTGGGGTCCCAACGATTCTACGTGCTCCAGACCATGTCTTGATCTCAGTCGTGACTGTTATACCACTATTTTAGTATATGGTTTGATCTCCCCCTGGAGCCCACTGTGTATTGTGCTACTTACAACTGTTCTATTGATCTCGTATTGTGTGCTTTGTGTTCTATCCTCGTGTAGAAGATAGTAGAGAGGGTTATATTAATAAATACATATTTTTATATAACTACTGTGTGGTTCTCCTTTCATTTAGTCAATATAGGAGGTGATGTTCTGGTAAAACAAGCTGCTTTACACTCCTTCAAGATTAAGCCTGAAGGCTGCTCTCCACAGCTACCACTAGGATAGCTTTCTAAAGGTTATCTTTGACCTCATACATCATAAGGGTCGTTTGGACTGGAGCAAGGTGCCCACTTTAATTAGTGGACAGCATATACCAGGCCAACTTCTCACATTGGTGTGCAGCAGTTGGTATTCAAGCCTGCATTGTTTTACCAGATAAATCTCTTTGTATTGATTAACTGAAAACCACTAAAGTATTCAGGCACATATAATACTTAAAGATTAGAATAAGTAAGTTCTACTGAACTTGGGGTTGGGTAAGTTAAGGGTCTAGCACACCCTTTCTCCAACCTAAGAGAGTTTAGTTCCCACTAGGTTAGGTAGGTGCATACACCACACCACACTAGTATGTCTTCTAAAGGAGAAGCCAGTGGCTCTCTGCCTTCTAGGTACAATGGTCTCACATTTCAGGATTTGAAAGCCATGTGTGCTTCTAGGAAGCTGAAGACAAGGAGAAATGCCAACACCCAACGTCTCATTGAGGTGTTACTCTTAGATGACCTTAGAAAGACCCCAGGGTCAGATGAGGTAGAAAGAGTGGGTGGGGCAGGGAATGAAGGCAGGTCAGGAGGTGACACCTTTTATGACCTAGACTCAAACCCTGGCCAGGAGGATCAAGATGATTCCAACCTGGACAACCTAGATCTTCAGGAAGAGGGTGGAGAAGGCCCCAGTGACCCTCTCTTTACTCCTCCAGGAAGAGTGCAGAGTTTACCCAGGAGATCTAGATCTCCCTCTGCAGAATCTGACCATTCAGGACATTCTATAGGGACCTCCATATCTCATAAGAGAGATAACTCTTATGAAAGGCAGTGCCAATTTCTAGAGCTTGAGAAAGTCAAGCTTAGGCTCAGGCAAGAGCAATTGGCCCTAGATAAGGAATCCTTAGAACTCCAGAAGGCTAGAAAGAAATTGGAACTAGAGTTCCATGGTGGCAGCAACAGTGTCCCTAGGAATAAGGAGTATACTTATGACCGTAGGAACCTGAGCAAGATAGTCCCTCCCTACCATGGTGGGGATGACATCCACAAATGGATAACTGCTTTAGAGAGGGCCTGTAAAGTATAGAAGGTCCCTCAAGAGCAGTGGGCACCTATCTTGTGGCTCTCCTTTGCTGACAAAGGTAGAGATAAGCTCCTCACTGTTAGAGAAGAGGATGCTGACAACTATTCAGTCCTGAAGAGTGCTCTCATTGATGGGTTTGGCTTAACCACTGAACAGTACAGGATTAAGTTCAGAGACACCCAGAAGACACAGACTCAGGACTGGGTAGACTTTGTAGATTGTGCTACTAAGGCTCTGGAAGACTGATTACTAGGCAGCAAAGTGAATGATTTCAAGGAATTGTACAATTTGATTATGAGGCAGCAGATCCTTAATAATTGCCAAAATCAGTTGTTGCATCAGTACTGGGTTGACTCTTATCTGACTTCTCCACAAGAATTGGGAAAGAAGGCAGATAGGTGGGTCAGAACCAGGGTGAAGCAGAAAAACCAGACCACAGGTGGTGACCAGAAGAAGCAAGATGCTAAACCTTCAGATAAGGGTGGGGAAAAGGGTAAAGACCAGAAATCTTCATCAGGGCCCCAAAAACCTGCATCTGGGGGGGAGTCACAGTCTAACAAAGGTAAAGGCAAAAAGAAACCTTGGTGCTTCCTGTGTAAGGAGAAAACCCATCGGACAAGGGATGCCAATTGTTCAAGGGCCAAGAATCCTCCTACCACCACCACTGCCCCTAAGGCAACTGTTCACCCTAGTTCAGCTCAAAGTGGTGGTACAGGGAACAAGGGTGGTTAACCCTGGGATATAAGATGGGTTCTGGCTTAGTCAGAACTCCAGCTCAGGCTGTTTTAGTCTGTGATGGAGGCATGGATATTGCCTCCCTATTTGTCAGTCCCAGTAATCTGGGCAAATACAGACAACAGCCTTTAATCAATGGTAAGGAGGCCATGGCATATAGGGACACAGGAGCTAGTGTCACAATGGTGACAAGAGATCTTGTGGGCCCTGACCAGATCATACTTGGTGTGTAGTGTAGTTCCTATTTCCCTAATAGGCTCTGCGCATTGGAATAATATAACCTATAGGTTTGACATAGGACTAAGGTCGGTATGTCCCTATCGATTATATTAAACTTAATTACCTGTGCCAGCTAGCTCAGAGGCCCCTAGAAACTCCTTGAGAACAAGAAGGGAGTAGTTTCTGGCAACCGAAAAACATGACAACTTTGTTTCCCTTTAGAAGCGGAACATATCTCAGAATCGTGGAAACAATAGATAACAGTTTCACTCATTCAATCGTGCATGCTTAGTTTCTGCAGAGTTACACAGAAAGGAAAGCGGGCGTTTCAATAAAAGGGTTTTATTGAACAGTCTTGTTTCTCGTGTAAGAGATATGTGCTGTTATGATCACAAGACAGTATGCAAGATAAATAATGTACAGCGTAAGCAGTAGAAATAAATAATACTGCGCTAGCATTATCTTTTAGCATAAATTTACGTACATAAATAACATGAGCTAAGAATGCGGGTACTCATTCGATGCGTCTCTAAGCTAGTTCTACCCCAGTGTACCTAACCTAGTCTAGGTGTAGGGAAGAGTAGAAGCAGGTGGAGTATTCTCTAGTATGGTAGACTAAGAGTATGTTAAGTCTAGTATGCCAAGAGTCCCTCTAGGATCTAGTCAGCTCCATACCTTGAGAATGAGAGAGGTGGGAATCTCCTGCCGGATCTTGGAACTCTAACACCCCGCAAAGGGAGTCAGAACACTGGAAGCTGGATTCGTCTGCGTGCAGGAATGACAGCAACTTCTCAGTGCGTCAGGCCGGGATACGGGCTCCTCTGAAGTCGAGGTCTCCTCTAACTTGCTTGGGCAAGGGAAGGTATATTTATACCAGGTAGGTGTCGAGGAATGTTAGCATTGACGTGAAGTCGGACATAGGAAGACGTCAGGAATGAACCCTTAAGGTATAACGGTTCATACATAATAGATGAGTTCTTGGAGAAATCAATAGTCCTGTGCTAGGGGAACTCCCGAAGCTTAAGGGTCTGGTTTCTAAGAACTCGTTGTGACGTTAGGGTGGACGGATGTCGCTGACCATGCCTGTATTTGGAGTGCACGGTTAATGCCTAAATAAGGACAGGGATTCTATGCCTATATAAGGGCAAGGCGAATTGTGCCTATATAAGGACATGATTCAGGAAAACCTATATACGGACCCCAAAAGCGGAATACAACACCCACTCCAGCTTCTATTGAACGATAAGACTAAATGCTAAACATTTTAAAAATGCTAAACATAAAATTGAGTACCACATATTGCTAAAAACATTTCAAAAGCATTTTAAAAGAAGCTCAAAACTGTTGAAATGCAATAGGTACTGTACATTTTAAGCATTGTTTCCATTCTAAGCATATAACAGAAGTGGAATGCAACGTGAATGAAACAGTAATATATACATATGATGAAATGGTCGATAAGTTCTTACAATCAAAGCCATTTGTATATCATGGAAGTAAATGAAATTGTAGACAAGTAAGGTGACAATGTGTCCCTGGAAGTATTCAAAGAAGTCTATTTTATAAGGCTAGTTCTACTGTAAGCAGATTGTTCATTTGCCATGTC
This sequence comes from Calotriton arnoldi, assembly GCA_963921515.1. NCBI lineage: Eukaryota > Metazoa > Chordata > Amphibia > Caudata > Salamandridae > Calotriton > Calotriton arnoldi. The sequence continues at coordinate 1,788,466 of CAWUFW010000488.1, read as the reverse complement.
ATTTCAAAAATTGAAAAAAAGAAAAAGTTCAATTCTGGGAAAAGTTCCAAGTTTGAAAAATATGAAGGCCACATTTCATTGTTGCCCTGGTACACTGTGAGCCGAATCAAAGTCAGTGTAGGGGTCTGGCGTAAACATTAGTTCATCTATTTCCGTAGCCAAAATATCATCCACCGAAGTCGGTGATATTTGGAACACCTCGTACAGAATGTTAATTGCACAGAGATGAGAAACATCACCTTCAGCAGAAGATGCAATGTTCGCGTCCGTTGTTACCTGTGTGCCCGTTGATCCATCTCATACCTCAGCAGCAGCCGGAAGCATCTGTGAGATCTCAATGAATGCCGCCATCAGGATTGGAAGCCGCTGGGGACAACACACAGCATGGGCCGTTATCGGGTCCAGCAGAGTATCGATATCCGTTGGCATGACTGATGGGAGTGTTAGACAGGTGTCTAGCACGCATTCTTCACCGCAAAACAGGCAGCGTAGAACAGGTAAGATGCAATCTTGCCAGATTGGTCTGAATGACAGGAACCAAGTTGTATTAAGTTCCCTTAGACGAGGCATGCCCAAAAGCTGTACTATTCGCTCACAGCATTTCCGTTCAAGGAGGGCTTTCTCCACATCGCTCGGAGTGATGTTGGCGAAGAGGCTTGCCATAGCGTAGTAGGAGGAATAGAAACAGAATTCCTGCAACAAGTGCTAGAATTAACGGCACACCACCAAACACCGAATGTGCGAAGTTTGGGATGATTCCGAGGACAGCCTGGAAAGGTGCTAATAGTCCGGAACAGATGGTCTTAAATACATGTACAATTCCGCTTGTATCAGACATGTTAAAGATACGTCCTATCATTTCTACGAAATGTATAGGGCAGTTTGTACTAATTAAAGCTTATATCTCAGCCGAAGTCCTTGCAACTTGTAGCTCATAGGTTTCTTTGGCCGAGGTCAAAGGCACTGATTGTTGTATAAGCATGGCTTTCATTCTGGTTAAAGTATCAAATCGTATAAAAGAGACATTCAACGAAGGCCATAGAGGCGACTCCCTGACTGTGTCTATTGGGGCAACCAATACTTGCATACAGCAAGTGACCCTGGAGTTGACCGTTACTAGATATGGGATGCCTGGCAACATGCCACAGCAACTCTGATCATTCAACATGAGGTAACTCCCATTAGAATGTTGTCCAAACGTTGGATTAATCACAGCAGCTGGTGTACCCTGCTGGTGGCAGGACAAGTTTGCCACAGAACCAAGACAAGCCCCGTGTAAAGAAATGTACTGACAAATTAGTGAACCGCTTAGTGCACTTTCACAGTGTGTACCGCTTAGAAACACTTCACGATCCCCACTCCAACATCTATAGGTGTAAGGTAAATTCCAGGATGTCTTAATGTATTCTTTAACCAACCTTTCATATTTGCCTGCTTGCATCTGTTTAAGGCAATACTGAAACTGGAAAGTAGTCACAGGTAGACTAATTTTGACATGAATAAGCCATTCTGTAGCTGGTTTTTCTGCCACTGTGAATGGTAATCTTTCAAGTATTTCAATGCTCAGTACTGTATACTTCGCTCCCCTTTGTGCCAGTTCGATCTGTTTATCAGTTAGATTGTATTCTGCAAACAGAGCCGACGTGTTGATAAAACGCCAAGGCACATAGCCCGCACGCAAAGATTGCAGCGTCCAGCTTAATAACATAATAGAACGTAATTGAGACTGGCCTTGCTGTAACATGGCTAAATCTTGTTCCAGTATGTCGATAGCAGAGGATACAATACTGTCCAATGAATAAATTCTGGAGGACAAAGTTGTTAACCCATTGTCGACCACAGAGAGAGTTTTCTCTAAGTTAATACGATCAAGTTCACGTATTCGTTCTGCGGCCTCCATCTGTGACACCTTCCATGCTTCATTATAGTCAGCATAAATGCCGGCATATATGAAACGTTTTTGACGCGGTTTTCTTGGTCCAAGCAAGAATTCCCTAAGGTCTGCATCTTCTTTAAGTAAAGATAAGTGTTGTTTCACATCCTTAAGTGTAGATTTTTGCAGCCAATCGAGGCATAATTTTCCTACACTGTATGTTGTTACTACCCCCGGATGCTGTCTTTGGACGTATCTTGGGTCTGGCCTGTGAATAGAAAACCCCTGTGTTTTATTCAGGAATCTGTCTTGACAGTTGTTTGTGTCTGTGGGCCAGATCAACCATTTTCTCCAATCAGGATTTGTTCTGTTGAGTTTTAGTATGGTGTCAACTGTAACCGCTGCCTGTGTATTGTTATCACTTGCAGGTGTTGGTACAGAAGGATTTTTCATGTCTTTGATCTTGGCTAACCCAAGGCAAGACGTTTGTTGGACTATGTCATTCAAAAACATTATTTGCTGAGGGACGATACAGGCTCTAAATAAAGCCTCTGTCCCCTGCACTTGCCAATCTTTAGTACCCCCGACAGATTTTGTGTCTATTGTGTCTTTCCATAAGTCGAAACCTTGTCTAGACAGTTGGGCAATAAATGTTGCAGAGTAAATCTGTTTTGTATTAGTTAACATAATTTTCAGTCCTGTTTTGTTTATATTTTTATAGTAAAATATTTCTGGATCAGATGTATTATATCCTGAAAAATATGGAAACTTCTTAGCAAATGTTTTTGAACTACCTTTTGGTGGTGTAGGACAATGCTCCCATTGGTTAAACATAAACACATTTCTAGGTGTTGCAGATTTATGCAAAAAATGATGACCATAGTGGTTATAGCAATACAGCTGTTCATAGTCTGATGAACCCTCTAAATATTCATTATTAGAAAATGCAGCAGATTTTTCTAGGTCAAACATCATATTATTCACAGTTTCAAAGTCCCAATCATCAGAAAAGGTACTGGAAGAAACAAAATCACTTAGTGAGATCTTAAATAAATGTGGAATGTTCAAATGTTCCATCGGGCCAAAGATATCGAAATCTGTTTCGTCCCACACTATACCATCCTGTATAGGAACGGCTGTGATGTTCACTGCAGACAAGTCTCTTGTTTCACGATGGGATGATTTGTGAGGTTTCAAAAGTAAGTTCACTTCTTTTCTTTCAATGTCCAAATGGATGTATCTCCCATTTATAAGCACGCTCATAGTCATAACCAAAGCTAGCCAAAGCAGGAAGAAAAATATTCCAGAAATAACCCAAAGTTCAATCCATGGTGAAACTAGATAAGTCTTTTTAAAAAAATGCAAAAAGTCTTGTACTTGCTGTTTAACATTTTTGATGCTGGCGACGTCTCGGGCTCACTCGGATCCTCAGAAAACGTATCAAAGTTAATGAAGTAGCCAGAAGCAGTTCTGTCAATTGTTAGAATTACATCAGGATTTGTTGAAATCGCTGGAACCAGTTGATCACTTGTTACATTGGTGTAGACAGGTGTATTTGGACGAACTGTTACTTGTGTTTCAAGAGGGATGAGTTCCATAGCATTGTTGCTCAGTCCTTCATCTGTTACTGCTGAATTCTCGATGGTTATCAGTCTTTCAGTCTGAACCTCTTGGATAGTAGCGAGAGGAGTGTGTCTGCTACTAGGTCGTAGTCCACGAGGCCTACTACTTAGTATTGGCCACATACTGTGGTTTGATGAGGTTGATGGACACAAATCTTTTCTCCTTTCTTCCAGCAAGGGGCGGCAGAAGTACTGTTCTTGTTCCGTGTACGGCTAGGACAGGTACTGGTTGTCTGTATGAAGGTCCAAATTCCTTCTTGTCCGCAATCTTTTCTCTGACTAGATCCCCAACTTTTGGAATCCAGACAGGCCTTGCTGGGACCGCCGGTTTTTCCCCAGTGGTGGTTGGCTGCAGGACTACGTTGCTTTGTTTCGTTCTTAATTCGTTTAAGTCCTGTAAAACAGCCAAACGATCTTTGATATCAAAGGGTTTATTTTCCACCACTGTGCCACTGCTTTCCAGATCAGGCACCCACATTCTTGTCCCAAATAGGACCTCGTATGGAGTGACCCCCCCTAGAGAACTTCTTGGCAAGTTGTTTAATGAGCGTTGGACACCATAAAGATGTTTGACCCACCCATCACCCGAACCTAATACCCTAGCTGTTATAGACTGCTTTATGTCCCGGTTTTTCCTTTCCACAACAGAATTTCCCTCAGGATGAAACGGAGAGGAGTACCGCAATGCAACGCCCAGACTGGCCATGGCGTCTTTGTAAGCCCGAGAGCTAAACGCAGGGCCCTGGTCAGAATGTAGCATGCCTATTGCGTATGTGCCGATAAACACTCGCAAATCTTTTATAACAGTTCGAGCGTCAGCCGAGCGCTGAGGCCATATCCATAGGAACCTTGACTTAGTATTTGTGGGATTGCAGTTGTCCACAAGGACGCCTGCACATAGATAGTCTAATGCTGTCTAACAATGGTGTCTGTACTGGGCAGCTACATTCATAGCATGGTGTCTGGTGGCTTTCCCGCTGTAATTTACAGTCTAAGCAATTGTTGATGAATATGTGTATTTCTGTATTCGTCCCAGGCCACCAGTACATCTCTTTTAATGTCAATATTGTTTTAGAGATCCCTTGATGTGACAGACCCTCCCCCAAATGTGTTTCATAAATCAAAGCTGCTCTACGTTCCATGTTTGGAATTACTCTATCCCCCACTCCAGGGATTCGAGCAAAAGGAACGTTGTTCGCATCAATTACATATGAGTTCTTGAGTGGAAACTTTTTTGGTAACACTGCACCACTGCCTTTGCTTGTAGCATTGACAGCCAACATTATCTCACTGTCTATTTTTGTTTTTGAACGAGTGATCGCAGCTACGGAAGCCGTCTGAACAGCCCCCTTCGCGGCTTCGTCAGCCAATGAATTCCTGCAACGTGAACGCCATCACGTTGATGACTCAGTGTATGGATCACGTGAGCCTTTGGTAGTTCGCTTTTAACTGAACTACTTGTTCCCAAAGCGTTTTATGCTTTATTGTGCCACCTTTTGCATCTTTGAACCCGTTTTCAAGCCAAGTTTGTATATATTCATTATACGACTGAACACAGTAGAAAGAATCGCACACTATGAGTGTGGGGAATTCTCGATCTGTACTTTCAAGTGCCAGTTATGCTTGAGGTTCAGCTCGCTGAGCTGTGCAATCTCCTAGAGATTGGGTTTTTGTGACCATAGGTCTGAATTTGCCATCTCGCATGCGACCTTTAACGATTGCACACGCTGCACTGTAAGCTTGCTTACTCCCTGTTGCGGGTTGTGCGGATCCGTCAGTGTAAATTATGAATTCGTACTGATCGAGAGGCAGAATCTCAGTAGGCAGAGGACATTCATGTTCATACTGCAGGAATGCTTGTGTTTTTAGATCAGGATCAAAAACATATTCAACATCTGTTGCAGCAAGAGAATTAACCCATTGTATCCATCTCGGATGTAAAGCTTTAGCATTTGGAATGCTCGCTTTAGTTACCGCCTCTAAGGCCGGTACGGGAGTTACGACAATAATGCGTTTCCCTTGGGCTAGAGCTCTTTCTTTTGCTACAGCGGTTTGAACTGCTGTCAGAATTTTTTCTGCTGAAGTGATGCGCATTTCTGCTTGTGTACACAAGTGTGATTTGTATGCAATTGGTATTTTTTCACCCTCATTAAATGTTAAGTAGGTGAATCCGCATTGACCTGAAATTATTCGGATCACTAAGTTGCGTTGACTTACGCGTGTTTATAAGTGATTTGTTGCTAACATGTTAGCTTGGAGTGAACGCAAGATTTCTGTGTGTTCTTGTGTCCAGTTTTTGATTGAAAAATCAGGTTTGATTAATGCGTAGAGAGGTTTAACCCTTTCTGCGTAATTTAGAATGTAAGTTCTTCCAAAATTTAGGAAACCCAGGATGGATTGTAAATTTTTCAGCGTCTTTGGAGGTTGGAGCAGCACACACCTTTCTAAAAAGTTGGCTGCCAAGCTCTTGCCTTCACTTGAAAGCTCATATCCTAGAAACAGGACATTGAGATGGGCAATTCTGGACTTTTTGAAGTTGAATTTGTAGCCCTCAGAGGCGAAGCCCAGTATAATGGTGCTCACCCTGTTCAAGTGTTTGTCCAGGTCATCGTCTGTCAGATAGATATCATCGACATATGACAATGCCTCATTATCATAAATTTGTAGTAACTCCGTTACCCTCGCTGAGAATAACCCCGGTCTGTTCTTGAACCCTTGTGGGAGTCGACAAAATTGACACTGGGTCCCCATTATTGAGAAAGCTGTTAAGTACCTGCTTCCAGGTGCTATGTTTTGACAAAAGAAACTATTTGAGATGTCTAATGTGGTTTTATATTTTTACGCACAATGTTATTCATTAATGCTGTACTATGTGCATTTTGCACTGCAAATGTTTTAGAACAAGTGTTTAAGTGTCATCATCATCAATAAACTTTATTCGGTTTTAACAACAAAACCATAAAAGTTACACAAAGACATTGAAATATATAAGTCAAATCTCCTTAAACTGGTAAAAAAGTCAGATTAAAATCATACTCCCCAAGTGCAATTCAAGATGTAAAGTGCGATGTGCAATAAATACATATGTACAGTCCACAGAAATGTTAAAAACTGCAACCCCCATTTGTATAAATTATGCACGTTGTATAAGTGCAAACATAGAAGTGTACATTCGAACAATAAAAATGCATTGATAAAATAACAAGTTAAACATCCATAAAGGATCGCGATTTAACACAAGCTTTTAGATAGCCAAGTGTAAAAAACAATGACTCCATTGACAACATCTGTAGGTGCAGAAGTGCGGGGCGAACCTGTCTAAAATTCAATCGTTTTAAATAAGGGACCAAAAAGTCCTACGAGGAACTTCATAAAATCTACAAGCAAACATGAAGTGCAACAAATCCTGCGGAGACACACCGTCGCAGCCGCAGGATGGTAACACACTTGCCCTCTTATGGTCTTTTGGTCTAACCAACAGGAGATGATATAGATTCATCCTAAACCTTGTTAAAAGATATTTCTCATGAGAAGACAAACACCCCATAAGATAGGGTTCAGTTGACAAGGTGGTTTTCGTTAATATAAAATTGCGTACACTGGGTTTCAGCAACTCCTTCGCTTCTCTTTCCATCCTCCACAAACTCGTAAAAGCTATTCTGCTTGATTCGACATCCTGCTTAACTATGCATTCTGGCTTGCTATACAGATCGCCACGCCCTATCCCTTTAAAACTCTTTTGAATATAATTTAGCCAAGGGATACGTGAGGCTTGTTCTAACAGCATACACTCTCTTAATAATAAATGGTTAAAAGACAGATCTGGATTTAACCAACATTTCAGCCAAAAATCAGTGGACGTAATGCAAGGATGTCACTAATATAGGGAACCCCCAGTTCTTCATGCACTACTAAATTGGAGGTCCCTTGAGGGACACACAGTAGGCGTTTTAAAAATTATTTTCCACTACTTGCAGAGAATCTGCAACTGTATATCCCCATATCTCGCTTCCATATGTGGCAATGGAAAGACTTTTAGCCTTATAAACTTGTAACATGGCCCCAGTTGGTTTTTCCCTATTCTTGATGAGAATTTAAAAATGGCCGCATTGGCCCGAACCACTTCCCCCTTCTTCTTCTCAATTTGGGGTCCCCATTTTAATTTGTTATCAATAAGAACCCCCAAATATGAGAAAACTTTCGTGAGAGGGACCACAATTGAGTCAATTGCAAATTTAAAGGGCTTCACAGGTTGCTTACCTATTCTCAGCACATAGGACTTGGAATTGTTAATTGACAGGTCCCGTTTACCCATATACCCCGCAAAGGCCTTTAAAAGAGATTGTAAACCAACCTCTGTTCTAGATAAAAGGACGGCATCATCTGCATAAAGCAATATCGGGATGCCGCGACGGCCAACATACGGGTAATCAACCCCGGTTTCCAATAATTCCTTTTCCAAGTCGTTAAGATAATAATTAAACAAAAAAGGGGCTAAAATGCAACCTTGACGGACGCCCCTTTTAATATCAAAATTCTCAGTAACACGCAAATCCTGGGCGAACCTAACATTTGCCTGGGTAGAATTATGGAGATCCACCAGGAAGTTCACTAGGCTAGGATCCACACCTGTTAGCCTCAGGATCTGCCACAGTTTAGTTCTGTTGACACGATCAAAAGCTGATGACAGATCCATAAAGGCACAAAATATGGACCCCGAGCGTGCTATAGTATATTTACTGAAAATCATAAGAATATTTAAACACTGGGCAATTGTGGATCGACCGGGGCAAAAACCATATTGGACATCTGACAATATTTCGGTTTCCTCTGCCCAGGTTTGCAGCCGCTGTAATAATATCCGACCCACCACCTTAACTGTTGAATCTAAAAGGGAGATGGGTCTATAACAATGGGGGCTACCCCGGTCACCCTTTTTAAAAACGGGGACTATAGTGGAAATAGCCCAGGAAGAGGGGCATCCAAATTTTGCTGCAGCATTAAAAACATTAACCAAGATGGGGGCCCAAAAGAAGGGTCAGATTTAAATAAATCTGGGGAATCCCATCTGGTCCAGGGGCCTTTTAGCAGAGAGCCCTTCAATCCCTGCAATAACCTCATCAATACTAAAAGATAAAGCTGGAGCATTTAAATCTATTATCTCTGGGCCACAACAATCAGGGGGACAATCAAAAATAATTTTAAAATGGGACACCCAGTCCTCTTCTGTAATAAAGGCTCCTAAAACGGGGTCCCTATCCCTACCAATGGCTGGGCGATTCACCACTTGCCAAAATTTGGAACTATTTTTCAATACACTTGCCTCGATAAGATCCCGCCAGGCTTCATCTTTTAGTTTTGTCTTGCGCCCCGCTAAAGCGGCCTTATATTCTCTACGATAGTTACAGACCACTGATTGTATTCTAGGTATAGATGCAAGAGCTGCCTTCAACTTACCAGCTGCTCGAGTACAATCAGAGTGAAACCATTTAGGCCCAAGATTTCTAGCCCTCACGGTCGGCGCACTTAAAAGGTCTCCCATCTTCCCTACTAAGGTCACAAAAGCTGCCAACAGATAATCTGGGGACGAACAAGAATTTTGACATGTTAAAAGTTCAGGGGCACATAACCTATTAACCTTGTCATAAAACAACTTTGGGTCAATCTGTGTCCATTTCAATCTGCGTTTATTGTCAGTCAGAGTCATAACGCCCCTTGTGGCTACTCCTTCGATATGACTAATGAGTGGTCCGGCTATATGGGCACAAAGCGGGTTATGATCGCTAAAAATACTCTCATCAATAGAGAAACCTGTGATCCACAACTGCAAGGGGAAGGAAATTAATATGTAGTCAATAAAAGATCCTGTCCTAACCCCTTTGTAGGTTGGAGTTAAAAATTTAATGTTTGGGGCCACGAGAGCCATCAGACACACCATGTTGAACTCCTGGATCATGTTGTTAATCAATTCCCCTTGTGTGTGGTGATCAAAATGGAAACCACTCCTTCGCTGGCATCCCAGTTCAGATAAACAGGACACCGCAGGGTTACCACATGGGTGAGCATTAAAATCCCCAGAGACCAAAAAATCAGAAACTGGGAATCTGTTAGGACGTCTAAAAAAGGAGCATAAGGCAGTTATATTACAATCACGTACGGGACTGGATACTGCGTTATAAAAATTAACCAGTCCCCATCTGGTGCCTCTAGTGTTAAAAAGTAGCACCAATATCCCTCCACACCGAATGGGAACAACCTGGATCTTGCTGTCTAAGGCCACAGATACATATGTGACTAAGCCCCCTTTAGCTCTCCCACTGGAAGACGGGGTAGCGGGGACAAAATAAGCCTTGTATCCTTCTAAAAACAGATTACTTTCAACCAGCCAGGTTTCTTGAAGACAGATTATCTTAAACTGTTTTAAGAAATTGACTAAAGAGGGATCTTGAAATTTAGTTGCCAGCCCAGCAATATTCCAAGAAATAAAATTGCGAGAGGCCACTACACTTGACCTCCCCACGGCATCAACTAAGGGCACTGCATTGTGACCACCCCCTGGCTCCTGTATTACTATTGGCAATAGTCAGTCGCAATCTTCTAATCCACTTAATGCAGAAAATCTGTTTTGTACTTCCAAAAAGGAGTAGTGGCCGGCTGAACCTGCGGGAAGAGTGGTTGATGCATTCTAACTACTGTCTGTGCGGCTGGTACGGAACTATGCAACCTTCCTGGTCCAGTATTTGTCCTTACATTATAGTCAATAGGACATGTGGAAACCCTGGGCTTATAAAAAAACCCAAGGGGAAAGTTCTGATAGCACCTGAGGGGGATTGCGGTTAGCGCCCTTATGGAGGATTCTAGCCACTAGATTAGGGTTATTGAAATTCACAATAATACAATCTTTAATACCCACTTTAGCAGATGGCCCCACCCAACTCACCCTACGTGCCATAATGATGTTGTTAGCAATACTCAGACCAGTAGCTGTATTTTGGGCAAACCAATGTGTTAATTTGTTTTTTAGTTGATTAAAATCCTCTGTAGCCCCTATTTCAAGCGGTGGAACATCCCCTAAAACAACAACATAGGGGGTAGATTCAGGTGGGAGGTTAATTACAGGAAGACAAGTTGATTGAGAATCCTGGAGTGCTAACCCTGTCATATCCTTCAATCTAGGCGTCACTACCCTAGATGGATAACGAGAAATCACTCCACCACAACTACTAGTGGTAATTTTATCGTTATTTGATTCCATTGGGTCTATGACCGCCTCAACATCCCCCTGCAGTGCATTTCCCACTACTGCATCCCTAGCAGTCTGTGTAACACATATCCTGTTAGAATTTTCAACTTTCGAGGTTAAACAGTTACAACCGGTCTGTCCCTCGAGTTTGGATAAAACTTCCTCGATAGCCCCAATTTTCTGCCTTATTGGATCAAGAGAAGAAGACAACAACATTTCCATTTTCCCCCAAAAATGGTCCTCATGATCTCTAATAGAACAAGACCCAGGCAACGTACATGCATTAGGGATAAGTAAAGGTAAGTCATTCGAACTGTTTGTTGCTAAGGGAGAAGAAGACGCCTCGATACCGCTATCTAACTTGTGGGCTAATCTACTACTTTTCGAGGACCCACCATTCTTCCCTTTTCTTTTCCTTGCCTGTGGGTCACTACTATTAAGCTGTCCTAATTTGGCCTTTTGGCCTCTTGTCTTGGCTTTTACTGGGCTGGAAGTAGTTATCAGCTCTATGCCAGGGCTAGGTAAAATTTGCGTCGAGACTGGAGTTAGTTCCGGAGAGAAGGGAAGAGTATGCCGAGAAGGATCGGCATTCCTGATCCCTTCTACTATGGGAGCTGCCAATTTAATAGGAGTTCTATCTTCTAAAGACAGGGGCTCTAATGATAATCTCCTTTCCGTAAGCTGAATTTCATGTATAAGAACTGATTCAGCTCTTGAGAAAAATGCGTCCAGGGTCCCAATCACACTCTTACCGGGGTCATTTTCCGTTTGCTCATTTCCCAAAATGATAAGACTAATACAAGGTGTATGGCAAGGGAAAGGACAAAGCAGCAAAAGGATTGGCGCTTAGTAGGACTTGGCAAGACTACAGGTTCATAAAATGCCAAGAAGTAAAAAACCCGGTTAAAACACTATTAAGAACAAATTCGAACACCTAATAAAATAAGCTAATTTATAATAGGTGTAATAATACAGTTCCGGGGGAAAAGCAGAGATTAGGACTTGTACCAATAAAATTTCAATGTGCAAAATAAGCAGTGTATACAATATGTATAATAAACATACAGTCCTTATGAAAAAACAGAACTAGCAGCAGTTCAAGCAACCCACAATTTGTGCAAAATAAGCAATGTAAACAAGCAACATGCGGCACTATTATTGTACCTGCGAAAAATAAAACCTAACAACTATCATAGGTTTATACAACAAAGAGAAAGAAGCCAACAATGTACAAGATAAAATATGTCCAGACAAAGTAGAACTGTCCAACACTATTAAGTCCTGATAGACCGAAAAAGCAACACCACTTGGGGAGAGAGTTAAAATGCAATAGTTCCAGTTAAGAAGGATAAAAATTAAACATACGACTTCGTCTGTACCTGGTGAGGGGTAAGCTCATCGACGTCCTATACGCTCTAAGGGGAACTTTCACGAGCTACTCTAGGGGAAAGAGAGGTGGCCCAGCCCAGCCTCTTCCAGGCTATGACGGGCAAGGACGGGCCCGCCCTTGGCCCGGACTTCGCCCGGGCGCGGCCCGCGCGCGTCCCGCGCAGCGGGAGACTCAGCTGGGCTAAAAGCACCTCCTGGCGCTTGCGTAGTAGCAGGAGCAGGCGTGCAGCTTTTGCCTGCCGGGAGTTGTGGTTCCTTCGAGCCGTTCCCCTCACGGCTGTGTGGCAGAAGCGGAGAACCAGAAAAGGAAAGCCGTTCCCCTCACGGCAAAAAAGGATTTACAGTGGCCGTTCCCCTCACGGTCTGTAATCCGCTCTGCAAAGCGTCCCGCGCAGCGGGAGGCTCAGCTGGGCTAAAAGCACCTCCTGGCGCTTGCGTAGTAGCAGGAGCAGGCGTGCAGCTTTTGCCTGCCGGGAGTTGTGGTTCCTTCGAGCCGTTCCCCTCACGGCTGTGTGGCAGAAGCGGAGAACCAGAAAAGGAAAGCCGTTCCCCTCACGGCAAAAAGGATTTACAGTGGCCGTTCCCCTCACGGTCTGTAATCCGCTCTGCAAAGCGTCCCGCGCAGCGGGAGGCTCAGCTGGGCTAAAAGCACCTCCTGGCGCTTGCGTAGTAGCAGGAGCAGGCGTGCAGCTTTTGCCTGCCGGGAGTTGTGGTTCCTTCGAGCCGTTCCCCTCACGGCTGTGTGGCAGAAGCGGAGAACCAGAAAAGGAAAGCCGTTCCCCTCACGGCAAAAAGGATTTACAGTGGCCGTTCCCCTCACGGTCTGTAATCCGCTCTGCAAAGCTAACATGTTAGCTTGGAGTGAACGCAAGATTTCTGTGTGTTCTTGTGTCCAGTTTTTGATTGAAAAATCAGGTTTGATTAATGCGTAGAGAGGTTTAACCCTTTCTGCGTAATTTAGAATGTAAGTTCTTCCAAAATTTAGGAAACCCAGGATGGATTGTAAATTTTTCAGCGTCTTTGGAGGTTGGAGCAGCACACACCTTTCTAAAAAGTTGGCTGCCAAGCTCTTGCCTTCACTTGAAAGCTCATATCCTAGAAACAGGACATTGAGATGGGCAATTCTGGACTTTTTGAAGTTGAATTTGTAGCCCTCAGAGGCGAAGCCCAGTATAATGGTGCTCACCCTGTTCAAGTGTTTGTCCAGGTCATCGTCTGTCAGATAGATATCATCGACATATGACAATGCCTCATTATCATAAATTTGTAGTAACTCCGTTACCCTCGCTGAGAATAACCCCGGTCTGTTCTTGAACCCTTGTGGGAGTCGACAAAATTGACACTGGGTCCCCATTATTGAGAAAGCTGTTAAGTACCTGCTTCCAGGTGCTATGTTTTGACAAAAGAAACTATTTGAGATGTCTAATGTGGTTTTATATTTTTTACGCACAATGTTATTCATTAATGCTGTACTATGTGCATTTTGCACTGCAAATGTTTTAGAACAAGTGTTTAAGTGTCTGTAATCCAAAACTAGACGATAGGTATTGTCTGGTTTGGAGACAGGAAACAAAGGATTGTTCATTGAAGAGGTGCATGTTTCAATCACCCCCTGGTATTCAAGTTGATCTAAGATCTCCTGACCTGTTTTTTAGCTTCTTGCTTTATTGGATACTGCCTCTGTGCAGTAGGTTCATTTTTCAGATGTATTCTATGGTGAGGTGAATCCTCATCCCATCCTACATGATTTTTGTATAATGCTGGGGCCTGGGCTATTGCCCATTTCCTGGCATAAGTATATTTTAGATGAATTGGAATATGGTTGGAGAAGGCAGGCATAATAATGTCCTCGCCATGTGGGCACTCCCTGACAAATTGTGGTGGGCAGTCTTTTTCTGCTAGAAGTATGTCATAGCCCCTTGAAAGTTTTTCCCAAAAAAGTGCTTTCACCTGTCTAGGTATGTCTCCCTCCATCCGTAGTGTTATTTCATATAACTTTGTGGAGTACTAACCCTGGTGTCTACAGTCTCAACTGTAATGTACTCATTCAAGTCCACTATCTCCAGAAGTTCCTTCAGGTTCTGGCGACCTATTGTGACTTCTGCTGCACTGTCCAGCATTGTCTGAGCCCATTCTCCGTTCTGAGTTGTGTTCTCAGTATCCTCGGCATGTCTGACCTTCAGACCTGCTACTTTCTTCTTTGAGAATTGAGGTTTTGATTTGTTTTTCGGAACGTGTTTGTCGTCTTTCGATTTCACGCGTTCTTCTCTATGTTCTGACCGTCCTCTTCTTTCCGATGTCTGTGACGAGATCTGAAAGGTACGAGAGGAACGTGTATCAGTATCTTGATACCTGTCAGGCTTTTTCAAATTATCCCTATTCCTGAGGTTATACCTCCTTTCAGAGGGCTCCTTTTGAGGAGACCTACCTCGGGATTGAGAATGTTTCTCTGAAATATTTTTATTAGTTTCCCACTTCTTTTTAGAAGATGTAGGAGTTTGTTTAATAGAGTCCTTTTCAGGACTTTCAGATAGTTTTGGCTTCACTGGTCTTCCACCCAGACTATCTCTGCCTAATTCTGCATATGATTGTTCTATTATTCTGGGTAGCTCAGTTTGATGTTCTGTAACATCGTATTCCCTTAATCGTTGGCGGATCGCCACTGCTGCTGCCTCCCCTTTAATATTAGATAATATTATTTTTGAGACCTGGTCGAAATTTTTCAGTAATTTCATACCTAAATTTAGAGCAGGCTCTGCCCCGTATTCATTTTGAATTTGTTTCAGGACATCTGGCATTACCGCAATTGACGGAACACCATGTGTTTTAGTATAGATGGCAGCAAAGACGAGCCCCAAGTGGTGCAGTCTTCCAGTTGTGGTGTGATCCCCATCGGTAAACAGATGGTTAGGATTCTGTGTTTCTCATACGGGCTAGTATTTGGAAATACTGCTTCGATTTGAGTAATTTTTTGAGCTATCCAAAACGGAATTTGCTCACGTTTTGTGGGCATTTTTCCCATGACTGCGTATAGAGTCTGTGGTGTAATTTTTAATGTATTCCCCTGTTGAGGAGTTTGATTTGGAAGTGTCAATGGTGGTTGGACTGTGAGAGTCCGCATGACATATTGGACTAGTTGTCTGTAGATTTTTATTAACTCTGTAAGTTGAGTAAGTAATTCCTCATCTGACATTATTTCGATGTCAGGATGAGGTGTGTAGCCGGCTAGAATCGGCCATGTTGCTCCTGGTCTACCTAGTGGACCAAGCCTGGTAATGTTTTTCTGATGTTTTAGGGCGCCTTTAAACCAGAGCTGATGCTCCTGGTATGTTAGTGGAATTTTAATATCCTCGAAAGGAATATATTCCTCTGGTGGCTCATCTTCTTTGTAGAAGTGAAACATTTTTGTTACTGAATTTGATTCAGGAAATATGACCCATGAATAGAATACCCCTGTCTGAAAGGATTCGTGTGCCTCTATCACGAAAACTGTTCTACCTCCTCTTGGTGGTAGGCCGTGTTTTATAAGTTTTAGAGTGATGGCTCTTCTTAAGTTTGGATGGATGTCTATAACACCCTCCTCGGTTTCATTTAAACCTGTAATGTTATAAGCTGTTAAAGCTGGTTGACCCGCAACGTCACCGTTGTCGGAGTCAGGCATTTTGTTTTTTGAAAAATGTAGAACAAGTTTCAAGGAAACAAAAAGATAAGGTGCACAATATTTTGGAACACTGTATCCTTCAACGTTGAACAAACCAAACAACTAATTTATAGGGTGCTTCCCTATTTAGTTTATGGCGGATATTTAACCCTACCCACTCCGGATGTCTTATGGAGTATGTGAGTAGGGGTCTCCGAGAAAAGCACGAATGAGTTACTCAGTATCTAGCGTTAAATTACTGCCTTACCAAACCGTTGGGCGCCATGTAGTGTAGTTCCTATTTCCCTAATAGGCTCTGCGCATTGGAATAATATAACCTATAGGTTTGACATAGGACTAAGGTCGGTATGTCCCTATTGATTATATTAAACTTAATTACCTGTGCCAGCTAGCTCAGAGGCCACTAGAAACTCCTTGAGAACAAGAAGGGAGTAGTTTCTGGCAACCGAAAAACATGACAACTTTGTTTCCCTTTAGAAGCGGAACATATCTCAGAATCGTGGAAACAATAGATAACAGTTTCACTCATTCAATCGTGCATGCTTAGTTTCTGCAGAGTTACACAGAAAGGAAAGACGGGTGTTTCAATAAAAGGGTTTTATTGAACAGTCTTGTTTCTCGTGTAAGAGATATGTGCTGTTATGATCACAAGACAGTATGCAAGATAAATAATGTACAGCGTAAGCAGTAGAAATAAATAATACTGCGCTAGCATTATCTTTTAGCATAAATTCACGTACATAAATAACATGAGCTAAGAATGCGGGTACTCATTCGATGCGTCTCTAAGCTAGTTCTACCCCAGTGTACCTAACCTAGTCTAGGTGTAGGGAAGAGTAGAAGCAGGTGGAGTATTCTCTAGTATGGTAGACTAAGAGTATGTTAAGTCTAGTATGCCAAGAGTCCCTCTAGGATCTAGTCAGCTCCATACCTTGAGAATGAGACAGGTGGGAATCTCCTGCCGGATCTTGGAACTCTAATCCCCGCGAAGGGAGTCAGAACACTGGAAGCTGGATTTGTCTGCGTGCAGGAATGACAGCGTCTTCTCAGTGCGTCAGGCCGGGATACGGGCTCCTCTGAAGTCGAGGTCTCCTCTAACTTGCTTGGGCAAGGGAAGGTATATTTATACCTGGTAGGTGTCGAGGAATGTTAGCATTGACGTGAAGTCGGACATAGGAAGACGTCAGGAATGAACCCTTAAGGTATAACGGTTCATACATAATAGATGAGTTCTTGGAGAAATCAATAGTCCTGTGCTAGGGGAACTCCCGAAGCTTAAGGGTCTGGTTTCTAAGAACTCGTTGTGACGTTAGGGTGGACGGATGACGGTGACCATGCCTGTATTTGGAGTGCACGGTTAATGCCTAAATAAGGACAGGGATTCTATGCCTATATAAGGGCAAGGCGAATTGTGCCTATATAAGGACATGATTCAGGAAAACCTATATAGGGACCCCTAAAGCGGAATACAACAGGTGAGATGTACCAAGTGACCAATGCTAACAATGTCAGGACGGACAATTCCTTGGCAGTTGTTATTTCAGCTGGGGAGGGGTAACTGGCCCTAAGAAGGTTGTGGTTAGCTCAGACCTCCCTGTGGAATGCTTGTTGGGCAATGATTTGGAAACTTCAGCCTGGGCTGAAGTGGAACTCAGGACACATGCAGAAATGTTGGGCATCTCTGCAGATGTGTTTGCTGTGACTAGGTCACAGGCCAAACTGTCTTCAACTGACCAGGCCCTGGATCCTGGAAAAAGGGACCAGGTGCCTTCCAAGAGAAGGAGCAGTAGGGGTAAGGCAGTGTCTTCCCCCCAGAATCAGAGTGAGGATCAGTCTCCTGAGGGAGATGACCCCAGCCTCTGTGAAGGAACTGTTTTAGAGGAACTTGAACCAGATCAGGTTGAGTTCTTGGGGACAGGGGGCCCTTCCAGGACTGAACTGAGTCAGGAGCAGCACAGCTGCCCCTCTCTTGAACCCCTCAGACAGCAAGCTGCTGCTGAGGCTGCTGGGAGTGCCAGTGGGTCCCGTAGGATCTACTGGGATGAAGGACTCCTTTACTCAGAGGGTAGAGACCCAAGCCTGGTGCTATCAGGAGGTTGGTTATACCTCTGAAGTTTAGGGGCTTCCTACTAACACTGGCACATGATTTCCCTTTAGCAGGACACGTAGGCCAAAGTAAGACTTGGGACATGCTTGTCCCTCACTTTCACTGGCCTCACATGTCAGAGGACACAAAGGAGTTTTGTTGCTCCTGTACCACCTGTCAAGCCAGTGGTAAGGCAGGTGGTACCACAAAGGCCCCCCTGATACCACTACCTGTGGTAGGGGTTCCCTTTGAGAGGGTTGGAATTAACATAGTTGGTCCCATGGATCCTCCAACTGCATCTGGGCACAGATATATTCTAGTGGTGGTGGACCATGCCACTAGGTACCCAGAAGCAATACCCCTTAGAACCACCACAGCTCCTGTGGTGGCCAGGGCCCTCCTGGGAATTTTTTCCAGAGTGGGTTTCCCTAAGGAGGTCTTAACTTACATTCATGTCCAGTTACATTACTGCTATGTGTACAAATTTACCACACCCTATCACCCACAATGCAATGGGTTAGTTGAGAGATTTAACAAAACCCTGAAGGGCATGATCATGGGCCTCCCAGAAAAGCTTAGGCGAAAATGGGATGTCCTGTTGCCCTGCCTTCTCTTTGCCTACATAGAGGTTCCTCAGAAGGGGGTTGGCTACAGCCCTTTTGAACTTCTATTTGGACATCCAGTTAGGAGACCCTTATGTTTAGTGAAGGTGGGATGGGAGTTACCTCTCAAACCACCTAAACAAGACATAGTGGACTATGTACTTGGTCTCCGCTCCAGGATGGCTGAGTATATGAAGAAGGCAAGTAAAAAACTTGAGGCTAGCCAAGAACTACAGAAAGCTTGGCATGACCAAAGGCTGTGCTGACTGTGTACCAGCCAGGACAGAAGGTATGGGTGTTGGAGCCTGTGGCCCCAGCAGCTCTCCAGGACAAGTGGAGTGGACCCCATACCGTTCTTGAGCAGAAGGGAGAGGTCACCTACCTGGTGGACCTTGGAACTCCCAGGAGCTCCCACAGGGTGCTCCATGTGAACAGGCTCAAGCCATATGTTGACAGCGCAGACATGGGCTTGCTCACGGCTACTGATGAGGGACAGGAGGAAGAGAGTGACCCACTCCCTGACCTCCTCTCACAGAACCCTGATGATGGCTCAGTTGATGGTGTAGCCTTGGCAGGCAGCCTCACTGAGCAGCAACAGACTGATTGCAGGAAGTTCCTCAATCAGTACAGACATATGTTCTCCCTGACTCCTAGTCAGACCACTTGGTGTACCCATGAAGTGAACACAGGTGAAAGTCTGCCTGTTAAAAATAAGATTTTCAGGCAACCTGACCATGTCAGGGACTGCATCAGGACTGAGGTCCAAAAGATGCTGGAATTGGGAGTCATTGAACCCTCAGATAGACCTTGGGCTAGTCCAGTAGTCCTGGTACCCAAACCTCATACCCAGGGTGGTAAGAGAGAAATGAGGTTTTGTGTAGACTACAGGGGGCTCAATGCAGTCACTAGGACTGATGCTCATCCTATTCCTAGGGCAGATGAGCTCATTGATACTTTGGCCTCAGCCAAGTTCTTGACTACATTTGACCTCACAGCTGGATATTGGCAAATCAGACTAGCTGAGGATGCCAAACCCAAAACAGCATTTTCAACCCCTAGTGGGCACTATCAATTTGTGGTGATGCCCTTTGGCTTGAAAAATGCACCTGCCACATTTCAAAGGTTGGTGAATAAAGTTCTCACAGGCCTGGAAGACTACAGTGCAGCTTATCTTGATGATATTGCTGTCTTTAGTTCCACCTGGGAGGATCACCTTGTTATGTTCTGTATAGAGGCCCTAATGTAGACCCGTTCATACATGCCCTAAAATGGACGAATTCGCAATTGCCCTAATACGGTCATATTCGTACTAGCCCTATTATGGTCAAAGCCGCATATGCCCTATTACGGTCATAACTGTACATGTCCTATTATAGTCATGATTCCTTATATAGGCATGATCTTTCACCTACATTGCTCCTCGCTAGTACACAACGAGCTCTGAGGGCTGAACGTTATCTAGTCTGTGGTTTTGAATACAGCAGGGTTTTTCCCAAACACAGGCCCACACTGTACTCATCAATTATGCATGGCTCTCTAGGAATACACCACCTGCATAATATGTATGTACAAAGTTCACCCCTGACGTCTTCCTCAAGTCTAACAAGGGCCAATACAAACCATACGAAGCAACTAGAGTCTTCAGGGTATAAATACACCACATCTTACCCCGGTAAGACAGAGGGAACCGAGACTTCCATGCTAACACACTGACCAGAGACGCTAAGGCTCCTGCATGCAGTCACTCCAGCTGACAGCGGTCTAACACAGCCCTTGCGGGGTGTCCAACTCGAGACCAGGACGGAGTCCCACACTCTCTCTATTCAGGTATGGGGGTTCGACTAAATCCTAGAAGGATTCTTGGCTCTTAGGCTTTTAGACCCACACATATGCTAGGTACACTCAGGTACATCTAGTTAGGCATCGTAGGAGTACGCGCACTTTTCATAATGCTTTTTATATTCATGTATGCATTCATGACTATTGCAATATGGTAGAACTGTTCTATCCCTTTGCTTTTATCGTACTGCTGATAATATATTTCTGCTATTGTCTGCTGATTGCCGCAGCACATATATTTTACACTAGAATAACAACTGTTCAATAAATACTTATTGAAACGCCCAGACTGTTTATTCTGTGTAACTCTCTGAGACAAACCGAATAAGTAAGCACGAGTGACTGAGCGAAAAGTAGTATATTGTTTCCACGATTCTGAGGAATTAGGGTTGTCCTGATCTAAGGTTGCCAGAAACTAATCTCTCCCGATAAGAGGAGATTCTAGTGGCACTGTGAGCAAGCTAATGCAAATCAGGCTAACATACGCGGTGGGGGTGCACAGAGCCAGTCTACCACCAAACCCACAGCTTATGTTATCCAAATGCGCAGGTCCTGCATGGGTACTATAGGAACTACATGACATGGCGCAGCCAACGTTGGTTGGGTACTTATTTAACAGTAGAATCTGAGTAGTTCAGTCGTGCTTATACTCAGAGACACCTACTCACAAAACACGAGAGACGTCTGGAGTGGGTGGGCACAAACTCCGCCGCAGCTGAGTAGTACGAGAATACTATTTATTGGCTGTTGGTTAATCAAGCTTGAAGGACATCCTAAATTGTGCATAACACCTTGTCTTAGTTCCCTGTGAGCACTCCTTCCTCAAAAACATGCCTGGTTCAGGGGATGAGAGAGTTGACCTGAATTTCTTAACAGGAGGAGAAGATCCTGAGGATGCAATACAGATTGCACCAAAATTCAGAAGGACAGTCACCCTAAAACTATTAGAAAATGGTGTACAAGCCAAGGGTGGCATTGTTGTTTTCGTGATTGAGGCACACGAATCAAATAAAACAGAGGTATTCTATTCATGGGTTACACTCCCAGCAGCAAATGCAACAACAAATACATTTCACTACTATATAGAAGGAGATGCACCACAGGAATATTGTCCATTTGAGGACATAGAGATTCCACTCACTTACCAGGAACATCATTACTGGTTTAATGGCGCCCTACCCCACGTACGACAAGGAGTAAGATTAGGCCCGCTCGGAGGAGACGGGGCCACATGGCCGATACTAGCGGCTTACACATTGCATCCTGACATTAACACAATGCCACAGCCAGACTTACTAGTACAACACAAAGATTTAATTAAAATCTACAGAAACCTGACACAATTTTTCATGAGGACTTTAACAATCCAACCTGCACCAGCTGCAGCAAATAGAACTCCAGCTCAGGGTACAGCAAATAAAATTACTCCTCAAACATTACACACGGTAATGGGCAAAATGCCCGCAAAACGCGAACAAATACCATTCTGGATAGCTCAGAAAATAACTCAGCTTGAGGCGGTATTCCCGAATACTACCACCTGTGATAAACACAGAATACTAACAATCTGCTTGCCCATGGGAATCACACCACAACTAGAGGAATGCACCTCTTGGGGTTCAGTCTTCGCTGCCATATATACCAGAACACATGGTATCCCGTCCTTAGCAGTAATACCTGATGTATTGAGACAGATACAAAATGAGTACGGAGCAGAGCCTGCTCTTAACTTAGGGATGAAGTTACTAAATAACTTTGACCAGGTATCAGCCATAATACTAGCTAATATTACAGGGGAAGCAGCTTCAGTGGCGATCCGCCAACGCCTAAGGGAGTTCAGTCCAGGAGATCAACCACACAAACTACCCAAAATAATTGAAACTGCATATGCAGAGACAGTCTAGGTGGGAAAGCATTAAAACCACAACTAGTGGGCAGTCCTGAAAAGGACACTACAAAGCAGACGCCTACTTCTTCTAAAAAGAAGTGGGAAAATAAAAAACAACAAAAGTCTAAAGACAGCAGATCTCAATCCAGAGGTAGGTCTCCTCAACAGGAGCCCTCTGAAAGGAGGTATAACCTCAGGAATAGGGATAATATTGAAAAACCTGACAGGTATCTGGATACTGATACTCGTTCCTCTCGTTCCTTTCAGGGTTCATAAAAAAACTCTGAGAGGGAAGGACGGTCAGAACACAGACAAGAGGAGCGTACAAAGTCCAGAGACACGCAACGCGGTGCGGACTATGACCTAAAAAAAGAAGATAAACAAAAATCAAAACCTCAGTTCAAAAATAAAAAGGTAGCAGGTCTCAAGATCAGACATGCCCAGAATTCTGAGGACACAGCTTCTGAACGGGGAATGGGCTCTGACGATGCTAGACAGTGCGACAGAAGTAACGATAGCTCACCAGACCCTGAAGGAATTTCTGGTGACAGCGGAGTTGAGTGAGTATATCACGGTGGAAGCACCTGATACTCGGGTAAATGTCCCACATAAGTTACATGAGATAACACTCCGGATAGAGGGGGACAAGCCCAGAAAAATTAAAGGTCTCTTTTGGAAAAATCTGTCATCTGGTTATGACATTCTGTTAGCAGAACAAGACTGGCCGCCAGCATTCGTCATGGAGTGCCCTAGGGGGGAAACTGTCATTTTTCCGGCCTTTTCCGACCTTGTTCCCATACATTTAAAATATGCATATGCGCAGGAGTGGGCGGTTGGCCTAGCTCCAGCATTGTACAAAAATCATGTTGGTTGGGATGAGGATTCAACCCACCACGTGATCCCGTTAAAAGTTTCCCCAAATGCTCAAAGGCAATACCCTATAAAGCAGGAAGCTAAGAAACAAGTCAAGGAGATCCTAGATCAACTAGAATACCAGGGGATGATTGAAAATTGCACTTCACCTATGAACAATCCTTTGTTTTCCGTAATGAAACCAGACAACACATATCGTTTAGTTTTGGATTACAGACATTTAAACACTTGCACAAAGACATTTGCAGTTCAAAATGCACATAGTGCCGCATTAGTGAATAACATTGTGCACAAAAAATACAAAACAACACTTGATATCTCAAATGGATTTTTCTGCCAAAATATAGCGCCTGAAAGTAGGTATCTGACCGCATTCAGTGCGTTAGGGTCCCAGCGACAATTTTGTCGACTAGCCCAAGGGTATAAAAATAGCCCGGGGTATTTTCAGCACGAGTAACAGAGTTACTCCAAAATTTGGATGAAGAAGCATTGTCCTATGTGGATGATATTTATCTGACGGACGATGACTTACCGAGGCACTTGACCAGGGTGAGCACCATTATTATGGGATTCGCCTCTGAGGGCTATAAGTTTAATTTCAAAAAATCAAAAATTGCCCATCTTTATGTCCTGTTCTTAGGATATATGCTGTCAAGTGAAGGAAAAAGCCTAGCAGCTAAGTTTTTAGAAAAGTGTGCGCTGCTCCAACCTCCAAAATCATTAAAGAATTTACAATCAATACTGGGATTCCTAAATTTTGGTCGAACATACATTTTGGATTACGCAGAAAGAGTAAAACCTTTCTGCGACTTAATAAAACCTGATTTTTCAGTCAGACAATGAACACAGGAACATACAAATATCCTGCGTTCCATACAGGAAGACATGATAGCTTCTAAACATTTACAGACACGCGTAAACGTACGCAACTTAGTGAACCGAGTAATAGCGGGTCAGTGCGGGTACACTTATTTGACTTTCAATGAAGGCGAAACGGTACCAATCGCATACAAATCACACCTGTACACAAACGCAGAGATGCGTTTCACTGCAACAGAAAAAATCCTGACAGTGGTCAGACCGCTGTAGCAAGAGAAAGAGCTTTGGCTCAGGGTAAACGCATAATTGTCGTGACCCCAGTACCAGCTTTAGAAGCTGTCACAAAAGCTAGCATTCCAAATGCGAAAGCCTTACATCCAAGATGGATACAATGGGCTAATTCTCTTACTGCAACGGATGTTGAATACAGATTTGATCCAAGTTTAAAAACACAAGCATTTCTGCAATACGAACAAGAATATCCTCTACCAAATGAGATTTTGCCTCTAGATCAGAATGAATACATTATTTACACTGACGGATCTGCTCAACCGGCAATAGGGAGTAAGCAAGCTTACAGCGCAGCGTGTGCTATCGTGAAAGGTCGCAAGCACGATGGAAAGTTCCATCCGAGTTGCACTAAAACGCAATCTCTAGGAGACTGCACGGCTCAGTTGGCAGAGTTAAAAGCACTGATACTGGCACTTGTAAACACGGAACACGAATTCCCCACACTAATTGTGTGTGATTCCTATTACTGTGTACAGTCGTATAATGAATATTTACATCATTGGGAACAAAACGGGTTTAAAGACGCGAAAGGTGGCACAATTAAGCATAAAATGCTATGGGAACAGGTAGTGGAGTTGAGAAACGAACTACCAAGGGCTCACGTGATACATACACTGAGTCATCAGCGTGATGGCGTTCACGTTGAAGGGAATTCATTGGCTGATGAAGCCGCAAAGGGGGCTGTTCGTACGGCTTCCATAGCTGCAATCACTCGTTCAAAAACGAGAATAGACGGCGAGATTATCGTAGCTGTCAATGCTTCACGCAAAGGCAGCACAGCAGTACCTAAAAAATTTCCACTCAAGTAATCCTACACGTTAGATGCACAAAACATTCCATATGCTCAGATTCCTGGAGTGGGGGATAGAGTAATACCAAATATGGATCGTAGGCAAAGTTTAATTGTGGCAGCACACGAAGGGACAGGTTCTGTACATTCAAGACTTAGGGCGATTGTTTCTTTATTGAAGCAATGCTACTGGTGGCCTGTAATGAGGAGGCAGATTAGAGACTATGTCTGGAGCTGCAACATCTGCAAGCAGATGAAAGGGTCCACCACAACACGTCCGGTACAGATACCATTATTAGACAGCATCAGGTTGTCTGTCCGTGTGCGTCCAGCTCAGGTGTCCTCAAGGTCTGGCCTCAGCGCTCAGCTGACGCTCGAACTGCTATAAAAGATTTGCGAGTCTTTATTGGCACATACACAGTTGGCACGTTACATTCTGACCTTGGCCCGGCGTTTAGCTCTCGGGCTTACAAAGAGGCCATGGAAGGAATGGGCGTAGCATTGCGGTACTCCTCTCCGTATCATCCTGAGGGAAATTCCGTTGTGGAGAGGAAATACCGTGACTTAAAGCAATCTTTAACAGCTAGGGTATTAGGCAAGGGCGGTAGATGGGTTGATCACTTATATGGGGTACAACGAGCAATAAACAATCAGCCAAGAAGCTCTCTAGGGGGTGTCACTCCTTACGAGGTCCTATTTGGGACAAGAATGTGGGTACCTGATCTTGATTGTGAAGGCACAGTGGCGGATGAGAAACCATTTGATATCCATGATCGTTTGGCTGTTTTACAAGATCTAAATTAATCCAGGACACAACAAAGCAACGTCCACTGAAAACAGACCGCCACTGAGGAAGTCAAGGCAGTAACGGCAAGACCTGTCTGAATCCCAAAAGTCGGGGATCTGGTCAGAGAAAAGATTGCAGACAAGAAAGAATTTGGACCATCCTACAGAAAGCCTGTACTGGTCCTAGCAATCCAAGGCACAAGAACTGTACTTCTGCCACCTCTTGCCGGGAAAAAGGAGAAAAGATTTGTTTCAATCGACTTAATAAAACCACACTATGTGGCCGACACTAAACAGTAGGCCTCGTGGACTCCTACGGAATGAAGGACTAGGCAACAATGTTATGGAACTCGTTCCACTTCAACAAGAAGTTCGACTTCAAAATGAAAATCAACTTAACAACCAAGTTGCAATCAGACCGACTACAGACGTCTACGTCAACATGCCTCGTCAAGAGCAAAATCCGATTTCAACAAATCCCGATGCAATTCCAACAATTGATCGAACTGCTTCTGGCTATTTCATGAACTTTGATACGTTTTCACTGGATCCAAGCGAGCCGGAAACGACGCCAGCCAAAAATCACTCAAACAGAAACTCACTGACTTTTTGAACTTTTTAGAAAGACTTACCTGGTGTCACCTTGGATAGAACTATGGTATATCACTGGGATTCTATTTTTTCTTTTCTGGCTAGGTTTAATTATAACTTTTAGTATGCTTATTAATGGACGATATCTCCAGCAGAGCTCTACAGCCCAAAGAGTCAATTTGATTTTAAAACCACACCAGTCTTCACATCGTGAACCAAGAGACTTGTCTTCAGTGAACATCACAGCAGTTCCTATACCGGACGGTATAGAATGGAACAAGATTGATTTTGATATATTCGGTCCGACTGAACTTTTAAAGCTTAAACATGTATTTAAAATTTCTTTAAGTGATATCATTACCTCCAGTACATTATCTGATGATTGGGACACTGAAACTGTAAATGCTATGATGTCTGATTTAGAAAAAACTGCTGCATTTCCGAACAATGAAATGTTAGAAGGTACTTCAGACTATGATACATTGTACTGTTACCAACATTATGGTCATCATTTCTTACATAAATCTATAACACCTAGAAATATATTTGAATACCACCAGTGGGAACACTGCCCAACACCTCCAAAAGGTAGTGCACAAACCTTTGCACAGAAATTCACATACTTTTCAGGGTTCAACACATCTGACCCGAAGTCATTTTATTACAAAGTGGCAAAAACATCAGCACAGAAAATTATGTTGACTAACACCAAACAGATTTACTCTGCTTCCTGTATGGCCCAGTTGTCTACACAGGGTTTCGACCTATAGAAAGACACTATAGATTTAAAATCAATCTGGGGTTCTAGGGACTGGCAAGTCCAGGGAACAGAAGCGCTTTTTAGAGCATGCCTCATTCCACAGCAGATGATATTTCTAAATGAAACTGTGCAGCAGACATCCTGTCTTGGACTAGCCAAGAACAAGGAAATGAACACACCAGGGTTTCCAGCACCATCACAGATGGGTGGGGGCAGAATTCAACTACACAAGGGGTAGGATTAGATGACATTCTCCAGTACAACAGATCAGATCCTGATTGGAAGAAATGGCTGATTTGGCCTATTGACACAAACACCTGTCAACAGAGATTTATGAATACAACCGAAGGGTTTAGTATCCATAGGCCAGATACACGCTATGTACAAAGACAACACCCAGGGGTAGTGACATCCTACAGTGTTGGGAAGTTGTGCCTTGATTGGCTAGAAACCTCAACACTCACAGAAGTAAAACATCACTTAAACTTACTCACACCTGATGTAGACCTTAGGGATTTCTTGCTAGGCCCAAGGAAAACACGTCAGAAACGTTTCATATATGTCGGCATTTATGCCTATTATAATGAAAACTGGAAAATATCCCAACAAGAGGCCGCAGAAAGAATACGGGAAATAGACCGTATTAACTTAGAAAAGGCATTAGCTGTAGTGGATAATGGGTTAACAACTTTGACCTCCAGGATTTACTCCTTAGGCAACATTGTGTCTTCGGCAATCGACATATTAGAACAAGATCTGGCCTTGTTACAACACGGGCAATCTCAGCTACGTTCTATTATGATGCTAAGCTGGACGCTACAATCTTTGCGTGCAGGCTATGTACCCTGGCGTTTCATAAACACCACGTCTCTGTTTTCAGAATACAATCTGACTGATAAACAGACAGAAATGGCACAAAGAGGAGCCAAATATACAGTGCTGCGTATTGAGAAGCTGGAAAGGTTACCATTCACTGTAGCCGAATCACCATCAACTGAATGGCTAATTCATGGCCAAATCACTCTGCCGGTCACTACGTTTCAGTTTCAATATTGCCTTGAGCAAAGGCAGGCAGGCAAATATGCAAAGATGGGTAAGGGTTACATTAAGGAAACTTGGGAGTTACCATATAGATACCGATGCCGGAATGGGGATCGAGAAGTATTTCTGAGCTGTGCAAACTACAAGAACAATTTAAGCGGTTCTCTCATGTGTCAGGATATTTCACTACACGGAGCCTGTAGCGGTTCAGTAGCGAACCTATCGTGTCACATGACAGGGACCCCAGCGGCCATGATCACACCGGTTTTCTAGCTGCTCTCGAATGGGAGTTACTTGATGCTAAATGATCAAGGTTGCTGTGGGATGCTTCCGGGCGTCGCCTATCTGGTCAGTGTTAACTCCAGGGTTACTTGCTGTATGCAAAGTATTGTTTCCGCCACTGAACACAGTCAGGGAGGCGCCGGCATGGCCTTCACTGAACGTTTCTTTCATACAATTTGATACTCTGAGCAGACTGCAAGCCATGCTTTTACAGCAAACTGTGCCCTTAAACTCCGCTCGGGAAACTTTTGAACTTCAAGTTGCAAGGACCTCGACTGAGATACAGGCGCTTATACGTACAAACTGCCCCTTTCATTTCGTAGAAATGGTGGGACGTATCTTCAATATGTCTGATAGGAGTGATATTATACACCTATTTAAGACCATAGGATCAGGACTGTTAAGCACCTTTCAGACAGTCCTCGGAGTAATCCCAAATTTTATACACTCCGTATTGGGAAGCGTATTTGGAGGACTCCCACTTATCCTATTGCTGATTGCAGGGGTCCTATTCATAATACTACTGCTACGCAATGGACGGCCCAATTCCCGAGGGAATGGCGAACATGCTCCTGGAGCGGAAATACCGTGAACGCATGGTACAACTTCTGGGCATTTCTTGCCTGCGAGAACTCAATGCCTCCTGGTTTCTATCCTTTCGACCAGTCTGGGTAGACTGCATCTTACCTGTTCTTTGATGCCTGTTTTGCGGAGAAGAATGCACGTTGGATCTTTGTCTAACGTTTCCATCAGATGCGCCTCCGGACACGGATGCAATGCTGGACCCCATAAAGGCCCATGCTCTGCGTTGTCCCCAGCGGCTTCCAATTCTGATGAATGCATTCCTGGAGAATCCACAGGTGCCGTTTGCTCCTGCTGGGTTAGGTGACTCCTCCACAGGCACCCAGGTAACAACTGCCACACAAGCTGCCGCAGCATCGACTGTTGGCAGTGCTACATTCCATCTATGTGCGATTGACGTTCTCTGTGAGGCGTTGGATTTGTCGTCTGCAGTGGCTCACATTGATAATGTTGTGCTTCCCAGCCAGGACACTTAATCTCGAATTGGCTCATGACGTCCTGGGAAAGAATTTGGCTTCTCCACTCGTTTTCATAATAAACGAGCAAAATTGGAACATTTCCTAAATTGACACTTTCACTTGAGAAAAGCATGGCCTTCTTCTGCTTTGAGTGAAGCAACTTATATAAACAAAGTAGACATTTCTTTTTTTAGTGGCAATTGGAAATAGCTGAATTGTAACATTTTTGAATTTTTTTTTAACAATTTTAAAACCATGTTTTTACTTGCTTTTAAAATGTTTTTAAATTGTCCAGATTTTAAGTATGGTTGTTGTCATCCTGTTCGGAAGAGGAGTGGGTGTTATGTCCCGTAAAGAGGCCCTAATGTAGACCCGTTCATACATGCCCTAAAATGGACGTATTCGCATTTGCCCTAATACGGTCATATTCGTACTTGCCCTATTATGGTCAAAGCCGCATATGCCCTATTACGGTCATAACTGTACATGTCCTATTATAGTCATGATTCCTTATATAGGCATGATCTTTCACCTACATTGCTCCTCGCTAGTACACAACGAGCTCTGAGGGCTGAACGTTATCTAGTCTGTGGTTTTGAAAACAGCAGGGTTTTTCCCAAACACAGGCCCACACTGTACTCATCAATTATGCATGGCTCTCTAGGAATACACCACCTGCATAATATGTATGTACAAAGTTCACCCCTGACGTCTTCCTCAAGTCTAACAAGGGCCAATACAAACCATACGAAGCAACTAGAGTCTTCAGGGTATAAATACACCACATCTTACCCCGGTAAGACAGAGGGAACCGAGACTTCCATGCTGACACACTGACCAGAGACGCTGAGGCTCCTGCATGCAGTCGCTCCAGCTGACAGCAGTCTAACACAGCCCTTGCGAGGTGTCCAACTCGAGACCAGGACGGGGTCCCACACTCTCTCTATTCAGGTATGGGGGTTCGACTCAATCCTAGAAGGATTCTTGGCTCTTAGGCTTTTAGACCTACACATATGCTAGGTACACTCAGGTACATCTAGTTAGGCATCGTAGGAGTACGCGCACTTTTCATAATGCTTTTTATATTCATGTATGTATTCATGACTATTGCAATATGGTAGAACTGTTCTATCCCTTTGCTTTTATCGTACTGCTGATAATATATCTCTGCTATTGTCTGCTGATTGCCGCAGCACATATATTTTACACTAGAATAACAACTGTTCAATAAATACTTATTGAAACACCCAGACTGTTTATTCTGTGTAACTCTCTGAGACAAACCGAATAAATAAGCACGAGTGACTGAGCGAAAAGTAGTATATTGTTTCCACGATTCTGAGGAATTAGGGTTGTCATGATCTAAGGTTGCCAGAAACTAATCTCTCCCCGTTAAGAGGAGATTCTAGTGGCACTATGAGCTAGCTAATGCAAATCAGGCTAACATACGCGGTGGGGGTGAACAGAGCCAGTTTACCACCAAACCCACAGCTTATGTTATCCAAACGCACAGGGTACTATAGGAACTACACGACAACCTGGTTCACCTAAGAAATGTTCTGGAGGCCCTGCAGAAGGCAGGCCTCACTATCAAGGCCACCAAGTGCCATAAAGGGCAGAGTAAGGTTGTGTACCTGGGCCACCTAGTGGGTGGAGGTCAGGTTCAACCCTTGCAGAGAAAAATCCAGACCATCATGGACTGGGTTGCTCCAACTACCCAGACTCAGGTCAAAGCTTTCATGGGCCTGACTGGGTACTACAGGAGGTTTGTTAAGGGATATGGATCCATAGTGACCCCCTTAAATGATCTGACCTCTAAAAGAATGCCTAAGAAAGTTCAGTGGACAGTTAGCTGTCAGAAGGCATTTGATGACCTGAAGCAGGCCATGTGCACTGCTCCCATTCTGCAAAGTCCTGACTATTCCAAACAATTCATTGTTCAAACTGATGCATCTGAGTTAGGGGTAGGGGCTGTGTTATCACAACTGAATGAAGAGGGTCAGGATCAGCCAGTAGCTTTTATAAGCAGAAGACTGACCCCCAGAGAGAAACGTTGGCAGCTATTGAGAGGGAAGCCTTTGCTGTGGTTTGGGCTCTGAAGAAGCTGAGGCCATACTTGTTTGGCACTCACTTCATTGTTCAAACAGATCATAAGCCCCTCTTATGGATAAAACAGATGAAGGGTGAAAACCCCAAACCTTTGAGGTGGTCCATTTCCCTACAGGGGATGGACTATACAGTGGAACATAGACCTGGGAGTAACCATGCCAATGCAGATGGACTCTCCAGATATTTCCACTTAGAAAATGAAGACTCAACTGGTCAAGGTTAGTCTCATGTCCTTTCGTTTGGGGGGGGGGTTGTGTAGGAAAGTAGGATCTGCTTCTTATGGTTACCCCCACTTTTTGCTTGATGTTGCACTGTTTTTGACTAGTCTGACTGGGATCCTGCTAATCAGGACCCCAGTCTATCTGCTTTCTCCTCTAAATTGTCATACATGTACTTTGGTACACTCCAGATTGGATACTGGGGTACCCTTATAAGCCCCTAGTATATGGTACCCATGTACCCAGGGCATAGGTACCCCAGACGCCTCCCACGGGCTGAAGCATGTATTATGCCACCCATGAGAGGCCATGCAAAATGGAACTCCATGTCTGCTACAGCAGCCTGTGTAAGTTGGTGCTTGCACCACTTACTTTAGATATAGGTTCACTATATCTATAGGTCACTACACTTAAAACTTATAAGTCACCCCTATAGCAGGCCTTATCAATCCTGAAGGCAGGGTGCTGAGTTTTTAGTGAGAGGGTGCCCCTGCATGAGCAGAGCCTCTCTGCAGCCTTCGGAGACCATTCTCCCGGGTTGTCTGAGACTCAGCCGGACATATAGGTAGAAGTGCAGTATAACCTTGCGGTAAATGCTATCTCGAAAACGGCTGCATAGAAACATTTTGTGTTTGGTATCAAACACCTTGGAATCATGCCTCCACACCGGTAACCGGTGTGTGAGGTATGATTCCACCCTTTGAAGCGAGCTTCGTGGGGTCACTGCTCTATCCGGTGCCAGTCTTCTCGACCCGGTCAGCACAAAATGGATGCTGCCGACCAGAGACACACTTCTGCCCTCCTGCTGCTGAGCCAAGCTCGAGCAGGGGAAGGCAGCACAATAGGCATCCTCTCACAGGGAGGAGTGACCACCTCCCAGACAGGATTTAGTGTATTGGGGCTGGGTGGGTGCACTCTGAGAGTGCCTGAAAGTCTGCACCCGGGGCACATTTGGTGTCCCTGTCCATAGTCCAGCTCAAACCAGTTCTGGGAGCCATTGGCTCCTGCTCTGGTGCGAAACTGGACAAAGGACATGGGTGTAACCACCCCTCTGTCCTGACCCTCCCCTAGGAGGGTCCCCCAAATCTGTCCAACCCTCTCCTGTGGGTACATAAGGGCTTACCTGGCTGTAAGACTTTAGATTTTATGTGGACAAGATTCTACAAGAAGAAACCACTGACCTTCAACCGTCTGGACACTCTGGACTTCACTGGACTTCGACTGGGCCCGACTTCGTCTCCCTCTCCGTCCAAAGCTTTGTCTGTGCCCTTGCTCCATACAGGCTCTGTCCAGGACCTGTGGTGCACTAAGGACAACTGAAGAATCTCCGTTGGAGTGAAGGAGTCACTCCCCTGCTGTTCCAGGCACCGTAATGCAACTGACCTGTCTGCTGCTCCTGAGCTCCTACGGACTCCAAAGATTTCAGCAACACAGGAGGTAGGTTTTCAAAGGTCCCTGAGGTTGATCTGCCCTCTCAGCAAGTTTGAGGCCAGTATCCCTCGTGGGAACTGCATAACCTGAACCCCTTTGCACGCGTTCATTTGCAATTGCATATGCTTGTTGGCAATTCCCGAGCTTCTGCATTGGACCCCGTGTAGTCCTGACCCTGAGCAGTATTTGCACCAAAGAACTCTGACCTCCTTGCACCGAGTGCTCCGTGGGCTGGTACTTTGCAATCTTGCCTGAGGTCCCCTTGCGACTCCTGGTCCTTTGGCCTGTGGGTCTCTCTGAGGGTCATCTTGATTTCTGTTGGGCTTTCCTGGTTGCTCCAGATGTGCCCTGACTCCCCATTGCTTGGTGAATCCCCTGGACCTTGCTGGTCCACACCGTAACCTGCTTGACCTTCCTTCGTGGGTTGCTTTTGCCAAAGCTTGTTGGTGCTTCAGCCGGATACTGACCCCTCAGCACTCGACATCCTTCATGGGACAGCTCACCTCCAGCTCCTGGTCATCCTCGACGTCTCCTGGTCCTCGTGGCTGCAGAGTCAAGCATCCCTTCTTCGCACCTGAAGCACCCGACATCGGTGGGCATTCGTCTACCGAGCCCCTGGTCACTCTGTAGTGACCCAGACTCTGTCCCCTCTGCTTTCAGGTTCCTTCCTCCCCGAATCCAGGCTTGGATTCCACCGGACCCTTTTCACCTTCATGGCAGCAGTACTTCTTCACAGCCCTCCATTGAGAACGACAGCAGTTTCCGACGCCACTCCAGACCTATGCACCCGGCTCCCCTGGGATAGGTAACTCGGGTACTACGGTATCCACGGGTGGGGTGGCTCTTCAAACTCTTAAGTTCCAAAGGGCTCGCTCGAAGCCCTCCTAGAAGGGTCCTTAAACTTTAAAAGTGTAACCGCGACTTCCCCATAGAATTGTACGGAGCCCGCGGTCGTGTTACCACACTGCACCCGTCCTCCGTGGGGTCCCTATCTACTCACCTTGGGTGGTTCCTTGGGGTCCCAACGATTTTACGTGCTCCAGACCTTGTCTTGATCTCATTCGTGACTGTTATACCACTATTTTAGTATATGGTTTGGTCTCCCCCTGGAGCCCACTGTGTATTGTGCTACTTACAACTGTTCTATTGATCTCGTATTGTGTGCTTTGTGTTCTATCCTCGTGTAGAGGATAGTAGAGAGTGTTATATTAATAAATACATATTTTTATATAACTACTGTGTGGTTCTCCTTTCATTTAGTCAATATAGGAGGTGATGTTCTGGTAAAACAAGCTGCTTTACATTCCTTCAATATTAAGCCTGAAGGCTGCTCTCCACAGCTACCAATAGGATAGCTTTCTAAAGGTTATCTTTGACCTCATACATCATAAGGGTCGTTTGGACTGGTGCAAGCTGCCCACTTTAATTAGTGGACAGCATGTACCAGGCCAACTTCTCACAGGCCCTCCTGTGACGCAACACCTTTAGCTTGGCCGGGAAATGGAGCATTTATTTTAATTTCATGGCTCCAAGCTTAACTTTGATTGCAAGAAAAGATTTGCATAAGCCCTGGACTTTCTGCTTATAATCCAGGAACACCTTGATAATGCATTTCTCAAACTTGACTTCTACTGTTTTTCTGTGCCATTGGAGCAGAGAATCCCTGTCCCTATAATTAAGGATGCGGGCTATGAAGGCCTTGGGTGGCGCAACCCGGCGGCGGCACCGGTACCAGTGTGCGAAGCACCCTCTCAATGGTGAACATCTGAGATAGGCCTTCAGGTTTCACCTCTTGTTGGATCCACTGCTCCAAGATTGACTCCGAGGTTGTGCCCTCAACACACTCGAAACAGGGTTTATTCCCACGTGATCTGTCCTTCACATCCACCACCATGGAGTCCAGAGTGTGCATCATCTGTGAGAGCATGCGGACCGTAGTCGCCTGGTCCTTGACTTCCCCCTGTAGGTCCTCCACGTTCTGATGAGTCTCCTGCACTCTCTCTTAGACCTTACAGAGGCCCACTCTGAGCCAGTTGACTTCTATGGCCATTGAGTCAATTTTGTGTTACAGGGATTGCCTTGATTGTTCTATCGCTGTCAGTATCTGCGTTCCGGTGGACTCAGTCTGTTCAGCATGTAATCCAGGCAAGCCCCCTCCTTATCCTCTAGCGCCTATTTTTTTCTGACCACATACTGGTCTATACAAGTTTGTTGAGAGCCTCTACCTGGTTTATCTTTCCACCTGGTTTATTATGTGTTCCCAGGACAGCTGCTTCCCCAGGCCCACCAGTATTGCCGGCCTGTCCTCACTAGTGACTCTCCAGATGGTGGGTTAAGATGTCAGGTGGCGCTGCTCGACCCTTGGGCTGCGCACCCCTCTCGGCCCAGTCCCCAACCTGGGCTAGAGGCGTTTGCCTCTGTAGGAGGGGCACACCCTCCTCTGCAGTTAAGGGCACAGCAGCGTTAGTGGAAAGCATGAGCACTCCAACACGGGCTGCCCACCCACTCACCGTGTGCCTCGCGGCGCAAGGCAGGCCCACCCCATGGTACCTCTGCACTGTCAACCTTCCTGTCCTTTCTGAATTGTAGGCTCTTTTCCTCCTGTCGCCACACCGGGCCCAACAGCCTTTGTGCAGGGCAGGGAGGACCTTCTCAGCCTCAACCCCTTGTGTGACTCCCACTGTTGGGCAGGTCATCAGGTCCCGAAGTTGCCAGGCCAGCCTATGTTCTTCCGGCTGGTGGCAATGTCAGGGGCTGCTCTCCAGGGGGGCTGCCGCTCTCTCAGCCACTTCCCGCACTCACAGCTCCAGTTCTCTGAGGCAGCTCTCCTTCTCCACAGCAGGGTCCTCCTCGGCCGCGTCTGGGGTCAGCTTCATCCTCTGCCGTTCCTCCAGTGCCTCCAAGCTCTACAGGGCACAGCTGGTCAGCCACTACTGCCCTCGATGATCAGAAGCTACCAAGTGCCGTCCTCAACAACGTCTGCCCTCAGATCTGCCATGTTGGTCGGCTGAAATGCGATGCCTCCCAATGCAACTCGGCAAATCCCACCTCTCAGCCATTTGTATATTCTTGCCCGCCTCACCTATGGTGTCATTGGCAGGTGTCATGGTGTATGTGCCTTTGGTCAGGCCCAGGATGTCGACTGACTCTTATAGGGGCCCCCGGAGCACAAGACTGACACGTCTGTGCAGCCATATTGTCAGGCCACACCCCCTGCATATACACAGTGCTTAGTTTATAAAAATATGAATACAGGGGGCAAACGTTTTTCTTAGGGGGTCGCCGTGGCACATGTGGATTGCCAATGCTGCTGAATTCCAATACAGACTAGAATTGGTTCCATCCCATGCATCTTTCTACCACCACCCTGCATTTTCTTTCTCTTTATCGCATTCTTGTCTGTTTTTTTCAGCCCTATATTGTTTCTGTTCTGACTGCTTTCCTATATTTCTCTTCCTTCTCCTTTTCCCTTTCTCTCTCTTACTCTGAATCAGAGTCTGATAATGAAAAAACCATGGTCCACAATAATCAGAACCAGTGCTCACCTGCAACCAGTGCTTAGTTTGCAAATGAACAAGTGCTGGAGCTCGAAGTTTGGCTCAGAAGTCAGTGGCTGGTGCGACAGAATGTCAGGAGTGCCACATACTAAAGCTGCCTAGATTCCACCTCATGTCTCTTTCATCCACTACCAGACACTCCCTGCCCACTTATTCCACTTACCCCACTCTTGCAGATTCTCCCTGTGAGGAAATGCAGTTTATTATATGGAGTGGTTCTGCGACCTCACCATGTATCAAATTCGCAACCCTAACTTCGGTCCAGTCAGGCTCATTTGCAAGAGCCTTAGCCCAACCCTGGGTAGCTGTGGCTTTGAACAGTCAGACTTTAATGAAGGAACAAGTGCAAAGCATTTAGAAGTACAAAAACAATTTAATAAGTAAGAAACACGGCACGACATAAACACAACACCACTTTATAAAAGTAGATCTTATTTTTATGACTGTTTAGACACCAAAATGAACAAAATCCACAGGGGGATTCCAGAGATCTAGATTTTTAAGAAAATTGCAAATCGCTGCTTTTCACTTCAAATGCAAACAAGCATTGGCAACTACCATGATTAGCGGTTACTTTGGAAACCTTTGAAATCTTTTGATAAAATTGTTTGGCTACTTCGGCCTGCTTTGAGTGACGAACTCCAGCAGGGAGCAAGTCAAGGGGGCCAGTAAGACTTGGCCAAACAGTCACCTTTCAGTCAAAGCAGATCCCAGTCTAGTTCCAGGCGCTATGGACAAACTCCCATAGACTTCAATGGATTGGTCTTGATACAAAGTGCTAGACTTGGTCCTTTCTGCAGGGTCATCCCCAAACCTTTTGCCTTCATCCTCCTGTTTTCTGAACCTGTTTTGTGTATTTTAGGACTCTGTGCACTTACCTTTGCTAACCAATGCTAATGTACTTGTGCTCTCTCCTTTGAACATGGAGAAATTGGTTTACACCCATGGCACATTTAATTGACTTGTAAGTCCCTGGCAAAGTGTTACAACATGTAACCAGGGCTTGTAAATTAAATGTTACGAATGGGCCTGCAGCACTGATTGTGCCACCAACTTAAGTAGACCCTTTAAACCTGTCTCAAGCCTGCAATTGCAGATGTGTGTGCAGTTTTAAACTGCCATTTTGACACAGCATAATAAACCTTTTGTCAGGCCTAAACCTTCCTTCTTAACACATATAAGTCACCCCTAGGGTAGGCCCTAATCATCCCACAGGACAGGGTGCAAGGTATTTAAAAAGTGGGACATATACTTTTAAATCTTACATGTCCTAATAGTGTAAAACTCTTAAATTCGTTTTTCACTATTGCAAGGCCTACCTCTCCCATAGGATAACATTGGTGTTACCTTATTAATAAGGATCACTTCCAAATGGGAACAAGTAGATGGGTTGAGTTTGGTGTCTGTGGAAATGAAATTAAAAGCCCTCTTTAATGGTAAAGTCGGATTTTAAGTTACAATTCTGAAAATGCCACTGTTAGAAAATTGGCATTTTCTTGTCCTAACCATTTGGTGCATACAGCCTGTTCTTTGGTCACATGACCAGGTGTAGCTGGCAGTTGGGTTTTTTGTATTGCTCCCAGACAGTTAGACAAAGGGATGCTTGGTGCTGGCAAGATCGGCTACTCTCAGTTAACAAAGGGAAGGAACTGTCACCTACCACACTTTCACATCACAAATGATCTGCCTGAGCACTATCACAAAGGGTTTGACACTAGTCTATTGTGACCCAGACAGTCTGGGACCAGGGCACGGAGGCAGGAAATTCCAAGCACCTCTGGGGGTGGAAGCTTTTCCCACTTCTTAATGGGAACCAGGTAAAAATATTGGAGCTCAGACCACAACTCTTCATTACACGCCTTGGCATGTGGAAGACTCTGTCAGGAAGAAAGACTGCTGTGCTGCTGAAAGGATTGCGACTCTAATGGACTGCTGCCCTGAAGGACTGCTACCCTGAGGTGCTGCCATGCTGCCGTTTTGTCTGGGTGAGAAGGACTGGACCTGTAACCTGTACCCAGGACCACCAGAGTGACTCCAAGGGCTAGTCTCCTGGGCTCTGCAACTGTGAGTCCTACCCTGCCAAGTGGTGCCACGCCAGTCCTGGAGCCTTGGAAGTGGGCCTGAAGGTGCTCTGCCATCCCATCTGTGGACCCAGCAGAGCCAACGCATCTCCTCTGCTGCATGGGGCAACCCTGAGAAGAACCGACTCATTGTGTCTGCTGCATGGACTTCCGCGGTGCAAGGACTCCACATCACCTACAGCAGCCTGTGGGAAGCACCGCTGCCTGAAGCATCTCCATGCAAGGTCTCTGCATTGCCTACAGCAGGCCACTGGAACTGCCGCTGCGCGATGCATCTCCATGCAAGGTCCTACCATCGCCTACAGCAGCCAGCTGGAACCACCTCTGCACTGCCCATCTCCTCTCCAGGAACATGCGTCGCCTCTGCTGCGTTGACACATCCTCTACTCGGGACTCCGCATCTCTTCGCAACCAGGATTGAGGTACCTAAGTGAATCCCTTTAGCCGGCCTGTGCTCCATCACAGTTGGCCTGAATTTGTGACTGTGTCCCAGTCTAGCATGACCAGTGCTTTTATTTCACTATATTCAATTAAAGCTTTAAACTTGGATATCTCTAGTTCCACTGATTGGATTTTTGTCATTTTGGTCTTGTTTTATTTATTACATTTTGCTTTATTTTTCTTGTGTTGTGTTTTCACCTCATTACTGTTTGAAGTATTGCCTCTAAGTTGAGCCTGAGTGCTCTGTGCCGAGCTACCAGAGGATTGAGCACAGGTTCATTTGGAGCTTGCTTGTCACTTCACCCTGACAAGGACTGTGGTTGCTGCTTGAGTAGGGTTCCACCTCCGCCGACCCAGTAACCCAATTCCTACACAAGGGATACATATTTCTGAAGATGCTGAAAGATGCTGAAGGATGCTGTGGATGCTGATCCAGTTGACAGAGGCATTTCCTGGGGCCACCCCTTAGTCCACAAACTGGGTGGGGTGACTTTGACCACAGAGGTTGATGTCCCTCGAAGTCCATTTAAAGTCCAGTCAAAAAACAGATAGCACTGGTCTACTGATCTCCGGTCACAGCAAAACCAGCAGTTCCCTTTAACTGCGGCTAGTGTCCATCTTGGGTGACCAAACTGCACTTTGATGACTCTCCCAGGTCCAGTAGACTCAAATGCAACTTTTGAGCATTGGGGTTTGGTCTCCTAGACTGCGCTTCGACGGTCAGCAGAAAACAGGCAGTTGTGGCTACCAATTCTGCTAAGGTAGGTTCTTCAGCTTTTGTGGCTCTGAGCTGGAACAGGAAGTCAGCGAGCTGACTCTTGGAGTTCACCTCTTCTGTCTGGTGCTTGGGGACAACTTTTTCATGAGCAGGGCACCTCAGGAACAGTCCTTTCTCTGCTAGTCCAGGAGCATCAGACGCAGTCCAGTCTTTCGTGCAGCCTCTCTTTGCCAGGCCCAGGGAACAACAGGGCAGTCCTTTTCGGTCCTCTGCAGTGCAGATGTGATCTGAGGTCTGGGTGCCAGGAGTGCCACTTTTATGCCCACAACTTGCCCTGGTGGGATGCTGTGACTACTAGCAAATGGACTATCAGGTCCTCTTTTGCCTGCAATGTGTGGCATCTAGTTATTTCAGAGTGCAATATACTGCACACTCCCAAAGTGAAAAAAACGCTCTCTTGGTGTGTGGAGTTTGATAACTCGCCTTAGAGATATGGCTACCCAAGGGCTACACGCCTCCGGGAAAAATGGTTTGGCAACTGTTTCCCCCTCTCTCCCTGACACCAACCAGTTTACTAGAACAAAAGAGCAGCCCCTCTCGTGTGTGTCCACCATTTGCCCTTCAAAGGTGGTTTTCCCCTTAGAAACTCGCCTTTAGGACTCACACCCTGTGTGGTTTCCTGCCTGGGAGAAGTAACACCTCTTCCAATGGCAGGCCCTTATCGTTTCCTATCCTGGAACTCTTTCACACTTCTCTCGAGGAGGGTTGAAGGCTGTCTGTGGCCAGCATCTGCAAATGGCCACTGGAAATCTTGGGCAACTAAGTGGCGATTTTCTAAAGTTACCTTTTACTCAAAAGTTACATTCAATTATACTTGAGCATTTAGTCAGGTTTAGTGTAGCAATTCTTTTGATGCCTTGAAGTACCAATTGTAGTAATCCCATTCAGAAGTTAGCAGAGCGGAGTTGTCAGCGTGCAACCCTGCACATGCCAATTGGGCTACTAGTCTTTCCACAGTAAAAACAACAATTTAGGGTTTTACAGTTAGGACGTATATTCCTGCTTTTTAATATACAGCACCCTGCCTTAGGACTCGACAGGCGTACCATAAGGGGCACTGAAATATATTAATGAAAAGGAAGGTCTGGACTTTGCCATTGGTTTAAATGAGAAAGTTGAGTTAGCAGTCTAAAACTGCCCTACTAGTCTGCATTGGCAGGCTGGGAGACACGTTTTACTTTGTCACACATATTGTGGCTCAATCAGTGCTGCAGTCCACGAGGTATACTTTAACTTACAGGCACTGGATACCTCTTGGACCATATACTAAGGACTTATAGGTAAGTTAACTTATGCCAGTTGGGTATAAGCCTATCAAACATACACTTTTGAGGGTTAGAGCACTGGCACTGAGGTCTGGTTAACAGGCCTCAGTGCACTCTCAGAGTCAAAAAACCAGCAGCATCAGTCCAAAACTTTGGGGGTGATCATGCAAAAAGAGACATTTCCTTACACTCCCTTGCTCACAGGTTTTCAGCCTTTCTCTTCCTCCTTCCTTCCCCCTTTTGTGTTTTTCTGTCCCTTGATCTGGGTCAAAGTCTAACAAGATAAAATAAGTGCCGGGTCACAGCAATAAGTGCTGGTGGGCCCCACCTGCAACCACCGGCTCAAATTAAGCACTGCCTGCAGCCACCAGCAGAAATCAAGCAAGACATATAGGAGATTTGCAGACAGCCCTGTTTTTTTGTCCGACCCCCAATTTGCAAAGTGAAACATTTAGTTGTTCTTACCCCATTGTAACTATGTGCCTTCAAGTCCATTCATATAAACGCAGAACCAGCTTAACATGTCACCACTGGCATGGGCTTGACATGGAGTCACGTGCCTGTTATTTTCTAGTCCCATTGACTCTAGAGAGGAGCAAGGAAAGCCAGTGGGACTATGCCATAATTGATTATTTGGACTGCCATAGAGACGCCACTGGAAGCGTATTTCATTAGTTTTACAGTGGGAGGCCCTGAGAGGTCACAGGACACATCACCATCTTTGTACTGAGGGACAGTACATTAGACAAGGATATGGTACCCTGTCATTGTCTATCTGTCATTTCTGCCATTGTTGTTAAAAATGTGGAGCAAGTCAACAACGGTAAGCACCCACCATTATTTCTTCAGCATCAGGGGTCAGGAACACCTGTCGTTGATTTTTAATATGGGTGGGCAAGGCAACAGCAAATCGGGCAGGTTAGGCTTCTCATGAAATATGTGACTCTCACCCTGCAAAGCTGAATAATTTCCACCCAATGTGTACAGTTGTTAAAAACCCTGGAAATCGACATATCCGGACCATGAAAAAATACAATGAAGTTAATGATCCCCATAGATGAGCTTCAATCTGTTCTCTGACAGGTCTGTAGCCCCTCATATTGTTGGCAATGTCCTGGGCACAGTAAATAGATGTGATACTTACATACTAGACATTGGGAAATGGGCTTAAGTTGTTTGCCTCATATCCCAGAAACCACTATCAATTTATCAGCTGGGTGAGTATGGGTGATTACTCCCACATCCCCTCCTTTTGGTGTTCCACAGGGCTCTGAAATAATCCCCATCCTCTTCAATTTCCATGCAGAGCTACTTGGAGGTGTGAAAGATGTAATGAGTCTACCCAGGCACCAATATGCCCAATATAATTAATCCTAAAGTTAGATTATCTCTGGAGACAGCATTACATGTCTACCCAAGGCATTGAAAAAATTAATGATTGCATGACTCATCATAATTTCAAATTGAAACATTAAAAGAACAAATTACTTCGACTCTCCTCAGCGCCTCTCCATCAAAAAATGACTGTAACCTTTAGACATATTAGGTATCCATCCTTTTATCATTAAAAATACAACATTGCTGGGTTTCCTCCCTGATAGAAAAGACTTGAAAGAAAAGACGCCTTTTCAAGAGATAGTAGAGATCTCTCCAGCATGTCACTTTTTCACAATATTGCAATATACATATTACTAACTAATTATGCCACTGACTGCTGTTCAGCCGCCTTTAACTTGGTGCAAATCGGTTTAGGTTTAGTCCAGTTATCAATGAGTGAGGATTGAGTGGCGGATCAGTTGTTTTTAAGGTCGAGCCTGAGCAGCGCATACGCTGCTCTGCGAGGCATGCTGTATTCAGGTAGGGACTTGAAGCGCTGCCCACTCTCCGCCCATATTTTTCATTAGCTTGCGTCACTGTCCACTGTAAACTGTGGGTGTTCATTGGTTAATAGGCTTAGTAGTCCCTCCTTAGTACCGCCTTGTCTCATTTTGTAACCTCCCATGGCAACACCCCCTGTTACGTGTGTTGTTACTCAATAGGCTTTAATTACAGCCTCAGGGCACTATTTTCTCATGCTGTTGCAGGAAGGACACGCTCTCTACTAATGCTTTTTAAAAAAAATGTATCTTTATAGCACGGGCGCCGAACCCATTTGCAATGCAATTGGTCTTGCATTTGTGAGAGTTTAAGCTATTGGCATTGCAAATGACAATGCCTTTTATTTATCTGCGGTGGCTGCTCGCATAGGTCGTGCTGCGGGGCGGTGGGACGGGGCGGGGCGGGGTAGTAAACTCAGACATACGACGGAACGGAGGAAAGTAATTATTATGTTCCTCCGTTCCGTCGTATGTCCGAGTTTACTACCCCCCCCCACCCTGCCCCTCCCCCGCCCCACAGCACACCCTATGCGAGCCGCCACTGGTGCTAATGATACATTATGTTAGGTTAAATTCTGTTCTGCTTAGCTATCATTAGTATTACACCTGTCTAACGTTTAATATTGACATCTCTTTGTGATCTGTGACCGTCGGGCCAAGCATGCTTAGAGTTTCTAATCCACGTTAGGAAAGTTTGTTATTTGGTGTTGCTTTCCTGAAGGTGAGGTTTGAAGACAAGGTTGGGGTAATGTAAATATCTTTCTGAAATTAACTTACTGTTTCCTTTATCAATAACCCTCACATCACAGTATATTGAATCTG
This sequence comes from Calotriton arnoldi, assembly GCA_963921515.1. Classification (NCBI taxonomy): domain Eukaryota; kingdom Metazoa; phylum Chordata; class Amphibia; order Caudata; family Salamandridae; genus Calotriton; species Calotriton arnoldi. Next base: position 1,744,411 of record CAWUFW010000488.1, on the reverse strand, counting down.
TATTTGTATATCTGTGAGTGAGATTCATTGGGGGAGCTTTGCCCCCGTGTGTTCTGCGTGAATCTGGTCCTAACATGTGTATGTTATTTTGTCCTGTGTAAAATGTCTTTAACCTTTTTGGATTCATCTGTTCTAGAGGGGTTCCTTTTTATTCACAAGTATAACTTTTCGTAGGTGTTGCATTCTGCAAACCGTATTTAAACTGAAGCAAAAAGGCAAAGACTTTTAAGCCAATTTTCGGAACGTAAATGGTGGGAAAAATCTTTGATGAATTTGTACAAAGTTGATATTTATAAATGCTGTGCAGCTCTGTCTGAGCCTGGACAACCTCCAAAGTAAGCCTCTGACAGGCCCACACCCCTACAGTAACTGTGCAGAGAGGAAGTGTGAATGGCCGCCATCAGAAACACCCTAGAGAACAAAGGGCCTTTAAGAGTCCTGTCCTGCTGGAATACATGGAACACAGCCGTATGTTAAATAGAGCAGCATCTACGTACACTTTTCTCAGGAGTGTGTAACTGGAACGAAGAGAATAATTGACCCCAGAGGCCACTACTTTGATAGTAGCATGTTTATAACAAACCAGGATTATAGTGTGGGGTTGCTTTTGATGCCGGCCTTCTTCTAGACAAGATGGGTGTGTCACACTAGGAGGTGCCTTTGGCCCGGAAATAGTCTGGTTATGTTTTCCACCGATGGGGAGAAGGAAAGACGGCATTTTAATGGCATTTTTTGAGTGGGCTCTGACAGCTGAGCTGGTCTTTTGCCATCTTCGAAATTCCCTGGCTATAGTGCTTTCTGGGTTTGTTTTACAGTAAGTTACATAAAGGAAGTGCTGGAAAAGAGGGATGAACTGTGAATGTGTGTGAATTTTCTTAAAATAGGGTCTTCTGCCTGCTTTGAAAATCCCCCAGAATAGAGCTTTCTGATATTGATTTTCAGTAAAGTTACATGAAGTCCTGGAAAAGAGGGTTGAGCTGAGTGTGTGCAATTTCTTTAGCTAGACTTAGGACCCATCACTAATCACTAGCAAAAAACTACTATTCGAAAGGCTCCAACTCCAAAGACTTTGGAGCACACTTGGACTTGGGAGAATAGAAGGGGGAGAAGCCTAATGCTGTCTGTTTTAGGGGATGGCTGAGGCCTTCTTCCTCCCTTTCCTTTCATCCAAACTTTGGAGGCCAGGTCAGTTGGAGTCACAGAAGGATCGCTGCATAAGAACTAGCTAACCATTTGAGACTGGACTTTTGGTAGTGCAATCTCAGTGGGCAAAATATCCGGAGATGTTCCACTCAGAGAGCTTTGCCACAAGAAACTAAGCGTCTGCAGTCCCTTGCACTGAAGGTGCCCACCCTTGTGGAGTGCTGGTGGGCCACAGTTCCCAGCCTTGACCTTCTGGAGGATACAGGCAGTGGCGGCTGGTGACATTTGTAAGTGGTGAGCGGAAAATGAATTTCATAGAGCTAGTAGGGAGCGGCGTAGCGGAGCGAGCCCAGGACAACCAAAGGGGGGTTCGGGGGGGGTTCGTCGGGGTTCTCCCCCCGAGAAAATTTTGAAAAAAGAGTGGAAATGGTGCATTTTCAAGCAAATTTGAGAAAGCAGGAAGGTTAATAAAGCAATTGTGAAAGTGCAGTTATTATATTAATAAAGAGAAGTCATATAACATAGGTAGGTGCTTATTCAGTATAACCACAGAGCTTCATAACAGACTTCGAGATACAATGCATTTCTGACCCCAACCACCATGTAGAGTGGCCACATACATAGCCCTAACTCCAGTGTAAAAAAATATACCATCAGTTTCCTTACCTTTAACACCGGTGTTTGCTGGGTTGTAGCTGGGGTGAAAGAGCAGCAAAGGAGGTTGGGGCCTCTTGTTCTTCGCCCAAAAATGGGCCAAAAATTAGGTAATGCTGTTGCCAGGCTTTACCAGGTGCTGCAAATTAAAATATAACAAATTATTTTTGAAACATTAGGATAATCAAGCAAAGACTGGGGTACAAAAACATAACGCTCTAATTTTTACCTTGCTGTTTGCATGCAGCTCTTAGAAGACAGTTAATAGCTCACTGTTCTATGTTAGCATTTTAACTTACAAACATCGACGTGCCTGCTGCCACTGCAGTCCCGAAAAAAAACGGACCGCCTGTGCCCGGGGCACAAAACAGAGCCCGATAGAGACCCGTTTCGAGGCCCCCTTAAAAAAACTGCCGGTGCTCAGACCCGGTGAGACCCGGCCCACTTAAAGCCCTGCCTGTACCGTGATTTAATTTTCACTAAATATGGCAAAATGGTCCACAGTACTTGTAACTCACCACAAGTTGTGTGGACTTAAGGGTTAAGGGCCCAGAATGTGGGATCCACTCATGGCCAACAATAAAAGCAAGGTAACCAAAATTGTATCATAAGGAATATCCCTACACATCTGCACACCCCGTGCGTCGTCCTTGGTGAACCTTAGAGCAGACAGTTGATATCCCACTACAAAAGGCATCCTCGGTGTATCTACAGGCACCTGGCCATGAGTACCTGGGTCTATCCAGTGGTAACCACTAAGTCTCTTCCTGGTTCCTTTTGGTCATATACATAACACATTGTGTAGCACCTCAGTGGACTGCTGTCTATTGCACTATCCATCTAGGTGCTCTGTCATTTCCCTGGCTGTGATGGACAGGAAACAAAGGTCATTACACCGTCCACCTTAAATAGGGCGAGTTGTCTAGTGCCATTTCTCTGACGCCCCCTACTCCACTGGGCACTGGTAGGAAGCTTTCAGTAGACTGAGCTCTCAGGAGCTCTATCCAGAGGAAGCTTGGTGCCTGATGAAATGAGTGGACTGAGACTTTAGCAACAGACACTCAGTTGCGTTTCCGATGGAGAACCTTGTCCGTCAAACTCTAAATCAGGCCCTAAAATACTATTGGGAGGAGTTATCATTGAAAAATATTCCTAGGAGTGATAGACTGATGGCAAAAAGGAAAGGTTTTTAAGAATGGTGATCAAACCACATTATAATAAACAATTGGTTAAGTATGGATGACACCAATAACTGGAAGTTTGAAACGAGCAAGGGAGTTGAAAATAAAAGAATCAGAAAGGATTCATTAACAAATTAGAGAAAATTCATTAGTCGCAAGCTACACCAGAGAACGGTTTACAGTGGTTTTGTTAAACTTGAACTTCACATTGGCTTAATCAGGACCCGCGTTCTTTAAATAAAAAGAAAACTCCCCCCATTGTGAAAATGAGCCAAACAACATTTTCAATCCTTAGCACACACTGTGCAATGTTGTAGTCAAAGCTATGGTACATTATATCCCAGTGTCCATTCACAGTGGTCAGGCGTCACACGATCATATTTCACTAACTATAATAATGGAAATGTATAGCTATGTGTAGCCTTTCCTATAAATAACAAATATAAGTTCTTGGCACCTCAACACATTTCAGCCTCCTTACCTGAGGGTGAGCAGGCTTCTCACTGCGGCGTTAGTGTGCAAGGTGCCTCCGGAGAAGGCAGATGCGGGCTGAAGCAGGTTCATCGGTGTGATTGGTGGGATGGGCCCCACACTAGGATTAATCAAAGCAGGGAAAAGAGTATATTAATGGCCGGCGCTTTGATTGTGCACTTTAGAGAGCGCAGAGCAACGTTAACATGAGCATTTCCTTTCACCCGTGCCACCAAGCTGATTGCTGTAAGTAATTTAAAATGTACAATTACTTACAGCAATCAGCTTGGTGACACGGTGAAAGGAAATGCTCATGTTACGTTCCGGTTGCTCTGCGCTCTCTAAAGTGCACAATCAACGCTGCCATTATGTACTCTTTTCAATCAGCTTGTTGGCACGGGTGAAAGGAAATGCTCATGTTAACGTTGCTCTGCGCTCTCTAAAGTGCACAATTAAAAGCGCCGGCCATTAATATACTCTTTTCCTGGAAAAGAGTATATTAATGGTCGGCGCTGATTGTGCACTTTAGAGAAAGCAGAGCAACGTTAACATGAGCATTTCCTTCCACCCGTGCCACTAAGCTGATTGCTGTAAGTAATTTAAAATGTACAATTATTTACAACAATCAGCTTGGTGGCACGGGTCAAAGGAAAATAGTATATTTATGGTCATCAGCTCCCTCTTGAAAATACTTACTTTTTTACGTCGTGAAGTCTCGTCCAGTCTCTTCTTTACCGGAGCACTGCACGACTCGAGCCACCCACGACGAGCAGTAGTAGCAGCCTTGGCCCTCGCACCAGAATACGAGGTGTGTCGTCGTCGTCTCGTCGTCGTGTGTGTGGCGCAGCAGTCCGACTACAGGCTTCCCAAATCCCGTGCCTCGCTCTGACTAAGCCAATCCAGATGCTGCTCCAGCAGCGCCAGGATTGGCTTGGGCAGGGGTACACACCCGCCCATTAGGAGACCGGGGGCTGCGCCATGAAGCAACCCCCGCTCTTCTAATGTGCAGGCTAATGCGCATGTTCGGGCTGGTCAGAAAAATGACCAGCCCAGAACTGAGCATGCGCACTAAGTGCGCTAGACCCGGCGATCACCACCACCCCCTTGTCCTGATGATTGCTCGGGCGTCGCCCGGTGATCGTCAGTGACCGGCACGGACTTCAAATAATACTCCTGTACGTCTGCCAGACGTACAGGAGTATTACTTGAGTCGTCTGCTGCTTATTAATTATAAGCGACAGCGGCGACACTTTGGGGCCATGTGCATTAGTGGGGCAACGCCCCAGCGCCCCAGCGCCCCAATGGACGCACCGCCCCTGGATACAGGGCTCCAACAAAAGTGAGGAAACTGGAACATAGAAGGAGAGTGGGCAAAATAATCAATGTGCCCCCCAGCTAAAAGAGGACTTCAGTAGCTACGATTTTCAAGCTTGTCCCACTCTGAACGTTCAGCGCCAAAACCCATACCTTCAGCAACATTCAACATGTCCAGCCTTGAGGAGCTTTTCTTAGCCACCATGCCTTGTGTTACCCTGCTAGAGGATTTTGAGATCCAGAAAAGTGACTAAGTCCAAACGTACAACTTAGCAGCACCAAATGTGAGCCAAGAGATCCTGGCAGTGAAATGACCTCAACAGCTAAAGATTCCAGGTTGGTCTCACTTGAGCTTTTAGTGCCAGAACTGAAGTTGTCAGCTTAATCAGACCCTCCAGGATTTTGCGATTTTGCGATTTGCAAAAAAATCGCAAAATCAGCAGTTTTGTAAAAAGGCTGCGATTTTTACAAAACTGCCCGCGAAATTCGGCAAATGCGATCTTTTTTTTCCTGCTAACCACAGAGGAGAGAACCACAACAGGAACCTTCACTAGGCTGAAAGAGGACAGGTCCCAGGAGCAAAGAGAAAACTGCTGAAGTTAGACTCGAAGGCGAAAGGAGGTAAGGCATCGAGAGCAGCATGCACTCGGCAAGGCGTGTATGGCGAGCACACCAGACACAGGGGCAGTCAGCCTGTCTCGGAGCTACTGAAGATCAGTTCTGCTTCTTTACTATCATTGCCAAAGCACGCATTCATGTTGTAGTGAAGTTCTGTGGGACTGTTCCACATTTTTCACTGGTTCTGTGTGATAATTTCACATGCAAAAACGTTGATGCTCTTTGCATGTTATTCCATCGAAACGAAATTGCCTATTTAGTGCTTTAATTAACCATTTTGAGGAGATTTCCCCTAGTACTTGCCTCCATACCACAAGCCGTTTTTTGTTTCCCCTACTCGCTATTACAGCAGAGCAAACGCTGATTTCCATCTCCTTGATGAATTTACGAGAGCTTTGCACCCAAAATCAATGGCAAACAAAATATGTTGTTTTGCGGTCAGTATTTTCCCTGTGATGCTTTTCTCTGAAGGGGTTTCCCATCTGTGAGGCACAATCCCCCAACTTGCTGCAGGAATACAATCCGTACCAAATCAAAAAATAACCATCCACATGTACATTTCACTAATGAAATTTAAATAATGTCTGGTATAATGAAGCCCATTTTATGCGTGAGCCATTATTTCACAAAGCTGACTCGCTAGAGATAAACATGTGTAATGCTGTATGCTACATGTGCACTGCCAATTGCATGGTACAAACACATTGAGCAGAGCTCCCTCCCGCCAGAAGATGCTCCGCTGAGTGGCATAGGCTGCTTCACACTGTTATTCGACCCATGTGGATGTCACTGGTGCTTGCAATGAGCAGGTTAACATGGGTGACGCTGGAAAGCATAAAGGTCCAGTCTGCAACGTGTAGACAGTAAACGAGCAGACTGGTGGGCCAGGCCATTCTAGGCCTCAGCCAGACTCTTTGATGGTGTCTTAGTGCTATGGGCAAAAAGAAACCACCATATTATTATAATATTTTGTATGGAGGAAGAGGTTCCAAATCTATAGAACTTGTGTAAACATGGTTACTAGGAACGAGATTTCAGTAAGCTACATTTACTAATTAAACCCACATAATATACACTGTAATGGGAGTAGTTGTGGAAAGAACAGATTACCTATAATAACCCACTATTCGGACAGGAATAGTGATTCTGTCTCTGCATTAAATCGAAATATTATTGAATGGAAATGCTTCAGCATACACTTCTTATCCAGCAGGAATTTATAAGGTTGCTTGTGTTCCCGTGCAGTGGGGACATTACTTATGTTTGTGACAGGATTCTTGTTTGGGACATGGCCAAGACAGATTTGCATATTGCTGTTTCTCTTTTGCAATAGAACATAAGAGCTAAAAATAATTGATATCCATTGCTATCTAGTTCTTAAGAAGTGATGGCCCAAACATAACCATCCATTTTTTTACTTGGGTTGTGAATCTACAGACATCATTTGACTGATCATGAGGTGACACAGCTCGGAATTTGAAAACCTGGACCCATCTTACATTCAGTCTTGGGATCCTAAAGAGGGGTACATGTTTCCTGTGTAATATGTAAGCTGCTGAAACAAAATAAATCAGAAACAGCTCATACAACTGTGCCTGTGGACCTCCGACCATATCACCAGTGTCCCAATTTCTTGCACTGCCTCTCATGCAGTAAATGGGTAGATTTCAATTCTTTCTACACAGTCAAGACACTATAATTGATTGCAATTTGGTATTCTGCTTCACACTGACAGCATCCTCTTGGGTTTTAAGATGCCTCTGTGTATTATGCACAAGGAATAGTACCAGGGTGTTAGGTGTATGCTCAAGTCGACCTATGAGGACTGGACCAGGTAAGCAGGAGGTGACTTCGCTATGCAGTCTGTCTCACTTATTTGGATCAGCCACTACGATCCTGCGCCCTAGGGTGCCTGAGGAAGAGGTGTACTGCCTCACAGATCCGGGAGGCAGAGGTGCCCCGGCAGGGGTGCATACATGGGCACTAGAACATCCCAGGGAGAAATACAGCTCCCTCTCACGAGGTTAGGACTGGAGCTGTGCTTTTGTAGGGCTGCAGATACTTTAAACATGCCTATTGCAAAGTGGGATACTCTGCTAAAACAGTTTCCATTGATTTCAGGCTGAAAATGAATGATTATGAGTAAAATAAAGTGCCACAAAAATGCCTCTAAATTTCCATATTTGTGCCGCTAAATTTGCTAATCCATGCCGCAATATCCTGGGGGGTCTGCTTAATCTTCTATCATCATGAGTTCTCACTGGCCACACATCCTGTCCCATGCCACTGAGGATTGTGACTTCATTCTGAGTGACTACGTCCAAAGCTAAACTTATTGACTGGACTTTATCTGAGAGGTGCTACATCACAGTTAGCCTGTAAAGGTAATGAGGCCCCACACATTGGTTTTGGACATTCCATTGTTCACCATTTTGATCTTTTCTTCAAAAATTAGTAACTATTAATACCTTTAACTAATTTGTGTCCTTTTGGTGTTGTTTTACTCAATAATTGTTCCTTGTTACTAAATTGGTTAGGATTAATGTTGTCTTGGTGCTGCTTAAATAGTTTCCACTATATCTTTGAGAGAAACCACACATTATTGGGTTAATTCCAGGATTCTCATTGAAACCTGCTGTTGCCTCTTAGGAACCGGGTTACTTACCTTTCTGACAGCTCATCCACTGCTTTCCCCTCATTACCTACCCATTTTCTCACAGTGTATTTGAAGGAAGTATACAGTGCAGATGCACCTACTGTGGACCTTTATTGGGTGCAATGGTAATTTGCCCGACTGGTTGGTATTCTCGGCTGATTGTGTGTATGAGAGAAGCTTGCACTACTGCTAGCTGTAATGTTTTTTTTTACTGTGCATGAGTAGGGCACGGAGGGAGGGACTTACACCAGAGCTGGCTGCTATGTTCTTATTCCAAACATCCACATATACAGGGACGCGCGCTGGTTGCTTTTCTCAGCCGAGTGCTGAGCTGCATTGCTGTATTTGTGTGCTCATATTTTTAAAACTACAAAGCCTTTTTTTAAATCACCGCTGATATCCCTGCACACTGCTAGATCTATCACCTGCTCTTCATACCGCACTGCTCCCCGGTCCACCGCGGGTCCTTGTCCCGATTGAGTGGAGGGAGTACCGGCAACGTACTTGCATGGTTTTCCTCTTCCGGGCTGGAGACCGGAGGGGGCGGAGCCTTAGCTCCTATTTAATGTAGATGCCATTCCCTACGCGCAGCGGACGCGCGCTGGTTGCTTTTCTCAGCCGAGTGCTGAGCTGCATTGCTGTATTTGTGTGCTCATATTTTTAAAACTACAAAGCCTTTTTTAAATCACCGCTGATATCCCTGCACACTGCTAGATCTATCACCTGCTCTTCATACCGCACTGCTCCCCGGTCCACCGCGGGTCCTTGTCCCGATTGAGTGGAGGGAGTACCGGCAACGTACTTGCATGGTTTTCCTCTTCCGGGCTGGAGACCGGGAGGGCGGAGCCTTAGCTCCTATTTAATGCAGATGCCATTCCCTACGCGCAGCGGACGCGCGCTGGTTGCTTTTCTCAGCCGAGTGCTGAGCTGCATTGCTGTATTTGTGTGCTCATATTTTTAAAACTACAAAGCCTTTTTTTAAATCACCGCTGATATCCCTGCACACTGCTAGATCTATCACCTGCTCTTCATACCGCACTGCTCCCCGGTCCACCGCGGGTCCTTGTCCCGATTGAGTGGAGGGAGTACCGGCAACGTACTTGCATGGTTTTCCTCTTCCGGGCTGGAGACCGGAGGGGCGGAGCCTTAGCTCATATTTAATGCAGATGCCATTCCCTACGCGCAGCGAACGCGCTCTGGTTGCTTTTCTCAGCCGAGTGCTGAGCTGCATTGCTGTATTTGTGTGCTCATATTTTTAAAACTACAAAGCCTTTTTTAAATCACCGCTGATATCCCTGCACACTGCTAGATCTATCACCTGCTCTTCATACCGCACTGCTCCCCGGTCCACCACGGGTCCTTGTCCCGATTGAGTGGAGGGAGTACCGGCAACGTACTTGCATGGTTTTCCTCTTCCGGGCTGGAGACCGGAGGGGCGGAGCCTTAGCTCCTATTTAATGCAGATGCCATTCCCTACGCGCAGCGGACGCGCGCTGGTTGCTTTTCTCAGCCGAGTGCTGAGCTGCATTGCTGTATTTGTGTGCTCATATTTTTAAAACTACAAAGCCTTTTTTTAAATCACCGCTGATATCCCTGCACACTGCTAGATCTATCACCTGCTCTTCATACCGCACTGCTCCCCGGTCCACCGCGGGTCCTTGTCCCGATTGAGTGGAGGGAGTACCGGCAACGTACTTGCATGGTTTTCCTCTTCCGGGCTGGAGACCGGAGGGGGCGGAGCCTTAGCTCCTATTTAATGCAGATGCCATTCCCTACGCGCAGCGGACGCGCGCTGGTTGCTTTTCTCAGCCGAGTGCTGAGCTGCATTGCTGTATTTGTGTGCTCATATTTTTAAAACTACAAAGCCTTTTTTTAAATCACCGCTGATATCCCTGCACACTGCTAGATCTATCACCTGCTCTTCATACCGCACTGCTCCCCGGTCCACCGCGGGTCCTTGTCCCGATTGAGTGGAGGGAGTACCGGCAACGTACTTGCATGGTTTTCCTCTTCCGGGCTGGAGACCGGAGGGGGCGGAGCCTTAGCTCCTATTTAATGCAGATGCCATTCCCTACGCGCAGCGGACGCGCGCAGCGGGCGCGCCAAAGGCGCGCCAAAGGCAAGCCCGTCTGCGCCCAGAAGGGACCAGGGGCCAGGTATGTCCCTCTCACTACATACACTGCGCAAGAACTCAACTCAATGCAAGGGACCGGGCCCATTAGCCCCCGTACCAAAGCCAAATTAAATACTCTTGGACTCCTGTCCTGTAGGAACCCCGACCTTGAAAACACATCCAAAGGCTCCAGTCAAGAGCCGACACCTAACAACCAAAGTCAGCCACATAGAGCAATTACCCCTATGCACCAGGCAATAGAGGGACTCGCAGTATACTACTTAAACACACGCTCAATGGTGAAACACCAACTGGAGATCTTCTGCCTTTTGGACACAGAGAAGCCTGACATTCTCCTTCTTTCCGAAACATGGTTGACAGAGGATTCTGCCCCCGATATTCTCGCGGCACTCCCTGGCAACTATTATATCCTCCAGACAGATAGACCTGCGGGTAAGGCAGGAGGAGGAGTCGCAGCCATAGTCCACCAGAAACTTAAATTTACATCACTAGTCCCCATAGGTATCCCCTCGGTTGATAGCCTTTTGCTAAAATTTGAGTCCAATGTTTCCTCATTCATCTGTGCTCTATTCTATAGACCCCCTCATCACATGCCTACATTCCCCCAATTACTGGGTGACATGATGGCTGAGGTGAGTGGTCAACAATGCTCGAATTCTGATCATTGGTGACTTCAATTTTTAGCCAAATGATCCACAAGAAAGCCCCTGCTCTATCGAATTCACGGAACTACTAGCAGGCATGAATTGCCTCCAGCATATAAAAGTAGCTACCCATAACAAAGGGCATACCTTAGACCAGGTTTGGACTGCCAACTTAGAAATCTCCCATCTACAGGTTCTTCCCTGCCCATGGTCAGATCATTACCTCATTTCCTTCTTTATCCCCAATGCCCTGCCATATTATGCTCCTCAAACTGGCAACTTTATGGCCAGAAATTGGCGGCGGGTGGATACCAATGAATTCTGCTCCTTGTTAGCAGTCTCATCCCCTCCGGTTTCGGAGGAGTCTCTCCATGTGCAAGCCGAAAATATTAACACCTGGCTGGACTCGGCTAGAGATCAGATAGCACCATTAAGGAAAGTTAAAAGAAAGAGGCCCCATGACGCCCAACGCTGGTTTTCAGCAGATTTGAAAATAAAGAAAACAGCCCTGAGGAAAGCTGAACGTAAATGGCGATGCGATTATAGCCCTAATCAAAAGGCCAATTTTTTGTCCCTCTCTAGAGACTATAAAACCGCTATCCTTCAAGCTAAGACAGAATATTTCTCTGCTAAGGTACTACACTCCACAAATAAAGCGAAGGATATTTTCTCAATTGTGGATGAACTCTCTAAACTAGACCGAGTCACTGTTAAACCCGCTCCTTCGCAATCTTTGTGCGACTCGATCAATACTTTCTTTATCGAGAAAATTGTCTCCATTAAAGCTAGCATTCCTAAATCCTCTACTCCTCTGACTCTCCATCATCCACGTAAGAACCTGGTGTATCTAGATGGTATTCCACCTATTACCAGAGAGGCCTTCTTCGCCCTACTTGCAAAAGTGGGTTCTGGTTCCCCCATGGACAGCTGTCCTTCCTATATTCTTCGGGATATTTTTTTGCGCTATCCTAACACCCCCTTACAGCTTCTCAATAATTCATTGGCCCAAGGGACCGTCCCTAATCTTTTTAAAATGGCGGAAGTGGTCCCCATTATCAAGAAATCTAGTTTAGACCCCTCAACTCCGGCCAACTACCGCCCTATTTCTCTGCTACCCTATCTGAGTAAGATCCTTGAAGCCCATGTTGCCACCTGCTTCAGCTCCTTTATAGAACAGACCCATTACCTGGACCCCCATCAGGCAGGCTTCAGACCTGAACATTCCACTGAATCCGTCATTCTGGCGGTCATGGACGAACTGAGAAGGGGGGCTGATCAGGACAAAACTCTGGCCCTGGTCCTCCTCGATTTGTCAGCTACTTTCGACACGGTCGATCACCAACTGCTGATCGACCGTGTCGGCCGTGCTGGGATCCAGGGCCTGTCCCTGAAATGGACTACCTCCTTTCTCAGTAACCGTTCCCAATCGGTTCGTCTGGCCAACTTTAGAGCAGAGGAAAAGAAATTAACCTGTGGGGTCCCGCAGGGCTCTCTCTCTCTCACCCCTACTTTTCAATCTGTACATCTCTCCTTTGGTTTTGGCCCTGCGTAATAGAGAGGTCGTAGTCTTTAACTACGCTGACGACCTTCAGTTGATATTCAACATCGACACCTCCGTATCATCTGTGTCTAACTTCAAATCCACTATGAATTTCATTAGCGACTGGATGAACATCAATCAACTCAAATTAAACCCAGATAAAACAGAGTTGATTCTCACAGGCGGTTTGGCCAATCCCTGGGACTCCAACTTTTGGCCTCCGCTGTTAGGGAGCCCCCCTCTCCCTGCTAACTCGGTAAAAAGCTTAGGAATTACCATCAGTAACGATCTTACCATGAAGGCCCATATCAGCTCAGTGGTCTCTGCGTGCTTTTTTCAACTCCGAAGAATTCGGAAAATCAGCAGATTTCTCTCCACTGCAGCTCTGACCCAAGTGGTACTTGCCCTGGTCATCTCGCGGATCGATTACGCAAACTCCCTTTATACTGGTATACCAGCCTACCAGTTACATCGGCTGCAACTCGTCCAGAACCAGGCAGCCAGGCTCATCTTTGGTCAGCCCAAACATCAACGAGTGAGTCCAATGCTGAAAAGTCTCCACTGGCTCCCTCTACTCCAACGCTGCCTATTTAAGTTGGGCTGCATCATCTATAAAGCCCTTTCAGGCCATGGACCCATTTTCATTGCTTCTAATATACAACGGTACATCCCTTCCCGCGATCTACGTTCCTCTAACAAAAATTTGTTGATCCCCCACACTTTCAAACGGAAAAAACATGGTGGATTGAGATATACGATTCTGGCCCCCCAGCTTTGGAACACCTTGCCCCCCCATTTGCGTACTGCTGACTCTTACACCAAGTTTAGGAAATTATTTAAGACCTGGCTCTTTACCCAAGCATACAACTAAACTATCATCTGCAACCACGGACGCCCTCCCTCAGCGCCAAGAAACCGCCTGGTGAACGAGCGCTCTACAAATCACCTTTAACATAACATATAAAAAATGTGCTGAGCCTGTGCTGTGTGTGAGATACACACGTTTCTGCTCCCCATGCTATGTACATGTGATGTGTGAGTGTGTGCGAACGTGTCGGTGTGTGTCTGTGGTGTAGGTACTCAAAGACAGAAGCGATGCATGCCCCCAAACTTTCAAATCAGCTGTCATGGTGACACTGCAGTTACACTATTAGTATAGTGTTTGCACGATAAGGTTTGTTCCTGGTGAGGATACAGCAACCCAGTTTGATCGTATGTGTATATTATCATGGACAGCATAGTGTGGGTTATTTGGTGGCCGCCAGTAATTTATGACCTAAAGCTGCTGCCTTACCTCGCCACCCCCAGTCCTATGGCATTAGTCCAGTCATGGATGCTGCCCTACTGCAGTGTGTTGTGTATGATGATCTAGTTGGTAATTGTACAAAGGTATAGTACTGTTTCTTGCGCCGGGTAGCAGGTTGGACATGATGATCCAGGTAGTCCTCATTAGTATACCAAGTGTAGCTGCCCCACTGCACTGGGCTTGATATAGTGTTATATGGAGTTCTAGTGCATGAGTACAGTTCTTGAACTGCAGTGGATTTTGGGCGCAATTCAGATGGTCCCACTACATTGATATATTAATGGTTCTTGCCCCATAGGAGGGTCTTGGGCATAATGATGTAGGCCAGTGGCCTTTAAGCATTTTTATTCTGAACCCCCCTTGAGTAAAAGAAATTTGCCCAGGTATCCCGACTGGCGCAGCCTGCTAGAATGTTTAATGGTGACTGAGTTCTAGCCAACATACTGTGTTGAAAGTTATGAGACTACTGGGTCTGGTGGTGCAGTGGACTAATGCATTCACTGAATGGATGTGTGTTTGGTCTCATTGTCACAGGTTCAAATCCTAGTGGGTTAACTCAGCCGTTTATCTTTCCAAGGTTGATCAAAATGAGTACCATGGAGCTTGGTATTAATAAACATCCAATATTTCAGCACCAAGATACCTTTCAGATTAAACGTGTGTTTTACAAATACACATTATGTTATGAGGTTTTTTTGGGGGCCTAAACCCTAAGATTTAAGAATAAATATGATATTCATTGCTTCCCCTACCCCAAACAACGTACAGTATTTCCAACAGCACCGACAGCAGCAGCAGTACAATCGATGACACCGTCAGCCATCCTCAGAGCCCCTTTGTCTTTCCTAAAACACTATTAGATAGCCTTCTGACAGTCCCTCAGACCCACTCTGTGTGTGACTAGAGGTGTGGCGCAGCGGCTAGGGCGACTGACTCTGGATCCTGGGGCTCACGGTTTGATCCCCGGCGGTGGTGGCAGTTCAGCCCAGCACCATGTGACTTTGGCCAATAACTTGCTTAATCTTCTCGACGGCCCCCAGCGCCGGGACACCTCTCCGGAGGTAGCTGTGCGCTTTACAAATAGGGTACATTTAACCTCCCTGTTCTTGGCCTTTGCTTTTCCAAGACAGCCTTTTGTGGGGAAATGGGGTGTATTATATGGTGTGGTTATGCAGACTCATCGTCTAATACACTTACATACATGCCAACATTTTAGAAGAGGGAGATTCTAAAAAAATAATCAGGAGAATGTATTTCCCTCATTTACTTCTGTTGAAGGAGAGGCAATTTCAGGTGAGAGATAGCCAAAATAAAGCCATTTATGGCTTGAAATGTCGGGAGTCTCCCGCCAGAATCGGGTCTTTTGGCATGAATGCACTTACCAACTCCTTTAGAATGAGTGGGTTTCATTTGTCCTCTTAGCTCAACCTTAGGTAGCTTTGGCTCTGAGCAGTCAGGCCTACACAAAGGAACACATGTGAAGCATTTAAACAGCACCAAAATGACTGAAGAAGCAATAAAAGAGACACTCAAAAATCCGACACCAACTTATAAAAATACAGCTGTAATATATATTTTTAGACACCAAAATGAAAAAGATCCACTGGAGGGTTCCAAAGATACTGATTTTACAAGTTACAGTAAATATGCGCTTTTTACTTAACCACAACCAAGTATTGGCAAATTCAATGAATTTGACACACAAACATTTTGAGGAAAACTTTGGTAAGTATCAATACAGTTGCTTTGAGTCACTTTAGGTGACCAACTCCAGTAGTGAGTGACTCAGGGGGACCAGCAAGGCCCACAGAAACTCTTACCTCAAGAAGAAAAGCAGTCTTCAGTCCAGTTCCAGCGTCAGTGGCTCCTTGTCATTGACTCCTATGGAATGGTCCTGATGCAAGGGATACAAGATGCTGAAGATGCTCAAGAGTGCTGAAGATGCTCCGGTCTACGAGGGTCTTCCTCTGGCTACTCCTTGGTCCACAGGCTTGGTGAGGCAATCCTGGCCACAGGGGTCGACATCCCTTGAAGTCCTCTCGAGCGTGGCAGAAGTCCAGTCGCCACTAGTCTACCAGTTGCCTGGTACATCGGTTTCAGCGGTTCCCTGCTTTTGGCAGTGACCTGCCTTCTGGGTGACTAAGCTGCACTCCGATGCCTCTCCTGGGTCCAACAGACTCGGGGCCAACTTTTGAGCATTGGGTTCTTGATCCTTCGTGCTGTACGGCAGCGAGAAGTGGTGATTCGGAGATCTGGGCTACCAACTCGCCCCAGCAGGCTTCTTCAGCTGTTATGGCCTTGTGCTGCAAACAGTAAGTTAGTCAGCTGACCCTTGGAGTCTCTTAATTCGGCTGGGTTCAGGAGTCAACATTTCCATGAACAGAACTCAGCAAGCACTGTCCCTTTTCCTTCGCTAGCAACCAGGTTCAGTCGTTTCAGTTCACGTCAGTGTAGCCTCTCTTCACTAGGTCCTTTGTGCGTCAGGGCAGTCCTTCTTCCGTCCTTTTCTCTCATCCAATGAGATCTGAGTTGTGGTTGCCAGTAATGCCTATTCATGTCCAGAAAATGCCTTCAGGGTAGGTCGCAGTCAGCAATAAATGGGTTTATAGGTTCCCTCCCTCCTGATTTTTTGTTTAAATCTGTTTATTAGCATTTTGTCAATAGACTGTATACAATGCATCATCTCAGCAATAATGTTACAGCTCTTAACAATTGTGCTAAAGCATTAGCCAGAATGTAACACATGTCAGATAATTAGAAGCAAATAGGCAGGAGAGAATGGTGTATGCAAAGCATATATCATGGGTACACTATTAGAGTCAGTATGTAGTAATATTACAATGGATAACAGGCAGCATACCTCATCAGGCCGGAACTATGCTAAGATTTATGACAATACGTAGATAGCTGTAAGTCGTTTTTCACCTGGGATAGCAAAGATCTGCTCCCTGCATGCCCACTGGAACCACATAAGTGACCTTAGCTGGAAGAGGCGATCTGAATCTACCAGGCCATACAGTGTAGCATGCAGGATAGCCAATGGTGCCTTATATGCAAGCCCAATGTTGACAGCAATTATGGAGGAGGTGCCATCCCGGAACCCTTGAAAGCGCTTGCAAAGCAAGGATTACGTAGAACTGATGCAGAACAGGGGAGTGGGGTCCAACAAAAGGAGGACAAATTAATTAAACTAAGGGAGGGAGAGTAACCACTAGTGGTGTGTTGTTGTAAAGCCCGCCCGTCCAATGCCACCTAGCCTGTGAACCGCCTATACCTAATTATAAAGCAGGTAAGTGACATGTGCGCAAGTATGAGCTCACTGATTGAGGAAGGGAGAAGTGTACTAAAGTGTACTTCAGGTAAGCAGGGCTAAGAGGGTGGTCCCGCTCATGTTGTCGCCGCAATTTGCTCCCCCTCTTCAGGATTGTCTGCTGGGAGTGTGTCTAATCTCTGCTACGATAGCATCCCAACTGACGTCTAGGAGGAGTTTGCGAAGACCTAAGAGGTCCTCTCTATGTAGGGCGATGCTCTCCGCTTTCACCCAGTTCAGTATTGAGCGGTACCATGCCACAGCGGGAGGCTACCAGAGATTTCCATCTCTTAGTTATAAGTCGCTTAGCTACTGCCATGCCCAAGTCTAAGAAGCGAGAGGTGACCCTGTGCTTTTTGCCTCTATTGAATATGTGCAGGAGATAGACCTCCCACTGGAACGGGATTTTGTGCTCGGTGCAGCGGGCCAGGGAGGCAGCTACCATTGTCCAGTACCCTGTGAGGGAGGGACAGCACCATAGCATGTGCAGGAAGTCAGCCTCAGGTAAGCGGTATCTGGGACAGGCAGAGTCCGTTTGGTGAAAGTATTTGCAAATTTTTGCTGGAGTAAGATGTGCTCGGTGCAGAATAAAATATTGGATCTGTCGAAAGTGCTGGTTTCTTGGTATTCAGGCTGGACTCGCTAGGGCAGAGGTCCACTCTGGGTCGGAGAAAGGATGCTCTAGATCCCCCTCCCAGTGACGCCTTAAGAAGTCCAGTGGAATCACGGTGTGCTGTCGAAGAGAGGCAGCGAACCACCGAGTCAGGTGACCACCCTTGCCCAGCACGTGCAAGTATTGGATCACATGCTGTGTAGGGGGTTCTGTGGACAAGCTGCCCCATCGGGCCGTTAGGGTCACGATAAGGGAGCGGTGCAGTAAGAAGTGACCAGGGTGAAGCCTCTCCTCCGAGATTAACTTAGCATATGGTATGAGGGTACCATCTCGGGAGAAGTCCCCAATATTGTGTATGCCGGCTGCTTCCCAGTTGCGTAATTCGGCTGCCGTGGGGGGTCTATTCCTGTCCCCCGGGGTACCCAGGTGTGCACAAGGAGGGGGGAGCTTGATATGTAATGGAACAGCCTATGACGCAGTAGATCTCAAGCTGGTTTGACCCAAGAAGCAAATCATGTTCATAGTATTCAGATTATAATGTCCAAAGTCTGAGGCACGGCGATTTGGCGATGAGGTGAGTCCAGGTCCGCCGACCACGCCGGGTGAGAGTCCATATCGTCACCCGAGCTGGTTGGAGACGCCGTTGTGGCTGAGGGGGGCCTTTTGCTATGTAGTGACGCTGCCACATGGAGAGCCTCCTGACGCTCGGATAAAACTTGCATGGGGTCTGGGGCATTGATCGGCGAAGCATGCTGGCGCCTCTGCCCGTCTTCCCCTATGGCGGTTACGCCTGCCACGTCTGGGTGCCAGGGAGCCGTCAGGAGGTCTGGACGAGGTGCCCAGGCCCAAGCCCTCCAGCCAGTCCCATGCGCCGGATGGTGAGTTGAAGAAACAAGTGGCTCCATCCTTAACCACCCTCACGCGGGCAGGGAACAGCAGTGAATAACAAAGATCAAGGTCCCAGAGCTGACACTTCACAGCTCCGAATGACCCCGCCGTTTTTGCACCTGGGCTGTGTAATCCGGGAAGAACATGACTGAAGTGTTCTGGACGATGGGTCCTGGCAGCTTCCTGATTTCTATAAGTATGGTCTCTCTATCCCTGTAGTTCAATAAGTAGAAGAGGGACGGACGTGGGCCAGCACCAGGAGGGGGCCAACGAGCCGGGACCCTGTGTGCCCGCTCCACTACAAATTGGGGAGACAAGGCCCCTGGTGGAAGCAGTTCTCTCAGTCAGTCCTCTGTGTATCCAACCGGGTCCTGCCCCTCAGCACCCTCAGGAAGGCCCACCACTCACACATTGTTACGGCGCGAGGGCCCTCTGCATTGTCTAATTTGTCTTCGAGGGTACACACCCGGTCCAGTAAGTCCTGCAGTGTGGAGGTGTGATTGCGTGATTTGGGCAGCAGGTCAGTTAGGGTCAGTTCGGTCTCACGTACCTGGCCCACCAGTTTCTGATGGTCAGCCTTCAGAAGCATGAAATCAGATGTCACTTTATCTATCTTAACCTAGAGGGAGGTGCGTGTCTTATCTAGTGCAGTACCAATTGTTTCTACTGCTGCCAGGACCAAGTTGAGTTTAGCCGAAAGGGCAGTGTGTTGCAGCTCCGGAGGGTTCCCCGCCATTGATGGCAACCCAATGCCGGCTACCTGGGGCGTTGCCGTCTGAGGAGTTGTAGAGCGGAGGCCACCCATGACTCGCTGCTGGGCTGCAGGCATAAAGGGGGTGACGGTATACAATCCTCCACCCCCGCAGTAGGAAAAGGCGTCTGATATGGTATTGCAAGTGTTAATATGGAGTAAGCCCTAGTCTGTGGCCCGCAGGCCATGTAGTGCCTCCAGGCCCCAAGGGTAGCCCCGCTGTGCAGCGCCGCGGAGGTGCCGTAGATTATCAGTTAAGAGTCCGGTCTGTCACCTGTCACAAGCTGTGCTTAGGCTAAGGGTGGGATTGGCCTGCCCTCCAGTAGGGGGGAGAAGCTCCCACTCCGCAGACAAAGTTGGGGTGCCCAGGGACCACTTTAACCACCCCACCATGATAACAGGAGTGCAGCCGTGATAATGTGCTGCGCATTGTTTCGCAACGAAGTCCCAGCAAGGTTAGCAGCTGAGGGCCGAGGCCCGATGGGTCCTCATGCCCAGGCAAGATCCAATACAGTGTGCAGGGAGGGCAGCCTGGAACCGACCCGGTCCCCGAGCCACCCTGGCAGCGACAAGGCCCCAGTAGTTTAATGAGCAAGGAGCTCCCGCAGTCCATCAGCAGTGCGCAGATGGGAAAGGGCAGCCCGGGCCTGATCTGACCCTCATGCCACCCCCCCCCCCGAGAACGCACCAGAGTGCAGTGAACAAAATGGGGCGAGGGCCACATCCCTCCCAGGCCTTCAGCCAAGTAGTGCAGCAGCCTCAACAGATGTTCCAGAGGGGGGGGGCTAGGCCCGACCGACCCCCGGGGCCCCACCCCTGCACTACAAATGCGGGGCTTAAATGATGCTATGCCGAGCCCGCCCCCACTGAGGCAGTCTCCGTCAATGGGCTGCACCTCCAGGACTCACCGATTTAGTGGGGGTATAGCCTGAGCCCACAGCAGCTGCATAGAAGGAGGGGGGCCTAGGCCCAATCGACCCCCGTGCTCCCACCCCAATCCCGAGGGTCCCTGGCACTAGCGGTATGGCGCAGGACTCACCTCATTGGGCGTAGCAGGCAGCCAGATGCGGAGGCTAGAAGAGGGCAAGCTTCCCCCACACAGACAGTGATGCACAGTGTAGGCCGCAGGTCTCGGTGCCTGCCGTTGGGACACGACTCCTCACCGAGCGCCCCAGCCGCAGCACAGCAGAGTGCACCTCTGTGCTCAGCACCACTCCACGGGGCCACAATCACCTCCGGATGATGGGGACTCCCCAGCAGCAGCGACTCTGAGCCTGCCCAATCCACTAAGCAAAGGCAGTGGAAGACGCGCCGCACCGGGCTACCGACGGGGAGGGGAGACCGCAACAGGCCGCTGGCTCCGATCCGGCAAGGGCCGCACCACTGGCCGTGGCCGCTTCAGGAAGATGGGAGGCTTGGTTTGCCTGCCATCTGGGCCTGTGGCGGAAGGACAGCGTCGAGAAGGCTCATCCGGCTTGTCAGGGGACGCCTTGATGCTTCAGGATAGATGGTGTAAGAAGCGGAGCGCACTCAGAATGCGTCCGCCATCTTAGGCTGCTAGCCACGCCCCCGTTCCCTCCCTCCTGATGGCCACTTCCTACAAAGTGTGGCATCTGGCTACACCAGAATTCTCCATTTTCCCCATTTCAAGATGGCAGAATCCCTCTCTCGGTTGTAGGGCCCCCTAGCCCAACCCAGAAGTGTGGCTACTAAGGGGGCTAAACGCCCCTGAAAAACCAGTTTGGCAACTGGTTTCCCCTCTCCTTCCAGAGTGCCAGCCTGTCTACCTCAACAATAGAGCAGCCCCTTTCCCAAGTGTTCACCATTTGCCCTTCAAAGGTGGCTTCTCTTTTGTAGCTTGCCTTTGAGGTCAACACCCCTATGGCTTTCTGCCAGAGAGAGGTAACACTTCTCCCCCACTCAGTCTTCTATTGTGTCCTTCCCTGGGAGGCTTTTGCACATTTCCACAGGAGGGCAGAAAGCTGTCTCGGTTACGAACCCCATGTGCATTAGTGGACAGGCACAGGGGATTTAGGGCAACAAATTGGCAACTTTGTAAAAGTTGCACACTGCAATAAGTTACATTAATTTCGACTTGGGCGTCAAGTTGGTCTTAATGCCACGAGTTGTTTGACACCTTTCAGCATCAACTTTAGTATTCCCAGTCAGAAGCTAGCAAGGTTGAGTTATCAGCCTGTAACTCTGCTCTCGCCAATGGGGCTACTAGCCTTTTCCACAGTAAAAACGACAATTGAAGGTTTTTACTGTTGGAACACCTAAACATGCATGTTCCACTGTCTAATATACAGCACTCTGTCTTAGGGCTCATTAGGCCTGCGTTAGGCGTGACTCACATATATTAGAAAGGGAAGCGTGAGCTTTGCCATTGCTTTAAATGGCAAAGTCAAATTAGCAGGGTCTGGTTAGCAGGATTTGGTGCACTCTTAGAGTCGAAAAACCAGCAGCATCAGTCCAAACCTTTGTGGGGTGACCATACAAAAAGAGGTATTTTCTTACACCCTTAAACTGCTGTGAGTCCACCACAAGTTACCTGCATCTTCCATTCAAAGGGCCGAAAATATCTTTTGCTGGCCAAGAAGCCCTTGCCTAACATTGTAAAACTCAGAGCTGGCCCTTACATTGCCACAGCCAGCCTTCACAGACCCTCATCTCCACCCTGCCAGCACCCAGACCCTCTGAGACCTCATCTTGTAGCTGTTAGAGTCCATAACCAGCTCTGAAGGAGCACCACTACCAGCTGTTAGAACCCATCACTGGCTCTGAAGATCACTGCATCGGGCTCATGGACCATCTCTCTGGCCCCGAACATCGTCAACACACCTTGGCTTACAATCACTTTCAGCTCCCAGGCTCTCAGACCCGCCTCGGTACACCGGAACCCCTTTGGCTCCCTCACTAGCACCAGTGCTTCTTTTGATGTCATCGCAGCTCATGTGACTCACTGCCTTCCTGGCTTCCACCCTCCATCCCACTCGGCCTGCTACGTCACTAGTCTTGCTGCTCCTAAGTTTACCACCTTTATTTCAAACAAAATCTAGGATAAAAGTTCTGCCCGGAGGTAGATGACTTGCCATTTTGCAAGAACTCTTTGCACACAATTCATCCATATCTGTGCTTCAATTACATTTGCCACATTTGTTCTTTTATTTTTTCACACAACTTGGAATATTCATATGCCTTCTGGAAAGCATCTCCCCTCATCAACCCACAACACCCCACCCCCAATATCAATCCATATGGGAAAAGGAGTTAGGGGGAGTGCAGGGAAGGAAAGGGCAAGCCCCAGGTTTAAAGACCTTTGATCTAAGCAGTCCTACAACATTAGTATTGCAATCATTCCTTAGCCACAGATCATGGTTGGAAAATGTAATACAACGAATTTGACAATGCGGTTCTTCCAAGTGCATTAGTACTGTGAGTCAGGAACCCCCACAAGAGGTTCTTGTAGCTGAGGATCTAGGTGATCCTAGTGCATCTTTGTACTGATGGTACTTCAAAAACAGCAGGGACTTAGGGCCTGATTATGATCTTGCCGGACAGGGTTACACCATCACAAACGTGACGGATATCCCATCCGCCATGTTACATTACCATTATGTACTATGGAGCTTGCAATTTGGCAGGTGGGATATCCGTGAGTATCCCATCCGCCAAGATCTGTAATCAGGACCTTAGGCTCAAAGATTTCGGTGTTCCCAGTACATGGTTAGAGCACTGGCTCTGATTTTGGACACAATGATCTAGACAGTCCTAGTACATGAGTTTGGAAGTCATAACTTCCCCACAGCACAGAGATAAAGGAAGTTTGTGTATTTTAGGATAATGACAATTCTTGCCTTTTGCAAGTTCTTCTAAAAGATGAACTCGGTGTCCCGTGGTATTGAAATATGATATTGCAATACCTCTTTACGCCCAAGTGGGTTTATGAGACGACGATCCAGGCAGGCCTAGTGCAATAGATTGGAAATCATCCCTTCCCCACAGATCAGAGATAGTGGAGGTTCTTATGCGTTAGCACTTTTAGGATTCCTGTGACACATCAGGTTCGTGTGTAGGGTGATCTCGGTGTCCCCAGTGCATTGGTGTAGCAATGACTCAGCAGGTTTCCAACACAAGGGCTTGGCCCCACATCGGGGGTGTGGATGGGACGACACAGCAGGTCCATTTTACCCTACAGTACTAGGATTCCACAGTAGCATGTTGCAGCAGAACAATTTGTTCTCAGAGCACACATCACTTAAATAAATGTGTCCGTTTATTGATGAAGTCCTTGGCCCCTTGCCACCCCCCACCTATGTCCGACTGGTAACCATCTCCTGCAGCGGCCTCTGGATGCATTCCTGATTTGCACGAATTACAGAAATATTTAGTTTTAGTAACTGGATGTCCTGAGTGCTGTTTGTGTAACGGACATGGCGCGTTCCCAAAACAAAGACGTGTACAAACCAATCCCCTGCCCTTAAAACATTTTTCAGCAGTTAGGAAGTGAGAATTATTTATTCACTTAAAAAATCCGTTGTGCTTTCCTTCCGAGACAGGAATGTTGGACGGCCCTACACATTCCTAGCTACTCTCCGAAGGCCCTCGGCTTCCTCTTTACAACTACTGTACTGAGGGTAGGTCACAACCTACGGGTCTGTCCCCTCAGTAATTCATAGCCGGCTGCAACACTTTAACCCCTCTTCGCTCTCCAGCTCGGATTTGCTCAGACACTGCAGCTACTCCCCAGCCTCTGTTCCAGGCCTCATAAATTCAGCCACTGGGTTTGCAAGGACCACCCTAGTTTGGCAGGTTCTGCCCCGCTGCGTCCTCTCCGGACTGGTCTCAAGGGGGATGCTTGTTTCATCCCAGGTCTGTGGTTGCCTTGCGGGTTACCACCAGCCTTCACTTCCCCTGCTGAAGCTTGAGGAGCAGTTCTTGGAGTTGCAGGATACAATGGTTGTGGTGGTGGAGTGCGCTGCCAGCACTCACTCTGTGGGAGCTTGTAGGGAATGATACTGTGGCGCGTTGGTGATGCACAAGTGTTCAAGGAGCACCTCATCTCCCACCTAGATGGACTACATGCTAATTCTGCATCATTACGTTGATTCCACTTCAAAATTAATGTAGGGCCGGCCTTTACCGAGTTAGCACATCCTAGTCAAAACTACATTTGACGCCACCCACCGTCTTTCAAGGAAAAATTCTCCCCCACCCGCAAAAAAGTCTGTACAACACTTCATGGCAACATAACAAATCCAGATAGCTTTGCCTGCTACATCCCGTTATACAACAGCATAAGAGGAGAGTACATCAAGCTTCTGGGGCGGCAACACAAGGAGCTGTTCCGTTTGGGCCCAGAGACCAGCCCTGACTCAGTTGAGTGAGTGTAGAGAAGTGTGGAAAGATGGATTTTTCCTAGAGTTGTGTTCGTAGTGGGGGGGGAGTCGTGTGACCTCCTGGTCAAACCTGTGTGCGGTTTATAGGGTTTTTGAATTACCAGTGCACGGTGAGTCGCATGGTTCCTATGGATCTCCACGTAGCAAGTAACAGCTGTTGTGATGTTCGCCATTTGTAGACTTGTCAGGTCTGCATTGGTGTAACTGTTCCATAACAGAACCTGGAATCGAGAGGAAGATACACAAAACAAAAGAATTGGCCTGCCTGGGGTAGGGTTAGACACTATGCGTACTCTATGCATTGTAGGCAGGCAGAAAACAAGCTGGCTAGATCGGCCCAGACGAATACCAGTAAAACATTAGGTTTTAGAGCTTGTATGAAATACCGCATTCATTACCTAGTTGCCTCTTGGAGCTGTGCGACACATTACAGACACAACCCTGAAAGACTGCTTTGGCCCCGTGAGGATTAGAACATTTGAAAAGTCGGTTTATGCACATATCACCCTCTGCAATGGGTGATTAAACCACCAGATTATCTGAGTGAGACTGAAACACAAATGCATGGCTTTCAGGTCACACAGAGGACTGTGGAGCAGGCATATTAAGCTCTTGCTTTAACATGTGAGATCAGGGCTTGTGACCAGCAGTTAATGCATAGGACTCTGAAGTAGACTTTAACATATTGAGGCCTCTTATCAACTTATGAGGGCATTCACATTCACTGCATCTGTATACCAAGACATCATACAACCCAGGCTCCACTTCTGCGATGGGATAGTTGCCACCTGAAGGGTTCCGTTGCTGTCTGAGACAGGTGGAAGGTTGAACTCCTGTTATCTATGCATAGTGTGGACTTTCTTGTGAGAGAAAAGTGTGCATTCATTGTCTTAGCTGTATCTGTGTTTGTGAAGGGAGCAAATACTTCTGCTACCTGTGCTGGACCATGTGTGTGAGCAGGGCTGGACTGGCCGTAGTGGGCACCGGGCGTTTCCCCAGTGGGCCGGAAGGGTAGGGGCCGGTTTTGTACCGGTAGGGGCTGTTTTTGTTGCTGGGGCCCGGGTTTGCAGCAGCAAAATCGGCCCCTTGTAACAAAAGCGCAGCAGCAGTGTTCACACCATTCCGTCCATCTACTGTTCTTTTTGCATTTGTCACCCTAAGTGGGATGGGTATGCCCAGACGTGGGTCCCGTGCTCACGGCGCCACTGGATTCAAGCTAGCCTGGCTGATGAGAGGTGATACCCCGAAACCGGTCCCAGGATGCTTGTTTCCGGTGCAGAGAGGACCTGGCGTGGCAGTTCAGACTGGACTGTTCCCATGAGGAGCAGGGTGAAGACTGATTTGCATAGGGCTAGGTCCAAATTGGGGTGGGGTGGTGAGCAAAAGTACGATGGATTAAACCTAGATCTCTTGACTGAGGGTGAGTGGTTGAATAGTTTCAGCACTCTGTCTCTCATCTTGCTGTGTTTGCTTTGTTTTGTCTGGGCATGTGAGAAGCTGTTTATAATAATTAGAACTTGTTTTTATATAATGTTTCGGAATACACTTCTGCTATCTCTGAGCACACTTAAGTAAAATACCCACTTTAGGGTACTCAATTTACCGACCTCAGAATGATGGGAGTGCCAAGTCTACCTTACTAGGATTTGATCTAGTGGCATTCACATCACCTCATATGGCAGCAGCCACTTTTACTCTCTGGGGTATTTTAAGGGTTCAAGACACTGTTGCTAGTGTGCTTTACATTTTGGGCTGCTTCCTACTACTTTTGTAGCCGTTGTGTCTGTGTGAGGGAAATGGCACATCTCCTGTCCTTGCTATGACCTATAACTATTACATACCTGAGAAGAGAGACAAAGAGCAAGCCAATCGCTGAATAAACACCTTGTTAAGTTTAGCCTGAGGACATATATTAGCTTGCCAGCCTCGTTAGATCAATACAATTCATGAATATAAAAATAAATACATACATAAGACATATACAAATATATACATACATTGAGGTGCCTTGGTTCAGATTTTTTAATCTATTGGTGCAATCAACTGTCATTCATATTTTCCTTCAACGCACCACACATACAGCATGGGGCAATGAGTCAGTTCACTTTGGTCATTGGCTCTCTTGAACCATGAGTGACAGCATTTGGCTTGATCACATGTTCACATCCACTAAAAAGAAGTGCACTTCGGTGTCGTGGCCGGCTACCAATACATTGCTTTGACAATGCTTCAGCTCTCTTCATTTTTCATAACGTTTTCTTTTTTAGACACCGTTGTGTGTTTAAATGATGTTTTCAGGTTACAGTAATTCAAAAACAATTGTACATTTTCTTTGCACCAATAAGAATCATATTTTTTTGTGCTGTGCATTAAAAGTATAAAAGGGTTTCTATACTTGTTCTAAGTACATCTATCCGCTAGGATGCACCATACAATGCAATTAAATTTAACATGCAATGATCCATTTGTTTAATACTAGAAGTCAAAAGATCTGAAGTTGGGGAGAGAGCCATGTATAGATCATAAAGGGTGGGGCCCAGAGTCCCTCCACATGGCAGATCACAAGACATAGAGGGGTAAAGGGTGAGAGCTACTGCTTATTTTCGCCCAGCTATAAAAAGTGGAATTAAGCCTAGAGCCAGGTGACTCAACCTAATGTTCCTCAACCTGGAGAGTGCAATGCAGTGAGAGACCATATGAAAGACTACTGAGAGGCCGAGAAGAAACACATTAGATTGACAGCTAGTGGCAGAAATGATGCAGTGGAAATCTGCCTGAGAATGGTCTGGATGAGATTTGAGAAATGATGGACATGTCTGATTGATTGCAGATACCATTAGAGAGGGGCCGTGGCCAGAGAGTGACAGCACACTTTCATTGGAGGAGGGGTTACCAAATCACTGGCACCTGAACCGTTTTTATAAGGAATGGGTCCAAAGGGGAATCCGATTTTGTAGCAGAAACCGAAGTGCATGTGAGTTCAGGAGTAAGGAGTTGAAACACAGTGAGATGGAAAAGGAGGTAGCCCATCACTGCTAAAAGTGAAAGAAATTAATGACCTAGAATTAAACGGGACAAAGAAGAACAATTTTTTCAGTTTGATGAAACAAAAAAGAAAAATTCTTCACAAAAGGACTCAGAGTGAGATCGTTTCAGTAGCTGCAGGATTGGCGAGCCCAGTCATGCTTTCAGAAATGTACTGAGGAGATATGGAGCAGCAGTTAATCCTCTTCTGAAAGAAAACTGGGTGTACATTGGTGTAAACCCTTTTTACAGCATCTAAGGAAGTGCAGAACCAAGTTTGTTCCCCTTTTTTGCTAGTGGTTTTGAGGGATTTAAGAGATTCATTGTACACCAAGGCGTATCAGGACACATGATGATTGGTGTTTCTTTTGATGCGTCTTGATCAGTGACTGTCAAGACCCATTCGTTGAGAGAAGGCAGTAGCCGAAACATCTGCAGAGAATGTAGCGGGGGTGCCCAATGCATCTCCAAGACCACTGGATGCGGCTTTAGATTACTGCTTATTCAGAGGGGTAACTGAAGAGGAAACCAAGATGCTAGAGCTACTGAGATTAAACTCTAAGTGTGCCTGATCTGTCCAAATTGAAAACTACTGTGCTGAAGTCGTGGCTGTGAAGAGGTGAAGATGGGTGTGACCAGCAAGTTGTGTTGATTGCACAGAATATCAGGTTTCTGACATGAGGAATCTTTGTGTAGACCATGAGACAGAAGAGAAGAGTGGTAGGTGCGGTGCCCATGATAGACTGCAGAGTAGCTCGATAGATCTGGAAAAACAGTGGCAGATTTGCGTTTAGAGTCCAAACCACTGGAAGCGGAGGAATCTGGCGCTAGTCTCAATCCTCGCCATAACTATGACTCAACCCAGAAAGTGACCCTGGCCTAAGGTCAGGCTGACAGGGTAGAAAGGGGAAGGAGTGAAGGCGAGAGGGATAAAAATTGACCCAGTGTGGATCGTCTGAGGTTCAGCCTGATCTACAGTATATCTCTACAGTGGACGATCCTCCAAAACTCAGACGCTAGTAGCAACATCCACTGACATGCTTGATGAAGGTGTTGTGCACTGGTGGATGGAGGTCTAGTTGGTGATGGAAGTCAGACCCATTTTGTAAATTAGGCACGTCCCACTGAAGTGGTACATGATATTGTCTATTGTCATGCAGAGATGGTGGTCCACATTAATGGCCTTGTAAGAAAGAGACTCATGGCAATGCAACAACTTTCCTGCAGACGCTTTGCTTTTGGTGCAGCCACAACTGGAGAAACTGTATTGTGCCAATGGCTTGTGAACTTTTGAAGCCCTTCTGCTTGTCAAGCACCTTGTATTGTGAAGTTTGAGAAATTATGCTTGTTTCTTTTCTGGATCTTGGCATCTAAAACCGTTTTAGAAATTAAGATATGAGATAAGATGTGATAGATAGTGTTCAGTATTGTAACCAGTCTTATGGTTGGAATGCTGGTGAACATCAGTAGTTTATGGGTTACACATTACGACATGAACTATGCCAATGTTAAACAGCAATGGAACAGCAGCGACGTTGTCGTGACGCATCTGCAGATCATGCATGCCCCTGTAAGGGCCGGGCCTAGGGTCAGTGAGAGGAAAATGAGGGTGGGCTAACAATGTCTTGGATGCTGGACTAGTGTCAATGAGCTCTGGAAGTTCAGTGACATTTACAGTGATAAGGAACCAAGTTGTTTGGCCATGGAGGTGGTAGCATTGATGGATGTGCATTTTCCAAAGGAGACATTGCTGTTGTTAGTCTATTCGTAGACTGGGGGTACATTGTGCCTCAAAGTATAAACATGTGGAAATGTGTAATGTAGACACAATAGTTATGGTAAGCTGTTTAGTATTTACCCAATTATAGTTTGCCACTGCTCCGCATCTGTGAGACCTGGTTCGCGGAGTCTCATGGAAGTTAGAAGATACTAGGCACCTACTTTAATAACTGGAATCACTTACACTGATGTTTTGGGGCCACCATACTATTGGACCCAAACTTGACAACTTGGCTGTCTGAGGATATCAAGGCAGAGCAGTGCAAGGGGGTACTCAAGGGAGAGTCTTAAGTTTGGACACCTAGAATGATACTTTAATACCCCTCTAATAAATGAACGTACACTTAGTGATTTACTTTATAAATGAAAAGTACTTTAATCCATCTAAATATAAATATATATATATATCATAAATATAATTTTATACATATATATATATATATATTCAATAAAAAAAACAAAGGTTATATCTTAGTTACAGTTAGGAAAAATGAATTTATTCTTTCTATGCATATCAAATTTAAATCACACAAACATTAAAAATTCTAAAGTTATAGTTATGCCTTACATTTATAATTTACAACGCACCTTTAAATTGCTATTACTTTATTTCTCATTTGCAAACAAACAAAACGTAAACTGCACAAATATTAGAACATGTGAAGTTACAGTTATACCTTAAATTTAAATTTATGCACACCCTTCACATTATTATTACTAGCACATCTCTTTGCACACTGCTTTCAGCTTACTAACCACAGAACTTTCCGTGAATCCCAGCCAAACGAACAAGTATCTTCACAGTGCCGCCTTCATTACGACTACAAAGATTTTAATGGACACTTTATCTACGGTCAAGTGAAACTTTAGTATCCCTCCAAAATATAGTTTCAAAAATATTGTGAGACACAAACGTCGGGCAAAAAATATTGTGTCAAAAATATCATGGGTCAGAATATAGAAAGTAAGGATATCATTTTTTAAGTCTTTTATATTGTTTTTTAAAATATAGTTGTACATAATTCAATGTTTTAGTTATTTTGATGAGTTTTATGTATTTTTGTATTATGTTATTAATTTAATATTAACTATGTTTAATTAGTGTGTGTTGTTTTGATTTGATAATATATTTCATGCCTTTTTTGTTTTATGTCATTTTTTTGACAGACTGTTCAGTTTGTAGGGGAATAGGAGGGTATGTTCCTTAAATATTTATTTTTAATTTCCCTACTATTCTCTACTATTGCCCTGGTATTTACTTTAATGTTGTTATTGGATATTGGTTTTATATTTTTTAATTGTAATTGATTTTTGTATAGCGCTAATCACCGGCGGGTCTCTAAGCGCTTTAAGCGGAATAGGTAGAGGTCGTGGGCAGAAGCATGGCCCCACAGTGTGGTGAGTTTAGACAGTGTCCAGTACCTCCCTAAACAGGAGCGTTTTAAGTTGTATCCTGAATGGGAGGAGAGCCGGTTCTTTATTAATTCCTAGTGTCTGTAATTATAAATCATTTGCATTTGTTTTAATTCATGTTTAAATTAAAATTTCATCTTTAAAAATATTGGGGGAATTAGAAGTGGCGGAGCGTAATGACACGCTCCGCCACTTTGGAAACGCAAGGCTGCACCATATTTACAAGAATGTGGTGCAGCCTTGCGTTTCCCCCTGCGATGGTGCTAAGTTTAACAACTGAGAGCCAACGCAGGTACCCTTGCACCAGAGTGCAAGGGTGTCTGTGTGCAGGGGAGGATTGGTTATGTGTAGGAAGGTGTCCATTCCTGCACATAAACAATCCTAAAATGCCATTTTTTAACTTTCATGTGTGCTGCTTCATGCAGCACACATGAAAGTTACAAAATGGCATTTTTAAAAGGTTTGTTTATTTACAGGAAGGGACACCTTCCTGTACATAAACAAACCATGACATTTGCTTTTTCCATGTGTGCTGCACAAGCCAGCACACATGGAAAAAGCAAAAATGAGGAGAAATAATGCATTTCTCCTCGTTTACCAACTTAAGACCAGGGTTTTCCTGGTCTAATTTTAGCGCTGCCTCTAATGTACGCCACCCTTGTACATAGGGGGCAGCGTCAAATACAATGGGTGTTGCGGTGGAACGCCCACCACAACACCCACTGCACGCCCCTTTCACGCTAAACATAGCGTGAAAGGGTGCCTTATGTACAAGGCAGCGTTAAGCCACGTTAAGTGGCTTAACGCTGCCTTGTACATAAGGCAAGGCCCCTATCGCCAAGGGAACGTTACAAAAGTGACGTTCCCATGGTGATAGGGGCTTGTAAATATGCCCCATTGTTTATTTTTGCAATTCTATTATTATTATTATTTATATTTTGTTTATGATGATCAAATCAGTTGAATAGGTTGCACTCACACAATATCAACTTTTCTGTATTTATCCATGTTATTTCCTAAATTATCCCTTCAGTAGCTCTTTTAGCAGTTACATTGACAAGCAAAACAGTTACATCTAGGAGTGCAAGGGAAACGGTATGTGCCCCATGATGTGGCAGTCAACTCATATCTTACCAGCTAGTTTTTAAGGGTAACGGCTAGTTCTGGCCCAAAAACACTAGAATATCCATGTTAATGTACTCGATGGGACAAGACCCTATGGGGGATATTCTCAAGAACGTGCGATAATCATCGCCAAAACAGGTTAACTCAATTTTTCATATCGCCGTCTATCGCGGGAAAATAACGCAGTGTTAACGTCACATTCTCAACACGGCGGTCACATGCGATAGTTTCCCGATAACGCGTCAAATGTCCCCGATAAAATTACCAGGATGGCGATAGAAATCCAAAGCCGAACGTGAAAAAAGTGGCAATGGGCCCAACCGCGATAAAAAAATCAGCGATAAGCTGCGCCAGGCCTGCAATTCACACACGTCAGGCGGGAAAAATCACCAGAAAAGCAGGAAAAAAAAACACAAACAAAACCAAAACAACTGCGTAGCACAATGGAGGTAGCAGGAGCGAGTACAGAGGACAACCAGAACCCCACAAGCCCCACGGAGGACCAGCCTGGGACCTCGGGGTCAGGGAAGGGCAAGAAGAAGAGGAAGACGCGGTTCAGTCCGCAGGAAAACAGGATCCTGATAACGGAGGTGATAGAACACCATCAACAACTGTTCGTCACCTCCACTGTGTCATTGGCAACAAAAAATGCAATATGGCAGTCCATCGTGGACAAGGTGAATGCAGTTGGAGTGCTGAGGAGGACAATGGAAGAGCTCAAGAGGCGCTGGAATGATGTGAAGCGCAAAACCAAGCAGAAACTCGGCAACAACCAGAAGGCAGCAATGCAGACTGGAGGTGGGAGTCCAGCGCCACAGGAGGAGCTGGGTGAGATGGAGGAAATGGTGTCCACAGTCATCAGAGTGGAGACGGTGGCAGGAGTTGGGGGACCGGACACTGCTCAACATGACCTGACACAAAAGCAACAGGGTGAGTAACAACCAGGGACTGGGGGGACGGGGGGGAGATAGGCACAATGGCACACATGCACAATTAAGTATAGCACAGTGCACACCCACAATGACTCTGGATCATGTCCCTGATCTCCTTGGCACACTGCAGCACACCTAGAAACAGCAAGTAGGCCCCCGTCGACTATGTGCCCAGAGGGGGCCCTTCCCACACATCACCAATCTCACAACCAACCCATGCACATGTGCCAAACCCAGCAAAGCGGCGTGTCTGTGAGCCACACTGACAATGCAAGTGACACTGCATGACGAATAGCATGTCAATATATCATGACATGTTGCATGCCACAACACTGAGGTGGCTGAGTGTGGACCACATCCGTAAAGGAGCAGGTCACACTCTGAAACATCTACGTGCACAAACAACCCCTGACGTCAACAACACATCTGCAGACAAACCATGCCCCAGAGTCCCAACTCCCACCAAGAGCCGAATTTACCCAAGTATGCAACATCTCAGCACTGTATAAGCACAGAAGTCAAAGGCACACCGCCTGAAAGGGATAAGGGGCAGCAAAATCAGAGCTGCAGGGGCGACTCTCCCAAAATGCAGCACACACACATAACATTCAGAGCACATCAACTTTGACAACAATGTGGCACAAACTGCAACACGTTCACAACAGAACAGAGGACACAACTGGTGCCGCTTGTGTGTAGAAACTGGCCAATCACATTTGGCATAGCAGGGAAATGTGAGTTGATAATGTACAAGTACAAACACACATCCGTGATGTTGTCGAAATGTCCACTGTCCCGCATCAAATAGGCAGTCCTCCCAAACAGTCACAATGTACATTGTCATGCAGTCTGTATGTAAACTTGTATAATGCGTCAACATACATGTGAAGTCAATGTTAAACTGCATCTCCCCTTCACATTGTAGAGGGAGAATCAACACCTCCTGCAGAGCAGACCTAACATCTCTACACTGATGACGAAGAGGACCTCCCCACCTTCAACACCGACGCCCTCCAAGAGCTCATGGACAGCTTCGGCACCTCACCTCCAGGAGCAGGGCAGCCCAGCTGCATCGAGGAGACCCCACCCCCTGCACAGACCACACAGCAGGAAGCACCCACCACCCCGGCTGTCTCCCAGGACCCCCACGAACAACACATGGCCTTCCAACGGTGTGTGTCAGGGGGCCAGGAGAAGATGGCTGATCAGGTGCGGGTGGGGTTCGTCCTCATGGCAGCCAAACTAGATGCCATACGTGGGTGTCTAAGTCCCATCAGGGACCACTTACAGTCCCTAACGGACACCCACAGTCCGCTCCATGCTCTCCAACGATCCATGCCTGACATCGCTGGAGTCCTGACTCTGAGACAAGGACAACTGTCTAGTCAGAGTGGCTCCAGCGATGTCAGCCGGGAGTTGGGACACATGCGGAGGATCATGGAGAACAGGGAGCGGATGCAGGCAGAAAGAATGGCTGCCATGGCTGCACACCAGCGAGATGTAGCTGGGATCTTCCATGCCCTGCAGACCCTCATCATGGCATTGCTGCCACAAGGCCTGGTGCCGATGAATGCTGCTGCTGCTTCTACATTTACATCTCCACCCCCTGATGTGTCAGTGCCTCACAGCGCGGCAGACAATCCACCTCCGGCCCCTGATGTGTCACTGCCACACAGTGCGGCAGAGATTTCACCTACGGCCCCTGATGTGTCAGTGCCACACAGTGATGCAGACAAAACACCACCACCCACATGTGAGGCACATGAAACATCAGAGGACGAAGATGCGGATCATTCTGCCTTAGTGGTAAGAAGGAAGCGGTAGCATTCATCTCTGCCATATGGCCTGTTTCTGCTTGGTTCTGCCCTCTGCATCATCACCTTCCACTGTCCCCCGATACACTCTGCGACACTCACCTTGGACCTCGACATGGACTGCCATATTCTGTTTGGTTACCAATGACACAGCAATCAGACTGCGGACTGAACTCTTCCTCTTCCGATTAACTTGTCATTCCCTGAAGGACTCTGGCTGGCCCTCCACGGGGCAACAATGTAAAGTGGGGTTTGCATGGCCCTGTACTGCTCCAGCTTCAACACTCCACTGAATGTGAATAAAACATTCAAATTCACACAGATGTGTCATGTCTATGATCATTCAAGTATGAAAGTATGGATGAATGTAGGGTCAGTGATTCCCCCTTACGTCCATGTTGCTCATGTTGTGGGACTCGAGTCACAGGGTGCAACGTTGCCAATTGCGGTCCGGGTGGCGCCGACACTACAACAGAGACACACGCATTAGTTACTTTCTTGTCCAGCCCAGAACTGAACCACGCCCAGAGCCCCGGGCTCATTGTTCACACCCCTACGCTGGACCGGCATACGCCAGCCCAGCCCACTCCGCTTACGCTCACAGGGGGGGGGGACAAAGCTACATGTCCCAGGTCTTCCCTGTAGTGATCTGCTGATCACTGGTCTAGTTGTCAGCATGCCACAACCACTACCGGAGGGCTGGTTTACACCCACACCACACCTATCCAGCACAGGCGTCACAGGACATGTGACCCTGCCAATAAAAGGGGCCTACCACATCATATTCCCCACTGCCGGAGGTGACATGATGGCGTCCGCACCACGAGACTCAATCATGAAGGGGCCATGACTTGTGGCGCACTGGGTTAGTGGCACCTGATGCACTGCGGCCGGCACGGTCCTACCGCCACGGGATGATGACTTGCGGTGCACAGAGTTGGTGGCACCCGATGCACTGCGGTCGGCACGGGCCTACCGCCATGGGACGATGACTTGCGGTGCACAGAGTTGGTGGCACCCGATGCACTGCGGCCGGCACGGGCCTACCGCCACGGGACGATGACTTGCGGTGCACAGAGTTGGTGGCACCCAATGCACTGCGGCCTGCACGGGCCTACCGCCACGGGACGGTGACTTGCAGTGCACTGAGGTAGGGGCACCTGAAGAGCTGAGCGGGTGTGCAGCCTGCGATGATGCGTAGACCTCGACACGCCGTCCTGCCAATCAAGATTCAATTTGAATTGAGAGCCCTGCTGGACCACAGTGTACGCCGAAGGCAGCAGTCAGCACACACATGACTCCGCGGTGCGGTGCCGCAGGGTGCGCTGGGGGCCTGTGGCACGGAATCCAGCGATCGGCTGAGGAGGTTGCACCGGCCCTCTTGGAGACACGCCGGTGGCGGCAGGTGAGCATTGAGACTTGGGTGCGCAGGGGCGGCCAGTCATCGCTGGGTGGCGGACCGGTCTGGGGACCAGGGCTGGGGTGCAGCAGGCGCACAGGATCGCGCAGGCACCTCAGGTCACGGCGGCGGCCTCGTGGCTGGGTGGGGCCCCACCCAAGCAGACACGACCCTGCATGCGATGACGAGATGTGCGCGGGTTGGCTTGGGACGTAGCCACCTCGTCTCTAGTGTAAATCTGGCTGTTGAAGGTGGTCGGCCACGTGTGTGTAGGTCTATGGACAGGATATGGTGGACACAGAGACACACGCAGTAGTTACTTTGGTGGCCATCCCGGAACTGAACCACGCCCAGAGCCCCGGGCTATTTATTCACGACATACGCCGGCAAGGCCGCTCCGCTCACACTTACAGGGGGGGGACGACAAAGCTACATGTCCAAGGTCTTCCACACTGCCTGGGAAGTTTGGGACGACATTCGTGAACAGGCCCCGGTGGTCCACTTTTGCCTGCACATTGATGGAATGCGTGTGGTTTCTGTTGCGGTTATTGTGTGCAGTGTCGGCAGGGGGCACAAATAGTACATGTGTGCAGTCAATTGCCCCCAACACGTGCGGGAAGCCAGCTATGGCGTAATTCCCTTGCTTGGTCTCCAGCTGTTCCTGTGCAGTGTGGGGGAAGTGAAGGTGCAGGGGTATCAAGCTGATACAAACCGTGATGTTTACAGGTACGATTAATCCTGCATAATAAGACCGTAACAGAAGTTCGTGTGGTCGTAACCTTCCTTTTCTTTCCTATGAAGGTTACGACCACACAAACTTCTGTTACGGTCTTTTTGTGCAGGATTTATCATGCCTGTCAGCATTCCGGTTTGTCCAAGTGCAATACACTGTGCCAGATTATGTTTGTGACTATGCGGACGCTTGACCATTGTCACCATTTATCCAACAGGTTCTGAATACTGACTTTCGGAATATGGAATTATATTGGGGAGTTCCCGCAGCATATGCAGTTAATTGAATCCACACGTTGCCCTGATGAAGTTCCCCGTTGGGAATGGAACGCGTTGGCTGAGCTTTTTGTTTTGTTGATTTATGTATTTGTAATAAAGAACTGTTTTTACACTACTGTTGACTACTGGACTTCATGACCTGACGCACCCCCATTTCAGTGACTACAATCTTGGATCTGGAGCACAGAGGCGTCAAGCAACGGCTGGTGTTGGGGTTGGTTGCGCAGGAACACTACGAATTGAAACTAGCATGTGGTGCAGATACAGGGGCCCGCCGTTGCTTTTGTGGACATGCATCCAAGACAGGTGTGAGGAACTTTGATAGGGCTGGCTGTGAGACTCCTCCGACTCTGGCAGTTGTTGGTTGGAAGGTACCAGGGGCCAACAGGTGCAGCACAGCCAGCAGCTTTGTCTGCAGAGGGATGTTGGTTCTCCGCTGTGTTGGTACTGTCAGCCTGTGGGCAATGTGGGTCAGGATGCGGAGGATGGTTGTCCTTTTGAGCCTGTAGTGGGCAATGTCATCCTCTGGCGATGAGTGTCTGAGGCTGGTGCGTTTTAGGAACGTCCGCTGTCTTCTTCTGCGCTGCCTAGGTGGTAGTCCAAGTGGGGGGTGTTCCGGGGGGGGTCGTGGGGGTGGTGGCGGTGGGTGTTGTGGCCCTCTTGGGTCTCCAAGCTGCATGATCATTGGCTCCATGGCATCTGTTGGTCTTCAGATGTGGCTCTGGGCTGGGCTCCCTTTCTACTGCAGGTTGTCATCCTGCTTAGCACCAGTAATAGGCATGTGTTAAATCCCTGCTGCTAACGCGCCTTATCGCCTGTTTTTGGATCGCTTCGCCGATCTGGCTGGTCGTTGAGAATATCGCGAAGTGGTGTTTTCGTGTGTTTTTGCAAGGGAACGCCTACTCTGCATATCATTAGCGTTAGTTGTCGCTCTCATCTGTGGCGATGTTTTTTGCGGCAGCTATTGCTGGAAAACTGGCGATTTCGGCAGTTTGCACCAGCTTGGGAATAGGGCGAAAAATCTATCGCCACTTTTGCGGCGCTAAAGTGCCGATAAATCGGCAATAAGTCCTTGAGAATATGCCCCTATATCTCCAATCCCACTGGTCACAGTTAAGAAACTCTGGTGCCAGGTGCACCTCCTGGAGCCACCACTATCAGCAAGGACAGAGCTGGAGCACCACCTGGGGTAGGGAGGCAGCGATATATGTGGTTAGTGGTTCCAGGCTCAGGGCAAACTTCCCCAGATAACTCTCTAAATCCCCAGGGCAGGGTGGTGAAGCCAGGTCATTCTTAACACCTCTGAAGACAACTAGAAGGTGCACACAGGCTTCCCTACAGCGCGGCAGGAGTCAGGGACAAAGAAGGGTCATCTCCTTGCCTTCAATAGCAGAAGAAGACAACTCTTGAGGGCCTGAGATGAGATGATGATGTTGATAAATACTCAAGCAGTGTAGCTTGACTGGGACCTTGTGTCATGGAGTTGGCCTAGTCCCACAATGGCTCTCACGGGTTGTTTTCAATCATCTGGTTTCTGGTCTTCACTGGAAGGTAGGCATTCTTTCAGAAAGGCACAGTTTGGTGTCTTCTATACAAGCAATAGTCTCTTCTCACCCCAGCAGCGCCCCCTCTATAGTCTTGTACACTGGCTTCTCACTAGCCTGGAAGGAAAGTAGTCACCAGCAGACGGCTACCTTTCGAACTCCTCATCCTTAGCTACATTTGAGAGCAGCTCTGGTGGGATGTCAAGAAAATCCTGTAACAGAATTCTCCATCAGATCGAATGAGAGCTATCAGTAACTTGTAGCCTGTCTCGAAATAGTTTGCTGCCTCTCATTTGAGTTTCTGAGCAATCAGCTGCGTCCCAGCTGATGGTGCACTTTTTAACTCTGGTCCTGTGTGGCAGAGGAAGGTGACTGGAGTAGGGCACAGCCCACCATCTTCTTAAATAAGCAATCTTGTGCTGCTACCTAGGAGAGGCCTGAACAAAATAAATGTCTCAGATCAGAGCACACTCGCAAACTTTCACCCTAATAAATATTGCCATTTAAAATATTTGGAGGGTTATTTTGCTGTATCCAAAGGCCCATTTTTCAGAGTTGCACTAGAATGAAATGTTTTCTTTTTTCATTCTTTCCTTTCTGTCTTTCTATCTTTTTCTCCTCTCTTTCTTCCTTTTTTCTTTCTTTTGTGTTTTTTTTCTCTTTCCCTGTCCCCTTTCTTTCCTATTCGTCTTCCTTCCTCTCCTTTCTTCATATCCTTCTTGCTCTTTTTCTTGATGTTTATTGCTTTCTTTCCTCTTTTTCTTCTCTACATTTTCTTGCTCTCCTTTCTACCTCTTTCTTTGTTGCCTAACTTCCGTGTTTCTTTTTCTTTATTTTGCTTCTTTCATGCCTTCTGTCCTTTGTTACTTTTTTTGCTTTGTCAATTTTTTTCTTCTTGCCTATTTTCAATTGATTCATTTCTTTCTCTCCTTCCCTTTCATTGTCTCTGTTTTGTATTTGTTCCTTTGCTTCTTTGTTCCTTCTTTCCTTCCCTTTCCTTCTTCTCTGATTCATTCCTCCTTTCCTTTTCTTCCTCTCCCTATTTCCTTTTTTTCTCCCATTTTGTCATTCTTTCATTTCCCTCTATTCTGCATTCATTTTTGTTCCTTCTCTCCTTGATTTCTTTGTCCGTGTTTTCCTTTTCCGCCTTCCTTCTTTCCTTTCCTGTGTTTTCTTCGTTTCCATTTTCCATTCCATACTTCCTTGTACTCCTTCCTTTCCTCTTTCCTACTTACCTCCCTTGCTTCCTCCCTCTGTTCCTCCATCCCGGTCCTTCGTTCCTTACTGCATTCTTACATTCTCCTTTTATTTCTTTCCTTCTTTATCTTGTTTCATTCTTTCTCTCATCCTTTTCTTTGTTTCTTCCACTCTGTTCTTACTTCTCTTTCTCTCATTCCTTTCTTCAAGAGCACTGAACTTCCTAAAGAAATCTCTGTGTTCATTAATGGATATGGGGATGGCTGCAGAGGTATATATTTACTTGTAGAGCGTTATGAAGACTGATTGTAGATACTGCTAATGTTAATAGACAAGAGTGAAATGTATAGTTTAAAAATACTTTATGATTTAATTTATTGTGTGGGGTAATTGGGCATTTTCTCCCAGAACAGCGAAAACTCTAGGGCCGGCCTTGCTAATAATTCTTGTTACCGTTCCTGCCACCAGTAAATGTTATTCTTAATTTTGAAGCATTAAGACAGCACCAGTTTCTGGACATCAACCAATGTATTTTGGGCAATTAGCCAGATAATGAAAGTCTTTCAGGCCCTGGATCTCATAATGAGAGCAGTGTCATCCCATGTATTTCATGACAAAGAGACCACAAACCCCAGAGAGACACTCTACTCTCACAGGGGATTCATAAACAAGAGTAAAGGGACATCGCTGCTCTTGGGTAGCCTTACATGGTATCGTTTTTATGCCAACGCAGCAGGGCTGGGTGTTCTAAGGGAAGCCTTTCAGTTGCTTGGCCTTGATGTAACCTTATATAATCCATATATTAGGTAGTAGCTCAGGGTGCGTTTCATTGATCAGAAGTAGCTCTCACTATTGAAGAGACTGGAGACTCCTGTCCTGGAACATAGAACTGATCAATGCACCCAGCATTTATGATTACTCCTGAATAATCAGCTCATCTGCACACTTCAAATGTAGGAGTCTCCTCCAATCTGGCAGGGCAAGGACCTGTGCATTGTGGAGTCTTGACACAGTGCCCTTCCTCCTGTGCCAGTTTGAGCTGGTCCTTGAGGGAGGCCAATAATGCATCTTGGCTCCCAGACAGCAGGAAAGATATATTCAGTGCTGCAGATCATATCAGAAGGAGGGGATGGGCTGATATTACTGTGGCAGGAGAACTGCAAATACTCCATTGGAGTGAAGAGCCTGCGTCCCCACCCACAGAGCACACTAGCTCAGGGAGGGGTTTGTGGCATGTAAGTGTGCAGGCTTCCAGGTCCCGCATGAACCCTGGATGGCTTGCACAAAGTCCTACACTATTTTGATAACCACATATGTGGAGTTCTTGCAGTCTTACAGGCCTTACACGACCATTCAATCATAGGTACAGCCACCATTCATGTATGTCCCACATATGATGGAGGAAAAGGACTGCTATTAGAGGAGACTGATATATCTTTCATATGGGAGAACCAATACACTTCTCCCACAGCAGAAGAAAGACAGTAAGGCTGTTCTCTGCAATAATAATTACATTACCACTCATGTCAGTCTCTAATAGAATGGGTGGAGTGGTAGAAGTAGCCATTCTTTAAAAGAGAGGTGCATTGTGGTTGCCTCTACAATATCAAAGTCTCAGGTCAGTTAAACAGGAGAGACCTCTGTTGGCCTGCATGATGGCTGAGTTCACCAAGTCAACAGAAACTGGGCAGGTAGATGGTTCTCCAGAGCCACACAGCAGAATGCCCATACCAACACCATCCATCCTGTGTCCTGTAATCTGGTTGCAACCAATCACCACCACACACCATTTTGTTCTATAAACAGCACCGTGTGTTTGAAATGCTCCTACTGCAAAAAAAAATGTTTGTAGCAAAGCACTGCACTTCCACCACTACTTGGACATCTCTGAAGTGCTGATTGCTAGAGCCATGTGAATGTCCAATGATCCGAGGGGCATGTGGCTGGTAGGCGGTGCTAGAGCCACGTGACTGTCCAATGAACCGAGGGGCCTATGACTGCTAGACAGTGCGAGCCACGTGTATGTCCAATGAACCGCGGGGCCTGTGACTGCTAGGTGGTGCTAGAGCCATGTGAATGTCCAATGTACCGAGGGGTCTGTGACTGCAAGGTGGGAAAGGAGTGTGTCCGTTTGGTTCTCTGCCTTATCGCAGCCCTGCATTTACCCATCTGTCAGTCAAGTCAGTGCAGTTTTGCTGGCTTTGGCGTTGTAGCTCACAGTAGTCAAAACGCTGTTCCCTGTATTTTATATGCTGTGCTTACACAGTCCTGTTTTGTCTGTCTGGAGAGTCTCCGTTATGCATGAAACATGTCTGTTATCTCGATGGTGCACTGCATGCATTGTGGAAGAAGAAGCGTTCATATTCAGTGTTTTCCTGTGGGGAAGGTCGTTGAGCGGCGTGGTGACCAGCCGAGTATCACACATCTTGAGCTAGACTAAAGCATTTGAGATAAATTGCCGTCTCAGTCCATAGTAAAAGATTTGGAATGCAATCCAGTTAAGCTCAGAGGTCCCTTTAAAAAAAAAGTATTGTCCATCAGTAGTTGCATCAGTGATGAGAGAGTGCACCAATTGCAATGCACCTAACCTAGCCATGAGGAGGCTCAGAGCTAGGCAGATCTGTCCATCTCACGCACTTGCGGCTGCCTGGCCAGGCTATGTCAGTGCCTCTATGGAGAGGTCTAACGGAACAGGGATGGATGGGTTAGCTCATCCGCCCCCTGGTGCCACCAAACTGGGTTTTATGCAGTATCTGATTAGACACATGGATGGTCATTTCTGAATTGGCCATAAAGGACCCCAGCTCCTGTGCCTCACTCAGAGAAGGTGGTGACCAGACACCATACCACAATCCAGACAACACCCTCCACACGCTCATGAGGTTAGCATGTGCACTATGCCTGACACGACGTACCCGGTTCTGCTGGTCTTGTGAAGGCTCAAACTGAGCTGAGACATTTTCAGTTTCCGAATTCTGCATCCCAGACTCCTGAGAGAAAAGTTCAAATCTAAGATTAACTACTGGATTCGAGAATGAACCATCAGAAATTAGAACACCAATTGAACAGCTGCAATATAGCAACTGCAGATTTAATTCCAAATGAACAGCTGTCATATTAATGCCATAATCTCAAATAAAGCGAGAAAATCTGATTGAACTATCATATTCCAGAATTAACAGTCCCAAATGACTTGGTAGAATTGCGAACGAAAAACTGGAATCCTAAATTTAATGCTGAAATTTCAAATGAGCAGATGGAACCAGGAATGAACCATCAGAATTTTTAATAAACCAACACCAATCATGAATGAAATACCATAATCAAAATGCATGCAGCATTTATATTTAGAATCCAGAATAAATAGCCAGAATGCAGAATGGGCTGCCAGAATCTAGACTGAAGAGCAACGCACCCGAATGGACTTCAGATTCCAGGATGGACAGCTGACAAATGTCAAATGCCCAACTGTCTAAAGTTGCTATAATAGTCAAGATTCAGCCAAGTTTACGATCAGGTGCAGCCCAGAATTACAAATGGAATCTTACTTAGTCTACTACTCCTACATTTCCCGGATAGAAGTTCATAAGTGTTCTGCATTGTGGGTAGCCCGCACAGAATTTACATTCCAAATATTAAAAGACACTGTAATGTCTAGACTGATCGGAAACTGGGGTTTTACGTCCATGATTCACCAGCTGTAACATTTACTGGGCACCGGTGGAAATGCATCAACTTTGGATTTGTGAAACCTGAGAGTGACTGCTGGTGTTCAGAATGTTATGTACACAATTATTAAAGGAGCCAAAGTTTTTTGCTTTTCTTATGGACTAATGAACGTATTCATAATAATAAAGTCACTGTCATCATTTCAATAATAGATATGTTTAAGAGGTAAACCCTACATTATGGCCTTTTATGGTTCTAGAGTGGCTGGAGTGAGGAGAGAGAGAAACTATCCCCCCACTTTAAAGATCCAGCCTCCTTTGGTCAATTTCGTGAAGCATGTACACGTTCCAGTCTTTAAAATGAGACTGGTACTGAGGACAGTGAATTAATACAAAAGTCATTCACTTTTTGTTTCTTGATATGTTATTTTCTTATTAACTTCCGATTCTTAATTAACTTAAGCGTTCAAGTGATTCGCGACATTTTGAAATAAATTGTTGCTTCTTCAGGGCTCTTTAGTCCGTAAATGGCAGGGTTAGTCAGCATTACTTATGAAACATCACTTGGCATTGCCGCATAATTGCTGCCAAATGGTCATCAATTACATTTCCTGAATTCAATATCTCGATTGAAAACTCCTGCCATTTATTGTGAGCGTTTCTGAAGCCAGAAGTATATCAGTAGTCTCTTAGAATTATTATCGGTGACCTATCATTCAGTTAGGTATGCATATCGTACCACACATAGTTAATTCTCTATGCTCCTACTGACCCAGTCATTTAATGACTAAAGAGCCCTGAGGAGGCGACAGTTTATTTGAAAAAGTCACATGTTGGCTTAAATTCATTAAGAATCGGATATAAAAATAACATATTAAGAAAAAAGAAGTGAATGACATTTGTATTAATCCACTGCCCTCGGTACCAGTCTAGTGTTTTAGCAATTTGGTAGAGGTTGGAAGGAGCGCTGCAAATAACTGAGGTCAAGCGGTTGGGCCCATAATGGTTGCCTTCCATTTCATATTTATTACGGTCCATTCTTTGCCAGGTTAACCGGCACAGCTCATACATTGTTCATGTTCCAATAGTAACACTGTGTTCTATTTTTGAGAACTATTTTGCTATTTGAATTGCTGGATAATTACCCAGACCAGGCCTCATCCATCAAGATATCGCTCCATGTCTGAGCTTGACTGCGGAACTTGGGCTGATTTCCTGAGAGACAGCCCCTCTCTTTGTATGGATGCCCGCCTGCAAGACCCTGGTCCTGCCATGCTTAC
Source organism: Calotriton arnoldi (assembly GCA_963921515.1). Lineage (NCBI taxonomy): Eukaryota > Metazoa > Chordata > Amphibia > Caudata > Salamandridae > Calotriton > Calotriton arnoldi. Next base: position 1,699,603 of record CAWUFW010000488.1, on the reverse strand, counting down.
AATTGCCAAGGGTGTGACGAATAAAAGTGGCACAGTAGATAAGTTATAATTGTATCCACATTTCCTGAGCTTATAAATTGCTTTTAAGACTTCCTCTTCCTAAAAAGGCAAGGTTGGGCATAACTTTTCCTCAAAGTTCTGAGATTGGCAGCAGTGCAGCCTGGCCCTCTGGACGCGGAGAAATACAAGGCTTCTCCCACAAGCCTTCAGATGCGTATTGTGCTTTTGCACCCCCACACCATTACAAAATTGGGGGCTCGCTTGTTTAGACCAATGACTCTTCAGCATTCCTCTTTAGACATTAGGACCTCTCATGTCCTATTCGACTGAAGAATGTCCCACTCACCCGCCATTTCTACTTGTAATAAGGAGCTGGGTCTACATGCATCATTCCAGACACCTCATATTAATTCAGATTTTCTTTAAATGTGGGGATCGACGTTGAGCTCTGAGCTGCATTACCCTGCACAGCACTGACATCTCCGAAGCGAAAAACAAGGAAACTTAGGAGCAGTACTATGCACACATGCAGCAGAAAAGTATCCGCTCTACCAGGTTTCAAATGCATAGAAAGAGGTGCCTTGGAGGACAGTAGATTACGTCATCTTTGCAACCTACTGACCAATCTGCAGTGCACACAATGTAGAAATAAGCAACCTACTGACCAATCTGCAGTGCACACAATGTAGAAATAAGCAACCTACTGACCAATCTGCAGTGCACACAATGTAGAAATAAAAGAGAGAAGCCTCTCAAACGTTTTTACGACCCGCTGCCAAATGCCGGTGTTCCTGAACACCAAGCCTACAAGTTTTGATTGCACCTCACGCCTACTTCTCCCACCACAATACCCGTCTCTTTAACTCTTGTGGGTTCTGCCTATTCCATATTTCTCCTTTTGTCACTGTTTTCATATTTTTCTCTTCCTGATCCTTTATCTCTTTTCATTCTTTAATTTTCTTGCTTTGGGTAAAAGTGCGATGATGTAAAATAAAGCTAAGTGCCCAAAAATGAGTGGCAGTGCCCACCACCTGCAACCACCGGCTTAAATCAAGTACTGCCTCATCCCCTTTTATTAAAATGCACTACGTCACATAGGCTTACACCAAGTGACCCCACAAAGGCAGGCAGGGGTGTTCTTCACATACAGTATATCATCTCCTTACAGCTGCACATGTGCAACACTACAGGGGTGAGGAATGGGGTGGATTCACGAGGAGCACAGTCACGGGAGGTAAGAGTCAGGATGAGGAGCAGGGTCATCTGCAGTCTGCAGCGTAGGAAACGTAGCGTCGGAAGGCAGAAGCTGGTACGTTTGCAGCAGGCTGTACAAACATCGATTGTTGCAAACAAAAAGCACAAAGAAGGGACCCGAAAGAAGGAAGAGAGAAGACCTCTAAAAAGTTTTGCCTACCTATTCCAAAGGGGTTTTCTTCAGCGGAAAATCATCCGCACTTCTTCCTATGAGTTTCTTTCGCAATCGCTTCTTTTCTCAAAACGAACATCGACAAGGCCAAAGTTAGACAGACAGACAGACAGACAGACAGACAGACAGACAGATAGATAGATAGATAGATAGATAGATAGATAGATAGATAGATAGATAGATAGATAGATAGATATCTTTGCACCCGTTTGACAAATCTTCACAAACCTTTCCACACCAATTGCTCTTTCTACATTGGTGGGCGATGGAAAGTTTCACAGAGATTCTTCAAGGTGTTGCAAAGAAAATAGGGTGTCCCAAATCACTTTTTGGCACAAATGTCCTTTCCATAGACTTTGTACTCATATGTAGCAGCCAACGCCCAGTCGGATTTACCTGAAATTTGCCAGGTTTATAGATTATGGTGTGCAGATGATCCTTTTTGGTAGTACAGGTAAGTAGGGTAAGTATTTTTAAAGTTCTAAAGTACTGTAAGTTTGTGATATCCATTGTCACTGTAGTTTCGTGAAATTTCGCGAAAGTACTACAGTGCATGCCAATGACAAGGCATTATGTGATTGACTAATGACTGCCTCTATAAAAGTTAAAGGCAGCCATGCTGTTTTAACTACACTTGGGCTGTGTTCTGGGTTAGGGCCTTAGATACTGGTAAGTATAAGGTTTTATATTTTTCCCTACCTATTTCCACTTTATTAAAGTGGTAATAGGTAGGGAAAATATTTATACATTTCTCTATATTTAAAAAAAGTATCATGGAGTATTGCAGCACTACCTAGGAAGTACTACGGTACTTAAATAAAAGTAAAAAAAAAAAAAAAGTAAACACATGAAAAATACACTGTACTACACCATATTTCATAAATATAGTGTACTACAGTGTATTTAAAATTTTACATATTTTATTCTTTACAAAAATGTTTATGCTGTACCGGGCTAATACCTACAAATTACTGCACTTCTTAAAAAATGTAAAAAGAAATTTAAAAAATGTAAAACATGGTACTTAAAAGGTACTAGGATGGGACTCAATAAACTTTAAAAATATATTTAACATATTCTAAATATATTTCCCTACATATTACTATTTAAAGAAAGTGGTAATAGGTAGGGAACAACAATAAAACCTACTTTTTACATATATATATGGCCCTAACTCAGAACAAAGACAAAGGGGGATATTCTCAAGAACGTGTGTTAATCATCGCCAAATTAGCTTAACGCAACTTCTCACATTGCAGTCTATCGCGGGAAAATAACGCCGTGTTAACGTTGTATTCTCAACACGGCGGTACCATGCAATAGTCTCACGATAACGCGACAAATGACCGTGTTAAAATCAACGCAACGCCGAAAAAATGCGAAACACAAACGCAAAAAAAGTGGCGATGTCCCAAATCGCGATACAAAAATCAGCGATAACCAGCGAAAGGCCTGCAATTCACACGCATCATGCGGGAAAATGCACTATAAAAGCACCAAAAAACACAAACAAAACAAATTCAACAGCGTAGCACCATGGAGGAAGCTGGAGCAAGTACAGAGGACGACCAGACCCCCACAAGCCCCCATGAGGACCAGCCTGGGACCTCGGGGTCACGGAAGGGCAAGGAGAAGAAGACGAGGTTCAGTCCGCAGGAAAACAGGATCATCATCACGGAGGTGATAGAACACCACCAACAACTGTTCATCACCCCCAACGTGTCATTGGCAAATAAAAATGCAATATGGCAGTCCATCCTGGACAAGATGAATGCAGTCGGAGTGAGGAGAGGTCAAGAGGCGCTGGAACGATGCGAAGCGCAAAACCAAGAAGAAACTCGCTGACAACCATCAGGCAGCAATGCAGACTGGAGGTGGCAGTCCAGCGGAACACCAGGAGCTGGATGAGATGGAGGAAATGGTTGCCACAGTCATCAGTGGGGAGACGGTGGCAGGAGTTGGGGGTCCGGACACTGCTCGACATGACCTGACACAACAGCACCAGGGTGAGTACCGACCAGGGACTGGGGGGACGGGGGGAGATGGGCACAATGGCACACATGCACAATTAAGTAGAGCACACTGGACACCCACAATGACTCTGGAGCATGTCCCTGATCCCCTAGGCACACTGCAGCACACATACAAACACCAAGTAGGACCCCGTCCACTATGGGCACAAAGGGGTCCCTCCCCACACAGCACCAATTTCACATCCAACCCATGCACATGTGGCAAAACCAGCAAAGCTGCGTGTCTGTGAGCCACACTGACAATGCAAGTGACACTGCATGACGAATAGCATGGCTGCAGTACAATTATCATGACATGGTGCACGCCACGACACTGAGGTGGCTGAGTGTGGACACATCCGGAAAGGAGCAGGTCACACTCTGACACATCCACGTGCACAAACAACCCCTGACGTCAACAACCCATCTGCGGATAAACCATGCCCAAGAGTCCAAAATACGAACAAGGGCCAAAAGTAGCCAAGTCTGCAACATCTCAGCAGTGTAGAAGCACAGAAGTCAAAGGCACACCGCCTCAAAGGGATAAGGGGCAGCAAAATCATCACAGCTGCAGGGGCGACTCTCCCACAATGCAGCACACACACATAGCAAACACAGCACATCAACATTGACGACAATGTGGTACAAAGTGCCACACTTTCACTACAGAACAGAGGACACAACTGGTGCCGCTTGTGCGTAGAAACTGGCCAATCACATCTGGCATAGCAGGAAACTGTGAGATGATAATGTACGTGTACAACCTCACATCCGTCATGTAGTTCAAATGTCCACTGTCCCGCATCAAATAGTCAGCTCCTCCCAAAAAGTCACAATCTACATTGTCATGCAGTCTGTATGTAAACTTGAACAATGCTTCAACATACATGTGAACACAATGTCAAAATGCATCTCCCCTTCACATTGCAGAGGGACAATCAACACCTCCTGCAGAGCAGACCAGACAACACATCAGTGATGATGAAGAGGACCTCCACACCTTCGACACCGACGCCCTACAACAGCTCATGGACAGCACCGGCAAGCCACCTCCAGGAGCAGGGCAGCCCAGCTGCATCCAGGAGACCCCTCCCCTGCACAGACCACACAGCAGGAAGCACCCACCACCACGGCTGGCTCCCAGCACCTCACCGAAGAACACATCGCATTCCAAGGCCATGTGTTAGACTGCCAGAAGGAGGTGGCTGAACAGGTGCGGGTGGGGTTCGACCTCATGGCAGCCAAACTAGATGACATACGTGGGTGTCTAAGTCCCATCAGGGACCACTAACACTCCCTAACGGACACCCACAGTTTGATCCATGATGTCCAACAATCCATGCCTGACATCGCTGGAGTCATGACTCTGAGAGGAGAACAACTGTCTATTCAGAGTGGCCTCAGCGATGTCAGCCGAGAGTTGGCACAGATGCTGAGGATAATTGAGAACATGGAGCGGATGCATGCAGAAAGAATGGCTGCCACGGATGCACACCAGCGAAAAGTTGTTGGGATCTTCTATGCCCTCCAGATCCTCATCATCGCATTGCTGCCACTAAGGCAGTCGCTGATGAATGCTGCTACACACACATCTCCGGCCCCTGATGTGTCAGTGGCACACAGTGCTGCAGACATACCACCTGCGGCCCCTGATGTGTCAGTGGCACACAGTGCTGCAGCCATACCACCTGTGGCCCCTGATGTGTCAGTGGCACACAGTGCTGCAGCCATACCACCTGCGGCCCCTGATGTGTCAGTGGCACACAGTGCTGCAGACCAAACACCAGCACCCACATGTCAGCCAGATGACATAGAAGACGAAGATGCGGGTGATTCCACCTTTGTATTGAGAAGGAGCCAGTAGAATTCATCTCCGCTATATGTCTTGTTTCAGCTTGGTTCTGCCCTCTGCATCATGCCTGTAACAACACCTCCCACTGTCCCCCGAAACACTCTGCGACACTCACCTTGGACCTCAACATGGACTGCCATATTTTGTTAGTTTACCAATGACACAGCAATCAGACTGCGGACTGTACTCTTCCGCTTCCGATGTACTTGTCAATCCCTAAATGACTCTGGCTGGCCCTCCACTGGGCTACAATGTAATGTGGGGTTTGCATGGCCATGTACTGCTCCAGCTCCGACACTCCACCGAATGTGAATAAAACATTCCAAAATCACACAGATGTGTCATGTTTATGATCGATCAAGTATGAAAGTATGGATGAATGTAGGGACATTGATTGCACAAAAAGGTACACCCTGGGAAATGAAAGCAATGCACATGTTTAACCGTGACCCACATGCCCAATGAGATGACTGGGAAGGTGTGCACTAGCTGTGGCCTCATTGCTCTGAAACAACAATTGCGCAATTTCACAACTTTGACCCACGCAATGTGTGAAATAGGGCTGTGTATGAAATGTCAAAGTCGTTGGCAGGCCTAAAGTAGTGTCCCCCATCACATTTGACAACAGAACATCTCTCCGCATACCTACATGTGTGTACTCTCCCTCCAGCAGTATGTCAGATTGAGGAACGTTGCCAAGCACCGCTGTCCACTCACCTTGCACAGGTGTGTGTCAACCCGCGTTGTGGGCCGCTCATGTATTCGGAGTCCAGGCGAATGCAGCCATGTCCAATGTTGTTGTGGGATATGTGACCAGTTCTCCAAGATGCAACAAGGTGTTGGGATCTGTGCAATGGGTTACAATATGTTGTGGCTCCAGGTACATAGTTACTCGTCCATGAAAACGATTGCAGCTTCGTAGGCTGTCATTTCCAACATGAGCTCGTTGTCGTCTTCAGCGAACAGGACGGCGAGCCAATCCATTAGCAGGTCCGGACAGGAGTGCTGCGTCCACCCCCTTTCACCAATATGCATTACAACCCAATAGGGGAGCGGTTCAATGTGGTCACTTCACACGAGGAGTTGTGCAATCTCCCATGTCCGGCTGCCAGCATGTATGCCAAGTATCACGGCATCCCATAAACGGGTATCACAGTGACACTCCTGGTCGTGGGCCAACAGGGGGCGCACACACATGTCAAGATCCAGTTCAGCTACCGTCCTGTTGGATAGGCAGACATCCATGGACCACTGGAATATGCACGATCGACAATGCAACACAGGCTGAACACAGGTGACGTTGGCAGGGCGGAAGCTTAGCTGGTAACTGATCCGCAGCACTCCCAAAGGCAGTGCCCCCAGTAAATGCAGCATACGTGCACAGTACAGTTCCACGTGACAGGGGTTGTGCATGTGGCCGGGATGTTCTGCCATTGCGTTGGTGGCTCTCGTAGAACCGGCACTCTTCTGACCTGCGGCAGTTATGTGGATGATATGCCACAGCTCGGAGCAATGAGTTGTATGAGTGTGCAAAGTTTGGACGTATGGGTTGTCCTGTACGTAAGTGTCAAGGGCATTCCATGCAGGAGTACCTCGAGCAAGGACTTCTGTGTGTGGGGTGTGGATACATTGGGGTATCATTGGCGCTGTGCGTAGTGTGGGAGTCATCATCATCTGCTATGGTATCTCTCTCAGGGGGTGCCTGCCGCATGCAAAACCAAGGTCGGAGGTGCAGATGTCCTTCCGCCTTCTGTATTGAGACAAAGGAGCTTTCATCCCTAATGTTAGTCTGACTACTGCTTGCATTCTGGAAATGTGATGTGGCTTTGGCGCTGCAATTGAGGCTAGGCCTTAGGCTTATGGTGCACCAACAGCGATACACACACACCAGTTGACATGTATGAGCCAAGTCCCCAAGCGGCCTTGCGCTCCTTGTACAATCCCTTCGTGCGCGGCCGCCCTCCGGGTGCATGCAACATTGCAAAATTGTCGATTGCGGGCCGTGTGGCGCCGACACTGCAACAGAGACACACGCATCAGTTGGTTTCCTGTGCAGCCCAGAAATGAACCACGCCCAGAGGCCAGGGATAATTATTAGGGGTGGGCGGAATTTGCGTAGTCGCGTTACGCAAAGTTCCGCGAAGTTGTAAAAAATCTCCGCGAGCTACGCAGAATTCCGCAAGCATGCGGAATTGCTTGTTCCACCCGTTCGCAATGCGTTTTTCCTGTTCGGGAACGCTGTTTGCGTGCTCGGGGGGAAATTACTCGCGAACTTGCCCATGCGGTCGCCAATTGGCGCAGCCATCTTGTTTCACTTGTCCCACCCGTTCGCAATGCGTGTTTCCTGTTCGTGAATGCGGATGTCCGATGGCGCGTCCGAATGACGTGTTTGCAATCGCACACTCTCGCGGGATCGCGCGTCCAGATAGGAAAACTCGTTGGCGAACGCAGGGATCCTGGTAAGTCACTACCGTGTGCATGAACACGCATTTTGAAAGCGCGAACAAGGGAAAAATTCCACTACGCCGCGGATTGCAGAATTTTCGGCAATTCCGCGTTCTCCGCGGAACGCGGAATTGCCAAAATTCCGCAAATTCCGCGAACGGAGCGGATTTTACCGCCCAGGCCCAATAATTATTCCCACCCCTACGCTGGCCTGGCGTACGCCGAGCCAGCCCACTCGGCTTACGTATAAAGGGGACGACGACGACGCTACGTGTCCCAGTTCTTCCCCACTGCCTGAGGTGACATGGCTGCGTCCGTCTGGCATATCACGAGACTCAATCATGAAGGGTCCATGACTTGCGTTGCACAGAGTAGGTGGCACCGGATACACTGCGGCCAGCACGGGACTACCGCCACGGGACTAGTGTGAGCCCTGCTGGACCGCAGTGTAGGCCTGAGTCAGCGGGCAGCGCGGGCCTACTGGCACGTGGCGTTGCCTCGCGGTTCACAGAGTTAGTGGCACCTATAGAGCTGAGCGGGTGTGCAGCCTGCGATGATGCCGTGTGCACTGATATGATCTCTGCCATTGCAAAATCAAGACCCAGAATCAAGTGTGCGACCTGGTGGACCGCGGTGCGGGGCTGCATGATGTGGAGGCTGCCAAGGTCGCGGGCCCGGGGCTTGGAGCTTGCACCGGCACGTGGTGGGCCCACTTGGAGACACGCTGGTGGCGGAAGGTGAGCAGTGAGGCCTGGGTGCGCAGGGGCGGGCAATCACTGCTGGGCGGCGGGAGGGGCTGGGGTGCAGCAGCCTGTGTGCGCAGGGGCGGGCAAGCGATGATGCCGTGTGCAATGATATGAACTCTGCCATCATTAACTCTGGACTCTGTTTCAGATAAGGGACCTGGTGGACTGCAGTGTATACCGGCACGTGGTTGGAGACACACCGGCGGCAGCAGGTGAGCAGTGAGGCCTGGGTGCGCAGTGTCGGCACTGTCTCTCCCTCTCCCTGTCCCTCTCTTCCTTTCACTGTCTCTCTCTCTCCCTCTCTTTCTCTCTCTTTCTCTCTCTCCCTCACTTTCACTCTCTCTCTCTCTCCATTTCTTTCTCTCTCTCTTTCTCTCTCTGTCTGTCCTTTGATGAGCGAATGACACACCTTCTTATCTTCAATTTTGTCTTGCAGGCTGTGACTTACAAATTGTCCAGAGGAGACGCGCCATGACTCTTCCAAATAGTAGTTTTGAGTTAAATTTGAATAAAATAATTTTTGGGGAAATTCAAAGATGAATGAATGATTCTCCTTTTTCTGACTACACATGAATGTTAATTGTTGTAATTGTGCGACATCAGGCGAAATGTTGTGTTCATGAATTTGTAAAATTGATGTGAAATATCTTTGTCCGGGAGGGGGCCGGGGTGGGGCCCGGGAGGGGGTGGGGGGTCCTGGGGTTGGTGGCGGTGGGAGTTGTGGCCCTCTTGGGTGTCCGAGCTGCATGATCAGTGGCTCCATGGCATCTGTTGTTCTTCAGGTGTGGCTGTGGGCTTGGCTCCCATTTCTGGTGCAGGTTGTCGTCTGACTTAACACCAGGTAAGAGCAGGTGTTAAATCCCTGCTGCTAACGCGCCTTATCGCATGTTTTTGGTTCTTATCGCCGATCTGGCTGGTTAAGAATGTTGCGAAGTGGTGTTTTCGCGGCTTTTTGCACGGGAACGCCTACTCTGCATATCATTAGCGTTAGTTGCCGGTGTCATCCATGGCGATGTTTTTTGCGGCTGCTATCGCAGGAAAACTGGTGATATCGGCTGTTAGCACCTGCTTGTGAATAGTGCGATGAATTTATCACCACCTTGGTTGCGATAAAGTGCCGCTAACTCGGCGATAAGTCCTTGAGAATATGCCCCAAAGTGTAGTAGAAATAATATGACTACCGTTTAATTTTGTAAAGACAGCCATTAGCCAATTATATGCTGCCTTGTCATAGACCATGTACCACGATATACCACAAAGTTACCGCTTATACTGTGTCCTAATAAATAACTAATAACTACAGGTCAGATGTTATGTTATGTTATGTTATATAAGCTTATAAAGCCCCAGCAACAGGGCATCCCAGCGCTGACAGCAGAAAAAAAGCCACCGAAAAGAGCTAGGGCTTACAGCGGAGGGAAAAGGTGGGTTTTAATTGCCTTCCGGAAGGCCAGATAGTTGGTCAGACAGCGAATCTGTAAGGGAAGGGAATTCCAGACCTTTGCCGCCAGGGCGCGAAAAGAACGCCCACCAGCCCGCAACCTCTTCACCCGGGGGACAGTCACCAGGCACTGTCCCATAGAGCGAAGGTGGCGTGTAGGAACATAGGGCAAGAGCAGGTTGGCCAGAATGCCTGGGGAAGAGAAATTCTGAATTTTAAAGGCTATGCAGAGGGCCTTAAACTCTATCCGCTTGGCCACTGGCAACCAGTGTAGCCGGCGGATAGCATTGGTTGTAGAACACCTTCTGGAGAGACCGAGCAGGGTACGGGCAGCCACATTTTGGACCCTCTGCAGTCGCATAACCTCTGCCTTGTTGTTCCCTAAATAAAGAGAGCTGGCATAGTCCAGTTTCGACAAGATTGAAGCCTGGATGATAACTTGCCGAGTGGACGGATCAAAGAACCCCAGCAGGGGTTTTAGCCCCCGTAGTAGACCGAAACAGGTCCCTGCCACTTTCTTTGTTTGCACTTGGAAACTGAGGGTCGAATCCATCCAGACCCCCAGATTTTTTACCACCAGCTTGGGGGTAGGTGCCCCCCCAAGGGTAGTGGGCCACCAACGATCACTCCATAGCTCCGTGTCTTTCCCAACCAGCAGCACCTCAGACTTGTTGGCATTAAGCTGGAGACAGTTGGTGGTCATCCAATCCGCGACAGCCGCAAGATCACTACAGAACTTGGGAGCATCCTGCGTAGAGTCGTCAGAGAGTGCCACGACCAACTGCGTGTCATCAGCGTACGAGACAATAGTGAGCCCTCTAGCTCTGGCCACTGCCGCCAACGGCTGGACATAAAGATTGAACAGTATAGGGCTCAAAGCTGAGCCCTGTGGCACACCTTGTCCAAAAGAGTGGGCCCGGGAAAGAAAAGGGGGGGCTGTCACCTGGAACGACCTCTCAGAAAGGAAGGATCTGAACCACTATGCCGGCCTCCTCCAGACGATGTAATAGGATCTGGTGGGAGACCGTATCAAATGCCGCAATGAAATCCAATAATATCAGTGCTGCCGTGGGCCCGGCATCTAATACTGTCCGCAAATGTTCGGTCACAGCTAGAAGAGCCGTCTCCGTGCTGTGACCAGGGCGGAAGCCATTCTGAGAGGGGTCCAGGGTGCCATTGTTATTCAAAAATTCTGTTAGAATAGAATTGATGTGCGCCTCAGTGATCTTAGATGCCCACGGTAAAAGCGATATAGGACGGAAATTTTCCGGTTTGGATGGATCAAGCGTGGGTTTTTTAAGCAGAGGGACCACCCTTGCCTGCTTCCACATCCTAGGAACAACCGCCGTGGAAAGGGATGCATTAATCACCTGACACAGGGGGGCCAGGAGCACAGGTAGAGATTTTATAAATTGGTCCGGCTTAAGAGGGTCTGCGGGAGAGCCGGATTTAGCTTTGCTACATAACAGCCGCAGCTCCTCATGTGAGATAGATGGAAAAGTCGCAAGAGTGCAGGGGGACGAAGGACTATGTACAGCACTAGGACATGTAGGGGTTGAAGGAAAGGACATATAGATGTTTTCCACTTTCTTGACAAAGAAAGTGGCAAGGTCCTCGCAATGTTGATCAGACGTGATCACAGGTGCAGTTTGAGTCCTCCTCGATTTAAGGTCTTTAAGTATTGTAAAGATGCTTTTGGCCGAGTTGCAGCTCTCCTTAATTTCTATTAATATCTGTGTTTCCCTTGCGTCACATGGTCTCACATGGGCAATGCAATACTTAAGTCAGATTTACAAAGCAACACAAGGTCACCATGCTTCGCCTTGCGTTGCCTGGTAAATCTGGAGAAACACAATGCAGCACAAATCATTATCTTGTGTTACTCTGCACATCATATTGAACATTCCTTCCAAATTTCATGTACATCCCTATGCCACTCCACTCTATGCCACTCAACTTTACGCCAATCAACTCTATGCTATTCTACTGTATGGCACTCCAGTGTACCCCACTCCTCTCTATGCCACTCCACTGTACACCACTCCACTGTATGCTATTCTACTGTACGCCACTCCACTGAACGCCACTCCAGTCTATGCCACGCCACTGTACGCAACTCCACTCTGCACCACTCTATGCTGTTCCACTGTATGCCACTCCACTGTACACTACTACACTCTATGCCACTACACTGTATACCACTCTACTCTATGCCACTTCACTGTACACTATTCCACTCTATGCCATTCCACTCTATGCCACTCTACTGTGCACTATTCCACTCTATGCTATTCCACTCTATGCCACTCCACTGTGCACTATTCCACTCTACACCATTCCACTCTATGCACTCCACTGTATGTCACTCCACTCTACGCCGCTCCACTTCACTCTATTCCACTCCATGCCACTCCACTCTATGCTATTCCACTCTACGCCACACCACTCTATGCTACTCCTCTGTAAGCCACTCCACTCTAGGGTATTCCACTCTATGCAACTCCACTCTACGCCACTCCATTGTATGCTATTCTACTCTACCCAACTCCAGTGTATGCCACTCCAGTCTACGCCACTCCACTGTGCGCCACTACACTCTACGCTACAACAATCTATGCTTTTCCACTCTACGCCACTCCAATGTGTGCAACTCCACTCTCCGCTATGCCACTGTATGCTGCTCCACTCTATGTCACTCCACTATATTCCACTGTATGTCCCTCCATTGTACACTACTCCGCTCTACGTCACTCCACTGTGTGCCACTCCACTCAACACCACTCCACTTTATCCTATTCCACTGATCGCCATTCCACTCAACGCAACTCCACTGTTCACTACTCCACTCTACACCAATCCACCTTACGCTATTCCACTGTACGCAACTTCACTCTGCACTCCACTCTACCACACTGCACTGTACGGCACTCCACTGTAAGCTAGAGCACTATATGCCACTCCACTGTTCTCCACTCTACACCAATCCACCTTACGCTATTCCACTGTACGCAACTTCACTCTGCACTCCACTCTACCACACTGCACTGTACGTCACTCCACTGCAAGCTAGTGCACTATATTCCACTCCACTGTACACTACTCCACTGTACGCTGTTATATTCCATATAGGTACCCTATATAGGCGCAGGTAACACTGCAACCTTTCACCTATATCCTTCCCTACATTACATACATAACGGTTCATAGGGACTGACCTTTTACCTAGATACGACACTGCATTTAGAACGCAGGTTTTTCCCTGGTTCAAAACTCATACATTATGCATGAGGCTTCTTGGAAGCACAGCAGGACTCACAGCAGGACGAACATCTCCTGTATAATATCTATGTTAAAGTTCAAGCCGTCATCCTTTAGGCCGACACAGTAACACTGCAAGGTAGGACCCCTGGGGAGACCTGTGTGTATATATACATCATGTCTTGCTTAGACAGACAGAGGAGATCGTTGAAAGAAAAGAACAACAGAAAAGGATGAGAGAAGCAAAAGAGAGGAAAACCAAGACATAAGAACCATCCTCCCTTCTATACACAAAAGCAAAGGAAAGAAATAAATCGTCAGAGAAAAAGAGAGAAGGAACCACGAACAACTGCCCCAAAACATACCCACTGGCCAGAACAGGAATGTAAAAAGGCAGAAGAGGAAAGAACCAACAAAACTCCGGACTACAGGATGTGGAAAACACAGAGAAAGAAAACACGGCAGAAAAGCAGAGGAAAGCTCAGAAATCACACAAGGCATCAGGAGAAGACATCACAAAAGGAACAGAAATGAAGAAAGAAAACAAGGAAGATGAGGAAAAGTAAAAGGATAATCCTCACCTAAGTCAAACACCATCATCAATACATAATAACAAAATATAATATAAAGACATCAGTGTATATTAATAATAGAAAGTTCAATAAAATAAATACATACCTATGTGTGAAATTCAGGAGGACTATAACCCAAAAGTAAACCCTTCAAAGATAAGGGATTAAAGCAGTAACAGATGGGACTAAGACCCATAGAAACAATAGTCCTTGTAATATTGACATCGTGAAAACTAAGAGAGGTTGAGCGATGTCACAAACAGATATGAGTAGGAACCCATATTATAATGCGAAAAAGGACTAAAACCCTCGCATAACTCCCAGGAGGAAGACAGAATAAAGTTGTGCACATGTGAGACGTGTACAAATGCACAATGAGCAGATGGGACAGAAACCCTCTGCAATTCCCGTGTAGGGAAACTTATAGCATGCATGGACTCTTGACGGCGTGTACCATGATAGCGTGTACCTACATGGTGTATACCTAGACCCCATAAACCAAATGGAAGCCCAATTTTCGTGTAAGAAATAGTGAGAGAACAGTACAAATGCAAGCCCAACACACCGTGTAGGGCCAACCCTAGTGTAAGGAACAGAAACGTGAAATGTGATAAATCACCCTTTGGAAAGAAAACCCAAAAGATAAAGAAATACACAGTGCAAGAATGGCACTAATGGACAGCCAATAAAGAAAATAGCTATAAATGTGCATGAAACAAGTCATTCGAAATGCAAAACACGTTATTCCATTAGTGTACTTAATGAATCCTCGCCGGTGAGCGACAACTCACCCGAGTTGTGCAATGAAAGAAACACCAAAATGCGTAACAGTTGATGATGGTTAAAAAAAAAAAAAGTTCTCCAAGCTGAGAGTGACATCAGCACCATGGGTATCTCGGATGATGGTTTTGTCTTTGCCCCCTCAACTGTGCGCATAACATGTTGTGAAATATGCACACAAAGTGAATAAAACAAAGTACGTGTGGTTTCTTGGTGCCAAGGCATAAAAACAAATCCCACGACGTGGCATGCAAAGTACTTTACCTGAAACAAAGAGTCTTTACCCCACAAGAATTTTCTGGATGACGAAGATTTCGCTTGCACATCCAGTCACGGAAACACTGCGTAGTGTCATGCACAGACTTCATGCGTGGTTGGCAAAGATAGAAGACAATGAAGAAACGTGGTTGGCAACAGCGGTGAGTCAATATAAAATTGCGGCACGCTGGGCAGCACAGGATGGCTCACGGCATATGCATGCGCTTCAATTTCACTCAGAAGGACTACACCAAGAGGCAGCTTACGAACAGCGTGAACAATGGCCCAAGAACTTACGCGGCACCGTACACTCGAAAGACAGGTAGGTTGCGCACACTGATGCTTGTTCTGGGCTCGAGGCGCTGATTTGAATCTGGAGGCTCGAGATGCCAGTTCAAACGCTGCAGTAACTGTAAACCGCCAACACCGCCAAATGACAAAAAGTAAAAACTCACCCTGGTTGTGAAGACTCTGTTCGACATGATAAAAATCATTCAAACACATTCCGACGTGACAGCAAAGCAGAAGTACCAACCCATAAAATACAACGCACTTTGTACTCGCTCGCTCTCCCTGTTGAACTGTGCAGATGTCAATATCAATGTCCCACACCGAGTTTTTTTATACTAGCTAGCGGTCTGTATAGAACTGCGCAAATGACGGTATCAATGTACCACGCAGGTTGAGTTTTGAATTAAATAAATGGTGCCGGTCCAGTCAAATTAAATGTTGCTGCTCATGTAATGCTTGTCATTCATAAACTGATCACACCCATGAAAGATGCCAGTTTCTGTAGATGACTGAATAACGGTCTGGCAGTCACTGCCTCTCCAACACTCTTGGTTCCTCTCCAACACACTTGAACACGTCAGGCTGTACAATATGTTCTGGGGTACGCAAGTAAATTCCACTTAAGGGAGATACTGTCCCAACTTGAAGGCGCAGCAGCTATAGAAAGCGCAGAATTGTAGAACAGTGCAGGACACTTTAAGTGGTACTGGCATAGAGATAGTTTCCTTCAAAGCTTGGCTAGCGCACACATGAAACACCAGACAGTGTAGACGACGATGTGTGGCACTGAGGACAGTAATAAAGGCTTACCCTCACTGAAGGCACAGCACAGGATGAAGACGTTGTTGAATGGCAGGCTTACCCTCACAGAAAGCACAGTAGAAACGCTTAGAGAAGGTGGGGAGTAGACTCCCAAAACTGAAAGAGCAGATCGTGAAGTAGCACTTCCCCAGACGCACAGGAACAACTGCTAGACTGCTGTGGGCGACCGATGTAGAGGTCACTGGTGGGGTCAGGGATGCCAGTTGCCTTAGCTTTACTTGAGGTGATCTGTTGCTTGAGGTTTGATGAGGTGACAAACGCAGGTTAGCTTCAAGATCGTCGCCAAAAATTGTAGTTATCAAGTCCACGCAGGTAGGTGTGGTACAGAGAGGTTTATTCAGGATAATTACAAGATCACAATAAGGACCCCACCAGGAGCAGCCAGCATGCTGCTCAGCCCAGCCAACTGTGTGTATTTGATTCCCAACATTCCATGTTATGTCATTACAGCAAGATTCCATTGGCAGTGCAAGAATAACATTAGAGTCAAGATACAACAATTATTTACACTGACGGATCTGCTCAACCGGCCACAGGAAGTAAGCAACAATATAGCGCAGCATGTGCTATCGTTAAAGGTCGCATGCGGGATGGAAAGTTCCCTCTGAGTTGCACTAAAACGCAATCTCGAGGAGACTGCATGGCACAGTTGGCAGAATTAAAAGCACTGATACTGGCACTTGTAAACACGGATCGAGAATTCCCCACACTAATTGTGTGCGATTCCTTTTACTGTGTTCAATCTTACAATGAATACTTGCAATACTGGGTTCAAAACGGGTTCAAAGATGCAAAAGGTGGCACAATTAAGCATAAAATGCTATGGGAACAGGTAGTGAGGTTGAAATCCGAACTACCAAGGACTCACATGATACACACACTGAGTCATCAGCGTGATGGCGTTCATGTTGAAGGGAATTCATTGGCTGATGAAGCCACAAAGGGGGCTGTAGGTACGGCTTCCGTAGCTGCAATCACTCGTTCTAAAACTAGAATAGACGGTGAGATTATGGTAGCTGTCATTGCTTCACGCAAGAACAGCACAGCATTACCAAAAAGGTTTCCACTTAAGTACTCCTACAAGTTAGATGCCAATAACATTCCATTTGCTCAGATTCCTGGAGTGGGGGATAGAGTAATTCCAAATATGGATCGTAGGTTAGGTTTAATACTAGCAGCACATGAAGGGATAGGTTCTGCTCATGCAGGAGTTACGGCGACTGTTTCCTTATTGAAAACAACGCTACTGGTGGCCTGGTTTAACAAAGCAGACTAAAGACTATGTCTTGAAATGCGACATCTGTCCACCGTAACACGTCCTGCGCAGACACCATTGTTAATAGCTGACAAACCACTAGCGTGTGTCTACCTGGACCACTGCGGCCCCTTAAACAGAGATGGGGCTAAAAGATATATAATGGTAGCAGTGGACTCCTGCTCGAGATTCCTATGGGTGTGGCCCCAGCCTGACGCTCGAACTGTTATAAAAGATTTGCGTGTCTTCCTAGGGACATACACAATTGGCACACTACATTCTGACCAGGGCCCTGCGTTTAGCTCTCGAGCTTACAAGGAGGCAATGGGAAGTTTGGGTGTAGCATTGCGGTACTCATCTCCGTACCATCCCGAGGGAAATTCGGTAGTGGAGAGAAAAAACCGAGACTTAAAGCAATCTTTAACAGCTAGAGTATTAGGCACGGGTGAAAGTTGGGTAAAACATCTTTATGGGGTCCAGCGGGCCATTAATAACATGCCAAGAAGTTCTCTTGGGGGTGTCACTCCATATGAGGTCCTATTTGGGACAAGAATGTGGGTACCTGATCTTGATTGTGAAGGCGCAGTGGCGGATGAAAAGTCTTTTGACATCCATGATCGTTTGGCTGTTTTACAGGAACTAAATGAATCCAGGACAAAACAAAGTAACGTCCACCTGAAACGTACCTCCACTGGGGAAGTCAAATCAGTGACGGCAAGACTTGTCTGGATCCCTAAAGTCGGGGATCTGGTTAGAGAGAAAATTGCGGACAAGAAAGAATTTGGGCCATCCTACAGAAAACCTGTACCGGTCCTAGCAATTGAAGGAACAAGAACTGTACTTCTACCGCCTCTTGCCGGAAAAAAGGAGAAAAGATTTGTCTCAATTGACCTAATCAAACCACACTATGTGGCCGATACTAAGCAGTAGGCCACGTGGACTCCAAAGTAGCAGACGCCCTCCTCTCGCTACAATACAAGAAGTTCAAACGGAAAGACTCATCACGTTCGAAGAGTCACCTGTACGGAATAATGGACTATGCAACAACGCTATGGAACTCGTTCCTCTTGAACCTGAAGCTCGACTTCAAAATGAAACTCAAAATAATGCACAAGTTGCTATTCGACCATATACAGACGTCTACGTCAACATACCTCGACAAGAGCAAAGAACGATTTCAACAAATCCTGATGCAATTCCAACAATTTATCGAACTGCTTCTGGCTACTTCATAAACTTTGATACGTTTTCTTTGGATCCAAGTGAACCTGAAACGACGCCAGCCCAAAAATCACGCAAGCAGCAAGTTAAAGACTTTATGAACTTTCTTAGAAAGACTTACCTGGTATCACCATGGGTAAAACTATGGGTAACTTCCGGGATTCTTTTCTTTCTTTTCTGGTTAGGCTTAGTTATAGTTTTTAACATGCTTATTAGTGGACAATACATTCGACAAAGCTCTGCTGCCCAAGAACTGAACTTAATGTTAAAACCACATCAATCATCTCATCGAGAACAAAGAGACTTGTCGTCAGTGAACATTACAGCAGTTCCTATACCTGATGGTATAGTGTGGGACAAGGTTGATTTCGATATATTTGGCCCGACGGAAATTTTAAAAATTCCACGTTTATTTAAAATATCATTAAGTGATATCATTACCTCAAGTACATTTTCCGATGATTGGGATTTTGAAACTGTGAATAACATGTTGTCTGATTTGGAAAAATCTGCTGCGTTTTCCAATAGTGAAACATTGGAAGGCACATCAGACTATGAATCAATGTATTGTTATCAGCATTATGGTCATCATTTTTTGCATAAATCTGCTAATCCTAGAAATGTGTTCACATACCACCAGTGGGAACATTGTCCAACACCGCCGAAAGGCAGTTCAAAAACATTTGCACAGAAGTTTCCATATTTTTCAGGGTTTAATATGTCTGACCCAGCCTTATATTATTATAAGGTTGCACCCACATCAGCACAGAAAAATATGTTAACAAACACCAAACAGATTTACTCTGCATCCTTTATTGCCCAGTTGTCTGAACAAGGTTACGACTTATGGAAAGACACCATAGACTTAAAATCAGTCTGGGGTACTAGAGAATGGCAGATGCAGGGGTTAGAAGCTTTGTTTAGAGCATGTCTCATCCCTCAGCAGATCATGTTTTTGAACGAGACAGTGCAACAGACGTCTTGCCTTGGACTAGCCAAGAACAAAGACTTAAATACACCTCGAGTGCCGACTCCATCAAACACCGAGGGAAACGAAACATCACAAACAGGGATTACATTAGATGACATCATACAATACAATTAGTCAGTCCCCGATTGGAAGAAATGGTTGATTTGGCCCACAGACACCAATGGTTGTCAGGAAAGATTCATGGGTAAAACCGAAGGGTTCACAATCCATAGGCCAGATCCGCGCTATGTACAGAGACAACATCCAGGGGTAGTGACGTCATAGAGTGTTGGGAAGTTGTGCCTTAATTGGCTAGAAACCTCAACACTCACAGAGGTGAAACAACACTTATCCTTACTCACACAAGACATGGATCTTAGGGATTTTTTACTAGGTCCCAGGAAACCACGTCGAAACGTTTCATATATGCTGGCATTTATGCTGCCTACAATGAAAATTTGAAAATATCCCAACAAGAGGCCACAGAAAGAATACGGGAAATAGACTGTATTAACTTAGAGAAATCTCTAGCAGTGGTAGACAATGGGTTAACAATGTTGACCTCCAGGATATATTCCTTAGGCAACATTGTATCTTCTGCGATAGACATTCTAGAACAAGATTTGGCCATATTACAACACGGGCAATCTCAGTTACGTTCTATAATGTTATTGAGCTGGACGGCTATGTGCCTTGGCGTATCATCAACAGTACGTCTCTGTTTGCTGAATACAATCTAACAGATAAACAGATTGAAATTGTACAAAGGCTGAGCAAAATGTGGCAAACTTGTCCTGTCATCTGAGGGGTGCCCCAGCTGCAGTGATTACTCCAGCGTTTGGGATACTTTCAAATGGGAGTTACTTGATGCTGAACAGTCAAGGCTGCTGTGGAATGCTCCCGGGCATCTCATATCTGGTAACCGTGAGCTCCAGGGTTACTTGTTGTATGCAAGTATTGTTTCCACCAACACATATAGTCAGGGAGGCGCCGTTATGGCCTTCACTGAATGTTTCTTTAATACGGTTTGATACTCTAGGCAGAATGAAAGCCATGCTTTTACAGAAGTCTGTGCCCTTAACCTCCGCTCGAGAGACTTTTGAACTCGAGATCGCAAGGTCTTTAGCTGAGATACAGGTGCTTATTAATACAAACTGCCCTTTCCATTTCATAGAAATGGTAAATCGTATCTTTAACATGTCTGATACGACTGGCATTGTCCACCTATTCAAGACCATAGGTTCTGGACTTCTAAACACCTTTCAGACAGTACTTGGAGTTATACCAAACTTCATACACTCCGTATTCGGAAGCATCTTTGGAGATGTACCGCTGATCCTGTTTCTAATAGCAGGTATCCTGATTGTTATTTTTCTGCTACGCAACGGACGTCCCAGTCACCAACGAGATGGAAAAAGCGCTCCTAGAACGGAAATACCGTGACCGAATGGTACAATACCTAGGCACGCCTCGCCTGAGAGAACTAAGTGCATCTTGGTTCCTGTCATTTCGACCAGTCTGGATTGACTGCATCTTACCTGTCCTCCGATGCCTGTTTTGCGGAGACGAATGCGTGTTAGACCTTTGTTTGACACTCCCATCATGTGCGCAACTGGACGTGAATGCTGTACTGGACCCGATAACGGCCCATGTTCTGCAGTGTCCTCAGCGCATTCCAATGTTGTTGACAGCATTCCTTGAGCCACCACAGGTTGTAACTGCACCTGTTGGTATGAACATCGCCTCCTCCACTGACACCCAGGCTTTGGACGGTGCACAGGCTGCCCCGGCACCGGCTGTGGACAGCGTGGAACATCATCTGTGCTCAATTGACGTGCTTTGCGAGGTGCTACAGGGGCCGTCTACTGCGGAAGCAAGCATCGGACATGTTGCGTCTACCAGCCAGGACACATAAACAATTGACTCATTTTGGCTCGTCATGTGCTGGAAGAAATTCACCCTTTTTTATAACAAGCTCAACTTGGAACTCAGACAAAATTGACATTCCTTTTTCATTTATTTGGGCATGAATGGCTTTCTAATGCTTATAGTGGTTCGGACTATATCAACGGACACTTTTAGTGCTAGGGCCTGCAACAAATTTTCTGTTTACATTTTTTTAAAATCAGTCAAAAATTCTTTATTTCAACCTTTATGGCCATAAAAGCACAAAAATAAAATACAGCACAATTTATACATTTAAATTTCACAGAGATAAAGTGCATGTGCATTATGGTGTTTCATTTTAGACATTTTTTAGAAGTTTTTAAACTTTTAGAAAGAAATGTTTTTAACCCTTGGTGCATACCAATGTCTAGTTAGAATGGTAGTACACTTATAGGTTACATATGTCGTCCAGTCGGAAGAGGAGTGGGTGTTATATTCCATATAGGTACCCTATATAGGCGCAGGTAACACTGCAACCTTTCACCTATATCCTTCCCTACATTACATACATAACGGTTCATAGGGACTGACCTTTTACCTAGATACGACACTGCATTCAGAATGTGGGTTTTTCCCTGGTTCGAAACTCATACATTATGCATGAGGCTTCTTGGAAGCACAGCAGGACTCACAGCAGGACGAACATCTCCTGTATAATATCTATGTTAAAGTTCAAGCCCAACATCATCCTTTAGGCCGACACAGTAACACAGCAAGGTAGGACCCCTGGGGAGACCTGTGGGTAAATATACATCATGTCTGGCTTAGACAGACAGAGGAGACCGTGACTTCCCGGCTGACACACTGACCAGAGACGCTGAGGTTCCTGCATTCAGACGCTCCAGCTAGCAGTGGTCTAACATCCCTCGAGGGGTGTCCAACTCGAGACCAGGACGGGGTCCCACATTCTCTAATTCTCAGGTAGTGGGGTGGACTAGATCCTAGAGGGATTATTGGCATAACACCTACACAGATGCTAGGTACATTTAGGTACATCAAGTTAGGGAGACATCGTAGGAGTACGCACTTTTAGGTTGCACTTTTTATCATGTGTTTTATGTACATGTATATATTCATGATTTCTGCAAGATGGTAGAACTATACCATCCCTTTACTTTTGTAGTATTGCTAATCATATATCTCTGCTACTGTCTAATGGTTGTTGCAGCTCATATATTCTACACTAGAATAACAACTGTTCAATAAATCCTTATTGAAACGCCCAGACTGTTTATTCTGTGTATCTCTGAGACAAACTAAGTGAGCACGAGTGACTGAGCGAAAAGTAGTATATTGCTTCCACGATCCTAGGGGATCAGGGTTGTCATGTTCTGAGGTTGCCAGAAACTATTCTCTCCCCGATAAGAGGAGATTCTAGTGGCACTGTGAGCTAGCTAATGCAAACAGGCTAACGTATCCGGTGGGGGTGCTCAGAACCAGTCTGCCACCAAACCCACAGTTTATGTTATCCGAACGCGCAGATCCTGTATAGGATACATAGGAACTACACGACAACGCCACTCCACGGTATGTTATTCCAGTCTAACCCACTCCACTGTACACCACTCTACTCTACACTGCTCCACTGTACGCCACTCTACTCTACAGTATTCCAGTATATGCCACTCCACTCTACACCTCTCCACTCTACGCTATTCCGCTATATGTAACTCCACTGTAGGCCACTCCACTGTATGCTCCATTGGACTTCACTTCACTCTACGCCACTCCACTATATGCTATACCACTGAATGCCACTCTACTCTACTCTGCTCCACTGTATGCCTCTTCACTATACACTATTCCTGTGTAAGCCACTCCACTCTATGCTATTCCATTGAACACCACTCCACTCTATGCCACTCCACTCTACACCACTCCACTCTACACCACAACACTCTATACCATGACACTCTATGCCAGAATACTCTACGATACGACACAACACTGTACTACACTGAACTCTATGCTACTCCAGTCTATGCCACTCCAGTCTACTCTGCTCTGAAACCATCTAATCCACTCTACAACACTCAGCGCCCCTCCACTCTACCTAACTCTACTCCACTTTATACTACTCCACTTTACAGCACTATACTCCAGTCTATGTCACTGTACAACACTATACTCCACTCTATGCCACTCTACCACACTCTACTCCACTCTACGATATTTTACGCAACTCCCTCTATGCCACTTCAACACAATTTACTGCACTCTACTCTATAACACACTACTCCACTCTACTCCACTACTCCACTCTATGCCACTCCACTCAAGTCCACTGTATGCCACTTGACCCTACAACACTCTATGCCTCTCCACTGTACCACACTCTAATCTACAGTACTCCACTCTACA
The DNA here is from genome assembly GCA_963921515.1 of Calotriton arnoldi. NCBI lineage: Eukaryota > Metazoa > Chordata > Amphibia > Caudata > Salamandridae > Calotriton > Calotriton arnoldi. The sequence goes on along the minus strand of CAWUFW010000488.1, from coordinate 1,675,946 downwards.
ACACTGTACTCCACTCTATGCCACTACACTCTTCTACACTCTACGATAGTTTCCCACACTCTACGACACAGCATACCATTCCAGTGTACAACACACCACTCCACACTAAAACACTTTACTCCAATCTTTGCTACGGCACTACAATGTACTCCATTTTACAGCACTGTAATTTACGACACTCCACTCCACAACATTTCACTCTATTGTATGCCAGTCCACTTGACACCTATATATGTTACTTTATTCCACTCTACACCACTATACCACACTCCACTCTATGCCACTCCACTTTACAACACTCTTCTCTAAACTAGTCCACTCTACAACACTCTACTACACTCTTGCCACTATACAACACTCTTGTACACTCTATGCCCTTACACTCCACTGTACAACACTCTACTCCACTCCACTCTATGCCACTATAGGGCACTCTACTCAACTCTATGCCACTCTATGACACTCTACTCCACTCTAAGAAACCCTACACAACTCCCTGTATGCCACTCCACCCCACTTCACTCTACTCTTTGATACACTACTCTACTCCACTGCACTCCACTCTACACAACTCCACTCTACGCCACTCCTTACCACTCAACTGTACAACACTCTATACCACTACACTCTACCATTCTTTGCGACACTGTACTGTACACCACTCCACTTTACAACACTCTACTCCATCTACGCCACTCCACCATACTCCACTCTGCAACACTTTCCAACACTCTACAAAATGCCACTCCACTGTACACCACTCCAACTCTGCGGTATTCCACTGTATGCTACTCACTCTACACCACACAACTCTGTGCCACCCCACTCTATGCCACTCCACTCTACACTACCCAAATCCACTTAACTGTACGAGACTCTATGCCACTCCACTCTATCACACTGTACCATACTCTACTGTACTCCACACCACTCCACTGTAGAACACTCTAATCCACTCTGTGGCACTCCACTCTACGACATTTTCCAACACTCTATGACACACCAGTCCACTCCTCTGTAAGACACAGCACCCCACGCTATGACACTTTACTCGACTGTAAGATACGCCAGGCCACTCTACTCCACTCCACTCTAGTCTACAACATAACACTCCACTCTATTAAACGTTTCTCCACTGTATCCTACACAACTCCACTCACTCTACTCCACTGTACAATACTTTACCATACTCTATGCCACTGTTAGACACTTCGCTCTACGTTGCTCCACTCTACGGCACTCTCCTCTTCTCTATATAACTCCACAGTACAAAACTCTACTACAATGTATGCCACTTTACAAAACTCTACTACACACTATCCCTATACACTCCATGTACTCCACTCTGTGCCCTTACACTCCACTGAACAACACTCTCCGAAACTAAAGCTCGCCACTGTACCATGCACGGTGTTGTCAGAAATGATGTCATTTGAGGTATCATAAGTGTTGTTGTTATGAATGCTATGATTTCACAATCTACAACTCATGTAAAATGCAAGGGTATAACCAGTGCACGGAGAAAGTGTGAGTTATAGTTAATGTAATGTGGTGAGTGAGGTACAAGACTGTGTATGGAGATGCGCATAAATTGAAGGTGGTGCGTACGTTTTAAATTCAAGTTCTAACTATAACTAAAACTTTAGAATTACTAATGTTTGTATAATTTAAATTGGGCTTGTAGAGAAAGAATAAATACAATTTTCTTAACTATAACGTATCCTTAATGCTTGCTTTTTTAATTGAATATAGATATATATGTATATAATATATATACACATATATATGCATATATATATAGATCTACATATATAATATATATTTATCATGATTTTATAAACAGACATGTTTCAAAATTTCAAACAGTCACAGTTAGATCATTAATCACATAATCATGCCCTGAATGGGCTCTGCAAAGGCTTTCATGATTTCCCATTGCTATGGTATATATATATATATATATATATACATATATATTGTTTCTGAGTTAGGGCTCCTTCTGCCTTCCCCCGCCCTCCGCAGAGGATCGCCGAAAGTTGGCGGAGCACGCCAAACATCCGATTTCTTACAATATAACAATAAGGCGATCACTCAGAGGTCTGCATACACCAGTGTTGGATTTATTCTCGGTTACGCGTTTCGCCTGCACAGCAAGCTTGGTCACACAGTGATTCAGGGGAAAAGACAGTCAATACATACGAAATGTAGAAATCAAAGAAGGACCAAAAAGTAGTGATCTTCCTACAACCAAAGTGGCATCCATTTTGTAATGTGTTATTTTTGCACATAAATATAAATCAAAATGAATTTAAAGGGTGTATTATGGCATCAATACAATTCCCAAGTAGGTTATGGGTCCTGCCCGTGCATAAAAGTTAAATCACTTTTATCACAAAAAGATTAGGTGCAGCAAGAAGTACATATTACATTCAAGACCCAACAAATTGCGGCAGCCATTTTGTAACGTAGAGTTACTGTGCCGAGTGAAAGTATTCCATTTTACTTTTGATTTCGATAGGGAAAATACCAGGATTATAATAGATGTCATCATTGCCGTTACATGTGGTAAATAGTAGAATTTTATACAGAGAATATTGCAGCTGCAGGATACGAATGTCTAACTGTATATATTATGATGATAACTCTACGGTACAAAATGGCTGCCGCAATTTGTTGGGTCTTGAATGTAATATGTACTTCTTGCTGCACCTAATCTTTTTGTGATAAAAGTGATTTAACTTTTATGCACGGGCAGGACCCATAACCCACTTGGGAATTGTATTGATGCCATAATACACCCTTTAAATTCATTTTGATTTATATTTATGTGCAAAAATAACACATTACAAAATGGATGCCACTTTGGTTGTAGGAAGATCACTACTTTTTGGTCCTTCTTTGATTTCTACATTTCGTATGTATTGACTGTCTTTTCCCCTGAATCACTGTGTGACCAAGCTTGCTGTGCAGGCGAAACGCGTAACCGAGAATAAATCCAACACTGGTGTATGCAGACCTCTGAGTGATCGCCTTATTGTTATATTGTAAGAAATATATATATATATATATATATATATATATATATATATATATATATATATATATATTTTGAGTAATGATGTGACTGTTTGACATTTTGAAACATGCATGTTTATAAAATCATGATAAGTGCATTGGTATAACATCATGAATATGTGTAGTGCTAAGATGGCCACCGTAGAAATGAAAAAATCATGAATGTTATCACAGATACAGTCCGTCATTCATTTAATCAGAATGACTATTCCATAAATTCACGGTTACACTTCTTTTTTTTTTGTTGAGTTTTATATAGCGCGAACTAGACCCGAAGATATCAGGTATCAGAGCGCTTTACGTGAGCACCAGTTTTGTTACAGATGGACACATTCATTTTTGTTAGGCACAGGGAGATTAAGTGATTTGCCCAGAATCACAGGATGTTGAGCGTCGTTGCCGAGACTCGAACCCGGATCCCCAGCTTCGAGGTCGACCGCTCTAGCCGTAAGGCTACATCCTCGATCATACTGTTGGCCATTGTGAGAATAATTGGCTGCATTAATAGAGCATTATTTGATTGCAAAAAACGAGTTTAAATTTCAATGAAATCGTATAATACTTAGAATGTGAATAGTATTAGGATGGCCGCCGCTAAAACTAACAATCATAAATACGATTGCAGACGAAGCCTGTTCTTGATTTTGTTAAAATGAGTATCCAATTAACTTTATTTATTCGTGTTTTAAATGGTTCTTGTTTCACTGAACATTGAGCATTGAGAGAGGCGCACGCCGAAACATGTTTGTTTTGTTCTTTTGAATAAAAGAAGAACTCCAAGTACCCCTTGAGTGCCTGTCGACTCCTTTTCAGGAAATTGCAATATTAATGTACGTTCATGCACATGGGACCCTGCAACCGCCGAGAGTATCAGCAACACTTGTGAACTTGTTTGTGCAGAGACCCGTGTACTTGTTTGCCCACACTAACATACTCCTGGAGATGATTAAGATCTGTTTGCAAAACTACATTTTCATCTTCAATGATGAACTCTATAAACAACTCTCCAGGACTGTGATGGGCTGCTGCTTCGCCCCCAACTTTGCAAATCTCTTCATGGGCTGGTGGAAGGAACAGGTGTCCACTGCTCTCGAAACTATGGAGGATATGGAAAGGGCAGTCATGTGACTTGGCTACACTGAAGACCTGTCATTTGAGATGTCATCAGTGATGTCATAAATTATCTCATAGAACATGTCATGAGTGACGTAATAGGTGAGGTCATAAGCAGTGTATTGCGGGGGCGTAAGTTATAGCTGGCTCTGCTAACTTTGACTGGTGAACTACTGTGGTTTTTTGAGTAGATAATGTTAATGTTGCCACTGACATATTCACCTAACTATAACTTTACTTTAGCCTTACTTTTTTCAATGAATTTCTGAGGTTTTTTTAAAAAATAAAAATAGATCTTTTTATCTCACCTAACTACAAAGTTACTTTAACCTTTGATTTTTTTCAGTGGATTTCTAGTTTTTTTTCTACGTAAAGTAGTATTTTATTACCATACATAAAGCCAATCCCCCACCATGCACAGCATCGACCATGCACCGCAGGGGGTTGATCATAGGACTTGACCTGCTGACAGGCCCTTTAGCCAAACCCCCAACAGGCTGTCAACACCACACCGTGCACAGTCTTTGCCGTGCACAACATAGATTTGGCATTCAGGCCCCGGGGACCCCATCCCCTGGGGCCAATACATATATATTAAGGGGAGGGGGCATACAGGCCCCTCTCTGACCCTTAATTGGCCCTGGTGACCCCATCCCCCAGGGCAAAACTAATAAAAAGGGGGAAGGGGCCTTTTGGCCCCCCTCCCCGAGACTCATTAGGTCCTGGGGACCACATCTCCCATGGCCTTATGTATTTTAAAGGGGAAGGGGCCACATGGCCTCCCTCCCTGAGCTTAATTAGGCCCTAGGGACCCCATCCTCAAGGGCCGTATTTTTTTTAAAAAGGGAGGGGGGCCGCATTACCCTCCTCTCTAAGCTGCATTAGGGCCTGGGAACTCCATCCCCCAGGGCCTTTTTTGTAAAAGGGAGGGGGCCGTGTTTCCCCCTCCCCAAGCCATTTTATGCCCTGGGGACCCCATCCTCCAGGGCCTTATGTATTTTAGAGGAGGGGGCACTTGGATCCCCTCCCCAAGCTTTATTAGGCCCTGGCGACCACATCCCCAGAGCCCAATGTATTTTAAAGGGGAGGGTGGGCCACGTGGCTCCCCTCCTTGGGCCTTATTAGGGCCTGGGGACTTCATCCTCCAGGGTTGTTTTATTTTAAAGGGGAGGGGGGCTGCTCAACCCCCCTCTCTGAGGCAATTTTGGCTCCAGGGTGAGCACTGTGTACAAAAGAAGGTTGGATGATGTCAATACACTATTTTACATGCACAACATTGGAGGTTACTGGGGATCCCCAGGGTCGCCACGGCCCCAACCAGCTCCCCGCATGCGCTAGAGCCGGCATTGCTCCCACCTGGAAGGAGCATTTATTTATGCTGCTCTCTCCAGGTGGAGCAATCTCTTGATCTGTTTCACTGTTCGCATCAGCCGGACAGGGAAACAGATCACAAGTCTGCTCCCAGCTGGCAGGAGCATTTTTAAAGCTTCCGCCTGCTGGGAGCAAGCTCCCGTTTGAGGGGAGTTTCAAAAATGCTCCTGCAAAGCGGGACCAAACACAAGCTTCCCTGCCCATGCCAATGTGGGCAGACAAACCACTGTGTCCCCGCGGTGGGTTCCCTAAGACACAGCAAGTGAGCCAGCCCCAGGGGAAGGGGACCCCAGTGCTATTATTGGCTCAGCGAGGGGGGACGTGCAGCCACCCTCCCTTTTAATTAAATAAATCGGCTGGGGATGGGGTCCCTGGGGCCTTTCCAGATTCAGGGAGGGTAGCCGTGCGACCCACCTCCTTTTTTGTGCATATTTCGGCCCCTGGAGTGGGCTCCTAGGGACCTATAATGGCTCAGGAGGAGGGCTGAGCGCCTCCCCACCCTTAATTAAACAATGCAGCCCCAGATCGCCATTTAGTTGTCTTTTCTATAATCCTGCAGGAGTCCCACTAGATTACGGCAAAAATTGCTGGGTTTTTTTACATTTTGGCCCAGCGGTGTCCTTCTGGGCCCTCCCCATCGGGCCAAGAGGGGCAAGGTATACCTACTGTGCTCCCTTATATCTTTTTTTTTTAAACATAAGGACAGGGGACTAACTCCCAAGTCCCGTAATGGCTGGCAACAATATTTTGCTGATGTTGCTGGCAGCCAATCAGAGCGCTCACTCTCCCACAGGAGTATGGCTCCCGTGGGAGCGAATTGGCCCAAGGGAAATAAAGCTCCCTGGTGAAGGAAATGGCCCGCTTAGGGTTAACAGGGTCACTCACAACCACCTCTCAGTCTTCCATACCAAATGAAGAGTCGGTCAGAATACAAACCAATATATGTTTATTCAGATACACTCAAGCAGAGCCCGGTCTGCTTAGCCTCTTAGGAGTGCTGCAGAGGGACTGACATCAGCAAGTATAAAGACACATTATGTATGTTTCAGAACCAATGAAGGCACACCCAAAATGGAATTTTCCAGGCAGATGCAACTAAACAGAGAAGTACAAAGGATACGTTTCGATTCTGAGGCCAGGCACACAGTATCTACGACTCAAGGTCGTTCCGCCCGTGCCCGCCACTAGACTGGTGGGAAGAGGCCTCTATCTAGTGGGAAAGGTATGCGCTAACAAGAACAGTGCATTCATTAGCAAAGCCAGGCCCAACCTTGGAGAAATGAAACTCACGAGAAGCCGTTTCTCAAACAGACATTAGTTTCGATCATGGTTTAAAATGGCGGCCAAACATAAAATGGTGCCTCGAATGCTAACTTACATAGAATAATGTGCAAGCAAAGGTAACGGAAACATTTTCATTCCAACAGACCCTCCTTTTAGCATGAGCTAACCAATTCATATAGTGATCAAAGAAAATATAACATGTTCGTGGACAAAGGAACATCAGTATTAGGAGCAGTTCATATATTCAGTGTCAGGAATAGAAGCTGCAAGGAAAGAGGTAGTCTCAAAAATACCTTCATCTATTTGCATCAAATCATCAATATCCTTTTGTATCATAATTACGGCATTAGTATCATGAATGGATATTTTCTGGTTGGGAATGAGGATATTGACACAATAGGAGCAACAAGCTGGGAGACATTGTATGCAGAGGCAACATGTAAAGAAGATACCCGCAACTACAGCCAAGAAAGTAAGGATCTTCCAACACCAGGATGTTAGCGTGTTCCAAACCCACCCCGACAGTGTCCAAGTACCTGTTTTTTGGTGTATCTCAGCCGATATTCTATGTAATTTTTGTATAGCTGAATAAACATTGGGAGCGTTATCAGGTATATAAATACAACAGCTGCTTCCAATGACGCGACAGGCTCCTCCCTGGTCTGCAAGTATAACGTTTAGCTCCATCCTGTTCTGCAAAGTGACTAATCTCGTGGCCTGGAGCTCAGCAGTGACATTTGTCATTATCCCAGCAGTTGTATTGATAACAGCTTCAACAACTCTAGTTAACTGACGAGTTGAAGGCTAGTAGCCATGGGGCCCCAAAAAGGCAGTAGGCCCTTCACAGCGTCTCCAAATTGCTGTGCGGTGGTGTCCGTCTGATCTATATCCTTTGAGTCAACAACCCTTTCGACTCGGGTCAGGAATGCACTTCTACGTTGCACCCGATGAGTTTTGTGATAATTAGATGGGGCAACATATACAGGGGGAACGAGGAAAAAGAGATAACATGTGCCTGACCATCCCCTCGGGAGCCAGACATGAGCTTGTGACCCACAGACAAAATAGACATTATGGGGCAGGATCAAAGACGGACTATTAGTCGTATTCAACTTGTAGGTAAAATTACATTTACTCTCCCCCACCTTTATCTCCCCAGTCCCCTGGACACAAAAACTAGCTGTCGTATTAACCACTGGCACAGGTATTGGTTTATCTTTGGTAATATTTCGACCTTGGAAGGATTGAAAGTACTCAGAGGTGTGAAACCATTGGAAATCAGCCAATTCCATTCGAAACCAGGCATTATCCTTTACTCTATGGTACGTTTTCAGACATGACTTTGAGGACATTGTCCCTAGAGTCCCTTGTCCTGCTGGTCCTATGGGGGTAAACCCTTGATAGAAGCGTAAATATTCATTCGCAGTGTGAGAATCAGTGGATGTCATACCCAAAGTAGAAAGTTGATATTGGAAGTACACTAGTCGAAACAATTCGTACCAACCCTCACAGCTGCCAGTATACGACAGTAGCATTGACAACAAATTGTCGCTCTTATGAGTGTCCGAAGGGAGCAACCCACAAACACAACAATTAGTTGTATTGGACACATTATGAGCATGATGCAACATTTGTATAATTACATTATCTGTGTAGGACTGCCTATGCGCTTCTTTGTGTAGGGCTAGAGTAACAAAAGTGTGTTCAGGGGGAGCAGGAGTTGTACCTACCAAGGAATGTTCAGGAAATTTCTCCTCTAAAAACCAGGATATTCCAAATATTGTTGCTATTGCAATCACAACAATTAATATGCAAATTATTTTACTCTTTGTCGACTACCCCTTGTTAAACATGGTGGTGCGAATGGCTGTTCCTCCTCATCAATAGGCCAAACAAAGGGATGCATAATTAAGCAAGGAAGGAAATGCAACAGTAAAGGTAGATGTTCCCAGTGTCCGTCAGAGCCTCACTGGTACAGGCTTCTATTGTTCATCAATACGTTGGCGCACTTGAGCACCGGTGGTGGAGCTTGCTCTGTCCTAAGCTCTTTGAACGTATCCCACGTCGATCAGGATATAGTACCCCAAAGGGATACCTTTTGATCTATCCTGTCCAATGTTCAGAACAGTGCACAAGTCTCACATCACCCTAAACTAATTTTGCTGGGACTATGGCAAAGTACACCTGACTTACACATTCTATCTAATCTGACTTCTCCTTTTGTGCACCGTTCCTCAACCGAGGATGCAAATTGTACCTGGCAGCCCCAGGCACCTTTGGATCAACAAACAGCGGCTCCTTAATAGCTCGTATTTCTTGAGGGACCGCTGCATTTAGCACTTCATCATTTTCCAAATCCGTTTGGGTCCAAGTCAGCTTGGCGTCACTGAAGGGGATGAACTGAGGCACCTTCTCACACTCAGAGTCCCCTATTCCATCCCTCACCAATTGGTCATAGGGCAAGGGCAGAGGTATCCTGCGGCAGTGGGTGGCGTGCACCTAGTTCTTTCGACCAGCGACCTTCACAGCCGTGCGCTTAGATAGGAGGACCTGCTCCGGTCCCTTCCACCGCGGCTCCAAACTCTTCTTCCGCTGGAAATTTCGAATGAGCATGTAATCACCAGGCTGGATATTGTGTCCGGGCCCCTCTGGTGTAGCTGGCAGGGCTTCCCAGACCTGTTGGTGAATAGAACGCAAACTTTCAGTTAACTGGCAAAGAAAATCTATTAACAGTGGGTACTCAATAGCTGAAAACTGCCGAGGGGGCGGGACGCCCCAGACATTTGCTGGGCGTCCAAACACGACCTTGTACGGTGACAATCCTGTCCTAGAATATGCCGTTGTTCTTAGTGACAAAAGAGCTAATGGTAAAGCATCAGGCCACTGTAACCCTGTTGTCTCCTGAATCTTAGCCAATTTTAACTTGAGAGTACCATTGCACTTCTCAACCAATCCTGCTGACTGGGGGTGATTGGCAGCATGAAATTTCTGCTTGATACTCAAACCATCACATATTAGCTGTATTACCCTGGCATTAAAATGACTTCCGTTATCACTCCAAATCAAACGGGGCAAGCCAAAATGAGGAAAGAACTCCTTCAGGAGTACCTTTGCAGTCGTAATGGCTGTATTGTCTTTAGTAGGATAAGCCTCAACCCATTTACTGAATGCATAGACACCCACACACACATACTTCAAATTATTACACCTGGCTAGTTCTATGTAGTCCATCTGGAGGACCTCAAAGGGGAAAGTAGGTGGTGCAAAATTACCGAGTGGTGTAGGGGTACCTTTTCCAGGATTGTGCAGCATGCACACCATACAGTATTTCACTAAATGTGCAGCTGTTTTCGAAATGTTATCATTCTGCCATACAGGGTCTAACAACTTGCAAATACCTTTAGCACTGATATGGGCTGGGCCATGGGCCATCGTGACCACAGGGAGAACATATGCGTCTGGCAACATCCATCTCTGTTTCCCTGACTTATCAATCCAACATCCCTCATCGTTCAATTGTGCTGTACTCTCTTGCCATATTGCTAATTCTTCTATTGTAGCCTCACTTTGTATCTCTTTCACGTTCTCAAGCGTATCCTCAAACATGGCAACTTCAGGCACCCACCTAGCGGGACCTGCTGCAAACACTCTCTTCATTTTAGTCCGTGCCGTTTCCTTAGCTGTCTGATCAGCAAAAGCATTTCCCCTACCTACATCATCAGTAATTTTCCTATGGGCGCTACACTTTACTATTGCCAACTTCTTAGGGAGTGCCAAAGCAGACAAAAGCCTCAATATAAGGTGTCCATATTGGATCTTTGTACCATGGGAAGTAAAGAACCCTCTCTCAGTCCAGAGTCGCCCAAAATTGTGCGCGACCCCAAAGGCATACTGGCTGTCCGTATAAATATTGACAACCAGTCCCTCGCTCAATTCACAAACTCGAATAAGGGCGGCTTACTCAGCTGCTTGGGCTGACCGATAAGGGACTTGTGACGTCTCTACGACTGTATGCAATGTGGTGATAGCATAAGCAGCAGTTGTAGTGCCATCTGGTAATTTGAAACAAGAGCCAGCAACATATAGTTCCCCTTGTGAGTCAGATAAGGGAACATCAGTCAAGTCTACCCGTCCTTTCGTCTCTTCTTCCGTCCGGAAGATGCAATCATGTTTCTCATTTTCATCATTTTCAGAAGGGAGGGGCAGTAACGTGGCTGGATTCAGAGTGGCACATTTTTTGATCGTGATATGTTTAGGGAACAGTGTTAATTCATAGCCCGTCAGACGTGCACTGGTATGGTGCTGTGTCTTGGTCTTATTCAAAAGTGTATCCACTGCATGGGGTACCATGACTGTGAGATCAGTATCAAGCACGAGTCCAGCCAATCGTCGTATCGAGACAGTCGCAGCCTCGACCGCTCTTAGACAGCTCGGGAGGGCTCTTGCGATGGGGTCAAGGACAGAAGAGAAATAAGCACAGGGCTGTTGCTTATCTCCAAATTTGTGTGTTAAAACAGAAAGGGCCCAACCGGTCATCTCATGGACGTACAACACAAATGGTTTAGTGTAGTTTGGAGTGCCAAGTACTGGAGCCGAACAAAGCGCAGTTTTCAATTGCTCAAAAGACTGCTGACATTCAGGCGTCCAAGGCAGGGGCTCATGCACATCTTTTAATGTTAGAGCAAGCAGGGGTTTAATTAGTAGCGAGTAGCTAGGTATCCACTGCCGACAGTAGGAAGTGATACCTATGAAAGCGCGTACATCTTTCTGAGTTTGTGGAACGGGCATTTTAACAATGACACTAATGCGCTCAGGAGTCAATCTCCTACCCTCCTTCAACAGTAGGTGACCTAAATAGGTGACCTCCTGTTGACAATACTGAAATTTGGAAAGGGAAACTTTATGTCCGTGCTGTGCCAAATGCAACAACAATTTAACTGTACTATACCTGCAACCTTGTTCTGTGTCAGAAGCGATAAGGAGATCGTCAACATATTGAAGCAATATATTACCTGTAGGAAGCATAAGGGAATCCAATTGGGTCTTTAAAGCTTGACTATAGATACTTGGACTCTCAGCCCATCCCTGAGGAGCTCGACAGAATCTAAAGCTACTGCCAACTAGTGTAAAACCGAACAAATACCTGCTGTCTGGATTGTCGTGTAGCTCCTATAGTACCCCTGCAGGACCTGCGCGTTTGGATAACATATACTGCAGGCTTGGTGGCAGACTGACTCCGTGCACCCCCACCGTATATGTTAGCCTAGTTTTTAGTGGCTCGCAGTTCCACTAGTGTCTCCTCTTATCGGGGAGAGATTCGTTTCTGGCAACCTTAGATCATGACAACCCAAATTCCTCAGAATTGTGGAAACAATATACTACCTTTCGCTCAGTCACTCATGCTCACTTATTCGGTTTGTCTCAGAGAGTTACACAGAATAAACAGTCGGGCGTTTCAATAAGTATTTATTGAACAGTTGTTATTCTAGTGTAAAATATACGTGCTGCGGTAACCAGCAGACAATAGCAGAGATATATTATCAGGAGTACGATAAAAGCAAAGGGATAGAACAGTTCTACCATGTTGCGATAATCATGAATACATACATGAATATAAAAGCATTATGCAAGTGCGCGTACTCCTACGATGCCTAACTAGATGTACCTGTGTGTACCTAGCATATGTGTAAGTCTTAAAGCTAAGAGCCAAGAATCCTTCTAGGATTTAGTTGAACCCCCATACCTGAATAGAGAGAGTGTGGGACCCCGTCCTGGACTCGAGTTGGACACCCCGTCAGTGCTGTGTCAGACCACTGTCAGGTGGAGCGACTGCATGCAGGAGCCTCAGCGTCTCTGGTCAGTGTGTCAGCATGGAAGTCTCGGTTCCCTCTGTCTTACCGGGGCAAGATGTGGTGTATTTATACCCTAAAGAGTCTCGGTCCTTAGTATGGTTTGTATTGGACATGAGGAAGACGTCAGGGGTGAACTTTATACATACATATTATGCACATGGTGTATTCCTAGAAAGCCATGCATAATTAATGAGTACAGTGAGGGCCTGTGTTTGGGGAAAACCCTGCTGTATTCAAAAGCACAGGATAGATAATGTTCAGCCCTCAGAGCTCGTTGTGTACTAGCTGGGACCAATGTAGGTGAAAGATCATGCCTATATAAGGACCCATGACTATAATAGGACATGTACAGTTATGACCATAATTGGGCATATGTGGCTATGACCATAATAGGGCAAGTACGAATATGACCATATTAGGGTAAATATGAATACGTCCATTTTAGGGCATGTACGAACAGGTCTACATTAGGGCCTCTATGCTGGATATAACAGGATGGATAGGAACACTGAAGAATGCATTTTTCAAGTCAATAACAGAAAAGAATTGGCAGTGGAAGGAATCATTGTCAAAAGAGTAGTAATGTCAGAGACCACAGGAAACTGGGGAACTACTATTTTATTAACTTCGCGCAAATCAATCACAAAACGATAAACATCTTCATGATCATCAGAGGAACATGAAGGTGTCCTTTTAAGAATGGGAAGAATAGGACTATTACAAATATTAGCAGTCGTCTCCTCAATCACTCCTTTCTCAATCAAATCCTGTACAATTTGCAATAAGGCTCGCTCTCCTGCCTGCGGTATTTTATACTGAGGGATAGGATGCAAAATAGCATTGTCTTTAACTTGGATCGAAACCAGCGGTATCTGTAACAGTCCCACATCTGTGTCACCTGTTGCCAACAGAGTGGGTGGCACATCCTTAAATTTAACAGGAAGGGGCGCATCTTTGGACAGACACTGTTTAGCGCGTACCACATTCGGACCCATTGTCATGTAAACACCTGCCGGGGAACAGTAAATCGTACCATGCAATTTCTTCAACAAATCCAAACCCATCAAATTTTCTCCACAATTAGATGTCAACAAGAAGAGCGAATCCACAATGAAAGGACCAATAGTCAATGCAAGAGGTCTTGAAATGGGGCTTACAACCGGTACACCAGAGAAACCTACCGAACATTATTATGGCCAGAAAGAGCCGCCCCAGGGACCAAAGAAGGAGAAATAGAACTGTTTGTTGCACCTGTAGCCATCATTTTCCCTATGCTCATAATACTGCACCATATTCAAAATGACAGAAGGGGAAGAGGTGGACCAAGTGCTTTCGGAAGCCTGTAATCGTGTCGTAACCTCCGGAAGCAAATTGGAAACAAATCTATTAACAAACAACCGGACACCTCCCTCAATCGACAAATCCGGCACACTATAATCCAGAAACACATCTTCAAACCGAGTGAAAAAATCCGACACACTCTCATTTTTCTTCTGGTGACAAGCCGTTAACTTGTCCCAATCAACCTTCCTCGGTGGAATAAGAGAATGCATATACTTGATAATGCGGCCTGGCAAAGCAAGTATCTCTGCCTTAGACTTATCACCTGGCTTCCTTTCCTGATCCCATACTTTAATTTGATCCCATGTGCCACCCAATTCCGCAACATGATCTTGTGCGTGCACTTGCCTCCAAATATCAACCGGAACCAATAAACCAAAGAACATTTCTATATCTGCAAGTGTCATTACTGTGGAAGATGCAGCTTCAGTCAATTCTTTATAATATGCAGTAGGATTTTTCCTAGGATCAGGTAACTGAGTCTTAAGAGACAAAACTTCACTCCTTTTCCATGGAGTATAAACCCATTGTTCTTGGAAACGGGCCGCCACACCCGGTCTAGTGACAGCACCGCGCTGATCCGTTAACTCTGGGATTTCGGGGTGATATATAGGATGAACCTCCCGCATCGGAAACTGAGATACTGGGGTGGGAGTCTTCTCAAATAGCCTACCCCGGTAAGCAATCAATGTCGTAATACTGCCAAAAACCTGGGCAGGCCCTATATTGCTAACATAGACACGATCTTTAATATCGTATAAAATCTGTGGTGCTGCATCCTTGAAACACTGCTCCCAAAGACTAATCAGAGTAGCAGACATATGCTTAAGGGCATGCTGTTGTACAAAGGGCTCATAATCTTTCATCACATTCCACACATCTTCCACACTGTAAATGGGGTTTCGGGCCCACTGCGCAGCCTGGTTAGCCACTACCTTTTTCTCTGCATCTCCCACTTCAGATCACACATACGGACCCATGCGCTCTTTAAACTGTGTCCAATCTGCATCTCCAAACCCAAGCACAGGCGTCCCATCACCCAAGGAAACCGGAGAATGAAAAACCAGGTAAGGAGAGGCAACCGGAGTGACATGTACCAACAAAGCTGAGGGCTGCATCACAGGAGAAAAAGCTGGCAAGGAAGATGGGGAAACAATGGGCGAGAGGGGAATGCTAACAGTCACAGTTGCTGCAGACGGCAAGGAAGCAGTAGGAAGAGAAAGAAGAGAAGGAGCCGATGCCACGGCCGTCGAAAAAGCAGCAGTAGATACAGGAACAAAGACAGTAGAAGCAACAGTAACAGGCGGCTGTGAGGGCAATGGAACAGTGGGATATATCCTTTGTGGGGCGTACGGGGGTGGGGGTCTATTATCTAATAACTCCTCCACGAAAGTATCATTTTCTTCTTGGGCCTCATAAGTTTTATCAATATGTAATCGAAACCTCCTATGTTCACGTTCAATCCCTATCTCTTGTTTCTCTCTATCATGTGCTACAGGTTTCTGAGTCAATGTTTGCATTCTCCCCTTTCATGCCTCCTTTTCCATCTTTAATCGTCTCTGTTTAGCCTCCTTCTGCAAGGTTCGAAGAGAATCAAACATAGACTGTCTACTTCGTTTCGCAAACATTTTTTCCTGTAAAAACCCAATTTTTTGCTCAACAAAAGTGCCTGTCAACGGCCATTGCAACTCGGCATTGTCCCTCGTATGTTTGTGCCATAATGTACTAAACATAAAAGGGCCAAGACCATGTTTCACCTACATATCAAAATTAGGAGTGCCTTCTGGAGGCGCCGGCTGAGCTTCTTCCAATCGAGCATCTGCAGAACAACAACGACAACAAGAAACCAAGAATCGACTAATCCCAGGCTTTTTCAAAAAGTACCCAAATTCGTTATTTTGCCTGGCAAAGCACTTGCAAGTGCTTTGGTCCCAAAGATGGTCCTCAGACCGTATCAAATACAAGCCAAAATGGTACCATATCCACAAAGAACCAAAACAAACTCACATGATATATGCATGTGAAACGAATTTATTCTCCACTGCCGACTCTTCAGACCAAACGGTCAGATCCAAGGGTTTCGCCATTCAGGACCCCAGTCAGGATGACCATTGCTGAGGCACCATCCGGTGGGACAGAAGGGGCAGCTGCGAGTACAGGAACTCTCACATGCAGGGATCCCTGATCCGTCTGCCCGACCCGACGATGGCCCCGACCTCCCCACCCGTCCGCGGGAGGGGATGGGTCACTCACCCGAAGGGGTCCCTGTTCGGGCGTCAACTGAAGGAAGTGGCCTGCTTAGGGTCACCCAGGTCACTCACGACCACCTCTCAGCCTTCCATACCAAATGAAGAGTCGGTCAGACAGTAGAGAATACAAACCAATATATGTTTATTCAGATACACTCGAGCTGAGCCCAGCCTGCACAGTCTCTTAGGAGGGCTGCAGAGGGACTGACATCAGCAAGCATAAAGACACATTATGTATATTTCAGAACCAATGAAGGCACACCCACAATGGAATTTTCCAGGCAGATGCAGCTAAACAGAGAAGTACAAAGGATAAGTTTCGATTCTGAGGCCAGGCACCCACTATCTACGACTCAAGGTCGCTCCGCCCATGCCCGCCACTAGACTGGTGGGAAGAGGCCTCTATCTAGTAGGAAAGGTATGCGCTAACAAGAACAGTGTATTCATTAGCAAAGCAGGGCCCAACCTTGGAGAAATTAAACTCACAAGAAGCTGTTTTTCACACAGACATTAGTTTCGATCATGGTTTAAAATGGCGGGCAAACATAAACTGGTGCCGCGAATGCTAACTTACATAGAATAATGCGCAAGCAAAGGTAACGGAAACATTTTCATTTCAACACTGGGCCAATCAGAATGGTCTATTTTTGAACTGGCACTCCTGTGTTAGTCTCTTAAACCTCTCACAGACTCAAACATCCAGATATACAAATTTTTTTACCCTTAATTTCTGAAAAACTACTGAATGGTTATACACCAAATCACAAAAAGCACAATCTGCGGACCAAGATCTAGCTTTCTGCCAAATTTGATGTCAGCAGTTTTTGCTATAGCCCTTCTAAAGAAGTCTATTGAAAATGCATGGGGATTATTTGTGTTTTGGGACCCCCCCCTTTTTCTCGGCTCCTACTTGACGGATCACCCCGAAACCTTCCATGCACAAACTAGGCAAAAAAATAGCGGAATAATGGAGTTTCATCAAACGGTGCCAAAGGTATTAGCAACACAAAAAACGAATTTCCTATCTGAATGCTTACCTAACTATAACTACCCAGTAGCAAGCGCCAATGGGTAATATATACATATATATTCACTGGGGAAAAAAAGGCTAAAGTAACGTTATAGTTAGGTGAATATGTCAGTGACAACATTAACATTTTGAACTAAAAAAACACAGAAATTCACCAGTGAGAGTTAACAGAGCTAACTATAACTTGCACCCAACCATGCACTGCTTGTGACCTCACATATTACATCACTCATGACATGTTCTATGACATCATTTATTACATCGCTGATGACATCTCAAATGACATAATTGATGATATCACTGACAACATCATCCAACCTTCTTCTGTACACAGCACTCTATAAACAGGTATAGTATTAGAGTTCTGAAAGTAAGTACAAAGTAGCACAGAAGAATAGGAGGCATCATTAATGCCATCACAGAAACAACTCCCTTAGGTGTTGAAAGCATGGGTTATGTGCTGTATTGACCCTATACCATACCCTTCACAGTTAGCATAGGTCACATTAACATTCAACCAGAGATATACGAGAAACCCTTAATGCATACTGTGTTCCATCTGTATACAACTGTTCAGAAAAGGCCACGTTCTTAAAAATACTGAACGTCTGTTCCGAAACAAATGCCCTATGGACAGCTTTTATCTGTACCAAATCCATGACAGTCACCGAACCTACAATGAGAAATGAAGTTGATATGAGTAAAGAAGTGTGTACTGTAAACAGTGTTTACTCTATGGAGAGGGTTTACCCTGTACCACACTGTTTGCAGACAATGAAACTCTCATGCGAAATACACTACAGAAGTAAACCACCCGCATGCAGCCAATCCCAATCTGCGCATAGCCATCGTCCGTGCACGGTGGGGGGGGTTGACCACAAGGCCTGGCCTTCGGCCGGGCCCTGTGGCCAGCCTCCCCAAAGTCAGCCAACCCTACACTACACACGGCCTTAATCTGTGCGTGGAGGGCTGGTTCGGCATAGGGCCCGACTCTGGGAACCCCATCCACCAGGGTAATTTCTAAAAATAAAGGGGAGGGGGGGGCGCGTGGCTCCCCTCCCTGAGCTGTTATCGGCCCCGGCGACCCCATCCCTCAGGGCCACTTATTTAAATAAAGGGGAGAAGGGCATGCAGCCCCCTCCCCAAGACTTGTTGGACCCCATTCCCCGGGGCCAACCAAATAGAAAAGGGGAGGGAGCCATTTGCCCCCTCCCCATCCCTTAGCTTCATTGGGCGCTGGGGACCCCATCCCTCTAGGTAGTATGCATTTTAAAGGGGGAGGGCATGAGGTACACCTCCCCGAGCCTCATTAGGCCCTGGAGACCCTAACTCCCAGGGCCATATTGTTTTAAAAAGGGGAGGAGGTCCACGTGCCCTCCGTCCCCGAGCCTCATTAGGGACTAGGGACCCCATCCCCCAGGGCCGTATTTTTTTAAAGGGGAGGGGGCAGTATGGGCCCCCTCCCCGAGTCTCATTAGGCCCTGGGAACCCCATCCTCAGGGACTTTTAATTCTAAAGGGGAGGGGGCAGTGTGGCCCCCCTCCCTGAGCCTCATTATGCTCGGGTGACCCCATCCCCCAGGGCTCTATGTATTTTAGAGGGGAGCGGGCCATGTGGCCCCTCTCTCTGAGCCTTATTAGTCCCTGGGGACCACATCCCCCAGAGCCCAATGTATTTTAAAAGGAAGGGGGCCACATGGACCAGAGGTCAACCCCCGCATGCAGCCACCTTAATGCTGTGCATGGCCTTCAGCCGTGCGCAGTGGGGGGTTGGCCACAAGGCCTGACTTGGCCTGCAGTCAGGTCCTTTGGCTAACCTCCCAAAGGCAGGTGGGGGGGTTAGCCATAGGGCCTGAACTTGGGGACTCTATCCCCTGGGTCTTTTTTTTTTTTATTAAAGGTGAGGGGGTTGCTGGCCCCCCCTTCCCGAGCCTCATTAAGGCCTTGGGACCCCATCCCACAGGGCCGTAAATATATGTTAAAAGAGATGAGGGGCCATGCAGCCCCCCTCCCTGAGCATGTAAGGCCCTGGGGACCCCATACACCAGGGCCACTTTTTAAATAAAGGGGAGGGGGTTGCACGTGGCGGTCTTAAAGAAGTCTATGAAAAATGCATGGAGATTTTTAATTTTGGGACCCCCCCTATTTTCTTGGCCCCCACTTGACGGATGACCCTGAAACTTTCCATGCACAAACTAGTCGAAGCGTAGCACCATTTTCGAACGTTTTGTGGACATTCGTCAAACGGGGCCAATGTTATCAGCAACACAAAAACTATTTTCCTATGCTACAGCAGACCTAACTATACCTACCTGGTGGCGGCCGCCAAAACCAAAGGTTACAGAGTGTGAGTGTGAGTGTCTGTGTGGGTGTGTGAGTGGTGCTATGGGTCTGTGAGTGGGTGTGTGAGTGCCTGTGTGGGTCTGTGAGTGGTTGTGTGAGTGCCAGTGTGGGTCTGTCACTGGGTCTGTGAGTGGCACTATGCGTCTGTGAGTGGGTGTGTGAGTGGTGCGATGGATTTTGGGCATTTGCATACTTAGAGCATTTAAAAGGGAGAACCATGGACTCTGCTCTCACCAGGAGATGACAAGAGAGAACCCACTCCTCACAGATACTACAGAAGAGATTGCGCTCTGATATATTAATGGCGCATTCACCTCCATACAGAATTTCAGATGGTTTTTCAAAGTGGAATTGCATAGAAAACAATCTTGCTTTGCCTTTATCAAGCCCAAGAAGTTGCGATAATTCCAACTTTACAGAAGTGGAGCTTCAACTGGGGCACATGCTATGTTTATATTTGTAAGTGCTTCGTGTTAAGTTTATATTTTTGTGAAATGAGCATCGGAGCCAGAATGAAACCGCACCTGCCTATTCATCCAAGAAGAGGCCACAGTTTTGCACAAAATATCTACCCAACTGGAGCACTTTCTACTGGATAAGTAGTAAGTGCTACCTGGTTAGGTAAATGTGAAATTTAATGGGGCAGGGGGACTGATTTCAGCCCCAGGGACCTCATCCCTCTGACCTGGCTAAAAATCAATTGGGGAGGTGGCCCATGTGGCCCCTCTCCCCAGGCCGATTTCAGCCCCAGGGACCACATCCCCCAGGGCCCGGCCATAAACAAATGGGGGAAGGGAGCCGCGCGGACCGGATCTCTGGGCAGATTTTGGCCCCGGGTACCCCATCCTCCGGTACCCGGCCATGTTTCTCTGGGTGCCCTGGAGCTTACACAGGGCACCCAGTGTGCTATGGGACTGTGAGGGGAGCATCCCGGGACATAGTAGGGGCCGGCCCTAGGGAGGTGGCGGTCCCCAGGGCCATATATTGCTCCAGGAGGGGGGCTGCATGGCCCGCCTCCTTTGATCTGCATGGTCCGGCCCTGGGGAGGTGGTGGTCCCTGGAGCAATATCTGGCCTGGGAGGGGGGCCATGCAGCCCCTCTTCCATTATTATATACAGTAGCGGTCGGTGGTAGGAGTGCCGGCCGGGTGGTGACGTGGGGCGGGGGAGGGGCAGGGTGGGGGGTAGTAAACCACGGATTACGGCCGAATACAGGTAAGTAAACATTGGCGATGCAGTGCGCGCAACGAAATTCGTTTTATTTATTTAAATGTTTACTTACCTGTATTCGGCCGTAATCCGTGGTTTACTACCCCCCACCCTGCCCCTCCCGTGCCCCACGTCACCGCCCGGCCGGCACTCCTACCACCGACCGCTACTGATTATATACACAGCCCCGGGGAGGTGGTGGTCCCATTACTGTATCTTTAGCCCCAGGGAGGTGGCGGTCCCCGGGCTTCTAGCAAGCTCCGGAGGGGGTCCGCTCAGCCGTCCTCCATTTTTATTAACTATAAAGGATCGTGAGCGCATCTGCACAGCCTTGATTGAGGAAGCTCCCTAACTGGAGTCTGCAGCATTGCCTTTTAAATTCCTTGTAGCATTAGTGTGCAGTTGTACGGTAGATGTCTGGCTTCCATGTCTGATTGTAGCTGCCATCTTCCTTGGTGTGGCCACGATTTATATGCTCATTTTATGGTTTGTTTAGTGCTTTCCATTATTCTTTTATTTAGATTTGAGTTACCAGTAAGTAGCACTACACAAGGGAGCTTGTGGAGCACAATCTGGTTTGCTGGACCCTGGTTATTTCGTTATTTTACCCGCACTATTTAAAAGTAAAAATCTCGATCGCGCTCTCAGTTCCCACCATCACGTCCCCCTGACCCGGGCCCCCCCCCCCCCATGCCGGGCTTCAAAGCCGGATTGTTAGCGCATCCGTGCAGGGCGCACACAGCAGGCACACCGGTGGCCGGCGAAAGGTAAGTCCGTCTGCGCACGTCCGCTATCGGACCACGCTCAGCGCCAGCCCTCCTGCCGGTTACACCTCTCAAGTGAGTATTAGGATTACATACTTGCGGGAAGAGCTGATTAAGGTGAACCAACGAGGTAGAAAATGTACAGGTACTGTACTAAACCCGCTGAATTGTGACGAACTGCCATCCTGTCCTACTTGTAAGTGTACACTTAATAACTTTAGAATTAAGGTGCTGTATTCTCTTAGTACTCCTGCCAAGTTAGTCCCTAAACCTTCCTCTAGTCAGCGATGTACCCTTATCAATGCTAGATCACTTGTTAAGAATGCGGTGGAATTTTCTGACTTCCTTGATTCGCAGGCCAATGATTTTGCGTTTTTTACCGAAACATAGGCACATGCAGCTTCATACTCACTTGTCCTTGGCGATACCACCGGGTATTTCCATCTTCAGAGTGGATCAGGAAAGGAAAAGGGGTGGAGGCCTTGCCATTTCTTATCAGAAGCATTTCAAAACATGTTTCCTAGCGCTTCCTGCAAATTGTGACTGTGAAGCACTATCCTTCAAAATTGAACCAAACAAGCACTATTCTTTTAACGGACTGCTCATTTATCACCCCCCTGGCCCGAGAACACCCTTTGTCAATAACTTCAATCAATTGCTGAATTCCAAAGTTGATTGCCCAGACTTTATAAACTTAGGGGATTTTAATTTTCATCTAGAAAATTCCTCCGATAGTGACTCTGTACACCTTATCGATCTCATGGCTAGTTTGGATTTAAGCCAACGGGTTAAAAAATCCTACTCATATAGGAGGTCACGTCCTCAACTGAGTCTTCTCAGATTGCCCTTCTCTTCATATGTTGCTGTCACTTCCGTTTACATGGTCAGACCATATGGCAGTGCTATTTGAAATCAAATTTGAGAATAAAGAACCAAATCACTCTCTACCACATTTGAATAATACTTACCATCAGTGGCAAAAGCTCGTTCCAGATTCTTTAAACACGACTTTGGTCCAGTCTATGCCGGCAAACTTCAACGAGGACGATCCAGACTTGGATATTGGCAACTATCTTAACTGGTTAGATTCAACCCTGACACAACTAGTTCCAGTTAAGAAAAACCAAGGCCATCAGATCAGTGTATCTAAACATTGGTTCCCTGAAAGTCTTAGGCTCCTAAAACAACAATGCTGGAGACATGAACGTAAATGGAGGTCTAACTATGACCCTAAAGAAAAAGAAATGTATAAAGGTACTATTCAGTTTTACAAAGAACTCATCCATAAGGAAATAGCTCAATACTACACCGCTGGAATAGAATCTGCAAAAACCTCTTCAAAAGAATTGTTTGCAACAGTTAAGAATTTTTCAAAACCCCCAGAGAATAAAAATAATAAGGCTACTCACACCTTCTGCAATTCTCGTGCCACCTTTTTTCAGGATAAAGTTAAAGCTGTCTACCACATGTTTTGTCATTCTCGGCCATTAGGCCCATTGTGGGCAATCTAGATCTCTTAGAATCTTTCATCGATCCCCATTAGGGAGATGCTTGTCCGAAACACCCACCCATCCTCATGCCATGTTCTTCGGCTGCCTCTATACCAATGGATAACCAGCCCCTCTATCCAACTTTAAGTTATTAACCTCTGACCAAGTTAAAAACTTACTGGGCAAAATAAAATCTGGATCCCCTAAGGATCCCTGCCCACCTAAGGTCATACACACGGCCCCAGATATCATTGCAATACAGCTTACGCGCATCTTCGATAAGATGTTCATCTCAGGTTACTTTCCCAAAGAGTGAAAAAGAGCCTCTATCCTCCCATCTTATCAAAAAACCCACTCTTGATGCCGCTGATCCTAATAATTATCGGCCAATTCCTCATTTGCCATTCCCTGTAAAAATTGTTGAGAAGGCTATCAACACGGAATTGACATCCTTCATCAACAACAACAATCTTCTAGATCCATCCCAATTGGGCTTTAGAAGCCATCAAGGACAGAACTAGCACTGATCACGTGTACAAAGAAATTAGACAGACTTTAGACAATGGAGGAAATGCCGCCTTGATTCTTTTAGACCACTCAGTGGCAATCCGCACAATCATTCATGACCTGCGCCTGGACCGTCTGTTTACCATCGGAGTCAGGGACAGCACATTGTCACTGCTGGAATCATTCTTAGGTAAAGAGATACTAGCAAGCTTTCAATCAAGTCTGGAGTTAAAACATTCTAGGTATCATGTAAACAAATATAACCACACAATGGACCGGGAAATAACTGTTAACTGAAAACAAAATCTTATTTCTGATTATAAAAATATTTTATTTAATTAGTGATTGAATCTCTTTTTCTTGGAATTATTTTCCATTCTTAATCAATTGTGTAAATATACATATATACAAAGAGGATAAACACATAATAAATACATGAAAAGAAAAAGTCAGTCCAATTCATACGGTCAATAATTATATCTTTCTTAAAAAACTTTACAAATTAGATGAAGGCTAGCGGTAGATGACAACTACGCGCGTTTCGGCACTTCTGCCTTCGTCAGGAAACCGTCTATTACGAAAAAAAACTGTGAAAAACATAAAACAATTACAAAATATATATACCAAATGCTAATTTTATATACAACTATGTACAAACATACACAAAACCTAGAATTTGGCGAAATCTCATCATTATATATAATTCAATGCAAAAGATGAAATCAAAGACGTCAATCAACGTATGTAAATTTACAATGCAAATACAAATATGTGTATACATTCTTCAATGCAATTGATATATGCTATAATATAATACATTTTGAAATACTTTTTAATTACTTTTCTGTAGACCTAGTGGCCACTAAATCATTGCAACTAAAACTGAACATTAGAAAAAGAATATAGAGAGCTTAGTAGAGCCAAAGATAAAAGAACAGAATATAGTGAAATCCTTAGAATAATATTAAAATAGAATGAAAGAATTAGTTAATAGAAAAAGAATATAAGATCCAGACCAAAATTCAAAAAAGTATATGATATGCGGAGTGTGCTGTTAGCTCCCCTAAAGAGTTCTAGTATTACATTTGATGATAGTTCTAACAGGGCTCCTACGATGGAAAGCTTTTTAAAGCTAAATCAGGGGGAATTATTACTTACTTCAAGCATATATGATGCTGTGAGACCCTGGATGAAATACGATGCTGTGTTGGTTGTTTCAGGAAGGAGCAAAGTGTGCTCCTTATAATAATAAAAAATCTGAAAACAGAAATGAAATCCTTACAATAGGGCATATTCTATAGTTTCTATATGTGAAATCAAATACGAGTAGTGAAAATGAAGCCAGCAGCACTTACTATGTACGAGTCACACAATATTATAACAGCTGACTCAGTAGGTCTTGAAGAGAAATAATATCAACCAGAGTTGGCATGGATACCAGATGGACCAAGGTACCAAGATACTTCTTAATATGATGCTGTATAATCGCCCCAATAGCTAGATGTATCTATCAAAAGAGGTATCATATACATATAGCATAAAAACTCATGGCGTCAAGTGGTAGCTAATTGTGTTAGTAAGGGTGAAATGCTTACTTTTAACGGTCCAAAAGGACACTAGTGGAGTATTCTTTCTTTGTATCAGCAGGAAAAATTAATACTAAAGAATAAAAGATGAAAATATAATAACATTAGCCACAATTTTCCTCATAGAAGCGTTTTTTATCATTTAGATTCAGTAAGCTACTTACTTTCTATTATTTTAAAGGGGAACTCCAATCCAAAATGAAAATATAGACCAACAAAGGGATCGCAGCCTTCAATCTAGGGGGCTTCCATGCTGTAAAAACAATAAGGAATATATTGGATATGGTAGCTGTCTCAATGGTTGAAGTTAAAGAATTCTATGGCCTCGATTGCCCTATATGCGCTGCCCGCTTACCTGCAAATTGACGCCAGTACATCTATACTCTGACCTCCGCTCACTGAAGATTTTTCTTTTTCACTCGCGGGTCGATTTATACCAGCCGCGTTTTGGCGCGCAAGTCGCCATAATTGGTAATTGGTGATAGAAAGTGGACTTGTTTAGCCGCAGTAATAAAAAGCGGACTGGCTGAGCCTCTGAAAAAGTAACGGACTGCAACGATGTATATTAGTCCCAAATAAATCATTCCTTAACGACCGGGAGCAAGTGGTGGCCATGGAAGATTTCACCTACTCTCCCTTTTCACTGCCATGTGGGGTTCCGCAGGGCACTTCATTGAGCCCTACTCTCTTCAATCTTTATGTTACCCCACTGGCAGATGTAATTAGATCTTTCAGCTTCTCCCTAGTACCCTATGCTGATGACACTCAGATAGCAGTGTATGTGACCAGCAGCCCAGAGTCCACTACATTCAGATTTCACAATTGTATGCTCCAAATTGGGAGATGGATGGGAGATAACTGTTTGAAGCTGAACTCAGCAAAAACTGAGGTTCTCTTATTTGGTAAGAACACCTTATTCTGGTCTCCAAGCTGGTGGCCCCAGGAACTGGGTACTTTCCCCTGTCCGGTTAAGAAAGTGAAGAAACTAGGAGTACAATTTGACAGCAAGCTGTCCTTCGAAGCATATCAATGCTATCACCTCCTCCTCCTTCCTCCTGCTTAAATCACTGAGAAACGTACTTCCGTTTATTCCTAGAGAGCTACAAAAACCTGTGGTCTTTATGTTGATTACCTCAAAAATAGACTATTGTAATGCTCTCTTTACAAACATACAGAAAAGGTTTTCTTAGGAAAACTCCAAACTGTACAGAACGCAGCTGCTCAACTGCTACTGGGAATTCCCAAATATAAATCTGTTTCTCAGGCCCTAATTCACCTCCACCGGCTCCCTGTGAAATCACGCATAGATTTCTGACACGGCCATTCAGCGCTATATTCCATCGCAACCTCTCCGGTTGGGTGCAAATTTCAATGTAGCTGTTCCCAAATTTGAAAGGTCCGGCTGGGGTGGCAGGAGTTTTGTGACCTGTACCTCCAAGCTGTTGACCTCCCTGCCTCTTGAAATTAAAAAGAAATCTGATCTTCTGGCCTTCAGAAAAGCATTAAAAATGTGGCTTTTTAACCAGTAGCTCCTCTATCAGGCTCTCTCCTCTACTTAATGGTCTGTTTCTTCCTTTCCTGAGCTTAGTGCCGAGACACCTATGGGTAGTAGAGCGCTTTATAAATGTTATTTTCATTTCTTTTCAAAGCCCCGGGGAGGTGGTGGTCCCCGGGACTTCTATGAAGCTCAGGAGGGTGGGCTGTGTGCCCCCTCCTTTTCTCAAATAATGCCCTGGGACCTGGCCCACCTGGGGGCTTTTTTCAAAACAAGCGCGGAAGCTTGCGCTTGGTTTTTGTTTTTTTGGCTGCAGATTTGCAGCTCTATCACAATTACACTGCAAAATTTTCTTTTTTAAGGTGCTTTTCTGTCCTGGCGGGGTCACTCTGGAGCCCCAACACCAGAGCTAGAGGGTCAGGGTATTCCTACCCTGCAACCTTTGTTTTAATGTTTTTTTCTAGGACTCAGCTGAAGCTGAGTCCCAAGATGACTGCCAACGCTTCTTGGTAGAAGTGTTGGCAGCCAATCAGATTTCAGCATGGGGACTGTTGAATCCTTGGAGGATGCGTGTCCCTAGATATCCAAATTTGGATTTCCTTTAATTTCTCCACAACTACTAAACGGATTTACAGCAAATAACAAAAAGCACTCTTTCTGGACCAAGAGTTAGCTTTCTGCATAATTTGTTGTGATTCCATCCAGTGGTTCGGGCTGTAGTCGTGTCTAAAATTCCTATGGGAATTAACATGGGAAACGCACTTTTTGTGACCCCCTCCCCTTTTTCTCGGCCCGCTTGATGAATTGCCCTGAAACTTTCCATGCACAACAAGACCAAACTTGACACTGTTTTGGAAAATTTTGTGAATTTTCGTCAAACGGTACCAAAGATATAGGCAAGTCAAACAACGCTTTTCCTATGGAAACATGTCCTAACTTGAGCTACCTACTGAGGACCGCCAGTAGGTAATATATATGTGTGTGTGTGTTCATTTTATATAAATTGTAATAGCGTCAAAAGGTCTTGGATAATGCAGACCTAATAAAACATTATTCTTACGTTGGTCAGCCAACATATGGAGCCCCCTCTAGCCCTCTAGGAACCACCCCCACCATCTGAACCAACAGGTGCTTGAAAGAGAAGCTGCAGCTTGTTGCCGTCAACTTCTGAGAGTGGCCAGCACAGAACAAGAGAGCAGAGGGAAAGGTAATCAAACTTAAGCCACTACCACTGAAGCCATTTCATTGAGTGGTTAGCCCAGCAGGATCAGCATCTCGTTCGGCACCGGTCCGGGACCACTTTCTACAGGATGCCAGTAATTCTTGTCCCTCTGTCGCAATAGCATCGCAGCAGGTGACGTCACGTTACAGCAGCGCCTTCTGTCTGGTCTTAAAGGTCAGGGGCCCTGGGAGCGCAAACTTGTAGGGAAAAGAGTGGTCTTTCAAAAGGCACGGGGCTCCTCACTCAGCGCTAAGGAGATGCATCCAATCGAAACGGGAGGGGGCGGGGCAGAAGGGTGACCTTAAACTTCAAAACTGATTTCTGCGAGAGAGCAGATTACACTACTGAGCGTCGCATTGAACATTGACTCAGAGCAACGACTTCACACTTGAGAAGCCAAAGATGACATTCCTCGTCCCAGCAGGGATTCATCAGGCCTCCCTCGCCCGCCGTCCTTCAATTATTTACCGCTGAGTATTGTGTTGATGATTGTGGGACCATGGTTACGGGCCTGGGGGAATTACCTCATGCCGCAAGTCAAATGTGAAACACAGAAGCGTTGAATCAAATTCCGACCCAACAGAGCATATGAAGGAAGAGGCGTGTCAGTCAGTCAGTCAGTCTGCCAGACGCAACGAGGAGATGGACATCATATTACATGTTGGTGTTGATGATCCTTTCTGAGTACAAACATACATGGTTGGGATCAGTGCTGGGGGCTGAGGGGTCGCTGAGGGGTCGCAGAGCGCGCGCATCACGCAGACGAACATGCACGATTTCATCAACTGTCTGCATGGCCCAAGGACCCGTTCTCGTGCATTAGAATGCTCCACATCACATAGGCTTACACCAAGTACCTCCTTAACAGCAGGGGTGTTCACATACACAATAAAATCACTATAGTGCTACGCACTCACAATACTACATTCCCCCAACACACAGAATGTTACAACACACCCTAACAGTTTTCTACAATTCAACAGAAACTTTTATTAATAATAGGCTCGATAAACCTGGTGAGGTGCAGGCTCTGCTATAAGACTGTAACTAGGATGACTGCCCCTAAACACCCTGTGGGAACTCCCCTTCCCTAGGACAGGAGCCGCCTCCTCTCCAGTCTGCCTCGGTTCTTAAAACAGCAATCCCTCGCTGTCTTCTGTAGCAGACACTTAACTCCCTGAATTCCGTTATCCTGGGCGGTCACATCCGCCTTCGGTACCCCGCAGTCTACCAGGGGAGGAGACCAATTTTCCATACCCTGCTAGCATTTGAAAAAGGATACATTTCTCGTGCCATCTTCATCACCTCTCGGAGCAGTCACCATAGTCCATCGGATCTGCACAATTCGCCAGGGTGAAGGTTCGAAGTGGAGTCGGAATTTGCTGCCATGACGTCAGTCCTTCACCAATAACAGGTCCCCCATTTGCTGATTGCTCATTTTCACACAAAGAGACCAGCTGACAGTGGCATTTCCGCTTCTTCGTCTCTGCAGTATGGGTGCATCACTTTGCCAGGCTGGAAATTAGGGTGATCTGGAATAACATATGCCACTACTCAGTCCATGCATAGCTGACTAGGGGGGTTCACCAGTGGCCACATGGGCCGTGTGTCGGTACTCTCTGATGAATGCATGGATCGCCCACTCCACATTCTGATTATTTGCCTGAGCTATCCAGATCACCTTGGACACTGAATCCACATGAATCTTTTGTCATCTTTCTTTTGGCTTGTGGCCTATCGGGGCCACCAGGATGTTATTTTCCATTGTTTGATATTAAGTGATTTGAGGTAATCAGCCACCTCCTTCCCCTCAAAAGGGGGTCCTTTGTCTCTCATTAACTGTCGTACCAGGCCATGCATGGCCACGATCTTTTTTTAGTTCTTGAATAAGCTCACCAGCCGATGTGGTCCATACAATTTCGACCTCAGGATACTTAGGGGTCGATTCCGATTCGGGCCGGAAATTTCACCGACCGAGCCGGACCCGGAGAGATTTCCGACCGAATCGGACCCGTGCAGTCCGACCGAACGAGTACGATGCGTCCGTATGTTATCGGACTCGAGTCGGTCGGACTCCCATTGAAGTCAATGGGAGCCGGTCGCACAACGCGTACGCGGGCTCCCATTGACTCAATGGGTGCGAAGTCGGACAAGGCGCCCCTACAGCGGGTACGCGGCGAGCGATTCGCACCGTACACGCACAGGTAGGGGGACCCATGGGTCCCCCTGTGTGCGACTCGCGCGGCTACGCGTACAGGGGGTCCGACACGGACCCCCAAAGTCCGGCTCCGACAGCTCTTACGAGCCGGAGTGCGCGGCTCGGTCGGACTGCTCACGGCGCGCATCGTACTTACCCGGCCGGGAAACGTCTCCATTGCGCGGTGCGAGTCGAGTCCGAGCGAGTCGGTCGGAGCGGTTCGAGCCGGGAGCGAGTCGGTCGGAGCGGTCGGGACGCCCGGACGAGTCGGTCGGCGATTTCGCATCGTACTCGCTCGGCCGGACCCGCGTACGGTTCGGTCGGGAAACAGGGCTCCGAATCGGATCCGGTAAAGCCGAATCCGATTCGGAGCCCTACCGGCCGAGATCGGAATCGGCCCCTTAGAGTAGTCATCGATTACTACCAGCACATACCCGCTGTCCGGCAGGCTGCCAAAGCCTGCACTGACTCTTCTCTATGGGGTGTCTGGTGATTTCCAGGAGGATTAGTGCAGGCAACTTCGAACTTCCTGTCACTTGGAACGATATACATTATGTCCATGTGTGCCAACATTTCATCCAACAAGAGGAAATCACACTCACTTTGCTCCAAATCCGCCTCTTGGTTTTCAGCATTTCTTGGCACCCCACAGGTTCAAGTTAGACCCCCATATTACTGGCCTGTTGTCCCTCAAAAGACACCCTTCTGCCGAGGCTACCAGTCTGTGTTAGATATTGTGGGTAGATGCTAATACTCTTTGCACTCCGGTGGTTTGTTAAGATGTCTGCATTTTCTGGACATTCCAGTCCACTTTCTAGACAGCTTCTGGAGCTAGCCCAAGGTAGATGTCCTCTGTGGTGCTTTGATCTCTTTTAACAACATGGGCAGAGGGCCGGATCACTCTACCACAAATCATACACACTCTTCTGTTTCTCGAGCATTTGCTTCTTCCACCCCCATGGCTGACCGGTGATGGCGTGACAGGTAGCCTGTGGGAATTTGGGAACCTGGCATTTACTGTATGGAAAATAATATTCCTGCAACTGCAGTATCCACTTTTCACTTCTCAGTGGGAATATTTTTTAGGTCAGCCCCCGGAAGAGAAGAATGAATGGCTTATGGTGCTCGCTGAAGAAGTGGGCATATAAGTACAGGAGAAAGTGTTTGTACCCCCAGTGTATAGCCATGCCTCCCCTTTCAATTTGTGAATAACTTTGCTCTGTGGGGGTGAGAGCCCTGCTGGCATAAGCTACTGGAGCCCTGTGCACCACAGGCCTGATTTTGTGATAAGAAAGCACTGAAATCCAATTCTTTCATTGCATCAAAGTAGACCAAGGAGTTCTCTTCAAAAAGAGTATCTTTGGTATTTTAGAATGACACTATATGGGCTTCCTCTCAAGTCGAGGTGGTTGATGGTCCCTGAGAGGGACCAAGAGGGACATAAGATTCTTGATGAAGCACTTACAATAATTAACCATGCCTAACAAGGTTCTAATTTCTACACAGAGGAGGGGGCTGGTCCGGACTTTATATCTTTCACCTTGGCACGGACCGGTGTTACCCAAAGAAGATGATGTGGGTTGCAAAAACTCACATTTCTCCCAATGGAGTGTGAGATCACAGTCTTTAAAGCAATTTTGGAAGGCGTGAATGCTGCTCTTCCTGATAGGGGGCAAACACTAGTATATAATTACTGACGTTGATAATCCTCATTAGCTCTGACAGGAATGATCGTAAAGTGTTTTAGAAGATATCCTCCACTCTAAATATTTCAGAGTTCAACGTCTTGTACCAGCAGAGAGTTGGTGGTAGCCTTACGTGGGGTCCTTCCTGAAGTATCAGCAGGACTCTGCAATTTGTTGCTCACAGTGTTTAATTCACACTGAGTATCATTCCGTTGTTGACAAAGTTCACATATTATTGCATCCAGTGGTGTCCCTAGATAGGGATAAGGGGGGAAGGGTGGTTGTGATTCAAGTGAGGGTAGGGTAGTGACTACAGATGTGTAGTGTGCATCAAAACAATATATCACTTAAAAGCACGTGGCTCATTCTTCGAGCCTATTAGTCATAATTTATATCAAAACATTTTTATATAGCCATGGTTTCAAACATTAACACAGTACAAAATCTCTGTTGTTCAAGCTGGCTTGATTGTAAAATGTCGACGTTTCGACCCCAAAGGATCAGTAGGCTGTTACATTCCTTACGGCGGGGTCTTCATCAGGACTGGGGTGTGTGGGGGTAAGGGGGGGAGGGGGATCATAAGTCGCCTCTGGAGAGGGGCTGTAGATATGTAGGGGCACGTGTGCCTACTTGGACGTGAGGGCGGAAAACGGCACTATATTGGTAGAAGTCTGCGTGTAATGCCGGATTAATCGGCTGTCAATGACATATACAATAATCTCCGTTACAAATGTGGGCCAGAACCTTCAGGTTTCCTACATGCCGCTGCTCTCAAAGGGAAGAAATCCGTCTGAGATGGACAACCATACCTGGTGAAACTTCCAAATTTGCGCTGTTCTATCTTTCTATCAGATTGCCAGGTTTGGGTGGCACAAGTCAATACAGAGTCTCACTTTGCCCAGTTGCTTGGGATTCTAGGTCACCACGATTGGTGACACCCAAGTAGTGGGACCTTTCACTCTTTCAATGTCATTGGCCTATTCCAGAGCTCCTCTTTTACTATGTGGTGGTAGTGAACGCCACTCAGCGATGTTACTAGACCATGGGTTGCACTGATTGATCAATCTGGAGCTTTACAATTTTTCCCTTCAGACTCCCAAACTCACGGAAGAGTTATTTGAAATCTTCCAGAAGGCCGTCTAATTCTGTGGCATGCACACTATGCGAGTGCAACTTGAATAAGGAAAAGTCATTCTGGTTTGTTGGAGCTCAGCAGCTTACCAACTCCTCCTTGAATTACATATACCTTGGCTTAAGAGGTGACATTACTTTGTGTGTGTGACAAACTTGCCTTTCTGTGGGATGGGTTCAGGTGTATATAATCCCATTTTGGTGGGTCTAATTGTCTGCTGATGTCCCAGGCATCTCGTAGGTTTCCTAGGCCATGCAATGATGAAGGCAATAGTACCGATGATAGCTGTCATCCTTGTCAGCAAATGACATTTGAGTGGGTAAGCACGCACATATGTGCATTTGGTCAACAGCCTATACTAGGTGCACTGTACCTTCACCCTGATCATCATCCATAGCCCCATCTGCCAGATCACTCATAGAGGGAGCAACAGTATTTACCATCTTTTCGAGTTTCCATGAGGTCGGAATGACCTGCCACTTTGGCAAAGTAGTTCATTTCCCTGCATGCCGAGTACTTCTTACCGCTAGCTGGGCAATCTCCCACATTGGGATAAGGTCCCCTATAGCGTTTTCATGGTCGATGTGACTTCTGGTGCCCCCCTTTTGGCGTTGCAGCAGTTTTGGTGATTTGTTTCACTGGTTTGCCGTTGGTTGGTTTATACAGGGCCGCCCTGAGGTGTGACACTGAGTTTCCAGAGTTTTTTGGAGCGTCCAAGTGTTAACAATTCTTAGAATGACTTGCCCAGTTCCTAGAGTATTTATTTTCTCAGCTTGGCTGACAGACATTTCTGTATGAATTAGACTCTGATCTCCTCTGTTTCCCCACATAGAGTGCACATGCTGGCGAGTTCCTTCAATTAGGCATAAAAGGCACCAACAGGGATGGATGATTTGGCAGCAGTGTGGAGAGCTGAGGGGCGCTTATGAGCTGGTGATGGCAGGGCAGGTGACAGCCCCTCTATTAATGCCCACGTCTGCCAGGAGCTACTGGCGTGTCATCTCAGGGCTTCATGGATTCAGTGCCCTTCTGTGGCCACTCTTTGCAGCTGGGCCCTCATGATTGGTAACAACCACTTGAGAGTAGGCTCAAAAACAGTGATTGGGCCTCCTGTACTTTACCTGGCTTAGCATGAACCTGCCAGCCTGCAGGTGGCAGTCTTCTGCGTGAAAGTCACATGTTTCGCGTTGATGTTGTAGCTGGATGCACCCTCTGAGGCAGGCTGCCAATGAGGGCTCCTGTCATTCCAGTTGATGAGCCATGACATTGTGAATGATATAGCGCACCCCATAGTGGCTCACCGTCAGCACCGTGATGTGGACTGTATCAGTGCCCTCGACCACTGCGCCCGTAGTGGGCAAATTCAGTGGGGTTATGCGGCCAGCAATAGCGGACTGCCAGTACGCTGGGGACCAGGCAAGACCTTCCACTCACCCGCAAGGCAGGTAGGTCGTCAATGCATGTGTCAGCTTCCATGGATCACACGGACAAGCAGGCCACGATGTCTGGTGCTTGAGGGCCGAATGCTAGCGAAACGGGCCATATCCCATCCTCTTCGCCATTTTGTGGTGTCACGGACCACGCGCATCTCAAAGAGGCACAGACACTATTTTATTAACTGTCTACATGGACAGCCCAACACTCTCCAACATCTACATGACGCCCCTCGCGGACATTATCAGAGCCCACGGCATCAACATAGTAGCCTACGCTAACAACACACAGCTCACCCTCTCCCTTACCGACTCAACCAGCACAGCCAAAGCAAACTTCGCCAACTGCATGAGCAAAGTTGCTTCTTGGATGAAAAACAACTGCCTCCAGTTCGACACAGGCAAAAAAATTCCTAATTTTTGGCAACAACTACTCCCCGTGGGACGCCTTTTGGTGACCCTGTGAACTTGGCCACCCAACCACCCCTGCGGACCATGCTAAGAACCTCGGGATTATCCTGACACCAACCTCTTTATGAGCAGGCAGATTAATGCCTCCACATCCTGCGAATGCCACGCAGCATCCTGCGAATGCTACACAAGATTTACAAGTGGATCCCACTGAACACCAGACAAAAGGTCACCCAGGCTCTTATCTCAAGTAGACTTGATTACTGAAACACCCTTTACATTGGAATCCCAGCCCATGTCCTTCGCAGACTCCAAACTGCCCAGAACGCTGCTGACAGACTCATCCTGAACACACCACAAAATAACCACATCTCTCCACACATCAACAATCTCCACTGGCTCCCAGTCCAGGAAAGATGTAAGTTCAAGCTACTCACCCATACCTACAAAGCTCTCCACAACACCAGTCCGGCTTACATCAACCACGACCTTAACTTCTACCAACCCACCAGAAACCTTTGATCTGCACCCCAGGCAAGAGCAGACCGTACTCACATCAAGAAGACTCCTTCTCATACCTCACAGCCAAGACCTGAAACGACCTCCCAAAACACCTCAGAACCTACCCCTCACTCATGGAATTCAGAAGGAACCTTCCAGATGAAACAGGCATGATCTCCTCCTGCCCCCTTAGGCCGTCCTACTTAGCGCCTGAATACTGTTACGGGTGATTAGCCTTGCTCTACAAATTCACATAACATAACTAAGGCCCTGAGGCACGGCTCAACCCTTTTTATTAAAATGCACTAAGTCACATTGGCTTAAACCAAGTACCCTTATAATGGAAGGGGTGCTCACATACATGATAACATCTCCTTACAGCTGCACATGAGCAATACTACAGGGGTGAGGAATAAGGTGGAGTCAGGAAAAGCGCAGTTAAGGAGGTAAAAGTCATGATGAAGGGCAGGCTCATGAGTAGCAGCCATGTCAATGAAAGTCCACTTATGGCATGCCAAAACATGTACATTATTTTAAACAAACTCAGACATAAAGAAATTCACAACATTAAAAAACGTTAGTAAAGTTGTTCTGGTGCACCACTCAAGAGTCTGTCCACGGGACGGGAGCTGAACCGCACGGGGGAAATTAAGATAGGGGTGTGGTGCAATACCAACCTGACATTAAAGAATACTGCTTATTAACCATGCAAGACCCTATTATATCCAGGATTATAGTTGGGAAGGGAGGGAAGGGGAGGGCGAGGGAGGGTAGGGAAGGATATCCCCAAATTAGGATTGGCATAATGTTGTAAACCACAGAGATACGAGTAGGAATGCCCATGTCATTAATGGGGCGACTACGGGTGGGAACTCGGATCCCCTCCTGTTTGGACCTCATGACCTGTACAGACAATGTATTGCAATGATGCAGACGATGGGACTGAACCCGATGAGATGATGGATACTGGGGAATAAGAGAATGCATCGATATCTAGAGACTTGGCTGTAATACTGTCTTTTGTGAAATCCAAATGCCAATAAAGTTACTTAAAAAAAAAAGTTGTTCTGGCACACTTTATTGGTTACAAACAAAATGGACTTCAACCACGTGCTGCAGAGATGTAGGGGTTATAGACAAGTCTGAGGGTTTAGTGTCAGTAAGATGGCTTCCTGGTTACCGAGCTTGCTGGAGAGATCTATGTGTAATCTCAGGTCAAATGATTGAATTGTCTAAAAGCTTAAAAGTTTAATGTGCCTGCTGCTGAGCCTTGCCTAGAATTTACAGATGTGTATTAAATGTATCAGAACACAGTGCTTTAATATGTTTGTTGCACAGATCCTACATAACCTGCGGTCATAAATTACAATCATGGTAAAATAGCTTAGTGTACAATGCAGCAGCTGCAAACAGCTGCTGGGTCTGGTGTCTGCGATACAAAAGGGGATGATGGACGGGTCTGGTGTCTGAGCGGACAAATGCATCCACTGCAGAAATCTTTGTGAATTCATGGTCTCAGGTTCAAATGCTAGCAGGCCAACACGGCTTTTCATTGTTCCAAGGTTGAAAGAATGAGTACCATTGAGTCAGGTAACAAGAAACATCTGTTTTTCAGCATCAGGATGCCCTTCTGGGCGAAAGTGTGCTTTGCAGATATACACCTTATTAGGTTACCTGCAATATATAAGTTTGACTCGTTGCAGGATTGGACTGAATGTTTCATTATTCTAAGGCTGATAAACTGGGGTCCTGTTGACAGTTACTGCTTGGTTATTTTACTTTGAAATTGTATTTATTCTATTTTATGGAATCTGACGTTTGGATTATTTTTTAATCACTTTCATCTCTTGTTTATTTTATGGTACTGTTATTGTACAAGCTTCTATTTTCATAAACTCGTGGCTTGGTCTTGCATTCTACAAAATATTAACTAAAATAAATAAATAAAAATACCTCTGCCAGAAAGCCTGAAATCACCCTGCCAAGCCTATGCTTTGCTGACCAGGAATCCCACACATAGTGAAAGGACATCAAGCCAGCTCAATGATTCACCCACAGACTAATATCAAACTCATTACAATAACAATTAATTTCGTGGTTACTTGCCTCTAAGCCTAGAACACTTGATGACTTGGGGGCATATGTATCAAGAACTCGTTTTGCGAGTCCTTAATAGCGATTTTTAGCGAATCGCTATTAAGGACTCGCAAAAGAAATGTATATAGGTATTGCAATATTAATTGCGATTCCTACGTATTCCTTAATTGCGAATCGCAAATTGCGATTCGCAATTAAGGAATACCTTCCCATTCATTCCTATGGGCCTAGAGGCCCATAGGAATGAATGGGAAGACATTCGCAATTTGCGAGTACCCATTAGGTACTCGTAAATTGCGAATGCAATTTCAAGGGTGCAAGGGTGTCAAAGGGCACCCTGTTGCACCCCTGAAATATGCATGGGTGCACATGTGGCACACATGCATGCCCTAAGGGCATGTATGTTCGCCACATGGAACTTTGAAAAATGCCAAAAGTGCATTTTTCTACTGAAATCGTAAATTACCACCAGCTTGAAGTTGGTGGTAATTTGCGATTTCTTAAGGCAAATTTGCACAACTTGGGTGCTTCCAGAATTGCATTCAAGGAATCGCAATTTGCGATTCCTTAAATGCATTCGCAAAATAGGGAATCGCAAATTTTGCTATTCCCTATTTTGCAAGGGCCTTTTGGGATGATACATCCCAAAAGGCTTTTTCCCGTTCGCAAACGGCCCGATTCTGAGAATCGGCCCGTTTGCGAACGGGAAAAACGCTTCATACATATGCCCCATAGTTCAGTTTCTGACTCTCGTTCTTCATTGCCCTACACTGTCCTATTTGTAAATAAAGACAAATTCCTTTTAAATAATGAATTGATGATTGGACATGACTTGACTGCACTTGTAATTCGCCAATGACCACATTGAGACCCTTCAAAGCATATTGACTTATATTGTGTACTCATACTGAAACCTTTACTAACTCCTAGAGTCCGCCCTGACTGCTCGGCCTGGACACCACTGGAGAGTGCAATACAACAGCACCTAAACCACTGGATTACTTTCTATTAAGGAGGCTACCTTCTCGGTCACCTATTGCTCAAATAAGCTGGATAAAAGACCTGACAGCAGTAGATCTAAGCTACAAGAAGCAGACTATCCGAGCAGGACCCAACTTCAAAATTTAGATCCAGCTATAACCTTCTATTACATTGCATTGTTCAGGATGTGTATTTTGTAAGGTCATAACAGAATTTTGTAAATAAAGGTAAAATAAGTGTCCTTTGCCAACTATTCAACTGTCAACGTCACTTTAGAGAGGCACACAGAAAACTCTAAACAGCAGTCTCACACTTGAGCCTTGGTCTAAATCCACGTTGTACAGTAGAAAGACAGTCATGGGAGTCTAAACAATCTTCAAGCGGTCCAACACTTCTTTTTCTAGCAGTCTTGCTGGAGTCAAGGTGGTGATTGAAAGAAAGAGGATGCAGCCTTACCGCTGGAGCGGTCGACCTTGAAGCTGGGGAACCGGGTTCGAGTCTCAGCAATGACGCCCAACATCCTGTGATTCTAGGCAAATCACTTAATCTCCCCGTGCCTAACAAAAAAAAAAAAAAATTAGTGTGTCAGTCTGTAACGAAACTGGTGCTCATGTAAAGCGCTCTGATACCTGATGTCTCGGGTCTAGTTCGCACTATATAAAACTCTTAATTTTTTTTTTTTTAAACTGGATAAGAGGGCACATGTCTAAATGACGCTTCTAAGTGGCACTTATTTTGAGGAGTCCAACTTTCATTTTACAATTCTTTTCTAATAATAAAGGCACCCCCTACTAAATTGGTTGGGTATATTTTGCGCCCAGACCATTTCTCGTGTGCATCAGTGCACAATGCTGGTGCGTATATCAGTGATCTGTGTACACCAGATTACACATGCACATAGCGGTGTAGCTTGGTCAGTAAGATTGGGGTGGGGGCGTGAACTTCATATTTTCCAACAATCACGCTGGTGTATAATTGTATTGGAGCAGACTCATAAGGATCTGCTGTCCGCCTGTGAGCTCCTAGTCACTGAAATTTGGAACAAGGGCAAGATTGTTTGTGTGCTTCACACGATCTATCATCCCCCTGGGGATAACTTGCGTTTTGTAGAGCAATTGATGGAATTCATCTCTGCTTGCTCGGCCCTCCACCCTAACCATAACTTCCTCGGTGACTTCAACCTTCACTGGAATGACACAAATGATCTGCTAGTTTGCTCCTTTAAGGCTTTCCTCTCCGACCTCAATTTCATTCAGGCCTGCAACGGACCCACCCACTACAAGGGCGCTACCCTTGACCTTATTATAGCTAGAGATCACATCATTCAACTTGATGACATTGTTCCATGTGATTGGTCGGATCATCACCAAATCTCCTTTCGGCACAAGGTATTGCTCAGACAAGGTCAACCGCTCAAAAACAAACAAATGACTCGTAATCTGAAAGACATCAACATCTCTAATCTTTCCAACTTGAGCAAGAATCTGCTTGAACCTCCCCCTAGCATGAACAATTTGGAAGAGTTGACGGATCACTAAATCAACTCCATGTCAAATATTCTTAACTCTGCCGCTCCGAAGCAACTCAAAAGGATTCCTTGCAAACAATCCAAACCCTGGTTCAATGGCGCCCTTAATGATGAACGTCGCAAACTGAGGCTCTCTGAGAGACGTTGGAGAAATGCCCCCTCCACCTCTAGTCTCAAGCAGTTAAGAAAGATGAGAAGCTCATATAACAAATACATTTGCATTGCTAAAACAGAACATTTCAGGGCTCAGCTAGACAGCGCTAAAAACGACCCAAGAAACTGTTTGATATCATCAAACAACAGGCTAATCAATATTCCAATCCTATTCCAGCAATCAAGACCTCTGGACCCAATGAGGAGGACTTCTCAGCGCACTTTTCAGAAAAGTATTGATCGGGAGCTTCAATGTGCCGCTACTAACCTGTTGTCTATGAGCGCCTTGTATTCGGCAGTACCTTCGGCAGTGTGTGCTCCGCTATACCCATCAGAGTACACTCCCAAAAACAATGCCTCTTGAAATTCCTTCCTGCTCCCAGATATGGAGGAGTTGGCACATTCCTTGGCATCTCTTAAACCTTCCAACCATTTCAGTGATCCACTTCCCGCTAAGTTGCTCAAAGACCTCAACGCGGCCATTCTCCCTCTCTGGTCCAGGATCATCCAACTATCTCTCTTGCAGGGGAGGATTCCCGACTGCCTTAAAATGGGGCAAGTCACACCCATCCCCAAGAAGCCTAATGCAGACTTAACGGATCCCAATAACTTCAGTCCGATCACCAGCATCATGTCTTTAGCGAAATTGCTCGAGAAATGCGTTCACAGACAGCTTTGCGACCACATCGAGAAATTTCAGCTCCTAGACCGACACCAATCGGGCTTTAGAACAGGTCACAGTACAAACACAGCTCTAACTCACATTGTTGATGATGCCTTGACCCTTGAGAGCTCTTGACCAAGATGCTCCTTGTCTTCTAATCCTTCTGGACTTGTCCTCTGCTTTTGACACTATCAAACATGATAACTAGGCCTGGGCGGAAAACTACGCTATGCTCGCGTAGTTTGCGCAACTATGCGCTACGCGAATTGCACGTAGCACTATGCAAAAACGCGTAGCGTAGCGTACCGGGCATTTTTTGCTTGCTCGCGGTCCTCAACGTCAAGTTGGCGCCCGCGAGCGAGCAAAATGACATCCCGGCGAGACTTTTTCCTCGTTCGCGATCAGCAACATCAAGTTGCAGATCGCGAACGTGGAAAATAAACCTCCCGGCGAGATTCTCAATGTGGGGAGGTCAGGTTTCTCATTGCGAGTGGTCGCGTATGCTCGCGACCGCTCGCGATGAGAAACTACCAGTCCGCGTTGAGAAAACTGCTGCTCGAGTACAAATCTACTCGAGCGGCAGAAAACGACCGCTTGCACTGTGCAAGATGCCGTTTGCAATGATTGCACAGTGCGGACAAGCATCCGGCACTGTGCAATCATTGCGAACAGCATTTCCTATTGCACTACGCTGTTCGCGTAGTGCTACGCATAGCTCACGTAGTGCGAAGTGCACTTCGCGTAGCTACGCGTAGCGCTACTACGCGAACCACGCCCAAGGTTAATGATAACTTGATTTTATGGCACGACACGGAGGCCATATTATGCAAATCTCCTTTATTGCCACAGCTCAGCAGCAACAATTGAAGAACATAGAACTTCAATGAACATTCCAATGAGATATAAAAGTCCTCCATGACCAGCCATCTTCCTTCTTTGTTGCTGCTGCTCAGAAAGATAAGTACACCTTTTTCAGCTAAAGCTTCTATAGTTTTCTCATCATCTAATATACTCTATGACTGAATTTACGTACTTACTTGCCATTTTTAGCTATAACAATGTCTATATTGTGTATAATATGTACTCTTGAGGCTTTAATATCATGTATAATTTTGTACACTCTATAATGCTTTTACCTTGTGCTTACATTTTCCTCTTTATGATTCTGATCATTCAAGCTACTTAACGGGCTAACACCCCCTTCCCCTATCCTCCCTACTTGTCCCTTTCTACCCGGTTCTATTTCGAACCGAGTTAGGCTTTTATTTAAACTTATTTATATTTGAACTTCCCCTACCGGTCTCCACGTTCCCGCGCGATCACGCGCGTCTGCTACAATCGCTTCGCGGCTTCTTGAGGCATCCCGGGTCTCCCCCACCGGCATACCAAGCGTATCGATCTCCTTTTTATCGGTGATTCCTGCCTCCCACGCTGATTATTGTCATTTCAACCACAATCCGGCCCCCTCGACGCGATCCTACGCGCTGAAGAGGGCCGGCCGCAACCTTCGAGGAAAGTACCTCGGCAGGCACCCACGCACACACGCTGCGTGCGTGGGGGCCATTTTGACACTTCGGGACACTGCCCTCTCTCCTACGAGCACTACCATTTCCCGCATTGGGAATAGTCAGCTGTTCTGACGTGTTACCCCTACCGGCAGTTGAAATAACTGCCCGTTTTTTCTCATCGATCATCTGTTTGGCTTACCGATCGGCTGTCGCTTTCTCTTGATAGGTAGGAATTCACTGCCCAAACCTAAATCCGTTTAAAAAAAAAAAAAGGGTGACACTTATAATATTAAGACCTATACTAACAATTTATTATTTATTATTTGAAAATAATTACAAGACCTAACAATGTCTGCACCCCCACCTCATTTAAATATTGAGGATAAATTGGAGGAATTAGTGAATAAAGCCCTAGAGAAGGCCTTAGGCTCAATTGATGAAACAATAAATAAAAAACTAGAGTCCACACAAACGTGTCCCCACGCCCCTCTACTAGCAAACAAGCAGGAGCAACTAAGGCTCCAAAGAAGAGGGCTTCTGGAGGTAACGAAGGAAAGGGCGCAAAAAAAGCAAAAACCTCCATCCCCTCATCACGCTCTCAAGGCGGTGACAAGACTGGTGCCCTGAGCACCCCATATGGGCAAGATAAAGGCCCTGAGCTCCCTATTCATGTGGATAGTGACGACAGCTACGAACCAGAAATTGAGCTTTCCTGCTCTTCTGGCTTCAATACTGATGCGGAAGAAGTACAATTAAGGGGAACGGGAAGCTCTGGAGAGGCATCCAAGGCCTCAGAAGCTAACATGGGAATTCTGGACCCTTTTCGCAAACAAATGTTTGACCCCTTACTAATAAAACACCCCTTATCACCAGAATGGACCCCCTCCCAACATGTCTCAGATTACCTCTCCTTTTGGTTGAGGAAAGAAATCCCAAAAGAGGTTAGATCTAGACTTCGATCTGAATGTCCGCGCCCCTCCCTCCCCAACAAAATAGCTATGACCCCAGAATTAGATCCCAAGGTAGTAGCCTTTATAGCTAAGACCACCAGAGACCCCAGGAAGGGCATGGACAAAGGGTTAAAATCCTGTCAAGACCGTCTCCTTGATATTATAGGTCCACTCACTAAAATATTTGAAATGGCTGAGTCAGCCTACTTAGGGGATAGCCAAGTTGACCCTAAGGAACTCAGAGAATGGGTTCAGAGGATAATATGCCTCGTAGGCAATGCCAACACTGCCATCTCTACCGAGAGAAAAAAAGGGGTGTTACTGAAGATCGACCCTAAATTGGTGGAACTAGCCAAAAATGACGGAGGTCCCAACTCACAAGGCCTTCTCTTTGGCGAGGACTTCATTAAAGATATGGCTAAATACGTTGGTGCTTTTAGTTCCATCCAAAAATCCCCAAAAGAAATTTAAAAAGTATTTCAAGATAGAGTTTTTACCCGGGCCGGGAGAATGCGGGGTCGTTTCCCCGGCCGTGGAATATCCCCTTCAAGACCCTTCATGGGCCGTGGCGGCAGATTTAACAACAGCTACGGCACCCATCAATTCTTCCCACAGAGGCAGAGGAACCGTGGACGACCCTTCAGAAGCGGACGGAGACAACGCTCTTTCTCATCAGGCAGGAACCTCGAAAGACCTTTCAGATACCCCTCCAAGGGTGGGAGGGAGACTACACCAATTCGCTGGGAATTGGAATCTAGTAACTCAAGACACTTGGGTATTGAATACAGTGAAGGGTTACAAGATAGACTTCACTGATATCCCCTTCCAAACAAGACGCCCACGAGAGATTACCTTCTCATCCAAAGACAGAGATCTAGTCTCTCAAGAGGTAAAAGACTTACTGAAGAAAGGGGCAATTATCGAGGGAACACAATTAGGCTTCCTCAGCAACATCTTCCTGGTAGAGAAGAAAAACAAAGAACAGAGACCTGTCATAAACCTAAAAGACTTAAACCACTGAGTAGTCTACCATCACTTCAAGATGGAGGGAATACACCTTTTAAGGGACATTTTAAGAAAAGGGGACTGGCTGACGAGACTGGACTTAAAAGACGCCTATCTGACAATCCCGATCTGGAAACCCCATCAGAAATTTCTACAATTCACATAGGAAGGAAAATTATACCATTTTATATTAATTTTGCAGTCTCCCTTTCGGACTATCGTCCGCCCCTTGGTGCCTCACCAAGGTACTACGCCCCATGACTGCTTGGCTCAGGGAAAGGGGGGTGAGACTAATCATATACCTCGACGACATCCTTATAATGTCCCATTCAAAACAGACCGTTTCACTTCACACGGACCTCGCAATACGACTTCTAGAACACCTAGGATTTGTCATAAACAAGGAAAAATCTTGTACTGTACCAAGCCAACAAACTCAATTTTTGGGCTTCCTGGTAGATACTATAAAAACAGAACTAAAATTACCTGCGGAAAAGGTAAGGAA
The DNA here is from genome assembly GCA_963921515.1 of Calotriton arnoldi. Lineage (NCBI taxonomy): Eukaryota > Metazoa > Chordata > Amphibia > Caudata > Salamandridae > Calotriton > Calotriton arnoldi. The sequence goes on along the minus strand of CAWUFW010000488.1, from coordinate 1,631,267 downwards.
GGTGAGGAAAGAACTAAAGGAAGAAACTCGCCAAAAAGACCTTCCCCCTAAGAGTGCTAGCCAAAATCTTGGGTCTTCTATCCTCCACAATTCAAGCTATCTTTCCGGGACCCCTACACTATCGAGCACTTCAGAGGCTAAAAGCCAGGGCTCTAAGATCAACTCAATCATACTCCCAAATGATCTCTCTAGACCAGGAATCAAGGAGCGAACTCCTTTGGTGGTTGAAGAATGCAGAGGCATGGAATGGCAGGGCCATTTTTGGGGAGGAACCGGACCTAATAATAGAATCAGACGCGAGTTTGGAAGGATGGGGAGCGACATGTGGGAGCTCCTCAACAGGGGGTCGGTAGACAACCCAAGAGAAGAAGTTGCATATCAACTGCTTAGAATTACTGGCAGGTTCATTTGTAATTCGCTGTTTCACCCAGAAGTCAGTGAAATGCTGTGTAACACTACGGATGGACAATGTGTCGGCAGTCCGATATGTCAACAAACTGGGCGGACCCCACTCCAAAGGCTTATCGGACCTAGCGAAGGGCTTCTGGGAATACTGTTTGAACAAAGGAATATCAGTTATAGCGGAACACATTCCTGGGTTCAGCAATGGTGTAGCAGACTGGTTCTCCAGGAATTTCAAGGACTCCAGCAATTGGAGACTGAACAGACAAATATTCTTAACTATTCAATCCAAATGGGGTCCCTTCAGGACGGATCTGTTTGCGGACCGGATGAACACTCAACTGAAGGAATTCTTCAGTTGGAGGCCGGACCCTCTGGCTCAGAAGGTGGACGCCTTCCTCCAAGATTGGAGGGGCTTAGCTCCCTATGCTTTCCCGCCTTTTGCAATGCTACCTCGCCTTCTCCTCCACGCTCGACGTTACAGAGAGAGCATAGTTGTAATAACCCCCCTTTGGAGATCTCAAGCCTGGTTTCCAATCATTCTGGAAATGAGCATAGACTTCCCAATCTTAATCCCTTCATTCAGAGAAATACTCTTGGGTCCAGAAGGGTTCATCCCCTCGTAGAACAGGGCCTCCTGGTTCTGACGGCATGGAAGATTTCAGGAGACAGTGGCGAATCCCAGGGCTTTCGTCAAATGCTTTCAGACTCATTTCTGAGTCTTGGGCATGTGGAACAAGGAAAGCATATTGACTGGCATGGAACAAATGGGTTCGCTGGTGTCTTCAACGAGGTTATGATCCCGTTTCAGTTGATTTAGTACATGTTGTTAACTACCTGTCAGAACTTTTTACTTCAGGCCTATCTTACAGAACCGTAAATGTCTATAGATCCGCTATTTCTGCAGGTCATTCCTTAGTTAATGGCCTCTCTGTCGGACAAAATTTGCTAACCAAAAAGATTATGAGAAGTATGAGAGTTCTTAACCCTCCAACCGCTAAATATACCGCCCTATGGGACGTTACACTCGTACTTCGTACTCTATCCTCCTGGGGAGACAACTCCTCTCTCTCTTTAAAGCGCATCTCTTTCAAACTTACCGTTTTGTTATGTCTGGTATCCTTCAGAAGAACTTCAGATCTCAAAGCTTTAGATATTTCTAGTAGGGCCTTTCAACCAGAAGGTGTTTGTTTCTACCTCAAAAAGAGAACCAAAACTATGTCCTCTTCTATCTTTTACCCCTTCTTTCCTCAGAATGAAAGACTTTGTGTGGTTAAATGCTTGAAAGAGTATGAGAAAAGAACTCAAAGTCTGAGACTGAATGAAAGTCAATTATTAATTTCCTACAGATCTCCCCATAAAGGAGTCTCATTACCAACCTTGGCTAGATGGGTGAGGGAAGTCATGTATGAAAGCGGTGTGGACACCTCTATTTTTGGAGCTCATTCTCTCAGAGGTGCATCAGCTTCCAAAGCCTACTTTCTGGGTGGGGGGCTGCAAGAAATACTTAGGGCAGCAGACTGGTCAAATGATAATATGTTTAAGAATTGTTATTTTAGACCAATTCCTAATGCAATTGATAATGTTCTCAATACACATTGAACTTTCATAATATGGCCTCCGTGTCGTGCCATAAAATTTAGATTTTTCACAGCCTGTGGGCAGAAAACTGGATTTTATTAAGGACACGGAGGCTAATATTATCCCACCACTTTTTAAACTTAAACCCACCCTGTTGTATTATGACGTTTTAGGAAGTTATTACGGAAATCTATTCTTTTTCTTTCAGAATAAGAATTTCCTTCCCTCCGGACCACGAATTGGAAAGCTGTCTTCATTTGAAATCCTGTTTTGTTGAACTTTTTTCTTCGCAGTCTAACAAAGAAGGAAGATGGCTGGTCATGGAGGACTTTTATATCTCATTGGAATGTTCATTGAAGTTCTCTGTTCTTCAATTGTTGCTGCTGAGCTGTGGCAATAAAGGAGATTTGCATAATATTAGCCTCCGTGTCCTTAATAAAATCCAGATTTTCTGCCCAGCAGGCTGTGAAAAATCTAAATTACTCTTCTTCAATATAGGATGGGGTTATCTGGCCCTGTCTTAAATTGGTTCGCCTCTTTCCTGCATAACCGAAACGAAAGAATCAAAGTCAACCAATCTCTGGCTGCCAGTTCCACGGTCTCTATTGGGGTACCTCAAGGATCTGCACTCTCACCCACGCTCTTCAATCCCTTCATGGAACCTCTAACTGCTATTCTGAATGATGCTAGCATTCAGTACCATATGTACGCGGATGACACTCAACTGTATTTGAAGATCTCCTCTCCAGATGACATTAAAATTATTAATGGGGCGCTTCAAAAAACTCAACAATGGCTAACGCCTAATCATCTGTTACTAAATACCCTCAAAACAGAATTTCTCCTGATTACCCCCCGCAACCACTCGGCCCCTACGCAAAACTGGATCAAAGAAATCTCAGCACTCAACTGCACCCCTCATATGGTGGACTCTGCTTGTTCTTTAGGCGTCACCCTGGACAAATTCCTAAACATGCAATGGCATATCAGTGCCACCATTAGGAGTGCCAATCATCAGCTCAACACCCTTCGGAAAATCAAACCTTTCCTACCTCCCGAGGACATCCAGTCAGCAGTCCAATTCCTAGTTATCTCACGAGTGGAATATGGCTTGGTGACCTTAGCTGGGCTTCCTAAATCTAGGTTAGCTCCGCTAAGAGCTACTCTGAACGCTTCTCCCAGACCATTACAGGCTCCGGAAAGCATGATCATATTACACCTGACTTAATTCAACTTAACTGGCTTTCCATTGAAGCAAGGATCCGCTTCAAGATAGCCTGTCTGACACATAAAGCTATACACTTCAATACCCCCATTTACCTGGCAAAAAAACTCGAGCTCTCCGGTTCCAGTCGAAACTTAAGAAGCTCCAATACCCTACTACTGAAACCTCCTAAATTAAAAAAAAAACAAACTTTAAATCGCACCTTCTCTGGGCTGGCTCCAAGAATTTGGAATGCCCTTCCGACAGAGATCAGAGCCAACCCCTCGACTGCTTCATTAAAAAAACAGGTTAAATGACTGCTATTGGATGAACTTCATCAGCTATAGCCTCTATGACATTTGCTAGACACTTCCTCCGCTTGCTTGACAATCATTTTTACTTTGTATTTTGAAATGTATTTTGTTGTTCTTTTGACTTAGTGCTCTGCTAAAACTTCATGGCCCCGTCTAGTAGGGCTGTTTCCTGTTTGATCATGTGCTACCTCGTCTTCCCCTGGCACCCCCATTCACTTATTATGTTTCAGGTTCCTCTTACGTTGCCTTATTGTATTGTACTCATGCTGTTTCCTCATGTCAGCATTAGTTTCTTTTGTACAGCGCTCTGATACCCATGTGGGTCTTGTTTGCGCTTTATAAAACTTTTCAAATAAATAATGTTAAAATACATTATTTGACAAGCAAAGCACATGAGAGGGCTAAAGGGGCAGTGGAAAGGGAGACGAATGTGGATTGGTAGGGGTACTAAGTGAGAGAAAGCAAATATTTTGTAAAATAACCAACATTTTTGAAGACTTTCAAATCAGAGAGGGAGTGTGTGTTTGTGTCTGTGTTTATGTAAAAATTCCTGGTGAAATCTGACAGATACCTCACCATACTCGACTGAAAGCACATGGACCCCCCACCAACCCCCCAAAGCTACACCCCCTGCTTGCGCAATTGCTACATAGGGCAACCTATCAACATCTCTAGTTCATAGTGTTGTGTGCTGTAAAGCCCTGAAAGTGAAGAAAGGAGATCGGGAGTGACAACGCATCCAGCAGCTGCTGGAGAACTTGCAAAGGCATCAGCTGCAAAGGTGGAGGAGGGAGTAGTGCAAAGGGTGTTTAGAGATGTCTATGGAACGGAAGAGCAGATGGCAGTAGAGCAGGGCTCCAAGGACTGGCAAACGGCTACATTATCGCTGTGGCTCCTGAAATAGTATACCCCTTGAAAGAGGTTCTAGTTCTTCAAGTCCAGTGGTGCTGTGGGGCAGACCTTTGCTTAGATTTCCTTCCTAGAGGGAATAGCCTATCTGTATTTATTTAGGATGTCCCAAGGATCAGTGATTAAGAAGAGTGGGGGAAGTTTCTGTGTCCGGGTTGGAGACTGATAACTGAAAGAAGTAGATTGCTTGGTGGTGTCTGTATTTGGGCAGAGGGTGGGGATTGGCACTGAAAATGAGAGGCTGAAGACTGTATGATATTCAAAATATGGGGTTGGATTTACTGATTTCAGCTTTTGTGAATGGGGGGTACAAAAATATAGGAGGAGTTGCAGGTATTTTTACATTAGATCATAGTGGACAGGATGTTTTAGAGGGATTTCCAAGGAAAATAGTTTGAGAGTCTTACTCAGCCATTCTATTCCTTTCATTAACTGCTTGTCCCTCCCTGCTTCTCTATTATTCACACAGGGGAAATAAAGTGGCTCCTAGGCACCAGGATTTAGGTTTTGCAATAGTCAGCTACCCCCATATCTTGCATACACCACACACAAGTCTTAATGTGTACAGGTGGTTAGGCCTAGATTTAATATATTTTCAAGGGAAACACCAATCCTCTCTTCCCCCCCCCCCCCACTATTTCAGAAGAAAACAGAAAGGTGAGGGGTGGAATGCTTGAATTAGGCTCAGCCACTGATAACTACTTTGGGCTGAATTCATGTTCATCATATTTTGTCCAATGACCAACTCAAGATAAGAATTATCCTCATGTAAATCAGGCTTGGTTCTGCGCCAGTAGACACAATCCAGCTCAAATTGCCAGGCCAGGTGCCCTGTGATCAGGAAACAAGCAACCCACGCCTATTTAACCTATTGGGCCTCATCAGTGAGTTGCAGATTTGTTCCTGTGGAACTCCTCCTGCTGTATTCGGAGTAGAAATGTAATGTGAGCAGGAAAATTAAGAGGGACCAAAGGGGTGCTAAGGAGAGCTTGGGATCGACCAGTGAGTACTGGGAGACTCATAGGTCCAGAGTGCCCCACGCTCTGTTAGCTGTGGGTCAAAAACATCTGTCTACTATCTCCAATAAGAACTTTTTGGAGTAAGCAGTCGGTGTTATTAATGCACAAACAGCTTACATGGAACAGAAGTACTGCACATGATGTACTTCTGATATCCCTTGTCCCGGATAGGCGAAGATAACTGACCCTATGATAGCGGGAGCCTGCCTAACCTTCAATTCTTATAATAATAATCACAAAATGGTAGATATACAGTCCACGGCCTGCCTAATAAAGAGGGGTCCTTTTTTTTTTTTTGTCCTCATTCGCCATCAGATAAATTCAGAGCTTATTCGATTTACTCCTGTGGTCCCCCTCTCAGTTAGCACCAACTGGAGAGCACTGTATCTAGATGGATATGCTTTACACAGAGCCTCTCTATAACGTTGTTCTGTATCACTCGGGGCGCCTCACAGAAACCAGAGAGATAAAGTAAGTTAGTGTAAAGGCTTAATCATTGGACTAATTTCATTTTATTGATCCAAACTGCTTAGCCATTTCTCACATGGTCCCCAAAAATCTTTTTTTATTATTTTTATCTTTTCCTAATCTAACTCTGTCTAACTTCATTGTATACTTAATAGAAATCACCCAATCCAATAGGGTTGGAGAAGTATCCTTGACCCATCTTTTACAGATTTCCCTTCGTGCAAGTAGCATCAGATATAAACATAACTGATTTTCCCACCTTGTCAAAGACTCATAATGTGAGAGCAATCCAAAAACAACTAAAGTTAAAGTTATGCTTACCTGAGTGCTTGCACCAAAAATACCTTCCATACCTCTATTTACCTCCGCCCAAAAATGGCTCAGCTTTGGACAAGTTAAAAACATATGGACATCATCTGCTTTGGTCTGGAAACACTTTGGGCACTTTGGTGGTGGACCATTCGAAAATTTAGAGAGCTTTAGAGGAGACCAGTACACCCTGTGAATACAAAAAATATGATTTCTTCTTAAATTTGCAGGTTTCACTGTAGTGTATAGAATGTCGTGAGATACTTGCCATAAATCTTCGAGGTTGCTGCCGGCAAGTTCTCTCCCCACAGCTCCATTGGTAGTTTAAATTCACCCTCTTCCAGGTCGAGCAGTAACCAGTATATAGTTGCCACTTCTTTCTTCTTTGCAATTTTTCCCGATAGTGTCGTTTCCAGTTCATTGGACATGCCCACATCCGTCCCGACAGTTTGATGCCAACTTTTTATTTGCCAGTACTTAAATTTGGACAGTCTATTATCTGTAAGTAAGTTCATCTCCTCCCAAGATAACAGAGATCCTTTCGGTATCAACTGTTCCCATCGCAGAATTCCAGCCTCGATTAAGGGAGTTGACAAAACATCTCTAGTCCATCCTGGTGTTCCTGGGGCATTCCAAATGGGTGCGAGAGCACTAAAATAGCTAATTTTTAAAGTTTTTTTAATCTTAGCCCAAGTGTTGACTAAGCCATTTAGTACTTTCAGGCGGACTTTCTTAAAAAATCTCGGATCTCCATATTTATATAAGAAACCCTGACTCCCTCTTTCCACATCCAGGAGCATCTCCTTAAACATTACACCAATATCTGAGCCATCTGGCAAGTCCATGAGCATTTTGCCTGCCCTCAAAGAGAATACCCTTGCATACAAAACTAAATCTGGAAGGCATAGCCCTCCTTTGGTTTTTTTTCTTCTCAGCTTCTTCCACGATATTCGAATACCTTTTGAAGCCCAGATAAAGGTATTTAGTTTCGACTGAAGAGATTTCAAACTACTTTCGTTAAATGCCAGCGGGATATTTTGTAATAAAAAAATTATTTTGGGCAACAGCATCATTTTTATTAAGTTAACTCTGCCAATTAGAGTCAAAGGTAAGTATGCCCACCCCATTAAGGAATTGTGTATTTCTTTCCTAACTTTTTGAAGATTTGTTTCTGCAATCTTATCGATATTTTGGGTGATCAATATTCCCAAATACCTTATCACTTTTTTGTTAAATAGGCACAAGCACCCAAATTCCATGCCATACATTCAGTTTTGGCTGCATTTATTTTATATCCCGAAACCCGCCCAAAATTCTGTGCTTCTTTATATATTAACGGGATTGTAGTATTCAAGTCCGAGGTAAATATCATTAGATCATCGGCGTATAACGCCACCTTCTTGTCCCAGTCTCTGAATTTAAAAGAGGGTATATTTGGATGTATTCTAATCTTTTCAGCCACCGGCTCAATATATAAATTAAATAACATTGGAGATAACGGACAACCCTGGCGAGTGCCTCTCTGGATTTTAACTGGGGCAGATAGGTTGCCGTTCACTAAAATTCTAGCTGTAGGGGCCTTATAAATCAAAGAGATTGACCTACAATTTTTTTTACCTAGGTTACTCTCTTTTAATATATATTTTAAATAGGCCCAGTTTACTCTATCAAAAGCCTTCGTGGCATCTATAGTTATTATGGCCAGGGGGATTTTGTATAGAGTTGCTACATCAATTGCTCCAATCAAATTGTAAGTAAGATCTCTTATTCCTCTCCCTCTAACAAAACCCATTTGATCTCTATGAAGTAAACTCTCTGCTACTCCATTCAGCCTCTCGGCCAATATTTTTGTAAAGATCTTATAATCTATATTAAGCAGAGAAATAGGCCGATATGAGTCACATGAGCGTGGTGATTTAGAAGGTTTGAGGATTAACGCTACTGTTGCTTCATTCCAGGAAGGTGGTATATCTCCCCCTTCTTCAAAAATATGAGAGAATAGTATCAACATGACAGGAATAAGAACTTCTCTTAAAACTTTATATAATTCCGCAGGCAGTCCATCTGGGCCTGCGGCTTTCCCAGGTTTACCCGACACTATAGCTTTTCTGATCTCAGCACTTGAAATCGGCATGTCCATATTTCGAGATTTATCTTCAGAAATTCTATTCGGGGGCGTCTGACCCAACCAATTTTTTATTTCCCCTTCTTGGACAGTTAAGTCTTCATGATAGACTTTCTCAAAGTGTAACTGAAAGGCCTTCTCAATATCCTCTGGGGTCTTAAGTATATTCCCCGTAACAGCCGAATTTAACTCATTAATGGTACTTCTAGCCAGATCTTGTTTGGTCTTCCATGCCAGAAGCTTCCGGCAGCTCTCCCCGTATTCAAAATGAGCTAATTTACTGGCTTGCCATTTCTTTTTCAGCCTTGAATCGAGGACAGCCGCCAAGTCTGATTTAAGAGACTCTAGCTTTACTGACATGTCTACGTCCAGAGGATTACTCTGATGTGTAATGAGGTCTTGCTCTTTTTCCTGTATTTCCCTTTCTATTCCCTCAACCTCTATTTTATACTTTTTATGTCTAGCAGATTATATAGAGGTTATTAGACCCCTTAGATAAGCTTTGTACGCATCCCAGACCACTTGTATCGGGGCAGTACCTAAATTCATTTGAAAAAAGGCCTCTGATTCCAATACTAACTTCTCAGTTATGCTTTCCTCCAAAAGAATGGCACGCTCTAGTGTCCATCTCCGGGATGTCGGTCAAATCGGAACCTTGAGTATTAATGTCACTGCTGAATGGTCAGAAAGATGTTCCCCCACATGTTTAACATCCTGAACCCAATTTTTAAAAACGGCACTCAACAGGAAGTAGTATAATCTAGACTTATGTCCGTATTTTTTATTGTGGAAGGTGTAGCCTCTTTTATTACCCATTTTAGTCCTCCACACATCATACCAGGCTAGCTGTTTTATCGCATTTTTGACTAGTGCTCTCATTTTAAGGTTTTGAACGGATCTACTCCTTTGTGATTTATCCAATGCGTGATACAACACCACATTAAAATCTCCAGCCAATATTAACGGGTCTGGATAATTTAACAATTCAGACAATAAATTCTTAAAAGGGGCCGTGTCATCTATGTTTGGGCCATAGTAACCTGCTACTGTGAACTTGAAGCCATGACATTTGATTTTGGCTATGGCCCATCTCCCCATCCTATCCACCGTGCTGGCCTCTAAGGAGATAGCTGAGTTTTTTTTAATAATTATTGCAACTCCCTTAGTTGAAAGTAGTTGTGTTGTACAAATCACGTCTTGAATCCACTTCATGGGTTTGCATAAGGATTTTAGCTCATTTTCTGACAGATGTGTCTCCTGTAATATAAGAACCTGTTCCGAAGTGTCTCTTAAGTATTGAAAGATTTTTTGTCTCCTGTAATTTGTTCTTAGACCATTCAGGTTCCAGGAAAGCACCTTTAATCTAAAATTCTGATTCTCTTTTGAACAAATCATCTCTCCGTTATCATCTCTGAATAAAGCATTCTACTCTGGCGATTCAGACATTTTTTTTTATTTTCTCCCACTGCTCCCCACCCGGTGCTCCCCCCCCTCACCTCCCCTAGTGAAACCTTCCCTGGAGAACCCCCCTTTTTATTCCATGGCCTCTACCTAGGCCTATGGGACTCCCCTCCTCAGGTCAGGAGCTTAATACTGATTTACAAACTATTCATACCCCGGGAGATACTGGGGCATATTAGCAAGACCGGCGATAAAATTATCGCCGTTTTAGCGGCTGGAAACTGCCGCTAAAACGGCATTAATGGGCTTGCTAATATGCGTTATAGAATTCCAATAGAAGCCCAGGTTAGATGTGCAGGACATCTAACCTGGGCTTCTATTGGAATTCCATAACGCATATTAGCAAGCCCATTATCGCCGTTTTAGCGGCAGTTTCCTGCCACTAAAACGGCGATAATTTTAGCGCCGGTCTTGCTAATATGCCCCACTATTTTTTTGTTCCTGTTCCCTCTGGCCCCCCTGATATGGACTGTAAGAAATTCTCAGCATCTTCCACTCGTCTAAATACCTGCATTTTGTTGTTATGCATTACCTTCAATGATGCTGGGAATTTTAGTTGTGCTGTGGTCCCCATTTTTTTTAGGGGATCAAGTAGTTTCCCCAACTCCCATTGCCTAGAAGCTGTGATCGCAGAAACATCTGATCGTATTTGGAACGCTACATCTTCTGCAAATAGAGAATTTAATTTAAGAGCTTTGTTGAGAACTTCCTCTTTTAAACTGTATGTTAGAAAATGCACTAAGATTTTTCTGGGTCTTGTTTTGTTGGGGTTGAGTCTAAAAGGGTCTCTGTGTACTCTTTGTATATTGGCCATAAGTGCCTCCTCTGAGCATTCAATACTAGTGGCCTGTTTTATTAACTTTACTACAAACTCTTTTAGTTTGCTCCCCTCCACCCCTTCCGGGACCTTGAGTAAAAGGATGTTGTTCCTCCTCTGTGAATTCTCTAAAGACTCTAGTTTATCTTGCATCTCCAACCCTTTCTCTTTCAGTGTAGCTATAAGCCTTGTGTTATCTTCCGTCTGGGTTGCTAATTCAGCTACAGTGAGTTCAAGTGCCGTAGTCCTAACAGCAAGTGAATCCAACTTAACTTCTAGTTTTTCACATGAGCTTTTAATATCCATTTGGTTACTTTCCGAAACCAAAAATCTACCTCTCATTTCCTCAGCTAGTGCTTGTAGTAAATCACACATTGAATGTGACTGAGAGTCCTTAGTAGTGTCTCCGGCCTGCCCTTGCAGTGCATCAGGCTCCTCTAAGATGTCCCTGGTGATTTCAGCTTGATTTTTAAGTGAGGATGTCTGCGGTACAACTACCTTTCCAGGACTGCCTTGGACTCCTTGTTCCAATGTTACTGATGTTTTATCTGCTTTGTCCGTCATTTCTGAACACTGTAAAGTATTTTCTTCCTGCAATCCTCCTTTATCCATAAGTAGATGAAACCTATTAGATGTGGGAATGCTGTCCAAGAAGTTTAGAGACTCACTAGAGTCGTACGTAGAGGTCTCAGATACTGGTTTTAATATTAGTGTGGTAGGAGCAATTTTAAAATAATTTCTTAAAGAAGGCCTTAATTTAGGGATCTGTTGAACCGGTGGTGCACTCTTTTTTTTGCAAGACACCCTATGTTTACAAGCCCCTGAATCTTTTTTATTTGATTTATTTTGTGATGGGGGCTTCTTTAGATTTTTGAGTTGCTCTGCCTCTCGGTTTTGTATAGCTTCACTATCCTGTGAGCCCAGCATATGTAAACTCAACTTTGAACTCCTTAAAGAGTATCTAGACTGTACCCACTCTGTACCTGGTAACCTACAATCGAGGTTTTCTCCTGTAGCGCTCTGCTCCTCTGTCTTTCCTCTCCTTCTCACCCGAGAGGTCTCGCACAAACTTTCCAGCTCTCTCTCCTTACCCTCCTCCTGCTGCAGGCTCTGGGACAAACTCTGGGATTGTAATCCCTCCAACGCCGTAACTATGCTGGTTCTGTCTCTGCCACCACCTCTCCCGCCTCACCCGCTCTGGAAGCTCTGGAAGGGGAGCCTCACCACGGCTCTCCGCCCGCGGCGCAGCTCGTTTGCTGCGTGGGACCAGAGCGGTTCCCAACCAGCATAAACGTCCTGCGGCCTCTCCAAACAACTCCGCTGCGTCAAACTCCCTTTAACGCATACTGCCTCTAATTCCGCCACTTTGCACCGAGTCCCCCCGCAAGCTTCACCACGCTGATGCCAGGCAGTGAGGACAGCCACGTCAGGAGGCATGCAAGAATCACACAGGTAACTCGAGTAACATCGTGAGTGAAAATTAAGCAAATAATCCGTAATTTTGAGCGTGCCACGTATTTCACTTTAGTCCATACCTTCCGGGGGGTATTATATCTTCATTTATCTCCAAGTGTATATCTTTTGGCTCATTTCTACTCCTGACCTGCGGGAGCCTCCGCGACCCGCTACTCGCCGGCCGCCATGTTCTCCACCGCCATTCAAACCCCAAAACGATGTGTGCGTTGTGGGCCTAATAAAGAGGGGTCCTTGACAAGTCAACATTCCAAGAATGTAAGAGATAATGCTGCAGTCATGAAAAAGAAAGCTAGTCCGAAAACTGGGCCAAGGATTAGAAGCCGATGGGATGGCCAGTGTACATCTTCACCAAACCTGAAAAAAGTTTATGCCAGCTACTCCTTCATGACATCACGGCCCAGCTACAGAACACTGAGGCCAATTTGCTAGTTATTAATATACATGAGGGCAGAACAACTCAAATCCTTCATATACATCATGCACCTGCCCTGGCATCAGATGCAACTTCTCTTCATTGTTCTACTGCAACAGTGGGAATACTATCTCTCCTATACACCACCCAAAAAAGACTCAGCCAAGGGTGACACTTTATAATGATAATTATGAAACCAATACGCTGTCAACTAAATCTAAACCCCTCCCCGGAGGCAACATCCAGGGATCTTTACTGTCTATCCAGTTTCCCGCACAGCTCACTCCATTTGTGATGGTGTTGCTGGACATCCCCATATGAAGGAGTAGAGCTCTGAAGACACGAGCCAGCTCAAAAATAAAGCAACGCACTGGTTAATTGAGACAGTATCGGATGGGGGGGTGGAGAGGGGGGTGTTTAATGATACAAATATGGTAAGAAGAGTACCATGGACCAGCAATCAGAGAAAGGCTGTGAAATGGGATTAATTATCAATTTTAGAAAGTCTTCCTTTTTGAGCCATTTATTCAACAAATTGTATCGGGCATGAGGTGATCGATCACAAATTGAAGCAGTACCTTTAGGATAAGTCTATAGACCAATATCACCAATGGGCCCACTTAGCAAAAATTCCCATAGGCCTTCTACGTGTATTACTAACTTGCCTGCTGCTTCCTCACTTACTAACAGATTCACCATGCTACATCTTTGGATAAGAAAAATTTACTGGATACTTCTAAGCAATAATAGCTCCTTTATCAGTGGAGCATTAGAAGCTGTGTATCATATCATCTAACAGTGATTTAATATTTGATGAAGTTACATATATTGATGTACCAGTAGATCTCTCATGGTGGAATGGTGCAGACCCAAGGTTCAACATGGAGCGCTCTTCATGTATGGGCATATAAAATATTTTTAAATAGTTCTAATACAAAAGAACCTGGTCACATATGACTATCATATGATTGGTTTTTAACTTATACGGTTAATGAAAAAACCAGCCCCTACGGAGAGAGCCAAAATGTTCAAAATGGCGCTCGTTTTCACTACACTGAGATGAGCGACAACAGTTATTAACACCAATTTCCCAAATGTCCTGTCCATTTCTTTAAACTATTTAAAAGGGTGGTAAATCATAATTATTAATTACTTTAATAACTGTTTTGATCTCCCGCACTACTTAAATATCTGTGATCTGTCAAGATTCTTTGATGTGACCTTTTTTGCCCTTGTGTCCTTTTCATGCCGTTTTCCCGCCGCTACAGCCTCCGCGGCCCCTCCCCCCCTGCCGGTTCCCGCCTCCCAGCGGCGCTCCCTCTCCTGTCCCCTAATTAATGGCGACCGCTGCTCGAGCAGTTGAGCAAACCCTCTGACCTCCTGGTTAGGGAACTCTGCTCTCCCCTCACACAGCTCCGTCATTGCGTCGCTGTCGCTGCCCCGAGCCCCTCTCTGTCCAGGTAGGTGTTCGAGGGCCTCCTCCACCCGCAGGCTCGTGCCTGCGCCTCATCCCTGGTGGTCCAGAGTGAGAGCCTTGCTTTTCTGCTGGTCGGCTCGGCCAGCCTTTTTCTGTTTTCTGCTTTTGTTGGTCTGTCTGGTTTCTGTTAATTGTGCTTGTCTATGTTTTGTTTTCTTATTCGTTTTTTATTTTATTTTTATTCTTTCTTCCTTATATTCTTTTTATCTCTTTTATTCTATTGTGCCTTGTTGTGTCCTTATTTGCCCTTGTGTCCTTTTCGTGCTGTTTTTTCCCGCCGCTGCTGCACCCGCGTCCCCTCCCCCCCTGCCGGTTCCCGCTCCCGCCTCCCAGCTGCGCTCCCTTCCCTGTCCCCTACTTAATGGCGGCCGCTGTGCGGCCGCAACGCTGGCGCACCAAAGGCAAGTCTGTATGCGCCCATCCGCGACACGACCATCACCAGGGACCCTGGCTCTCCGACTCCCCACCGCTACAACTCAGCCGCCCTCCACGCACTCAACCCCAGAAGAAACAACAACTGCCAGCTGTCGATGATGGACACCACACACGGCCAGTTTTCCTGCCGACACTGCCGCCGAACCTTCTCCAACCTCCACACCCCCACCCACCCTCCGGACGCCAGCGCACCCGAACCCCTGAGGTGCATCCTTCTCAGCGTGCGCTCCCTGCACAAACATGCAGTAGTGATCTGGGACCTCCTCGACACCCTTTCTCCAGACATTGCCTTCCTCACGGAAACCTGGACCAACTCCACCTCTGCCCCCGACATTGCCACCGTCGTCCCCGACAGATACAAGATCCAGAGGAAGGATCGCCCCAACCACCCAGGAGGAGGACTCGCCATCGCGCACAAGAACTCCCTCCTACTCACCACTTCCAGCACGAACGACTCCTCGTCCCCCACGGAACACCCCCATTTCCTGATCCAGACCAGCCCCAGAATGACCCTACGCGGCACCCTCGCCTACAGACCTCCTGGACCACGAACCGCATTCGCCACAACCATCACGGACCTCAACGTGCCCCACGCCATCGCCTCCATGGACTACATAGTGCTCGGAGACCTGAACTTCCACTTCGACAACCTCAGCGACCCCAACTCCACCGCCCTCCTGGACAACCTCGCCAACATCAGACTGAAACAGCTCGTCACCACCCCCACCCACAAGGCAGGACACACCCTCGACCCCATCTTCGCAGGAGGGAACAACATCCGCTTCAGCCACACCATGCAGCCCCTCTGGACGGACCACCACTACGTACACTTCTCCTTCGAAAAAACCACCGCTCACAAACCTACAACACGCCCCCGCAAAGGAATTAGAGCAAAGTCACAGAGGAGCACCTCAACTCCACCCTCAACCACGATCCCCTCCCACCACGACCAATGTCAACTCTGCAGCCAACGAACTCCACAGATGGATCACCAACTGCGCAGACAAGCTCGTTCCCCTCCGTAACTTCGACAGACAGCGCCCCATGAAAGTCACCTGGTTCACCACGACCTCCGAGAATCCAGACGGACCTGCAGACATCTCGAGAAAGTATGGAGAAACACCAAAACCCCGGAAGCCCGGACCACCTACAAGAAAGCCATGACAGAATACCACCAACGCATCAGATCCACCAAAAAGACCTTCATCCAGGACAAAATCCTTGCTAACTCAAGCAACTCGAAGGAACTCTTCAGCATCAGGAATTCACCAAACCCCCAAGCGAAGCCTCGGACGTCACTCCTTCCCAGGACATCTGCAACAAACTTGGATCCTACTTCCATCTCAAGATCAAGTCCCTCTACGACAACTTCAACAAACAGACACTTGACGCTGAAACCACGCCCACCCCCAACAATGCCACTCAGCCTACCATCCCCGCCTGGACCCCGGTCACCACCGAAGACACCGCCACGACCATGAAGAGCATTCACTCAGGAGCCCCCACGGACCCCTGCCCGCCGCACAATTTCAACAGAGCCACCACCGCGATTGCACACGAGCTATGATGCACCATCAACGCCACCTTCGAATACGGCACATTCCCTGACGACTGGAAACGGACAGAAGTCAAGCCCCTCCTCAAGAAGCCCTCCGCAGATCCTACCGACCTCAAAAACTACAGACCCATCTCTCTCCTCCCCTTCGTGGCTAAAGTCACCTAGAAGATCGTCAACAGCCAGCTCATGAACTTCATTGAAGACAACTCCATCCTCGACTCTTCCCAATCTGGATTCCACAGCAACCACAGCACCGAGACTGCCCTCCTCGCCGCCACAGACGGCATCCGCACTCTCCTCAACCAGGGCCACACGGCGGCCCTCATCTTACTTCACCTCTCTGCAGCTTTTGACACCGTCTCCCACCGCACTCTCACGGCCAGACTCCACGATGAAGGCATACGGGTGGCATCTTTCCTATCGGCCCTGCCGTTGATCTGTACTCATGCATAGGAGCGGGCCCCGTAGGGACCGCGCAGCCGCGCCCAAAGACACACTCCGGCTTTTGTGGGGTAGAGCTTGTACGCAACCCAAAGGGCTAGAATGGTCTTGAAGTCTAGCAAATTTAGACACGAGGAAGACAAAATTGGGGTGTGGGGGGGACAGTGGGCGGACGCTGAGCTCATTTCAATCCCTTCCTTATGGCACCAAGCTGGGGTGCAATCTGCCAATTCTGTCAACTGGTATCCACTTTACCCCGCAACGTATCTCACAAAGGATTTCTTTAAGATGGCGACAGATGATGAGCTCCGGCCGGGAGCCCCCCTGCCAGGGACTGAGTTTTAGGTTTTATTCCCCTTGGAGCTACCCCCCTTCTTGGACCCCTATTCTCACCTGGGATCAGATCTGACTGTGATCTCCATCTCTCAAACTCTCGCGTTTGAATTTGAAATGTCTCAGAGTAATCATGATCATTATACTGACCGCAGAGACCTAACAATTATGGCCGATGCCCGGTGGAGCTGTCCTATGCAGCTATAGCGGAGTCTGGCTCTGGGTCACCCCATCGGCCGTCACCTACCCAGCCGGACATCGGACATTGTTTTTCACGGTTCTTCATGGTTTTATTTGTCTCTCTCTTCGACTACTTTGACTGCTTTATTCCTTGAAGTACTTTCCCCCTTCAGATCTATCTGACTCTGTCTGCTTTCCTCTCCCCTGTTTACCTTTCCCCCACCACCTTCCATTCCCCATATGACGTGTGTCTTGGATATGCTACGCGCTAACATCTTATATTATTGTGTAAGCTCACGTTTTTCTCCCAAGCATTTACTGATAACTGCAACTGCAACCGTAACTGTAACTGATGTAACTATGTAACAATGTTCTGATGCAATGTCTTATCTCATGTAAAGCGCTCTGATACCTCCGGGTCTAGCCAGCGCTATATAAAACTTTTCAAATAAATAAAATAAAATAAATACAGGGAACTGCCCTCGACTGGATCCGTTCTTTACTCACCGGCCGAACCCAAAGAATCAGACTCCCGCCCTTCCTCTCCGAACCCACAGAGATCAACTGCGGAGTACCCCAAGGATCGTCGCTCAGCCCCACGCTCTTCAACATCTGCATGGCCCCTTCGCAGTGGCGTAACGAAACTTGAGGGGGCCCCCCTGCAAAGCACATGGAGGGGGCCCCCCACCGGCGGCACGGCCCACCACCTACAGTGTATCATCCCAACATCTCAGTCCAGCAATTCCTCAGGTTAAACTCACAAGTGGTAGAAGTACTGCGTTTATCACAGATAGGTATATATACACATTGCTCCTCGTAGAATGCTCTGAGCTATTTGATAAAGGCAGCTCTATGTTTTGGGGGGGTGAATGGCCAAACAGCCGGAATGTCTTTCAGGAATAACTAATACATGACTGAGACATACGTGAGAAATGAGAGCACAGCAAACATTATATCAGCCAAACTTAAAGCCACATTAAAGACTTTAGTATGTCACTGATGACGTAAAATAGGATTTAGTACAACAATGATCAACTAAAGTAGATGAACAAGTTAAAGCGGTAAGCGGATTAAGGAAACATTGCCTATTACAGGGATCATGATGTTCATCAATATATACTGACTCCGTTAGAGCCCCGATGTGAGATTCGACAACCCCAAGTAGAAATAGTAAAATATAGATATAGTTTGGAAAGGCTTTCATTTTGCTTGTATATTGATCTATTAATTTTATATTATATGCGGGTGAATTTCCTTCAGGTGTATGACCGGCATGAGATGGAGAGTGGGTGAAGTATGTACCGCCCTACACTATGTTTTACTTTTATTGCCGGCCGGGCCCCAGCCGCCCCACCATGATGCCCTCCCTGATTCCAAATTATCCGATTACCACCTGCCACCCACTGAGACTCCGACGGTCCTTAGGGGTGCGACAAGGTGGGTGATCCCTCATGGTCAAGGGCCTATGCTGACCGAGAGCTTACCAGAGCAAATCCAGGACTGGATTCAAAAGCGAAACCCACTGAGGAAACTTGTAGGACCGAGGTGACTGCACACATTTTTAATATAGCTCGCACATGCCAGGGAAGCTGCCGCAAGACACTTAACATCTGCACGCACTTTGTGAGAAGAGGGAAGCGTAATGCAGTGGGGGACATTTAAATCCCACCAACCCACATGCTACTCGAATAGAGAGGGCTGGCAATAGAAGCTTAATGGGGAACGACCCAATACTATTTCTTTGGTAATTCCAAGGAACTGCTATAAAAACCACACACTTGCAGACAAAATTGCCCTGGCAACAATCATTAATGGATATGGGTGAGCAACAGCCAGCGAAAGCAATATGGCCGCATTATGAGGATGCTCACAATTATGCAGGTGAGGGTGGGAGCACTTTTAATCACAACGTCATTGCTGTGCCAATATCTGACACTTTTGTGTGACCATTTTCGAGTCAAATGCTACACATTTGTCTTTTGTATTTTTATTCACCCCTTAGCCATCCACAAGTCGTAACCCATCCATCCTTACCCATCCAACTAAACCACCCAAATGACCCATCCACCACCCGCCCACTTATCCAGCCCCATCCATCCAAACCCTTTATCCATCAAACTAGCAAAACCCATCCATCTATTCACGCACCCAGCCATTCAGCCAACCTAACACAATAACCAAACCGTTCACCCATCCCACCCATCCATCCAAACTCTTGCATCGAAACACATACCAAACCAAGACCATCTGTCCATACCATCCATTAATTCACTCATCTACCCACCCATCTCTCTAGATACAAGCTGTGAGCAAAGGATAAGCCTTTCGCAGGCACAATAGAAAACTGGGAGATTTTCAGAGCAGCCTAGTTTTTATTCCACCCCATGCCCGATTCTTCCACTACACACTCTCTGCCTCTTAGCTCACAGCTGCGATTATTTTTATCCCGATTCCTGCTTTTATCACTGCTGCTGTTGTATCCTTCTCTTCCTGCTTTCTTCTCCGTAGTTGTCTGCCTTTCTCTCTATTGCACTGGGTCAATCTTTGGAAACGAAAAATAATTCTGGATGCCCAAATATTGTCTACAACATGCATCCACCAGCACAAATTAAGCATGTTTGCCTGAGAAACGACTGACTCTGTCCCGACCCTCACAAGCTTTCAGAGACACTGATCTTTTCAGAAAATGTCCCAGTTTTGAGACAGGCCAGCCCGCCGCTGATCTCTGCTTATTCTTAGGCCTTAATATTACTTCTTTGGACTCTACACCAGCCCCCCCCGTGTCCTGTGATGCAGGAGGAGAGGCCTCTCACTAATCAACACCAACACTGGCTGCAGTGGTGACATAATGAGCACCGCACTCCTCAGAATGCGTAAGCCCTACTAGAACTAGCGAATTTTATGGGTTTACAGGTTCTACACATATCATTTCATAGCAATAACATCTATCTAACTTAAGGTCTTTGTGGACAATGATTATTTTATAATACATTTTTATATGAGTAAACAATTACAACTTCCCATAAAGTTTTTTTAGTAATGGCTTAACTACTTTGGTCATTTTTAGGGCTCGCCTGAGCCAGCGCATGCGCTGCTCTGGCGAGACATTTAGTGAGTGGGCTTTAAAAAGCCAACCACAGCTTTTTGGGTGGCATAGAGCGTGCGGTCACGCGCACAGTTACGAGCAGAGGCACCATCTGGCTTTCCTCTCGCTCTCCCAAGCGCACGCTCGCGCTTCAATGCCCCTCCGTCGCCGCAGGTCTTGTCGCACTCCCCCCACCCCTCCCACTTGTTTCCTTCTTCAAGCCTCAAGCCCGTGTGCACTCCCCCCACCCCTCCCACTTGTTAATTGTTCTTTTCCGCTGCCAGCAGTTCAGAGCGTCGTCCAAAAGTACATAGCTATATGCATGCGCATTGTGCTTTATATTCCAGCACGGCGCCCAGTTTTCTGTCAACAAAGCCAATAGCTTTGGCTATTTATCTGCTTACAGACACATGCCTCTGCAGTTTATTAACTGATAGAGGTTCCTTAATGTTGTAAAGTCGGTCATTATCAATAAAAGTATGAAGACTTGCCCCGGCCCCACCCTGTCCGAGCACAGGGCAGCAGCGGCTTGTTGGACTTCAGCAGCGTTTCTGCAGCCAGGACAGCGCGGCGTGTTTATCCTACATGTAAATCAAATACTGTTTCTGAAGTTTGGGCAGCTGGTTTAATGCCCATTCACATCCGGACTGGCTGAGGATCACCGAGCAGCCACGCTTCCACAGTCTCTTCCCTGGGTGGGAATTCACAGGCCAGGCTGTAGCATAGCGCGCTAAACTGTTTGTCTAGCATCACACGATGTCGTCAGGCGGCGAAGCCGGGCTTTGAATAAGACCTACTACAGTCGGTAATGTGCTCTATTGAATAGGTGCCCAGCTGTGCCGGTAACGGAAGCTGAATTTCCGATCCTGGTGACTCTGCTATGCTGTGCGCCCCCCTCACGCTCATACTTTGGACGCTGCACCTGGCTGGGGCCTCAAGGGAACTGCCCTCCTATCCCTCACTGCTGTCAGAACTTTTCACATTCCCAGGGAGTCACAGTGCAGCCCGCCCCCCTTTCATTCAACCTCAGTTTCCCAGGCAATCACACTGCCGCACCGCAGATTTAGATTTGGAAGAGATACCAATTACAAAATTACATTATTTGCTTGTGAAAGGGTTCAAGATTTGAATTTAAAATTTAGGATCGCTAATTGGTTTAATGTGCTAGTGGTCATTAGTATTTCCGGTAGCTACGTGAATATTTAATAAAATGTTCAGCAATTTGTGTAAAGTACACTTTGGTTGCAAACTGTACAATACTAAAAACACTGTTGCAAAATGTGAGAATAATAAGGATTACGTAAAACAAAATTTAAATAGCATGATGTTTCTTGCTTGTTCTAAATTGTACGAGTCGCACATGATTTAGCAATTTCACTTTATTAAAGTACGGTGAGCTACATTTTTTTCTGGTAGTTTGTTTCATCTTATAACTACTGCTGACTACATGCTCTATTTACAAAGAATAACCAGTTGCTATATTAAACAAGCATTTGCAATGCAATAGGTCCCGCATTTATGCAAGTTTGAGCTATTGACATTGTAAATGACAATGCCTTTTATTTTTGTTTTCATTTTTAAAACATAAATAAAAGCCATTGTTATTTACAATGCCAATAGCTTAAACTCGCATAAATGCAAGACCTATTGCATTGCAAATGCTTGTTCAATGTGGCCACTAGTTTCGGGCCAGCCTTTGCCCAAGTTCTTTGCACCCAGAGTCCACAAGGCCATTGTCGAAGGATACAATCTTCAGGCACACCCTGTACCCAATTCCCTCGCTCCCTATCAATATGGGTATAGACTCCCCTCCTAATGATGTCCCACTGTCCAGAGAGCCTACTAAATGCAGTGTCTGGCCTTTGGTCACCTTCTACACTCACTCCCAAGTGCCCTCAAAACTTGTTGCCATGGCATCTGGCCAGCCCTTGTGCAATGTGGCATTTAGCCACACCCTAAACTAACTTTTACTGCCACTGGACCCTATAGAGCATCACCTTCAGCCATGCGCACCACACTCTAGGCATCATCCACCTCCAGCAAATAAATGTAGCAAAAATTGCTTTCATGAGCAATTTATTGGAGTTAATGGTAATATGCAATGTCACCATTGATGTCCTCACCAAACTAAATTCTGATGCCTTCAGTATAGCTTGGTCTTGCTGAAACCAATATGCCAAATAAGGGTTTCAGACAACTTAAATATTTTAAACACGTGTATAACAAATGGTAAGGCACGCAAGATTATCGTCAAAGGGCCAAGTTGAAAATAATGCTTTCTTCACCAGTCAGTCAGAACAGCAGAAAAAGTGGGCAGCCATGCATCTGAAAACAAATAATCCTAAAAAAAACTCTGACATTTCTGCTTTTATAACCTTGTTATATTTCAATCATAACTTTTCAGGATCGAGTAGAGCACGTGATGAGAGCAGGCAATGGAACTGACAGAAGGCATACAACTGAGCAGACTCTTATAAGCTGCAGAATAGGCAAATTACAAGAGTTATAAATTTAGAGCATAAACTGAGAAGGGGCAGGAGTGGGAAATGGCAGTCGACAGGGGCAGGAAATCAGGAGTGGCTATGGCTATTACAAGGGGCAGTGAGGTCAGAGGCATCGGCATCTTACAATAATAAATGGGCAGGGTAGATCTCACTAGGAGCAAACCTGAGTGCAATTAAGCACCCCGAACACTCTTAAACTGCACAAGGGGTTTGGAATAGGCCATGGGGGTTTTTAGGGACCTCCCCCATTCGCTAAATTGAAATAAAAGGCGATACCATGGTTTTCTTCATTACAGTGCAAAAATCCCAAACTTTGATTTTATAACTATTTTGCTAACTTTGTGTTTATAGGTTTGAGATCTACAAATGTACAAACTAATTTCAGTCGCAAAAATCACTTAACAATATCTATTTGATCTAAGACTTGTCAAACAATAACACTATGAAGAACACATTGACTTTGATGTCACGCTTTCACAATCAAAACACGTCATAAATAATACTGCTTTTCCTGACGGTTTTGTGGTGGGGCCTAGGGTGATGGTTAATTTATACTCCTGCAATTTACTACCTTGTACATCTATGTTCTCCCTGTGGTTCTCTAGTAAAAAATATTTCTAGCAAATGGTGTTTTACCACAAATGCATGGGTTTTGATTTTTTTTATAGCAACTTGTTTGTTAAATCTGATATTGATGGCAAGGCTAGATAGACTATAACTTAAAATATACTTTCAGAAAAACTTAAAATGTCGTTTTGGAAAAAGCGCTGCTCAGATGAAGATTTTTGGGGGCAAAAGGGTCCTGCACCTACCAGTTGACTATAAACACCTGGAAATCTACACTAGTAAGTTTCCACCTGAGCTGCGTACGTTTTTGTATTTTTGCAATTCACAAATTTCTCCTTTGTTATGCCAGTTAATCTACAGCACCTGACAGTGCCAAAAGACTAGGCCCTCTGGGCTGCGTTTCATCAGGAATCGCACCTCCTGATGCACTCTGTGCACTTGCGCCTGACTTTTGGTTTACTTGAAATGCGTTTTAATTATATATTACTATGCAAGATTACCAGGAGGAGGAGGCCATCACGGTCCTTCCCCTAGATGATGAATTATGTGAGGCTGTAGACACCTCCATACACCAGGCAGTAGCAGCCGCCACGGGGCCCTTCGAAAGGTGCCGGATGCAGCTGGCCAACTCTTATGCAACCCCCTTAGACCTGTCCCGAGCTGAAGCTCCCCCCACTGGTGTGCTACAGGAGTCACAGCAGATGGGGCTACGACCCCACAAGCGCAAAGGGAACCCCAACATGGATCTAAGCGCCTTCGATAGGCTGAAGAGGGCTTTCCTGGCTGACCCTCCTGAAGAGGAAGCAGAGGACGCCCTTGGTGAGCCGCGTGACATACCCTACTCTCACCCACTGCCTCTAGTGGAGGACGAAGACTCCCATGGAGATTCGGCCGAGGGCGCGCGTGCCGTGCACAGCATTTAATTTATTAAGAGGCCGGGCGTGCCATTTACTTCATGATGAAGTCAATGGCGTAACAAACATTGTGGGGGCCCCACTGCAAGGTACATGGAGGGGCCCCCGCTCCAAATTTAATCCGGAACTCTCAGGCTAGAATACCGTGCTGAGGGGGCCCCCTGCACCACGGGGGCTGCGGGGGCCTGTATTACGCCACTGGTATAGAGGTGTTAGGGTATTAGACATGTTCATAGAGAGTTAACATGCCACGAAGAGGCAGGAGGTCGGACGCTGAGGAACCAAGTGATCAATGTGACTCATGGAGACCACAAAATAAATCATACAAACAAAACAGAAGTTCTAGTTGTCACTTATGGACAAAAGAGTGGGATACATTTTCACACGTCATGTCAGCCAAACTCACATCAAATACAGCCCCCTGAACCCCGAGTGAGAGCTCGACACTTGCAAGACGTATGGGTGGAGACTACAATTGATTTTGGGTTCCACGGTAAAACGAACACCTACTGGCCGTTATAAACCTGGACTCCAGGACCTCAGGATTCATGGCAGTGGCAATCCCTCAGCAGACGTTGTCTTTGCAGAACTCTACGAGATCTTATCCACAGATGAACTTAATGGCTGGAGTTGTTAAATCAGACATTGATCCTTTTTCAATGCGTAGTAGTAACATAAATCACTTCCATGGTCCTCCATTATTTGACAGGTACCAATCTCAGCAAATGTGAAAAAAGTACACAGGGAGGTTTCCTGGGCCCGCTTAAGAAATGCATTCAGGTAGGTCAGTTCTCACAAGACTATACCCCCCTGAGGATCTGTCGAGGTACCTCTCAAAACACCAAAATCCTAGAACCTGACGCAACAAACTAATCACTGATAAACACTAAAAGTGCAATAACTCCGCACTACTTTCTGCTAAAGCCAGGGGAGACAGAGTGGTCAGTGTGAGTGCTGAGTGCAGCACCCCGCCCAACAGCAGTAATGATGTACTTTAGAGAAGGAGCCTGGCCGAGGGGGGGGGAGTGGGCAGGGGGTGACATGCAGCTCCGCGGTGCCCCATAGCGCTGCAGCCGCCACTGTCCCCATCAGTGTCCAGTTTTAAAAGAGTGCTGGCCCACCAGATAAAGCCCACCTAATGAATGTAACTGGTGCTCATGTCCAGCGCTCCAACCCCCACGGGCAGCGTTAGCGCTAAAACTGCAAACAAATGGAGGGACTGCCCTAGGAACCCAGACATGGTAGTGTCTTTTAAATCAGAGAGTGAAAACAACTTACAGGAATGGCGGCCGTCTGAGTATGGAGGTCGGCTGGTGGCCTCGGCTGTCACTGGCTCTGTCCCACATGAGGCAGACACACCTTCTGCTCCTGGGCACATCCGAAGAAGGAGAGACGTGAGCAGTGCAGGGGGCCCCCTGTCCTTGGCTTTAACAGAGACGTTGTGATTCACCAGGAGCACGAGACCGCATACATCCAAGCGGCCTCTCAGGGGCTAGCAATAATTAAATTATGGCCGGCGGCCGCACAGTCCCTCTGTCGTCTCTGGGATGCCTCATTTCCTCACGCGCATTTTTAATTGCGCGATGCGCATGGCAACTTTTACCAGTCTCCGCGCAGACGCGGAGATGTGCGCGCCGCGCACCATTTAATTTATTAAAGAGGCCGCAGCGACTAGGTATCTAGTAAGTGCTGGCTGCGCGGCCGCAGAGGGGGCCCCTGGAGCGCGGGGCCCCCCCGCAACGCAGGGGCTGCGGGGGCCTGTGTTACGCCCCTGCCCCTTCGCCGCCATCATCAGACAGCATGGACTCAGCATAGTATCCTACGCCGACGACACCCAGCTCATCCTCTCCCTCATGAGGCAACCCGACGCCACGAGACTCAGCTTCCAGGAAGGAATGGAGATGTCACATCCTGGATGAGCAGCAGCTGCCTGAAGCTCAACTCAGAGAAGACATAAGCCCTCATCCTCGGACCCACCCCCTCAGCACAAGACAACACCTGGTGGCTCTCCGCCCTCAGCAGCCCCCCTACTCCCACGGACCACGCCTGGAACCTCGGCATCATACTCGACTCCTCCCTCACCATGACCCGACATATCAACGCCATCTCCTCCTCGTGCTTCAACACCCTCTGCATCCTTCGCAAGACCTTCAAGTGGATCCCTCCGAATCCAGAAAGACAGTCACCCACGCACTCATAACCGGCAGACTGGTCTACGGAAACACCCTCTACACCGGAATCAACAAATCCCTGCTCCGGAAACTCCAGACCATCCAGAACACCGCTGCCAGGCTCGTCCTCTGCATCCCACAACACAAACACATCACCCAGCACCTACGAGACCTCCACTGGCTCCCTGTCGAGAAGAGAGTTACCTTCAAGCTACTCACTCACGCCTACAAATCCCTCCACAACACTGGACCCCAATACCTCACCGAAATAGTCTCCTTCCACGCACCCAAGAGAAACCTCCAGTCCGCCGACCTCCCCCTCGCAGAAACCCCGTGCATCCGCAGAGCCAGAACGGAAGAGCCTACTCCTACATCGCGGCAAAGACCTGAAACGAACTCCCGCTCAACATCAGATGTACCCCCACTCTGCACACCTTCAGGAAAAGCCTCAAGACCTGGCTCTTCTGCTGATTCGGAGCTGCACGACGCTCCCCCCCCACCAGCGCCTTGAGACCCTCACGGGTGAGTAGCGTGCTTCACAAATCCCTGATTGATTGATTTATATCTGGATGACGATTTTGACAGAAAAGATAGACTTCTCATTATATTAGCAGAATCAAAAGACTATTCACGAAGTCTGCAGGCGTCTTACTGGATAATCTCAACTGACTAATGTTATAGCTGTAAAAGAGATCTAAAGGGGAAAGCATGGAATGAATTTCTATTAAGCAGTATGTATATAATGTTACAGACATTTATTTGGGATAATGTGTAGATACAGTTACATTTGTCTCTCGAGATTGCTAAAGCACTATCAAGTGTATATTTATTCCTAGCAAATGAATTACTCAAGAGTTACATTTTTGAACTTATAGCAACAAAACAACTATAGTGACCATAAGCCACTAGTTCTCAAAATATATTTACTTACTCCACTGTATAGACCAGTAAGAAAGGTTTCTCTAAGAAAGGGCATTGTACATGGTGGCAAGGGGGTAAGATTAGGTTGGCATAAAATTAATATGGTGTAATTGATGGAAAATGTTATTAGAATGCCGTTATCAGCAATCAACTCGTCTCAATCCAGAGGCAGCCTACAGGCACATTTTGTAAGCATATAGCTGGATCACACTCAATTTGACAATGTCCTACAAGTTAACAGAAGGTAAGAGAGCAGTTACCTTTGGAAGAGATGGCTTGACAGCACATACAGCCTCCCAAGTTGTATGCTGAGAAAATGACTAAAATGTATGATTAGAAACCAGGAGAAAGTTAAAAAAAACGTCGAAAGTCCTATAAAAGAAAGTTTAAAAAAATTAGAAAGTCCTATAAAAGTCATAAGGGCAAGGAAGAATGGCATGAAGGTGAGGGCCTAGGAGGAATTGATATCTGGTTGTACTAAGAATGACATGGCCAGGTTTTAGAAAATAGTAAATGGAGCATTTCCAGATTGAATCACCCTTCTATGGATTCACACATTATACCTGACAGATGGGTATTCAATTAAATACAAATTACCTTGTACGAATTGCGGAAAGCATCCGCAACATGCAGTGACAGCTGCCAGTCTCACCAATTACATAAAAGGTCTTCCACTTGCTCCAAACGACCTCTGCTGTCAGGTTACACCACACGACTACTTCCGTAAAATGTATAATACAGGAATTTATCTGTCGAACTGTAATAAAATCATTGGGTATGACCTTCGACTGTCATTAGGTTGTTTACTACTATTTTCACATTCAAAGAAGCCCAGAGCGACATTTGACATAGTCCCTCGGGAAAGGCACAGGGCCCCAGTGGAATTCCTATAACTATTATACTGAATGTAGCAAGTCAGTGTGCCATACCAAACTCACCGTCAAAATCTATACTAATACCAATCTTGGAAAAAGGAAATAAGCAGGACCCTATATGTTTTTGCCCAGTCTCCTTGATAGATTCTGTAGGTAAGATCACCGTTAAAATATTGTTGGGTAGGAATCAAGGGCTAGGAAACACATGTGCTAATAGAAAGGCAATATGGTTTCCACCCTGGGTTGGGAATGGTGGAACAATGTTTATATTTACATTTATTGATTGAGAAGTATAAATGGGTCACTCCTACCTTGCATTTACGGACCTAAGTATGGCTTTTGAAAGAGTGAATAGAGTGAAACTCGGTCGATTTTTGGCAGGGATGGGTCTAGATGGCTCAGTGTTAGATTTCAGTAAACGATTGGACTCCAACTTACAGGCCACAGTACAGCATGGCCCAGGGGGAAGTGTGCACAGATTATGTACCATAAAACACAGAGTTCAACAGGGTTGTGTCTTGACTCCCTTGCTCTTTGCACCTTATACCAATGGAGTGGAGGAGTGCTTGACGGTGGTTTGCCAAGACATTGCAAGATTGGCAGGAAATTCATATAAATTGTGACATTTGCTCACAACGCAGTCCTTCTGTCTCAAACGCCACACACCTTGGAGAACATGATAAACTCTTACACTACTTAAAGGACTGGCTAGACTTAAATACAAATGTAACCAAGACCGTCCCTTAGCCTCTTGAGCATGGTGTGTGGTCTCCCAACCCTGACTTTGTGCTTTCAGGTAACTTGAAATTTCCATTGTGCTTAAATGTCTTGATCCAGTAGCCATCTTGCAGTTTGTGTGTGCTTTCTAGAGCTTCTGATGATTGATTCAACCTTTTGGTGTAACCCAGAGCCCAGCCAAACGGCTTTACTTATGCAGATTAGATTCCACAACTGAGAAGGCTCTGCTTGGTGAGCTGCTGTGTCACTCCAACACACACCTATTGATTTGGTCTGTCTCATGATACACCATTTGGTATACCTGACCATAGGATCACGTCAACCTTCCTGGTATTCCTAAGGTCCAGGTTCACCTCTATCCTGCCAAAACTCATAAACAAGGGATTTGCTTAATACTGGCTGGTGACCTGAATTGTGTGCTGGATGGTGTGCTGGATCGGCTCACCCCAAGGTTAGACACAAAGCCTGCACTGACGAGCACTCTCAGGGAGCTGATGGGGGGATTGGGACTGCAGGATGTAAGGAGAGTGTGATTCCCACAGACTAGAACTTATTCCTGCTATGTGCCTGCAATGGGGACACATACCCACATTGAATATTGTTTATCGGGTACCCTGATTCAATTTGTGGAAATTACTTCTTATCTGGCATGGTAACTGTCCGATCATTCATCCCTACTGGTCTTGTTCCGAATAAACAGGGAGGCACCTGGGGTGCCCTTATGGAGGATGCGTGTTGAAAGTGGTGCTGAGTGGAGAACGTTTAATGGTTACAGATGGTGTCAAGCAACAACTATCCAGGTCATTGGAAGGGCTAGAATAGAAGCTAAGAGTGGTGGAGCGGGAGGTAGTTGAGCGGCCTCTTTGATTGCCAGCATGGAAGGAGTGTAAATGGGAGCTGTTAGAGACTTGGGACAGGCTAGATAAATTTGTCTGCTCTAATTGTAGACAGCGACTCCATATGGAAGGGGACAAAGCTAGTAGAATGTTCGCCAAACTCATCCATGAACAAGCTTTCGATTCCCTGTCGTAGGAGTTTCTCGGGGAACTATTGCAGAAAGTTGGCATCGGAGGGCCCTATATTAAATGGGTGCAGCTGTTATATGGTGCCCCCTTGGCGAGAGTACAGGTGGGAGGCATGGTGTCGTTTCACTTTGCACTGAGCTGAGGAACACAGCATGGCTGCCCCCTGTTGCCCCTGCTCTTTGCCTTGGCAATGAAGCCTTTGGCATGCCGATTACATGATGTGTTGCACGGATGGGGTATACGGATTGGGGAGACCTCCCATGTGGTTTCCCTGTATGCTGACCTATTCAGTCCCTATTATGTTGGAGGCTCTCACTGAGTTCGCCAAACTTATCCGGTTACACGTGAATCACTCTAAATCGAAACTGTTCCCACTGGGACAGCTGGCAGGTAAGCAGGTGCACAATTTGTTTCAGCTGGATCTCCCATGGGAGACCGAGATGGTCAGATATCTGGGGATAAGAATTACGCATGGGGCTGGGGAGTTTGAAGCCGTAAATATAGGCAAGGTGATAGATGGATTGAGGCCTACATTAAAATTCTGGAACACCCTTCACTTATTTCTGAAGGGGAAGCTGGCACTGGTGAAGATGATAATATTACCCCGCTGCCTGTATATTTTCCATGGGACCCTATTTGAAATCCGTAGGAATTTTTTTCTGAATTTAGATACGTTGATAGTGGATCTGTTATGGGCCAATAGGAGAAAGAGAGTTAGCTTGGCCACTCTCAAGCGCCCCCGGCGAAAGGGAGGTCTTGAGTTGTCCTGCCTAGAGCTTTATTACCTCGCGGCGCAGTTGCAGCACGGAGTCAACTGGTTGGACGACCACGAGAACTGGGAGCGCAGACTGCTAGGGGTACCTGCAATTGGGTTCCTTTGCCTGAGTTATTGATGATGGGGGCAACAGCCCCAGTTACCTTGCCGTACATGGTTGACAGATATGTGGGGCCTGGGAGAGGGCGGTCAAGATAATGCTGAAAAGGGCTCCCTTTGCACCTGACATGAACATCTGGGCATTACACCCGCTTAAACTTATTGAACAGACTATGTCAGTAGATAGATGGCGGGCCGGCGGTTTTGAAACACTGTGGGATTTATAACCAAACGATAGGATTATTACCCTTGTATTCGCTATTGACACATTTCAACTTCGAATGGGGCAGTTCCCACAGCTCTCAAAAATAGCGGCAACTGCACGTGGGATATGGGCATTTTTTCCAGAGGTCCCATAGATTTCCCAGACCTTAGAACCACTGTTGGCTATGGCAGGCGGTGGGAGATTGATCTCTTATGTATACAGGGATCTGAGGGAGGACGCTCCTCTAGTTGAGCTGTCAGTGCAAGACAAATGGCATGAGGTCTTGAAGATGCCACTCTCGGTAAAAGAGTGGGAGAGAATCTATGAGGGGGGGAGTCCACGTCCACAAAGGTGCGGTTTAAACAGCTTCATTATATTGTGGTGCACCAGGTTTATCTTACCCCTAGTATGCTCCAAGCTACATACCCGGTGTGCTGCTCCATGTGCCCCTGCTGCATGGGGAAAGGAGCGGATTTTCTGCACATGTTTTGGGGGTGTCCTAAACTAGACACATTTTGGGAGGCAGCTCTCGCCTCTTTGGGTGCGACCCCGGTGTGGTTTATCCCTAGAGATGTAGGACAGTGTCTGCTGGGATGCATCTCCATTAAGAAAATGAAGAAATTAAGCAGGAACTTTCTCATCCTGGGACTTGTGCTGGCCAAGCGCAGAATATCCATAGGGTGGTTGTCACCGATTGGACCAAAACTTACTGATTGGCTGAAAGATATGGCCGAATGGGCAAATGCTGAGGAACGTCATATGCACAAAACGTGTAGGGAGAATAAACTAGGGGATGACCTCCAGAAATGGGAAGCGATGCTCACCGAATTGTTGGCTCCCCCAGACTACTTACTCCCTTAGATGCGTGTGTCAATACGGATGTGGGGACTGCATGGACAAGATGGGGATTGTAAGATGAATTCTACTATACTTCATGCAATGATTATAATCGAATTCCTAGCTTTGATATGTCTTGTTGAACCTTCATTAATATACAGTGCTCAGACATAGTAATGTGACTTTGTTGGAGCCAGAGGGGGTGGGTGGGAGGTATAACAAGTGATGTTTCTTTGTTGAAAATTATTGCCTTTCTTTCTGAATATGTAAGCATTTATCTCGTGATTATGAAAATGCCAATAAAAAACCATCCATAACAACAAGGGATTTACTCATAACCCATGTGTCCCTTCCCAGTTTGTCACATTGTAATCCAGAGGAAGGTCTCCACCCACCAGACCTCTCTACATCTAAGCAGCTGACCTCTTGATTTTACTTCTGCTTCTCTAGACCCCTCTGGCATCCCTCCTTGGGGTCTGCTGGGCCAGCTATCCGTGCAATCCCCGCCTCTTCATACACCTCTGACTTTTAAAAGTCAGTTCTTGTCACAGCTCCTCAGTGCTTCTTACAAGCAGGCACCTAGCCTCTGGCTGCTGACGCCAGTGTTCGCCACAGATGGAGGACTACCCCAAAATTCCTAGCCCCCCACCACTGATCACCATGCTTCCAGGCAACAAGATAAAGTCTGCACATGCACCTGCATATTCTACACTAATCTGAAAATACAACCTCATAATCTCTGCTGGTCATCAGATACATCTTTATTCTGTAGTTAGATGGTCTATAAATGCAACTGATCTGCATATTCAGCTTCAGAGAATGATATAACCTCCGGTAGTCTGAGTATTTCTATAATACCTATCATAGATGTGTAGACATTTTATAGAGCCAATGACTCACAAGAGATAACATGGGCCGTGACTAGCGCTGCCGCTGGCTTTCAGAAGCACCGTCCTCTTTTACAGAGCTTCCATTTCCCCACAGGCCTGTCAGCCTCTGTGTTACACATTCCAGCTGGAGCTCTCTGGACTGTATTCACTTCTTTTTGTGAAAATTAAAAAAATCAAAATATTCAGTTATCATTTTAAGACCGAATTTGGAAGCTGTCTGGAGCTTCTGAAGGGTGTTGAGGTTTCATGCTCTGTGTGAATATTTCACACAGGCCCGAAGACCGGACCTGCTGCTGCGAAGAGTCACTGGGCTGATGTCAGGGAGGGCGGGGCTTGGCCCAGGGTTCACATACCTAGTTCTTCCATATATGGACAGCCAGAGGCCTATCTCGCCCCTTTGGCAGGCGAATCGATAAAAACAGATGGCGGGGCTGCAATCGCAGATTAGCTGCATACCACATTCAGGACAAATAAGTCATAACTCAAACATGAAGCCGGTTATTAATAGACAAAGTTGGCCTCTGAAAACGCTACAAAGTGACTAAAAAACCCGCACAGAAAAGAAATTGAGTGTGATGTCGTTAACCCTCACATTTAAGGGGAAGGCTAGCTCGGTGTGTTGTTGCGCTTGCTGCAGATATCTGGGCGCAGTATGCAGGTCAAGTGTTTATATCTTGAAAGGACATCTCGGGAGTTCCTACGCCGAAGGTCGATGCTTTGGTAGGGTAAACGTGTCAGTTACAGTTATAACAAGGAAGTGGGTAGAATGCAGAGCTTTTTCTTCCCGAGTCACACGTTCAAATCTGGCCAATAAAACGAGGGTGACTGCGAGCAGATTGGCCTCTATGGAAACCTAAAGACTGACTGCCAGAACGCTGCCAGGGCTGGGGCCAAGTCATCCACTTCATAGGCTGTGGTCCTGTCCCTTCCTCGTGTCTGAAACGCGTGGAAGCGATGTATATGTGTGTTGTGGGTGTGACTGAATGGTGTAGTTCACCTGTGCCATATGTGTGCTGCACAAGATGGCGCCCCTGCTTCATGCTAGTTGCCTTTATTCAGGGTGGACATGCCAGCAAGCATGTACTTCTGCTTAGGACACCTTTCCTGAAACCTGTTCTGTCTGGTCGGTGTAGGAGGTTGCCAATCATTCCACTATTACTGTAGGTTCCACCTAACAACCCCAATACCACCCCCTTTCCACCCACATCCTTGCCCATCTTCCTTTGTGCCTTGAGCAGCTGGTCACCTCGCCGCACACAATGGCATGTGCAGTCTTCTGTCTGGATTAGAATAGACAAAATAAATTTGATCAGTTCAAAGTGATCTGACCGGTGACTCCTGGCACCAGAAGCCCGAGAAACATCTCCACTTCTCCTAGATTGGAGAAGCTATTGGAAACAACAGGCATTTGTTGGATCTGGCTTCCTACCTTGGCCACCAAGATGGGATGGACACTTTGGACCAGTACTTTGTAGCTCGTCTAGAATTCCAGAGATCTCTGGTCATCATCGCAGAACAAATATGTTGCCTTACCACTGAACCTTTCAAAGCTGCTTGGAGGGTGGGAGCCAGACCACCAAACCTTTGACCCATATGACATCACATTTTATATGCATAGATATGTTAACTGGCAATGTATGAACCCCTCCCCTTATAATGTTCAGACTTCAATGCAATTCTGATATTTGCCTAATCTAAACAGTATTTACTTATTATGTATGGTAAATACCTAAAATTCCACCTTCCTCTCCAATATTAAAAATACGTTTAGGCTACAATACAAAACTGAGCGATACTTGATGGAGATTTGACCTAGTGAATGAGCTGGCCATGATAGAACACTAGTCAGTGGTTTCGAATTCCAATTACGGTATATCATGGAATTCCGGGTGATTCATTTAGTCCCTGAATGCCTAAATATGTTAATGGTAAATTTTGTCTGAAATTCCAGCTCTTCTCTACTACTTATTCTTGTAGCTTGACGTTCTGTGCAGAGTGAGATGGTGCATCTCGTTTGGAGCTTCCTCTGTCTGTGGTCTCTGCTGTTGTCTGGAGTCATCTGAGGCAGCAGCAGGCAGCAACGTAAAGAAATAAAACCACAGGGGAATTCTACCACGACCACTGTGCTTGCCCAGTGCTCCCTCTAGACGGGGCTCACATCTGGATTCCTTGGTGAAGCTTTGCTGCTTTGACTTCGACAGCTCACAGTTTGCAAGAAAAGCTAGACTGCTCTTGCCAGGAGAAGAACGGCCCCGATTCTAGGAAGATCTACACAAGGCCAAGCTGACTGGACAATCTGGGCAGTGGACCCCTCAACTGAGGATGTGCGAAGTTGCAGAGTCTCCCAACTCACAGTTTCACATTTTGTAACCTCGCATGCTTTGAACAGAACTTTACAAAGTTGTTTTTTTTCTTTTCTAAAGGGTTGCATCTCAAGCTCTTCATTGCAATGGGACATTATTCGTGCTGCATCAAAGGGTCACGCAGGTCTGACAACCTATGTCCTGATCCAGGTGCCATCTTGCCTCCCCAACCTAACTGCACCTTATTCCCCCACCAGAGATGTTCCCACCTTGCCCACAACAGCCCTGCAACCATACCCAGGTCCACACAATTCCTCACTGTCCAGTATAACCCACACCTAAACCGGAGCAGCCCCCACCTCACATGCAAGCAGTCTTCATCTGACCCAGTGTTGGTATGGGATGTCCCCTCACATGGAAGCAGTCTTCATCTGACCCAGTGTTGGTATGGGATGTCCCCTGCAAGTTAATCAGGCGTGTACTCCTGCCCTGAGTGCCCCAATGCATGTAAAACTGGTATCCTGACTTTTTGTTTGAGCCTAGCATCATGTTATAATATAGCATGTGAGCAGATGCCTATCCCTGGAAATGAGAGGGTCAGAAACTTGTAACTGGAGGGGCGCACAAAGCGTGCCTTCATGGTGGCCACTGGACTACTATCCATGCCTGGGGTGAGACACATGATGGCGGTGTTCTGTGTTATTTGAATATGTAGTGTAACCCTACATTTGTCTCTGTGTTAGAGAGAATGCTGTCTACTGACCCCTCTCATATAAAGTTCATATGTTATGTGAACCCTCAGAAGCTTGTGGTGACATCCTGTATGCATATCAAGAGGTGTGTATAGTGAATGTGTACATGTATGGTGGTAAGACTCTCTGTGGCATGTGTCTGCATCCTTGTGCTTTCTCTCTCTTTCCTCCACCCATTCTCTCTCTCCTTCTTTCCCTTCTCTCTTCTCCCTCTCTTCTTTCTTTCTGTGTAACGTCCCCTCTCTCCCTCTCTTTCTCCCTCGCTTGAAGCCTTCCAGTGCCTGCTGAAGTTAACCTCAGGAGACTGGGGAAAGCAACAGAGGCACCAGGAGCGGACCCTGGGCTTTCAAAACTGGCCTCTAAGGGCTCCAGCCCACTGGGGAAATGCTCAGTGGAATAAAAAGCCTGTCTAGCCCGGGCGTGAGGACAGCTTCCCCAGACAATGAGTGTATTGCCTGCATTCCTGTGGCTAGATGGTGAAAACCTGGACACTGAAGAGAAGGAGAATGGAACCAAGGCTCCCCTTAGAAATTCATTGAGGGTTAAACATCTACTGATTAGTTCTTCCTGAGCATTGCCAGTTGGTGGATGATACGGGTGGAGCGCTGCTTCAGGAAGATTGAGGATAGCTATGTCTCTGCCCTCATACTTCTTTGTGCCCATGTTTTGGATACTCCTGCTTGCAGCGATCCTCCTTCCTACCTCACTTTGCATGAAGGCTGTGTCTGAGGAACAGTCAGATAATTACATTTGAAAAAGAACTAACCCAAACAGGTTCTCAAACCCTAGACAGTGGATCACATCCTTTGTCAGTGTGTATAAAAGTGGGATCCAAACCATTCCTCTTTGTTCCAGTTCCTTGTTCTTCTTGCCCAAGGAAGGGAGTGCTCCGCACAGTACTTGAAGAGCTGATGTGGTACCAGGGCTGGTGCTTGCCTGACACCCAGTCTCCCAGGGGTGAGGGTACCTCACCTGAGACATCACCTAAAGTCTGTGCCTTCTGCTTGAAGAGTTGAGGGCCTGCCTAAAGTGCCTAGAAGACAGTCTGCCTGCCTTCTGAGAGAGGGAAGGGGTGGACCTGGCCCTATAGGAAGAGACACTATAGAGATAAAGAAGCCTAGTGTGTTCCTGACTACCACAGGGAGAGAAGCCAGGAGTGAAGGGTGCTGTGAGGGGCAATCCTGGTCTCTAGGAGCAGGTACTGAGTGAACTGTGCCAAAACCTTTACAAGAACAAGATGACTATGTCAACAGGCAACCAGCAGCGAACCCAAGAGACTAGTGCTGCTGCTGCCAAAAAAGAAGAGCCCTGATCAGCCGGGAGGCTCAGCTGCCACCAGGTGCTACAACTGCCATGTCAGAGCACCAGAGAGGCCACCTGTGTCGAAGACGAGTGCCGCTGCGCCGACCTGTCACACTGACTTCATCCAGAGGTCCCTTTTCCAAGACAAGATAGTCGCCTCTGCCCTGCAGAAGTGGAGCCCCACCGCGAGGTCGATGCGCGAACTGCAACCACCACACTGGTATATGTGCCATACTAACCAGCAGTTAAATGTGGGGGAAATTTGAGAGAGAGTGGATGCAACAAAAAGACAGCATTGTATATGAGAATGATATTATTGTGTGGTTGCAATAAAAAGATAGCATTGTATATGAGAATGATATTATTGTATGTATCTGCTTAATAGATGAGATATTTATAATTTGGAAGGGATCAGCAACTGAACTCTAGCAGTTTAAATGATTACTGAAGAGACACATGCACATTAGGTAAAGCATCGAGCACAATACCAACACTATGGCCTTTCGTTTGACTGTGAAATTTACGTTATGGATTACACGTAAAGATCAAGATCACACAGAATAACAACCTCAACAAACTGTTCTTCAAACAAAATCTGGACACGCTGAACAACTAAAATCAAAAAAAAAAAATAATAATAAAATCAAAACTCTCTTACAGCAAACTGCTGAAAGCAGCAAGGGTTTGCAATGACAAATTAACTTTCGAGAATAAAGTGCAAAGTATTAACCCAATACTAGGGTGAAGAGGATACTCGAACAAAACAATTAACAGAATGGCTCAAAGGGAAACGACAGCTAAAATATTAACCTCTAAATGCTATGCGACATAGGACAATATAACAAATTACAGGATAGAGTTGAAACAAAGTATACAACAGAATCAGACCAAGCAAACAGTTTTATGTATAAATAGTGGGCACACATATCCAACAATGTATTGGGCTGAGACCTCAGCTAACTTACTGAAAGAACATGACTCTTAGGAATATTCTTAGCACCACTGACACAGGCACGTATCAAACAAGCACTGGCAAAGCCAATAGGTCTCACTGTTGGGGTCTAATGATTTTGCCAATGGTTTTTAGCCATGCTGTTCATCTTCCCCCAATGCTGTGCAGCATGGATAAAGAGGAATCCAAGAAAGTCTAGGATGCAGCCGGCTGTGTGCCATTTTGTAGGCGCTTGTACCATGCATGCAAACACCTCAAACATGACCAGGGTGCTGTTTATCAGTTTATTTACATAAGAGTTTACTTTAAAAAAAAAAAAAAAATTCAATGGGGGGAAGCAACACAGGGCGGCGCAACATAGGGATGGGGAAGTGGAAACATCCTGGAGTGCGCGGGTGGGAGAAGCAACAAAGAGGGCATTGGTGAGGGAAAGCAAAGGACACGGAAAGAACTATATGGAGCACAGGAGAGAAACGCAAACAGGCGAGACAGAGAGCAATGTGGAGCTGAGGGAACAAGCATACAGGCGAGGAGGCAACACAATGGTTAGAAGCACACAGTGGCGATCACATCATGGAAGGGGGTGGGGCAAAAGCACATGCGCAAGAGAGAGCTACATGGAACGCAGCAGAGAGGTAAGTGACCTACACAAGCGAAACAGCTGGGAAACACAGGCACTCTCATGGAGTGCTGGACCAAAATAAAAGGTAGTGTCTGAATAGTGAGCGGCAGAAAGACACAAGCAACGCAGCCACGCTCCATGGGACGGACGAACATAAGAAGAGGAAGTTAGGCTGATGAATAAGAAGCAAGCAAATTAGAGTGGCAATACAGCTAACCAATGGTAAGCAATGGGCGGGCTCTAACCCCACTGTAACTGTCAATAAGCCTTTTTGCAAACAGACAGCTTGCACTGTTTGGTAAGCGAGACCTAAAAATAAGGGACAAGATACAAATCTGGCTCCCAGCTAATCCTAATAGTTTCTTTAAATGTGGAAACTATGTCTGCTGTCAATGTATGTATGTTGAACAACCTTCATTTGCTGACAGTAGGAATACAAATAAGTATGACAAAGGAAGTTTCATAAAACTTCAAAACAACATTCTGTATCAACACAATTACTTGCATTTGTCAGAAATGATATGCTACTTCAACGAAAAGAATGCTGAGCGATAGAAAGCCGCCGCAGACAAGGGCACTGCAGAATGGAGATCCTTTATATCCGATATTCCTGCACCTAGATCAACCGTATGCCAGGAATCAATGGGATACATAGAAATTCTGTGGAATTTTGCATATCCCAATAGAGAGAAGACAAGTTAACAGAGAATGCACATTTAGAAGAACAGAAGAATTCTGGACAGACATATTGCAAACAGTTGAGCACTGCTTAAACACAGACTCGGAGCTTCCAATGTTCTTGAAGAAGGTTGATTATCATTCCAAAAATCTAATTAATTAAGAATAAGATTAACAGATATTAGGTTATGAAGAAACGTAGTTATGTATTACTATGAAATGCAAAACCGAAAATAATATAATTCTGTATGAAAACAAGGTGGTTAAATACAATATCAGCGTGCATATGTTATAACAATCCCATTAATTAGGAATAGTGACTAATTGGATCGTCTTTCGGCACCATATTGGGTCCAAACTCAGAACTTAAAATGATACAATCATAACACATATTGTCAAAGCCAATAGGTCTCGCCTTTTGGACATATTGGCATTTCTAATGTTGTTTGTGATGCTGTGCAGCATCATTTTTGCCTTGATCAACATAAAATAAAAGGTATGATGATGAAGCCATAGTGTAATTTCATGCATGCGTATTAACATAGGCACGCACATGCATGAAGACATAGGAGCGCAAATGGTTGATGACGTACACATGCATGAGTCGCCAAGCATGTACATGCCTACAAAATGATGTGGGTGTCTTTTTTATTTACTTATCAAAGATGAATCAGTAAATATAAATATAGAATTTAAATAGCACAATAGCACTTTTTTAAGGCGGTCCAGCTGGCAGCAATTTGCTGCCTGGCCATGCCAAAAGAATTTATATTTTTTTTTTTAAAAGACCGCAGGGGTGTGCAGAGGTAAATGGAGGAGCATGTGAGGGAACGAGTGAGGGGACAGCAGCAGGTAGTAGGGTTAGGGGATAAAATAAAAATAAAGCCAGGTGGAGGATGAGGGAAAAAGCAGGACAGGGAGAGAGCAACATGGGGGATATAGGGAAGCACACAACCAGAAAGTGAGCAAATGTAGGTTGAGCAAATTTGTTTTTTGTGTTGTTTAGAACGAAATGTGTCCTCATGTCAAATATTGATTTAAAGATAAAATATAAGGCTAAGTGATGGATTTGCATTTCACATAATTATGCATAATTTCCCCAGAATTATAAGAAAGGAAATATTCTGGATTTTGCACATCCCTAGAAAATATATGCTCGTCGAGTGTTATACCTCTAAGAAAAAAGTAGTTCTCCCTAAATGAGCAATGGAAGGATACAAGTCAGCCTATCAAAAGGTTGGTAAACAGGCTATGTTCCAGGAGAGGGAAAACACAAGAAAAGGAAGACAAGCCATCGTATAAGAAGTAAGCAAATGAGAGTGACAGTAAGGCCAACTAATAGTAAGCAATGGATGGATCCAGTGTAAGTTCTTCGTAAGCCCATAATAGGTCTTTCACAACTTAAGCCAGACACTAGGACTGGTAGCCAGCGGGGAATAGATACCAAGCTAAGAATCAATTATTCCTCATTACGGGGTGCTAGAGAGCCGGCGAACAAGATGGCCGCACCCTAGTGAGGCTCTGTTAGCCCGGGAACATTATCCGGCAGGATCCTCCGCTCTAAGGCGGCAAAACTACCCCAAAACAATAGCATGCCCCAAGCAGACTACCGGGGAGCTAATGCGGCGAGCACAGCCTAGCTGACAACCGTCTAGGAAACCCACTGCAGCGTGACCCTGATTGCGGCCTGTGATCGAGGCAAAATGGCGGGGACGGTCTAGTCAGACCTGCAAAATCTGACGCTGCTATCCGGACAAGGTGAGGTCCCGACTGGAGCGTGCTGAAGTGCGGATGCGGTGGGCTCCGCGTGGCCCGAGAAGGTAAAGCTGAGAGGTGGCGGGCTCCGCGGGGCGCCGCGATCCTGTGTCCCGGGGCTGCCGCACCGGGGGCTAACTGAGGCACTACTGAGCTGCGGCACCCAAGGGGACATGCAGACACTGACCCTGCCTGAGGCTCCGAAGTGGGGCTGTACCGCTGTGGCTAGACACAGGCCCAGACATCCAGGAGGTCCACCGGAGTGAAGCAGAAGGCGGAGGCCCACACCGAAGGAAGCCTGTGGCTTGCCTCAATAACCACGTGGCGGTACAGGTGGACACTGGAAACAGAGGAGAACCTGCACACCCTGAAAGGCAGGTAGAATCACCAACTACATCCCAGCCATCCCATGGGGCTAACAACAATCGCTGGTAACACGCAGCGGGGTGCACCATGGGCCGCACAGAGGGCAAGCAGGCCAAACTACAATTCCCAGCTTGGAAGAACACTTCCAATGCTGCTGAAGATACTGATCCACAAAGGGAGGAGGAAAGCCCGGCCTTAACTGCCTCACTGGACGCAGATATAAAAACGCTACTCCTTACGATGCGCCAAAGCCTCACATCCATTGAGTCCAAAATGGACGCATGAATATGCGCATGGACTTCATCACACAAAAGCTGGAAAAACACGATGGCCGCATAACCGAAGCGGAGCAGCGCATATCTACTCTTGAAGACAACTCCTCCATGAGTTGTGAACGACTCCAAGGTATGGAAAAATTATTGAAAATTATCGCTGCCAAGAACGAGGACTTGGAGGCGTGCTCGAGCAGAAACAACGTGCATATAGTGGGAGTTCCAGAATCTACCGCCACGGGCCGCATGGAAGACTATGTGGAGCAAATGCTGCTGGGGCTCTTTGGGGCAGAGGCTTTCTCCAAAGTTCTGGTAGTGGAAAGGGCTCATCGGTCACTTGCGGCATTGCCGCCACCGGGCGCACCACCTCACCCTATTTTGGCAAGATTACTTAACTACAAAGACCGAGACACAGTGCTGAGGCTAGCCAGAGAAAAACAAGAATTGTTACACGAAGGAAACAGATTCCCGATATACCCAGATTTCACCATGGCAGTACAGGAAGCACGCAAAAAGTTCCTGCCGGTCAATCGGAAACTCCAGCAATCCAACATACAGTATTCAATGCTCTACCCTGCAAGGCTGCGAGTCCTCTACCGTGGGAAGACACACATCTTCAATAACCCGCAACAAACCCAGGACTTCCTAAAAACTATTGGGAGGTGGTCGCCCACATCACGAAATGGAGATCCTGATTCCAGAAGATCTTCACCAGCTCCTGAAGAGGATTAAAGATAGACAGTTTAAGGGTAAAAGCTGCCTGTATAACTGGTAAGACTATGCATATTGTTTCACTACTCGTCAGTAGAGAACATGAGCGGGCCTGCACGGATTTGGCCATTTACAATCCCCGATTGAACCCGCGCAGGCGACATTGCTGGAACTAATGAGCCCGCCATTTAATAATGACTTCCCGGGCACCCTTGCTCACGCGAGGTGCGCTGACGGTCTCTCTAGCACACTTCCCCAGCGGGAATTTCCCTGAATAATGCATTGTATTGATCTAATGTTATTTTCGGTTGTTTATTTTTTGTTAGTGATCTTTCTAACCGTAGCTCTCTGTAAGATGCACCCTTTTCATATTTCTCTATTATCATTGCTGAGGGTACTCTCCGGGTGGTGCCAGCACTTATATTTGAAATGTATTTTGGATTTGACATATAGTGGGAGGTTTGGGTGGGACACTATTCGCCTGCGGTTTGGGCCGTAGGTGTGGGTGGGGGGTGGGATGGGGCTGATATAGTTGTACACAGCGGCACTTGCTGGAACAACCCTGAATTCTACAGCTGAGAATGCACATAAAACACTTTAATCAGGCTCAACACGACAGATCTCACAAACACCTTCTTCTCCAGGGACAACAAAGAGGTCATGGCTAAGTCATGTCCAGATAAAGTCCCAATTTCTACCTTTTTGACATGGAACGTGCAAGGGCTCCGTGATCCCCGCAAGCTCACGCAGATCCTAGGATATCTAGATAGGCACCAAGTGCAGGTGGCTATGTTATAAGAGACGCACCTAGATCCCAAAGCACCACCCATGTTTGGGAGGAAATGGGCGGCACATAGTTGCTTCTCCTCTTACTCGAAGTACACCAGAGGCACAGCAATCCTTGTTAAGGCCTGCTTGAGACACTGTCCGATAGGGACATTGCAAGACCCACAGGGCAGATTTAGCGTGATGTAGGGCAGATTTAGCGTGATGTGGGGCAGATTGGTAGGACACACAGTAACAATGGTAAGCTGCTACGCCCCCAACATTGACGACGCCAGTTACTTCAACAAGTTATGGGGTCGCATTCTGGAAATAGGCTCCACGTTCATTATATGGGGAGGGGATTTTAATATAGCGCTAGACCCACTCACTGTTCTCTCACACTCACATCCGCAAGTGACCAAACATCTCTCAGGCATCATGACTGATTACCACGTCTTTGACACTTCGAGGTCCCTACATCCTACATGGAGAGAGGGCACCTTTTACTCCAGTGTGCATTTCAGCTGGTCCCGAATAGACTTCTGGCTGCTCTCGAAAGGAATGAACACATGGCTCCGCGAGGTGACGCATTTGGCGCGTACCCTCTCGGATAACTCCCCCGTGCTCATGAAGCTGTCACCACCAGGCAATGAATCCCCATACCGATCCTGCAGGCTCCAGCCAACAACCTTACTAGACAGCGTCTTCTGCGAAGAGATACGCCAGGAAATTCTTGAATTTTTCCCTCGTAAT
The DNA here is from genome assembly GCA_963921515.1 of Calotriton arnoldi. Lineage (NCBI taxonomy): Eukaryota > Metazoa > Chordata > Amphibia > Caudata > Salamandridae > Calotriton > Calotriton arnoldi. The sequence continues at coordinate 1,587,509 of CAWUFW010000488.1, read as the reverse complement.
AAAGATAGCGTTTCAACACTTGCTTGTATATGGAAGAGCTTCAAGGTTACAATACGAGGCTGTGTATGGCCAAGAGCGGAGGGATCCTACGCTCCATCAGAGGGACTCTACTTAGACTAGAAAGAGACATTAAACAAGAGGAGGAGCACCTAGCCTCTACCCCCTCCTCGCAGCAAAGGGCACAGCTTAAAGAGCTGCTAACTGAATACTCAATCGTGGCGGAGCGGGAATCTAAATTCCGCTCTAAATATCACATTGCCAGGTCTTATGGCGAGGGTGAGCGCCCCGGAAAAGCTTTAGCCGAAGTAACTAGAACCCCCAGATTCGCTAATCAGATCTTGGAAATACTTGATGAGGAAGGTACTAGGCATATTGAATCGCTTGAGATTCTTAACATCTTCACCAATTATTATGCGAAACTCTACCACACGCACAGACGCGCCCCATCCGATATAGCTTCTTACTTTGAAGATACTGCCCTTGGGTGGATCAATGACGCCCGCAGAAAATTTCTCACTGCTTATATCGAAGAGGATGAAATCCGAGCCGCAATAATGGGCTTGCGCTCGTGCAAAGCCACGGGGTCCGATTGGCTGCCCGCGGACTCTTATAAATGCTATATCGATCAACTATCCCCCTTCCTTAAGCAAGTCTTTGAAGAAGCTAGGTAAATTGGGACTCTCCCCATGACCATGCGACAAGCCATGATCATATCCCTGCAAGGATGCCAACAACTGCAAGGCACATAGACCCCTGTCACTGATTAACTGTGACACCAATAATCCTAGCTAAAGTAATCGCAAATAGGCTGTCTTTGCTGATGGAAGGACTGGTCCTCCCAGACCGGGTGGGCTTCATACCCGGAAGGGCCACCTCTCACAATTTGCAAACCACATTTGCGCTACTGCATGACGTTGAACCGGAGATCTCTGCAGCTAGGATCTTTTTAGATGCCACAAAAGTCTTTGATTCATTGGAATTGGATTATATGTTCACAATATTGGGCAGAATGGGTCTCCCCCAGCCATTCCTGGCGTGGATAAGGCTACTCTACTCCCAGCCCAAGGCCATTGTACAGGTTAATGGTCTATATTCCACTCCGACTCCCATTATGAGAGGCACACGTCAAGGTTGACCTCTATCCCCACTACTCTTTGCCCTGGCCATTGAACCCCTCGCGGCCAAAATACATATGCCATACAATATCCCTCACAACAGATATTAATATCATTATATGCCGACGACATCACCCTTTATTTACGAGAACCACAAATCAGCCTCAACCTGATCCTCCGAGAGTTCATCAGGTTTGGAACCCTATCCGGGAAAAGGATCAACTGGGGTAAATCACAGCTCTTCCCACTCATGCCTAACACTGCTAAATTTTCCCTAGAATTTCCACTGACCTGGTGTGAAACGGAAATAATATATTTAGGTGTGATAATAACAAGAGACAAAGAGGAAACACTCCGTGCAAACTATGGCACTACCGTCAAAACTATCACCAACTGGGTGGGCCGATTGATCACGCTGCCACTTTCCTTAGCTGGCAGAGTGGCATTGATGAAGATGGTCATACTACCCAGACTGCTATATCTGTTCACTAACATACCCTATAACCCAGGACGTCCCTTCTTTCACACCCTCCGATCATTACTTATCAGGTTGGTGTGGGGTGGGAAGCAGCCCCGAGTGGGATGGCGGACTATGATGCAACCATTCTCTAGTGGGGGGTTCGAGGCTCCAGACATGGAATTATATTTCCTTAGCACCCAAGCCCACTATGCGATATGCTGGCTTCACCCACCGCCTTTGATGCCACATCTGGCCATTGAGCAGGGATACATGGCACCCACGCTCCCAAACTCCTTCCCGGGTACGCGGGTCCCTGGGGAGGGAGTAGCCCATCACACGGTAACCTGTACCAACCACGCATGGGAGCGCCTAGTTAGAATAGTTGGTAAATCTGTGCTATACTCCCCGCTAATGCCACTTCCGTACCTCCCGCTCCCACCGCGAGATGCTCCGTAAAAGAAACCTCCAAGTCTGGGGCGATCTATACCAGGAGGGCACGTTCAAAGATCGACAGGAACTCTTGACCGGGGATAATGCCACCCCGCTGGAGGTATTTCTATATATAAGGTTGAAACATGAAATCAGGGCCAATATCCCGGGATTCCCACAGGAACCCCCCACGCTAGATACATTGCATACCTTGTTAAAATGGACAGGGCCAGCACACGCAGTGTCCAGCATATATCGATCCGCGCTGCGGGAAAAACCACAGTCGAAACATGGGGCTAGGGAGGCATGGGATTATGACCTGGAGATGCCACTGACAAACAAGCAATGGTCATACTCCTGCACACAGACAGAAGCCATCACGGCGAGCAGTCGCTTGCCAATCATACACTTTAAGTTCTTACATAGAACCTATTATACACCCATACGGCTATGCAAGTACAAACTGAGAAATGATAACAGCTGCGAGAGGTGCTGGCAAGAGGGAGCTGGGTTCTTACACCTCGCGTGGCAATGTTGCGAAGTCCATGGATACTGGCAAGAGGTGATTGCTGCACCGTCCAAAATGATTGGCGCTCTTCTTTCTGTGTCCCCTCTGCTTGCGCTCCTGGGCTACACAGCTGAAATATAGAAACCACATAGAAAGTTTGCAGCAAAGGGACTGTTATTGGCCAAGTGCAGGGTGGCATGCAGATGGGGCAGAGGGCTTGCCCCCAAATTCAAGGACTGGCTAACAGACTTCATATATTGTAAGGACCAGCTATCGACCTATGCGGATCTCCTGCCTGCCTCATCTCGTCCCAGGGAAATCTGGGAGCCTCTAGTGGAATATTTGCAGGAACATTCGGGCTGAACCTGTGCATGTTTGCTGGTGTGGATGGGCTTGACACCTGGGCCGTGGCCCCTGGTGGCGGAGCGGTGACAAAAATATATGTAATTAGCCTGTCAACAAAAGCCACCTTATGAACAAAGATGGGGGTTTAGATCCATACACCATGATGTACCTGCAATTAGCGGAGTTACGTATTCCCTTAAAATTTCGCATGTAAATGTGTGTTCGAGATCTGCTGTAGATATGACAATGTAGCATGACATCTAGATGTATATCTGCTCATTATCTGTGAGGCACATTCATATGCCATAATGTTCTATGCTTTGCCTGTACGCAAGTTGGAAAATTTAATAAAAACATTAAAATAAATAAATAAATTATTCCTCTTTACAATTGCTTTCACTAGGTGCTCTTCCAAAGACTAAGAATGATTGTTGTATATGTGCCCCAGGTGAAAAGGAAGGCCCGTTTACATGCATAAAGTGTAGCTTTTCCTGTCAGTTTAAGACTTCACTCAGCTCCACTGAGTTTTCAGCGAGGGACTCAGTCAGGAACCAAGCCACTAAGACTACAACTAACCACAATTACCCTCCAAATTGGGACATCACAACCTGACTCCCCACTATACATAGGAAGTATAACGTGGGCACATCCCAATGCTAGATCCTTACCAAAACACAGTATCCATATCTAGGACACTATTCCTAATGTGGTTCCGGATCTATGTACTGAAACTTGGCTCAATAGCACTACCAATTGGGACCTGGCAATTGCTATCCCACAGAATTAAAATACTATAAAACTAGAGTAGTAAGATAAGATATGTGGGGACATGTCTATAATTTTGAATCAAAAATATTGCTACATGATCGTAGACTCCTACAAATCTGAGAACCATGAGATTCTTATTTTTTTAATTCAGCTGCATGGGGAGCCTTAATCTACAGTCCCCCCAAACACAAAACATGTCAGCCCCTTACTTGCTGATATACTAGCCCCTTATATGATCAGGTTTGGCCACTTTCTGCTCCTCAAGAGATTTTAATTTGAACTTCGAGGACCAGACCAAGCCTGTTAACATCAAACTAATTTAAAATAATTTAAAGGGAACCAAACTGGTTCTTAGCGTAACTGGGCCAATGCAGGTTGCACCTCATTCTCTGGACTTACTATTCACCAATTTAAAAGTATTATCACCATGGTACCTCTTCCATGGACTGACCATTATCTGCTACAGTTTTCACTAGATTTGATACCGGTCCTTCTGCACCTCCGAGCTTTGCAGTCCCTAAATACAGAATATGGAAGTGTGTCAATGGAAATTGTCTACTTAACACACTCTAGCTACCTATTACAAAAAACTCGAAAAATACATATCTGGCTGGCTACTCAATTTAATTCGCAGTTATGAGGTACTAGACAGAATAGGGCCATTGGAGACCGCAAAACAGACAAGACAAACAGCAGAATCCAAATGGTATATCCCTGTGTTAAGAGCAAAAATGCAAGAGTAAACTACTTGAACGTCATTAGCGTGGCTCTAGGCTAGAGGTAGATAATCTAGTCTCAATGACTACCATAAAATGATGAGACAAGCTTGTCATGATTACTTTTCATACTGTATTGAGTTGACTCAAAACTCCTCTAGCAAGATCTTCAAATTTGTGAAGGAACTTACCCACCCTTGAGCTTGCGGGCAGTCTATCCCTACTACTCTCGCTTTTTGATCTGCAATTTCCACCTACTTCAGAGACAAAATGTATACAATTTATTATATGTTTGCCCTCAACTAGCCCTCGATTCCCTTCCATTCGAAACTGACGTGCCTAGCCGTATGTGGGAGTTATCACTTAGTTCCTTTGAAGCCATCAGCCTGCTCATAGTAAAAGAGGCTATGCAACACATTCGATTGGGCCCCCCTGAAGACCTGTATCCTCACCATACTTTCACATCCAATTCCATCATATTTAGATCTCACTTACCAGCCCTTTTTAATATTGCTTTTGAGGCAGCAGAGCTTCCAAGTGAGTGGAAACATGCAAATGTTTTTCCATTACTAAAAAGCCTTGGCTTATCCATCGTATATCGCTACCTATCGCCTTATATTCCTGATCCAGTTTCCAGCCAAGATTCTAGAGAGGATTATAGACTCTCAGCTACCATCCTACATGGAAGCCAACAATCTATTGGAGCCCTCTCAATAAAGATTTAGAGCGGCCCAGAGTACACAAATCACTTTACTAGCTGCTGCTGATGACACACAAAATACCCAGGACCAGTTTCACCCGTATTAGGGCACCTCAGCCAGGTATAGCTTGGCTCCAGTGGCCCAATGTGCACAGGAATCATGTCTCAATAAGGGCAAAACCGGTCTTGGGTTGCTTGTGTTCAGGTTCATGGAGGGCCTGGCCTGGCAGGTCAGGCTGGACTGTTCCTATTGGAAAAGGGTGAAGACTGATTTCCATATGACTGAGTCCAAACTAAGGTGGCATGGTGTTCAAAATAACAATGGGCTGGGATAGGGCCTGAGTGATTACCAGTGGCTGTGATTAATTCAAGCATTCTATCCATCATTTTTTGGTATACTTCAGTGTGACGCCCAACCAGGATGGATATGCCAAAAGGTGGGTTCCGTACACACTGGTCACTGGAACCAAGCTATATGGAGCAGGTCCTCGTGCCAGCTCCCCCTGCGACAGTTCTCCTGTCCAGCTTGCCTGAAGTCCACTACCCTATGCTGCCTGTCTACCTGTTGCACTCTGTTTGTGCCTCCTCTGCTCGTTTCTTGCTCAGTTTTGACTTTTCTGCTCATTTTTCTGCCCTCTGTTTTGCCTTTTTCTGCTTGTTTTTCCTCCCTCTGTTTTGCCTTTCCTGCTCATTTTTCTGCCCTCTCTTTTGCCTTTTTCTGCTCATTTCTTGCCTCTTCCTGCCATTTTTCTCCTCCTGCCATTTCCCTCCTACTGCCACCCAGTGCCCCTCCCTCCCCGTTGGACCTACTTAATGGAGGCCACAGTGCAATGCCATTGAGCAGGTCCTTGTGCCAGCTCCCCCTGCGACAGTTCTCCTGTCCAGCTTGCTCACAGTCCGCTACCCTCCACCGCCTGTCTACCTGCTGCCCTCTGTTTGTGCCTCCTCTGCTCATTTTTGCTCTGTTTTGCCTTCTCTTCTCATTTTTCTGTCTTCTGTTTTGCCTTTTCTGCTAGTTTTTCTGTCCTCTGTTTTGCCTTTTTCTGCTTCTTTTTCTGCCCTCTGTTTGGCTCTCTTCTGCTCTGTTTTGCCTTTTCTGCTCGTTTTCTGCTCTCTGTTTTGCCCTCTTCTGCTCTGTATTGCTTTTTCTGCTCGTTTTTCTGCTCTCTGTTTTGCCTTTGCTGCTCACTTGTTTTTCTGCCTTCTGTTTTGCCTTTTTCTGCTCGCTTCTTCCCTCTTCTGGCCGTTTCCCCAAGACTTGGCTTTTCGACAGAGACCTTGCACCCCAGCGCCCAGATACCTCCAGGGGTGACAGGGCTGTGCTCTACAAATGCTCGTTGATTGATTGATTGACCGACTGATGAGCCCTAATAAGAGCAAAACTAGTCTAGGGTTGCTTGAGTTTCAGCTCAGGGTGGGCCTGGCCTGGCACTGCAGTCTGGACTGTTCCTACTGGTGCAGGATCAAGACTGATTTACATATGGCTGGGTCCAAACCGAGGTGGCCTGATGTGCAAAATGACAATGGACTGGGATGTGGCCCTGAGCGATTACCAGTGACTAAGATTAATTCAAGCATTCCAACCATCGCTTTTTTGTATACTTTAGTATTCCTATTCCAAAGAAAGCAGCAAGAAACTTAGGCATCATCATTGATAACACCCTTTCAATAAAAGAGCAGGGTACAGCCAGTATCTGGGTCTGTTAACGTTTTTTGTGCTTGCTTCGTAGAATCTTGATCTAGCTCCCAGTTAACTGTAGGTAAAGCATTATACATGTACTGCTCACTAGCTGGCTTGATTACGGAAATGCCCTTCATGGTGGCACGGCAGTCTGTTTGTTTATGCACCTCCAAATTATTCAAAATACAGTTGCCTGTATGATATACAATCTTTCTTCTAGGTCTCCTTCCATTCCAACTTTGAGGTCATTGTATTGGTTGATAGACCTTAACTGAGCAATCTTTAAAGTCTTTGCCTTGCGCACAGAGCTCTCCAGTCTTCTGAGCCCTCACATCTCCATAGTAGAGCGACTTTCTTCAGACCTTCTAGGGCTCTTCGATCCTGGCACAAATCAGGCATATCCACCTGGCCAGAATGGTGGGCTCTTCTTTCTTCTACCTCACAGTCTATCATTGGAATACTCTTCCTTTAAAATTACGTCTCACTGCAAGTATGCCTGTATTTAGAAAACGGCTTAAGACCTGGTTGTTTTAATTCTTTGTTTTCTTGCTCTCCTCAATTCACGGGTACTTTGGAATAGCCTGTTCCGCCAGGATACTCTTTCGGGGGTGAGTAGGTGCACTATAAATTCCTAAGCATGACATCAAATATTGTATCACTTGCATAGATCTCAAATCCAAATTGATAAAGACATTTTTTTACTGAAAATTAGATTGCAATTTACCATGGAGTAGCCACGCGCTCTATAAATCTGTTTTCATTTTATTTCATTTCATGTCAAACTGCGTCCATGTTGTAATGAAGGCTAGAATGTGGCTTTTTTAAGCCTGTTGAACTAGTCATACACCTACAGTGGATTTAAACATTTACTATTTTACTTACCCAACTTTTAGCACTTAGTAATCCAATCAGAAAAATATGAGTTTGGATATTCACTCAATACTTGTTTTGTTTTGCTCATAATGATGAATTCATAGTAAAAGGATAAATATATGCCAATGTAACACAACATGCCTTTTAAACATTTTTTTTAATTATGCGATTACGGGTTACACTGAAGTACATTAGATATCATTAAAGGAGTGGAGAGCATTGTGACCTTTAAAAGTCTAACCATAGAGATCACGTGACAGAGTAGCAAATGCTGAGAGCACGTCGTGATGCAAGGTAGCGGTCATGTTAATGAATACTGTATAACACAAAAAGGTACCACACTTTTCAGACATACTAGGTGAGCATGCGGTTACTGTACAAGCACTAACCTGATGAAACCAGCTGGTGGGGACAATGGTGAGCAGACAGTCCAACCCCTCCCTTCCGTGTACCACCAGGGGAACAGACTATACTGCTCGCCAAGGAGTGCGCCCAAGGGAATGGGGGAGTGGATAAAACAACAAAAAATACCACAACCTATGAGCTCTCTGCGATCTGGGCAGGCCTCACTTGCTGTGTCAACTGGATACTTCTTAAGGAACAGCATGTGTGAGGAGCCAACTCCAATGGTGGTGCTACCTGTAGTCAGTAAGAGGGGAACAGTATTAATAGCGTGCTCATATGATGATTCCCTTCCACCCGCACTCGTAATACAAATCCCAAAACAAGCTCCTTGTGGGACTTTAAGAATTCATCAGACGTCACCAAGGCCACACCAGAACTTCCAGAAGCAGCTTCAGTTATAATCAGAGGAGGGTCACCAATAGATTGCTTGGATTCTTCAGCTAGGGATTCTGATCTGGTAAGAGCGTCCGCTTTCCCATTCTGTGGCCCGGGACGATACTTTATTGTGAAGTCAGAATCCGAAAAGAACAGTGACCAATGCAATTGTCGAGGAGTGAGTGCTCTGGTGGTTTTCAGGATTTGTAAGTTGAGATGGTCAGTATAAATCTCTACTGTATGCTGAGCTACCATGAGGTAATGTGGCCACTCTTTGCATGCATGTTACAATACTGAAGTTTAGTTCACATGAGGTGAACTTCCTGGAGTAGAATGCTACAGACTGCAACTAGCCTGTATCCAGATACCTTTGTGAGAGAACTCCTCCCATCACAACCTGCGAGGCGTCAGCTTCCACAATGAAAGGTATGTGTACATCAGGGTGTCATAGGATTGGCGCTTGGATGAATTGTGATTTCAATTATTGGAAAGCTTGTTTTGCTTCCTCTGTCCACACAAAGGGAAACCCCTTACGCAGGAGTCGAGTCCTTGTTGGAGAAATCCTTAATAAAATGTCTGTAAAAATGAGCAAATCCCAAAGAGCTTTGCAAGGTCTTGACGTTGGTAGGGGATTTCCACTGGGTGATTGCTTAAACCTTTCGATCATGCATCTTGAGTCCTCCTGGATTCATGATGTAACCTAAAAACTCTATTTCCTTCACATGAAAGAGGCATTTTTCAATTTTAGCATATAAACAATGGTTTTGCAATCTGTCCAACACAGTCCGTACATGGGTCATAGGTTCCTGAATGGTTTCGGAATAGATGAGGATATCATTGATGTAAACGATGCAGAAGACATCCAAATTCCCACGAAGAACATCATCCATGGAATACTGGAATGCTACTGGGGCATTACACTGACCGAAGGGCATCACCTGATATTCAAATAGGCCAAACTTTGCCTGAATGCTGTTGTCTATTCGTCGCCCTTCTTAACCCAAACCAGGTGATACGCCCCACGGAGATTCAGTTTAGTGAATATTTTGTACCCTTTTAACTGATTCAACAGCACTGGAATGAGCGGCAAAGGGTACCTGTTCTTAATCGTTACTCTATTGATGGCTCTGTAGTCAATACAAATCCTTAAATCCCCTTCTTTCTTTGGTATGAAGAAGAGAGGTGACAAGAAACGGATGAATCCAAAAGCCAAGTTCTCATCAATATATTTCCGCAGATGTTGCATTTCCAGCTTTGTCAAAGCGTATATCCTTCTGCAAGGAATGGTGGCGCATGGGATCAAATCTATTCTGCAATCATACTCCCTCTGGGGAGGGAGTTGACTCCCCTCTTGTTTATCAAAGACAGACTGATCCTTTGAATAGACCGGAGGTAATGTTACGGCACTACAAATGTGAGGTTCCACATCACCAAACGCAAGAAGTCTAGCAGTAGTGTTTGAATCTTGCAGGATGAGCGCTTGATGTTTGGTACAATGCTTTTTTCAGAACACAGAGCTTATAGTTATTGAGTGAGCTGCCTAGTAAACAGTGGGATCATGCATGATAAACCATGGCATTCCCAGGATCAATTGGAAGTGTGGTGCATCAATCAAGTCAAACTGTAGCCTTTCAAAGAAGTTAGTACATAACTAACTACATAATTACTCTATGTGTATGGTACAGTACAGGACCAGAGGTTAAAGCAGTACCATCCAGTAGTGGCCGGCTTTAGGACAGAGTGGTGGGCGGGGGTGGGAGCAGGGGTGGGGGCAGAAGGGGGCAGTGAAAGAAGAAAATAAAAATAACTTACCTGCAGCCCGCCGCATCGCAGGTCTTCTGCTCCTCTCGTGGCTCCACTGCAGGCAGAGGCTTCCAGCCTCCCCTGCAGCCAATCCTGAAGCTGCTCTCATGCATAAGAGCGCTTCAGGATTGGCCATTGCACCGACGCTTTGCACTCCCAGGGAGAATGGGAGCCTCTGCCTGCTGTCTCCAACCCAGCAAAGCATCTGGGTTGGAGATAGCTCAGTGCGCATGTGGATTTGGCCGGCCTGAGACGGCCAACCAGACCCACATGAGCACTGATAGCAGTGCTGCCCACCACTCCCTCTCCTGACTGCCCCCGCGATGGCCCCATCCCCAAGTCGCAGCACGTAGAAGTTGAGAAATAAAATGATAATAAACTTGTTTTATTATCGTTTTCTTTTTCAACTTTTGAAGCTGCTGGCAGAGGGGGGCGATGCTCCTCCGCCATAGCCGGGGAGCTGCTGCTGGTACCATCCACTGCCTTGACCAGTTCTGGTGAGCTCTTCTTAATGCATGGACTACCCATTTCTTGTGCAAATCTTTGGTCGATAAAATCACAGATGGCCCCTAAATCCAGTAAAGCAGGGAATTCCCTTTGATGTCATTTTTTCCGCAATACATACAGTGCCTTAGCTTACATCTTTTTTCTCTCTCTTCTGAGGACAGGGGTTCTTGTATACCATTCACATGCATGGGCTCAACCCCATTTGTGTTTCTTGGTCCCTCCACAATTACAAACCTATGACGGGCAGCTGGGTATTTCACTTCCCCCCCTTTCTTATCGTCCCTTCTTTCCTGCATTCTATGATCAAGCTGTACTGGCAATTCTATCCTTTCCATGCATGTATCGGGTAAATGTACGACTTAGGCCAGCACGTCTTTCAACTCACTGCTAAACCCTGATGAAACAGTGAAGTATGTTTCTTCACGGGCCAATCTGTTTCTACCAGTAAGCAGTTAAATGTAGTGATGTATGATAGAAGATCCTGGGACCCCTGTTTCAGGGTGATCAATTCTCGAACTAAGGAGGGTAGATAAGTCTTTCGGTGAAAGAGTTTTCGCATTTCACCACAGAATGCAGAAAAACTATACAGCAAGGGGTCAGCACGCTCTGTCAATGGGATAGACCAGTTTGCTGCGTTACTTCCTAGATACGATAATACAAACATGGTTTTTGTTTGCTTATCCGGTAAAGAGGCAGGATTACACAGGAAATGGAGTCAAGACTGGCTAATAAAGATACTGAAGTTTTTTAGGTAATCATAGAAACGTTCTGGTGGGGCTAATGGAATTTGCGGGGCATGTACCAGGTGTATTGGCGTAGGGGTGGCCGACATGGTATTAGGGCATTGAGGAGGAGAATAAAAAATAACCCCCCTCCCCAACAGGAGACTGTAATGTGTGTGCTCAGATGAGGTACCCGAGGTTTTTAGGGGTGTGGGTAATGTCCAGGGCATCCTATGCGCCCCACCCCCATCCTGCTACTTTCTGCCTTCCCTTTAAGTGTCTACACATCTACCTCTTTCCGAACAGACCCAAAATCTTTTCTTAACTCTTACCTCTCAACTCAAGAGGCATGTACTTCCACCTGTAAACCAGTGATGGTTTCCAGGATGCTAGTGAGCACCACAGTGGAATCCATCGCCCAGGCGGGCTAAGAATGTGGGCTCATCAATCTGTCGGACTCCGTTAGAAACCTGTAATACTACAAGCACTAACCTGATTAATCTAGCCAGCGGGGACGATGATGAGAAGACAGTCCAACCACTCCCCTCCGTGTACCACCAGGATAAGAGACTATACTGCTCACCACAGAGTTCACCCATGGGGAATAGGGGAGTGGATAAAACAAAAAAATACAACAGCCTTTTTGCAATCTGGACATCCTCCCTTGCTGTGTCAACTGGATACTTCTCAAGGAACAGCGTGTGTAAGGAGTCAACTCCAATGGTAATACCTGTAGTCAGTAAGAGGGAGCTAGAGGGAACAGTATTAGGAGCATGCTCATATGGTCATTCTCTTCCACCTGCACTCATCCTACCCATTCACTATACATACTCACTTATACCCAATGAGACTGTTGGAAGGATAGCAGAAACAAAACAAGGAGTGTAAGGAACGTCACTCCTAATAATCAATGTTGCCTCTATATGGGTACATGATACATCTCAACGCACCCTCTGATGACCTAACTGTCTCAGCAAGATACAGTGCATGTAGTTTCCAAGTCACTTATTCAAATATCAAATGTTTAGGAGATAACTGCTCTCTTTCGTAAATACAACACAATCCTGGTTGAAGGAGCTGCTGTAGCCAGCTATGCGCACGTATGTCAAAACATATTAAAAAAATATTGTTCTTAGCACCTAGCTCACAATAGTTTCTCCTTCAATGCAGGCTCTTCACATTGGATTGTAGGCAGAGTGGTAATCCCCAAAGTGAGGCCACGGAGCTTGTGTGCAAAGTCGTCGTCCAAGAGGGAAGTGGATGATGCCTACAAGGAGTACCCTCAGTAGTGGCTGATGTAAGGAAAATGTTGTGGGGCAAAGCAGGGGGTGAGGCGGCAGCACGAGGGGGGTGAAACAATTTCTTTTAAAAACTTACCTGCCAGTCTTCTGCTTGCTGCTCTGTTCACCGGTCTTCTCCTCTGGGCACAAGCTCCTAGCTTCCCTTGAGGCCAATCCAGAGGCTGCTCTCACCATGAGAGCAGTTTCTGGATTGGGTGGAGCAGGCTTATTTTGTGCTCCATCGGGAGCTTGGAGCCTGTGCCTGCTGATCTCTCCACCCAGCAACACAGCTGTGTTGGAGAGATGTCAGTGCACATAACGGTTTGGCTGTCCTAAGACGACCGGCCAAACCATAATGTGCACTGACACTAGGGCCCACGACTCCTCCTCCTCCTGTTGCAGTGCTGTGTCCCCGTCCCCAAGACTCAGCCACAGGACAAGAAATAAAATGCTCTGCATTAAGATCATTTTATTTTTCATTTGCCTCTGCGGGCAGTGGGCCAACCCTCCTCTGCCATAGCGGAGGAGCCTCCCCTGAGTACCCTTGCCCCAATCAGGTGCTTAGGAATTAACCCGGCAGGGCTTGGTTGCTGGAAATGTCCAGCGATGGCAACCTGCACTTAAACCTAGGGAGCGACGACAAGGAGAATCCTTGCCCCACCCAGGTCCTCGGTAATTAGCCCAGCAGGGTTTGGATGCTAACAATGTGTAAACGTGCCGGCCAAACACAGGGCCATCTTCCTTGCTGCTGAAATCGACGAGCAAGGACGTGGATCATAGGCGTGGTCTATATTCTCCTAAACCAAGATGACCGTTGGGATGTTGGCTCTCACGCAAACATCCCTACCCTGGGAAAGTGACTCCTGGGAAATTGAGTCTATATTCATGGCGCTCAGGGTATTTTACTCGGGGCATACACATCCCCGCCAGCCAGAAGCATTCATTCAACCATCACCATTCAACTCCCGCCCATCCATCACCATCAGCCCCCAATCAATCAGTGGAGTGAGCAATGCTGTTTTGGCAGGTGCACCTCCAATGGAGCCTGTGCTGTGTGGAATGTCCCCGCTTTTCTGAACAAAGAAGGGCATACCAGGTAAGTCACCGGTGTTTATACAGAGCCAAAACAGTTACCATGCCAGGAACCAAATAGCATAATAACAAGGTACAAATGGAAGGGGAACTCCCCATTAATCTGATAGTTATCACTATGTATGATAACTAGCGACAAGATCTAATTGCAAACACATTTTATGTTTTGATAGGTATGAATTAAATTGAGCAACACGCTTTTGTGACAGTCCATGTCAGTGTGCAGCAAACTAGTTAGAAACCTCATTTTATGGTATTTAGGTAAAGATATTAAGGATGCTCCACCCGTCTTGATTAATCTTTGGTTATTGTTAAGATAATGAATGATGGGAACCTTTGAGGAAACATCCCTATGTCTTTACAAGTTGAAAGATAAACATTGACATTATGGTTGATGGGAGTAGATCAGTTGAGGGATCTGTGTTTGGAAAGAGGGTGAAAAGCTCTCTAAGCCAGGGATAGGGAGATTCTTGTTGGTTTTGTTAAGGATCTGTCAGAGGAACTGGAAAAACTGGGATGTAGGGAAGAAACTGAAGTGGGCTCTGGGGTGGAAGTGTTGTAGTGTCAGGCTCTATCAGCCTCTTAGCACAGGTTTTCTCATACACATCCCATGCTTTCCATGGTTTCCCCAAGAAATTCCTCACTACGCCCACCCTCCACTCCACTTGCCCCCATCCTCCAAATTTCAAGGATACTACTGTCACCGACTCACGGAGCCTGGGGTGAGTTAAGTCCAACTTTGACCCTGAACTTGCAGTTGGTTTTCCAGAAAGCTAAGGACAAGGAAGAGGTTGCGGCCAGGGAATTTGAGAGGGAGTATTTGAGATTATATATCCAGGAACAAGAGGAAACAAGGTGGAAGAAACAGGAGAAAAGAGAAGAAATAATAAGGGGAAGAGAGGAGAAGGAAAGGGAAAACAAAAGAAAAAGAGGAGAGAAAGAGGATAGCCTTAGAGAAAGAAAAGCTCAAAATGAAAGCAGAGAATGCTATATCTGAGAGAGGCAATTCTACCTCCAACTTTGTGGGAGTACCTCATAAATTAGTTTGTGTGCATGTATATTAAAGGCCAGAATATTTTGCAATGGTTTGTGAATATTGGCATCGGTAGTAGAGTGCAGGCTTTGAATGATGTGTCTAGGTCAGCCACTTTAATTAATTGCTTGCCTGTAGGAGGAACGGCAGTCATTGGGAGAATGCCTGCAGCTCATTAGATGAGGTATGAGCAACTGAAGGAAGCTGTGATGAGATGGTTTGGGCTGAAGCCAGCTCAATACCATGAGAGATTCAAAGAAAGCAAGCAAGCGGATGGTGTTCTTCTTGAAACATGGATTGCATCACTAGAATGAGTGAGAGGAATGGAAGGAATTATTTTCATACCCTTAATTGGTTAATGGTAACAGAGTGGCTCAATGAGGAGTGCTCTACCCCACTTAAGCAACACCTGTCTGACGTGACAGCAAATGTGGCAGGGAAACTTGTAGAGCTGGCAAACAACTGGTTAGCTAACAGGGTTAAAAAAAAGTGCTGATTCAGCATGGCAAAAGGAGAGAAAAACTCTCAACAGACTGATTCCAAGCTGAAGAGAATGGGCCAGGGCAATTGCCAGTGAACCAAGAGAGGACACAGTCATAAAGGGAACTGGGTTCCAATTCAGGGGCACGAGGAGAATGGAAGAAAGGAAGGTTCCTTCATGCCCAAAGTGATTACTTGTTATAGGTGTCACAAGGAGAGACACTAGAAAAGAGACCAAAAGGGGAAAGACCCTTAACCAGATGTATACTTTTAAGCTTGTGTGTTGACTATGGAAGAGGAATCCCAAGAGGGCTCCGTGGAACCCAACCTTGTATCAATAAACATTTGGGAAAGGGACCAAGACGCCTTTAAACACATCCATCTGAATACCGTGGGGTTTGTGTTGGAAGCTATTATCAAAGGGAGAAAGGTTCCTGCCATGAGGGATACATTTGCTTACAGGACTATGGCTGAGAGAAAGCATCTGAAATTAAACAAATTCTCCATAGTGCCAATGGCACAGACTTAGTAGCCAGGGGGGACGTCATGGAGTGCCCAATGCCTGAGCTGAGATTGCAGTCAATGACTAGCCGGCCATAGTTGTTGTAGGGGTGGGAGAGATGTAAGGTGGTAGAAGTGCTGGATGTCTCTTGGGCAATATCTTAATTGTCCCTTGTTGAGTTCCAAAACCAAAAACCTATATTGTTTGAATCAAATCAGTGGCATTGACCCCAGTACAGGCTACAGGAAGAGACTGGTACCATCCCAGATTTGCAAGGACCAGAGACAGAGGTGAGCGGAACATGGCAGACTCTGAAAAGGCACAGGTCATGGCATCCACCGCCCCTGATCCAGAGGAAGAGGAAGATAAGATACTCAGAGTAGTCCTGGTGTTGGAGTTTAAATTCCACCAGGCACAAATTGAGTGCATACATGTGGGACTTCAGAAGGAAGGCCAGGAATAGGTCAGAACGGGGGTTTCTGTAAGACACTAAGAATGCTGGGAGGATAGACTGCTATATAGTGTTCCAGTGAATCCTGAGCTGGGAGCTAGCATGTAGCTATTGGCTCCCCTAGTGCACAGGAATTGCCTATTTTCCCGGGCTCACAAGATGCCCTTCGAAGGACACTTGGGCATGAAAAAACACCTGAATAGGTTAGACTTTTTGTTCTATAGGCCAGGGATGCAGAGAGACAGAGAGGTTCTGTAGAACCTGCCCTACTTGCCAATTGAGTGGCAAGTCAGGAGATGGGACCAAGGCACCCTTCGTGCCACTCCCAGTAGTTGGTGTTCAATTCGAGCAGGTGGGCATTGACATTGGGTCCATCTGAACACCTCAGCACCAGACAATGAGCATATTTTGGTTGTGATGGATCATGCCACAAGATATCCAGATGCAGTATCTTTGAGGAGCACAAATGATGAGGATAGTAGCTAGGGCACTTCACAGGATTTTTTTAGACAGTAATTTTCTAACTAGCAAACAAACTTTATCTTCTCTTGCCAGCAGAGAAATATGGGAGCAAGCTGGTGTGACCTACCAGTTCCCCACAGAAAAGTAACTCCTGGTGGGGAGAGGGGGAAGTTTCCTATCTTCGTGAATTTGGACCACTACAATACTAGGCAAAAATTAGAGAAATACCTCACATACTGGTGTGGTTCATTAACGCAAGACGCTCTGATCTGTTGACCAGAGTGATACATCAAAGGATCAGTGTATGCTCGATAATAAGCCAATAGCTAGGTGAACAACTTTGGTTATTTCACAAAGTTTTTCATAGCCAGTGAGCTAAACTATAAGTAATATTTCTGGCATTTGCCTCCAATTTTTCACATGTTACCACTGAAGCTCTCCATAGGATATTGCACGATTTGTCACTATACACTTCATTTTCTACGAGAGATGAAAAAACAACACTATATGCGCATATGATTCCCCTTACGCAAGTTCAAAACAATGGATAATCAGTGCTGTTTCCAGTTTCAGCAAAACACCTACTTGTCATGAAAACAAAGACTCTGAGGTACCCTTTCTTTCAATAACTTCCATGCACGGGTGGTCACCTTTGCACAATCAAGTAATTACTGATTGTATTTCTACTTTGCTTCTTTCCAGGCCGGTCATGCTGGTTCCTCCTGTCCTAAGGAGACGCTACAATTTTGAACAGGGTAGAAACGCATCGACACTTGGCCAAGGGGTCATAATGAGGACCTACAACTAACCCTGCCAGAAAGACCCAACAGATATTTACTCGTCATAGGGTTCCCTCTCTTTGGCAGTGTTGGTGTACCCTCTGGTTTTCTACTAACAGTGTATGAATTACAACAGGACATAAAAAAAGATGACACACCATAGCCCATCCATGACCTGATAGATTTATTATGTATAACCTTGAATCAAATGACTATCTTCAGGAAATCATTTCTCTGTGACACATGAGATCATAAGAGTATATAAAATGTATTATGTTATTTTTCTTAAAATATATATATGATTAATGATCACGTGGTAGATCAATTAATTGATTGGTTTGATCTTTATTGAAAAAAAAAAAAACACTGTAGCAGTAGTTTTCTCATTTTTGCCTAGTATTATAGTTGTCCAACCTCTTGGCAATAGGGGCCCACACCGTCCCCACCAGGCTCGACACCTGCAAGGAATCTGGGATCTAGGGACAAAATCCAGATCGAGCCTTTCAATATCAGAGGGGCTGTTATCCCCTTTGAAAGATGTCTGATAAGGAAGCATTGTTATACATAAAGAAAGACAATTATAGGGAACATCCTTCCCCATTCACAGCTGCAAAATCCTCAGGAACTATTCAAAAATGAAATGAAGCCGATAAGCTACGAATCCGAATCCGCAGCAAGACATTGTTTTGCCCACATACGTCAGAGATGCTAATTGAAGTCCTGGCTTTTGAAAAAGCATTGCTTTCTGAAATCTAATAAATGAAAAAAAGGAAGGTCCACAGTAAACCAAATTTGTTCCAGCTAGAATTCAAAGCACTGGCACAACTTAAAAGTGAAAAAAGTCTTGCGATCAAACCCGTGGACAAAGGCGGAGCAATAGTCATTCTTAACCCTTTTGCTGCGTGCGTCGGCCAACGGCCGTCGCGAGCACTACCTCGGTAGTGCTGCGCACGTCCGTTGGCCGACGCGGCCCCGCCCGCTTAATAGAACGTTCCGCACTGGCGCGGAACTTAACAGCGAACAGTATCTCCAAGAAGGGAGAAGATAAATACTAGATGGAAATTACTACACAAAACCTATTAAAGACCCTACTGTAGAAATACGACAAGAAATGCATAATGCCGTTAAAAAGGGCTTTGAAGAGGGCTGGATTGGCCCTTAAGAGCAACAGTTCCTGAGAAGAGAGTTCCCCACACACCAGTTTACACCTGATACCTAAAATACACACGGGCCTCCAAAATGCACGAGGGAGACTAATAGTTTCTGGATGCAACTCTCTTTAGGAGTCCATCTCCAAATGTGATGACACTTGTTTGCGACCTTTAAATCCAGCTGTTAAATCATATCAGGATAAAGCGGATTTCATGAAAAGGTAGATATAATATAATTAGTACTAAATTTGGCAAGACTAGCTCTCAAAAAGATCTTTTTAGTTGTGGATGGGTACTAGTTGCAGATGAAAAGTACTTCGATGGTGTGTTCCTTAGTCCCAGAGGCAGCCATATTGTGTATAACAGAATATGAGGAGAAACGTGTCTACAAAGATAACCCTTTCAGTAATAACATAGATGTCTGGCTATGATACATAGATGACATATTCTGCATCTGGACCACAACAGAAGATACCTTGAAGTTATCTATAGAATAGCTTAACCAATGATCTCCAGATATCAAATTTAGCATGACTGAAAGCAAAACCATGTTAAATTTCCTAGCCATTGTGGTTAAAGATACGGATCATTATCTATCGACAACCTTGTACAAAAAGCCAACAGAAAAGAATAGTGCCCTACAGTACAACAGCTACCACCTTAGGAGTCTGAGAGTTAACTTCCCATAGGCAAGGGTGCCGGAGTGCCTGGAATCAAGATGTCTGCACTCTAGTGGGCTCCTTGTGCTGGGTTCATAATCCAATGACATCAAGACAACGCGTGGTGCCAATGCTGACTTTTTCTGCAGTGCAGGGCTGCCATGCTATGCCAAGAGGTTGGCAGATGTATTATGAGTAACTGCAGTGAGGCAAAGATGATGAAGGGCAGCATGCAAATGCTCGCCTTGGCGCTATCCAAGATGGCGGACCAGGCCGCTCACTGACGACAGACGTCGGGAAAACAGACTATTTTGAGTGCTCACTCCTGGGGGCCATGCAGAGATGCAAGCCCCAACGAAGGAGAGAACCGCACCAACCCAGGAGCATTTGGGGGACCCATGGAAGGGCCCTAAACCCGCACAACTGCTTGCAATCTGTGGTGAGGCCCCACTCAAGCTTGAGGAACTGCTTGCAGCAAGCAGAAGGGCCACCAGTCATTGCTGATGGCTGAGGCTCTGAGGTGTGAAGGGGGTAAGATTAACCAATTTCTAATACTGCTGCAGATCAGACTGGGCACCCCGCAATGATGGGGGGGCACAGCGACTACCGTGGCTACCCTTGCAAGAATAGGCACAGACTGCACAGCCATACACAAATACAAGGGTTGCCACACAAGCCTTGGGACTTGGCACTAACTTTGTTTGCAGCGTGGGCAGCTGCTGATGGGACACTCTAACACAACAAAAACTATGTGACAGCCAAACAGACAATACACAAACTATGGATAGCGCGCAGCGCCACTTTGGTGGTGAGGTGAGATTTGTGAGATTGCAGCATGGAGAACTGAGAGACATACTGGGTTCTGGTTTAGGCCTCCATAACTTGTCCCCTCAATGAAATCCCTACCATTCCCAATCGTCTGGTGGGGACACCTCTTCTGAATCCCTGCATTGTTGGACACCGGAGGTTGCCCCAGGCTTTTGTGGTGCCTTGTAAACTCCCATCTGGAGAACAAGATGGGAAAAGGAGACAATTAGCAAGACAAACTCTAGTTTGGGGAAAAACACATAGGGAGACCCCAGTCAATGGACAGTGCAGCATCATGACAGGAGAACAGCAGTAACCCAATGGCCTCCATTGACAACAACTAGACATGCTTATGTCCAGACCTAATAAGATGACAACTACTCTCAATAAACAATAAACACATTGTGGTGGAAATACACAGTCACCCTTGAAGATGATATAGCTGGCAATAAAAAAAAATCCTGGACACAGCCAAAGTGCTAAGCTTGATGAAAGCCAAAAACAAAGATTTAGAGGCCAGGTCAAGGTGCAAAAATATGCGCATGGTAGGTATTCTGGAGTCGAAAAATAACAGAAAAATGGCAAACTATATTGAGTCACTCCTCAAATCTATATTTGGTCCCAATAATTTCTAGCCTCTGTACACCGTGAAGTTTGACCACCGCTCCCTGGATCGCAGTCCTTCTCCAGGGGCAATGCTGCGTCCCAATCACAGCTAGATTATTCAACTTCATGGATCATGAGACAGCGCTACAACTGGAGTGGGAGAAATGGACACTCGCAAGGAACTACTATCTCCATATAACCGGATTTCACTTTAGCGGTACAAGAGGAATCCTGTGAGTATTTACCCCTCAAATCGAAACTACATCAGGCATGTACACAATATGAAATGCTATATCCGGTGCACCTCAAGATCACCGACTGCGACAAAAATCCCACATGTTCCCTACTCTGCAACGCCCCTCACCCTTCATGAAGACACTATTAACAGACATAAAAACTGCAAAATCACAAGGATATTATGAGCCAGACGAGAGCGTAAGTGATGTGAAATGAGAGACTGGCAACTCTGTCTTATTACTTTACATGTGTTCACAGCATTAATGTTTACTGTACTTATGCTTAGTAGGCACTTTGGGTTTTAAGGAAACTTTAGGTCAATGCGGACTGTTATTTGTAAGCTAACTCTACCCATGCTTATTGACTGCTGAGAGCAAATGCTTCTACACAGGGGACAAAGTGCAGTTATGGCCCTCAGCAGAAATATATATTATAAACTAACAGAACCTTATTAGATGATGTGGGAAATCACAAGGACTTGCTGCAGCCAGCAGAATGGCAAGCCCCCGTTGCCTCCAGTTATTAATAGTACACCTGGTGTACACCGGCATACACCCCCTCCTGTGGAGGTGTGGTTCAGCCAGCACTCTGGACTCCCCCCGGAGTAAGCCCCTTGAGGCAAAAGTACTTCTCATGTACGATCAATGCCTTTAAGGCGTCAGTGGCAGGATGGGGTGGGTAGTGTGGGTGAGGTCTGGGGGTTTAATTAGACTGACTTTTTCAAGATATAAACTATTTCGCTTTCCTCTGCTTCCTGACCAGGCCTATGTTAGTACTTACGGAGCATATACTCCAACTAGAGAACTAAGGCATCCCTTGTCCCTGCACATGACATCCTCACATGACGCTCCATGACCCAGACGAGAAGTGGTTCAGTATCTATTCGTTTTGTGACGTGGAACTTACGAGGACTAAATAATTCCTGTAAATCTTGGCACATGCTGGCTTACCTGGATGACATGAAATTGATGTGGCCCTTTAAGAGACATATTTGAGCACACAGTCGACATCCTCCTTTCCAAAAAAATAGAGTTGCCACAGGCCACTAGCAAACTCCTTCACGAGTACAAAGACACACAAGGCCTCAGGCTCTTTAATCTGATATAGGCTATATTCGGTGGGAAGCACATTACACTTATTAACACAAATAGCCCCAACACAAACGACCCAGATTTCTTCTGACAAATTTGGGACAAATGTGTGGCATTGTCTCCCAAGACCATACTATGGGGAGGGGACTTCAACTTGGTCCTCAGCAGACGCCTTGATTGCTCTAATGCCGAATTGCGCGCACATCACACTGCAGCTGCAACCCTGGTGGGTTTAATAGACACCAGAGGGTTGGTGGATATATGGAGGCATAGCTTTCCCATCACCAGCGAGGGTGGGCATACATGCAGCAACACCACACGGAGCATGGGTGGGCTAGATTACTGGGCGGAAACAGGATGTTTGTTGATCGGCCAGGCAGGCAGAGCACCACACTCTCACTGTCTCACATCACTCACATCCAAACACTGCGCCATCTCCTGGTGTCTCTCCCCCTTGCCTTACTAGACACTAACTTTAAAGAGGAAGTAAAAACGGAAATACAAAATTACATTCAAACTAACGAGTCATCAGTAAATTCAGTAAGCACATTCTGGGACCCATTCAAGGTGTATATACGAGGGATATGTGTAGCCAAACAACATGGGGTCTTCAAAATGAAGTGAAATAGATTGGACAAATTGGAGTGTGAAACTCAGACACGTGAAACGCAATACAAGCATACTCACACTGCTCACATATTAGAGGAGATTAGAACTAAACTCACAAAATTCATGGGACTTGCGACCAGAAGGTAAAATATTTACACAAATATTTCACCACTAGAGCATACCAGGAGGCAGAAAGGCCAAGTAGGACCCTAGCACTTCTAACACGCCAATCAAGAATACCTCAGGATATAACAAAACTAGAGCGAGACGGCAGCATCACCATGTCTATCCCTCCACTATCTTTCTCAATCCAAATATCTAACATATCCACCACTCAAATTACTTTCATATTTGCACTATAATAATTCACCACTAGTCCTTTATAGGTTCCGAAGTAGCGTGCTACTCGCCGAAAAAGTGTTTCAACACCCTAGCAAGGGTAGCAAGTGCTATATAAATGCAAACCTTTTCCCTTTTCTATCCCTCCACTATCCTTCTCAATCCAAATAACTGACTAACATACCCACCACTATATTTACTTTCATATTTTCACTAAACTAATTCACCACTAACCCTTTATGGGTTCCGGAGTAGCGTGTTACTCACCGAAAAATCCCTTTGATGCCTCGTCAGGGGTAGTAAGCGCTATATAAATGCAGTTACAATACAATACAATATATGATGCAAACAGAATCCTAGCAAAATTTGTTAAATTCTAGGCCGGGCTTCACACATCCCAGGTACAAAGATCATTTGAGGACTATGTGACACACTTCAACCATATAGCCCTAGGAACGACCCCAGTAGTCAGTTCCTGGATGTAACCACTACTCTTGAGGAGGTCACATTGGTAGTATCAGGACTCCCCACATGCAAGGCTCCAGACAGCAACAGATTCCCCACTGAGTTTTATAAAGCCTTCTCTTCTTTGCTTGATCACGGTTTCCGCAGATGTATAACAAGGCGCTGCAGACTGGTAATCTCCCCCTTCACTCAGAGAAACTCCTAAAGCCTAGCAAGCTCCCTTCATTAACTGATCCATAAAGCCCGCTATCCCTACGAAACAGTCGATGTGCTGGCAAATCGACTTCTGCTACCAGACCAGGCGGGCTCTGTCCCAGGCAGATCTACATTGAATTATCTTAAAATAATGTTTCCCCGTATTCACCAGCTAACCCCTGAGCATGAAGCGGTAGCCGCCACAAAGGTATTTGGCTCCATGGTGTGGCACTATCTATTCGCAGTATTAGCTGGACTAGGCCTACCGAAGAGCTTTATGGATTTAATCCAACTGCTGTACACAAGTCCAACTGCTAGGATTCGGTAAATGGGCTACTGTCTGATCCCTTCCCCATTGATAGGGGCACGCACCAAAGTTGCCCATTGTATCCTTTGGTTTATGCTTTGGTGTCAGAACCACTGGCATGTGCAATTCGTCAGCTCCATGGTCCCAGAGGCCTTGCTTTCTCCCCCATAAACTTATAGTATCCCTTTACGCAGATGACATTACTCTACACTCTTGTAGCCCAGCCCACAACCTCAGTCCTGTGATTAGGGAGTTTAAGCTATTTAGAGTGCTTCCAGGCATTGCAATAAATTGGAACATCCACTATCTTTCCACTAACACAGGCCAAACAAATTTGAGAACTAGACGTTCTCTGACAGGGAGCAAAATTTGAGTGAAATACTGAGGTATATCGGTTAGCAACACAGATCCCTGGTTATCGCAGAAAGGTATGGGGTAACTATGGCAAAAATAGAGGAACAGATCCACAGTGGAAACAGTTGCTGTTATCATTGATGGGCAGGATTGCCATAACGAAAATGATTATCTTGCCCAAGCTATTGAACCTATTCTATAACATCCTCATTCCACTACATCAGCAGTTTTATAAAATACTTAGTTCATATATGGCTAACCTAGCCTGGGCAGGCAAAAAACAGAGTGGAAGATTTACAAGCCCCTTGCGCCGCCAGTGCGTCACGTTGCGTGAACCACCAGCAGCGCAACCTGCTGCCTGATATTTACAAACTCACGTAAAACCACCCTGCGTGGCTTAACCTGTGCTTGAAAATATCGCCCCTTTTCACACAACACTTTGCATGTTAGGGGCGTGACATGGGTGTTGCTGTGGGTGTTCCCACGCAACAACCATGTCCACTGATGCATTTCTAGATTTACGAGCTATGGTGAATCTGGAAATGCGTCAGAATGCTACGCCACCCGAGGGGTGGCGTAGTGAGATGCAACAAGGAGAAATGTTTTAATTTCTCCCCGTTTTTTTCCTCTTTCAATGAGTGCTGCATTCTACAGCAAGCATTGGAAGCGGAAATCACCTATTCCTGCACAAAAACAATCTCCCCACGACGCAGGCATCCTTGCACCATGGTGCAAGGGTGCCTGCGCCGGCGCATGGCAGTAGTGTGTGCGCCAGCGCAGTGGGAAGCACAGAGATGCGACATATCGTTGTAAATATGTTGCATCCCTGTGCTTCGAAACTAACGCAGCGCGGCGCAGGAAAATGACTTGCGGCACCGCACTGCATTAGTTTCTTGTAAACCTGCCCCTCAGAGTTTGATGGGAAACACTGACATTACCTCAGGCCCAAGGCGGGCGGCAGCAACAGATTTTGAACTTTACTGTTACTGTGCACTGGCGCACCTCACACATTATTGGCTGCAACCACCTCCCTATATGGCACATTTAGTAGTAGAACGCAACATAGTGCACCCGGCACAGCTAGGTGAAATGTTTGGACAGGTCCCCCAGTGATGGTGATCTGAAATAAACAGAGTAACTTACACACAATTGGCAGAGAGTCAGGGGAAGGTTAACTTTCAGACAACCATAAGCTGATGGAGTAATATGACCAGAAAGCGGCGCTGACTGGGTACCAGGATGTTCAGGAGGGGTTGGTGCTGAAGCCCATTTGTGCAAGAGGTTTTAAGGATAATTGGTGTGGGCCATATCCAGTAGTACAGAAGGTTTCTGAGGTGAACTACTTGTTGGTCACAGGTGCCATAAGCGAATCAAAGAGGGTGTTCCATGTGAACCACCTTAAGACATATCTTTGAACAGATGTTATGGTAAACATCTTGGCAAGGAAAAGGAAGTTTGAAAAAGATAATAATAAACTACCTGACATTTTGCACAGTAAGGAAAAAGATGGTTCTGTGGAGGGAGAGGTACACTTGCCCCTGAACTGATTCCTGAGCAGGAAAGAGAGTGTAGAGAGATAGGTAGTCAGCGGACGTGGGGGTTTTGGACGATGATGACTGGAGGTCAAATAGCATTCAAAATGTTGGTAATTCGGCTCATCTGTGGCTAGTTCAATTTAAACACTTTACCCACGTTTACGACTCCCCAGAACAACTATATAAAATGTGAAGATCACTCACTGATTTATGTACTAGGAGCCAGGAAGAAATCGCTGCTATACATGATTTGAGGATGGCTGCTTAGTCAACCATACTGGTATCAAGTACACTCTATTCTGCATTGAGTAATTGATTTCCCGATTTTATCAGACCCCAGGTGTGTTCTTCTGGGTATCAGTTCGGGGTGGTATGGGTCAAGCAAGGACAAGATGTTGCTACATATTGGTTAGCTTGCAGCTAAAAGGGATATTGCCAGGCATTGTCACGAAGACAAAGAATATGTCAAGGCAGACATTGCTATATGTTGGACTTGGGATCCTTGGGACAGTCTATTAGGATTGATGCACAAGAAAGAGTACACAGACGTGCTTTTTTGTGTGCACTACCTGTCCCTCAATGAGGTGAGCAGGACAGATGCACAGACCAGTCTTACAATGGTTGGGTGCTGCTTGCGTCTTCAGTACCTCAGATCTGATCAGTGGCATTAGCAAATTGCAATAGCACCTAGTGCATTCTCTACACCAGAGGGATTGTACCAAGGTAAGTAGGTCATGCTTTCTGGGCTCAAGAATGGTTCTGTCACTTTTCAGTGCCTGGTGAACTGTGTTCTCTCAGGGCTAGCAGAGTTCTATGTGGCCTAGTTTGACCACATTGCCATCTTACCAATTCATGGAAAGACCAACTAGGAGTGCTGATCAGGAAACAAGGAGCAAAACTGTCTATCAAGGTAATCATGTGCCAGATGGAGCATTCCTCCTGTAGTCTACCTTTAGCATTAGATGAGCAACGGAAACATCTGCCCGTTGGATGCTGAAATCCCCCACCATCAAGACTCAACCTAGAGACTTTCTTGAACTCACTGCATACTACAGGAACTTTGTGACCAACTATGAGGTCATGGTTGCACCCTTGGCTGTCTTGATATCCACGAAGCAGCCTAGGAACGTGTTTTGGACTGCAGAGTGTCTGAAGGCCTTTGAGGGTCTGAAGACAGCACTATATAATGCACCTTTTTGTTGGATCGTGACTATGGCCCTTCATTTTACAGACTGACCCTTCAGATATAGAAGACGGAACAGTATTGGCTCAACTTGATGACAAGGGTAAACAAATATCCAGTGTCCTTTATCACACTTAGACTTCTTCCTAGAGAGCAGACCTGGGTGGCCATTAAACAGGAATGATTTGCAGTAGTGTGGGCCCTGAGGAGGTTCCTGCCTTACATATTTGGCTCCCAGTTTGGGGTCCAGACAGACTGCATGCCACACAATTGGTTGGTGGCAATACAGGTTGAGAATCCCAAGTTCTTGAGATGGCGTCTCTCATTACAAGGCCCATATCTTATGGTGAAGCACAAAGCTGGAATTAATTATGGGAATGTAGATGGATATTAAGGCTGGATTTGATGATCGGACGACTGGATTTCAAGAGTGGTTGACCGCCACCGCCTCACTAGACCACTCAAATGGCAGCTAGCAGGTAAAAATGAGCTTTAGCTTGCAACTAGAACAAGAGACAAGAATGGGCAGACGAGTCTTCTACATAGACTTAAGACTATTTTGGCAAGTAAACGCAAGGGGTAAAAAGACAGTGAGTTCCACATTTAATCAGTGTGGTATCTGAAGTATTCTGCAACTATGCCTTATCAATGCCTTTACCCACAGTATACTGGGGACTGTAGTCACAAGCTATCTCCTACAGATGGGAGAGCGAATACCAGAAGGGGGGTGTAGCGCCTTCCTAAAGATCTTAACTGAGGTAACAACAGTGGCAGCTCCTCAGCTAAGGCAGAGAAGCATCGCCCGACTGACTTCAATAGGAAAAATAAAATGATAATAACGTATCGTTATTATGATTTTATTTTTCCTATTGATGTGAGTGGCTCTCGGGGTTGGGCAGGGCTGGCCAGAGCAGGGAGAAGAGTGGTTTGCACTGCTTAGGTGCGTATGACTGCTTGGGCCGGCAAAACAGTCCTGCGCACTTTGCATCTTCTCCACGAGGCCTGCTTTACGCAGCCTGGTGAGGAACATGCACAGCCTCCCAGTCCCCATCTGTGCATTGTGGTTCAGCATTGCAGCATTGTGATTGGCTATGGGAAGCCTGGGCTATGGGGAGCCCGGGTGCTTCCTGCTCCTTCCTGCAGCTGGCAGAGACAGGAAGAAAAGGACGGAGAAGAGGCGGCGGCTGGCGGCCCAGGTAATTGGTTTTGTTTTTTTATTTTATTTTGTTCCACCACGCACACCCTAAACCCCCTGCCCCTGCACCCACCCCACCACTCCCAATCGGTAGCAGCCGCTGCTGGGTAACAAGTTTGTATTTGGCTTCCAACTGAACTGTGTAGTATTTACTTTTGCTGTGACTGGACGGGACAATACGTTATTGTATCTGATGACTTACTGTTGAGTTCTGAGCTCTTGTCCTCCACACTAACTTCCTGAGAAGTCTTCGACTGCTCATAACCTGATATTTAAGGGCAGAAAGAGTTATACTTGAGATTTCCATCAAGACTAGCCCACCTGTTCAACTCTGCTCTCAGGACTCCGGGGCTTGTATCACTGATACCCGTACCTCTTAATATTTTTTCTCCTTTTTTTTCTTCTTATTTATTTATTTAAGAAGCAGATGTTCCACTGTCTCACCCCCAGCCCATTTCCTCCTCTTCCTCCCTATCCTATCCTTGCCTTCCCTTTCCTGTTTTCCCCTGATGGAGCAAGGTTTTGCGAAATAAAAACGTGCTCGGATCAAACTTCTCATTGTGTGCATTATTAACAAAATGGTGTGAAAATTAACAGTGCAAAACTAAAAAGGGGAAGATGAAAACTGCACAAGTGCGTGCTGGAAAGAAACTAGTGTTTCTAGTACTTTTATAGTAGGCCTCAAATGTAAATGAATAATGCAGAAATAACAGCCAAAAAGAATAATAATAATAATAGAAGACATAATATTTTTACATTTTACTAATTGTTTGAAAATAATAATGGAGTTTTGTAAAGTGACAACAATAATCACATGTGTATTTGTTTTTCCTAGAGCACATTTCACTGTTCTGCAGAAAAGGCCTCGAAAGTCTTCTTAGATTTAATTTGCTTATTAAAACGTAGGCTGTAGGAAAATGTCTTTTGTCCTTCGTGAGTTCCTGATGATGGCCAAGGCTGTGTGGAGGAAGTAATGAACATTTTGAAATGGAATTTCCTTGCCGAGCGGAGTATGTGAACACTTGTGATATGAGTTTGAAACATTAGCAAGATAGAGAAATGTACAAGCCGCGGAAGAGATATCTGGGTTTCCTCTGCTGAAGGTTGATGACGGATGTTTTCTAAAGACAAAGGAACTGTTGAAAAGTTAGGCACACCAAAAGTGGAGTGACCAGACACCCCCTGGTTTTGACCAATGGGGTTAAAGGATTTTTCGTGTGATGACACATGGGGGGTTGGATCCTTAGTGAATTAGGGTATAACTATTAGTATTGAAATGTTTGTAGAGTAAGGTTTGCAAGATTTACTTTGCGAGAGGAGAGAGCTGTGTTACTGTTTCTCTAACTTAATTGGCTGGCTGTTGTTCTGCCGAACCTGACTTTGCTCCTCATTATCTTTGAGGGTGCCCCAGCTATTCTCTCAGCCGTAGAGTAGCTTTTCAGACTTCTAGCATTTTGTGCTATGGGTTAGTATGATATTCTGAATTTGCATTAATCTTATTTTGCAAATGTCTTTTATTCTTTTGTCTCTTTACCTATCCACTCTCTCAAGACACGGATATTTGAGATGTGTTTTATGAATTACTATTTGATATTTCACTGGTATAGGAATCTATGATTCAAGCTGTATTGTATTTGATGAACATTCACATTAATTTAGATAAAGGCATATTAATAAGTAATCAGAGTCTGTCTTTATTAATGTCAAATGGTTATATTGAATGATTATTTCTTTGTTTAGGTCCTCATTTAGAATACTGTCAATCTTTCGCCATTCCCTAACAACTAAAGAGATTCTTTGGTGAGGAGGGAAGATCAATACAGAATTGGTGATATTGGTTTAAATTCATGCAGCGTGTAAGGGACTGGTAGATATTAATTTGGGTCCAGATGGTAAAATTGGCAAAAGTCCCTTCCGCTGCAACAGTTTTTGGTACCAGACTTGATGGTTTTATTGATTAAATTGGCGATTAATTAGAATTAATGATTTTGGTTATTAATATTTCGTATTATTGTTATATATTGTGATCCGTCGTTGACCTTAAGAAAGATGGGTGCAAAGTGGCCTAAGATCCCGGGATGATGATGTTAGCCTAATGGGCAGGTCTTAGTGTGGCATACACTAAGTAGTATTGCGTTGTCTGCTGATGCGGTATTAAGCAACAGCTTGGTTGTTAATATTGCATAGGGAACTTTGAAGTTAGTATAGTGGAGATTTATTTTGGTACCTTTAAAAAGCGCAGCTTAAGAAGTTCCGAGAATTTTCACTTGATTGAGGGTGGAGTAACACTGGTCGATATTCTACTGGTAGCAAAAAATTCTTCGAGTGATTGAATCTATCTCTTTCTTTTAGTGGAGCAGACAAGCAGGTTTGTTATATGTTGTTTCTAATTTTGTTTCCCTTTTTAGAAAAGTTTATAATTTACTGCCGATTGTTTTTGTAAAGGGAGGGTCAGTCGCAGGAGTTTTACTGACGTCACAGAGAGCCACACTGGCATTGGTTAGCTAGTGTGAATCGTCATGAAAGTGTATCGTGCTGTTATTGGTTGGTTGGTGTGAGTTGCGCTGGTATTGGTCAGTGAAAACGAATAGTGTTAGTGAAATTACGGAAGAGTTTTCTTAGTTTACTTGGTTTCTAGCGTAATAAACAAAATAGAATGAAATTATTAAAAATTATGAAGACCTTGTTTAGAAAGGATGAGCCTATAGTTATTAGAGAGGGAATTCCTGTTCCGCCTGATGGTACGCCTGCTTATTTTATGTCTTTAGAACGAGGATATCACACGTGCACATGGCTGGAGAATTGGGTGAAATATGCAGAAGGAGATGGGAATTTGGCATTTCCAGAGTATGGTACCTTTAATGTAAGGATTTTAGAAAATTTGAGCTATCAAATGAATCAGTTGAGACCAAATCCTAGACCTATGCAGTACGAAGCGCTTGAGGAATGGGAACATCAGGCATATAAGAGAGATAGCGACAGGTCTCAGAATAAATACAGAAATACTGTGAGTAGATACTCAGAGGCAAAATGGGATTCTCAGATGAAAAAGTGGAGAAGAGATGTGATTGCAGCATGTGAAGGATTATACCCGGTTATTGTAGCAGAGGATCAGGAAGGAGGAAAGTGTAAAGAGAAAAAGAAAAATGTTGAGTGTTCTGATCCAGATCCAAATGAGACTGATGATGAGTTGTTGAATGAATTATTACTGAATAGACCTCCTCCGTATCAGGAAAATCAGGAAAGAATTACCCCAAGTGCTCTATTGATTCAAATAGAAGTTCCTCAGACTTCGCAAGAAAGAAACGCAAATGTAGTGAGTCAGGTGAAAGATGATTTGACACAAAAGATTACTCAATTAAATTTGAATGCAGAAGCTTTATCAGTTTCTGTGACTATCGGTCCCATAGTTCTATTGTATTGTGAGAGTTGGAATATTTCACAAGTGCATGCATTGTTAATGATAATAGGACTAGTGGTGGTGCTGGAGTAAGAGAGACAGGTCTCCTATAGGGACTTGACTTTTTTTTCTAAAGATCTAACAAACTGCAGGACTAAAAACGTAGTTTACCTTCTGGTCTGCCCATGTGGCCTAGGCTACGTGGGCGAGACTGGTCGGGAGTTGCGGTTTAGATTAACAGAACACAAATCCGCCATACGAACACAAAAGGAAAATGCACCATTGACAGCACACTTCATTCAGTACAACCATAAGTGTGAAGATTTTTGGTGGTTTGTACTAGAAAAAATTAAATACAATAGGAGAGGCGGTAATGTGGACAAGCTCAGAAAAATTAGAGAACAATGGTACATATGCAGACTGGATACTGTTAACAAGGGTCTTAACTCTAGAGAGGATTGGATGTCATTCATTGCCTGAATAAATTCTGAGTATAGTCTGGGCTTCCATTCTTTCCAAATGAGCTCTGATAGAGAGTTAGTTCTGATAGAGAGTGAGTCCAAATTATAGTTTCTACGCAGGATGTTAGAGACTTATCATTTTTTCCGTATTTCACGATATTGTTCACTACTGAGATGGTGCGTAAAGTACCTCTTTTGTTTTTTGTTTTTAATTGTGTATTTTTGTTATTTTTTTTTATCCTTTTATAGTCTATAAGAGACATCAGGTTATAAGCTCATTCGCCATGAACTCTTATGGGGCCTGATCTGGAAGCAAGAGGACAGGACCTGTAAAAAATGTAAAAAATAAATATCTGAAATATTTAGAGCGTTAAGCTCAACAAGCGGTTCGTCCCAACATTGGTTCGATTTGTAAGACATGAATAATATTTGCACATTATCAATGGCCCCTTTATTTACGAAGATCATTGCCGTTTATATATACTTATTATGCAGTAGCCGTGTAGCCCTGTAAACATCCCAATATGGCGCCGGCGTTTTTACAACATCTTATCGAGATGCGGGCTTTCCGGTTGAACCGGAAGTAATAGGAGAGGTTAGCCCGCGCACGGCCAGGAACAGAGAGGTGGGTCATAGCAATTAGAGCCAGGTGAGGATGTGCGAAAGCGCTGTGTTGGGTATAAAAGCATACCTCCAAGACGGTAATAGTGGCCAACTAACCGCTTCAGGACGAAGATCATACGTGACGAGGGGCGCTATTTACAAGTAAGAGGGCACTCTGCTCATGGTCACACCAACGTTCGGTAGTCTAGAGTATGTAGTTGCTGGCAGATTCTAGAGTAACTGGGTGGTTTTGCTTCTAGAACAGTGCAAATTCGTCATTCTGTCTGTTTGCAATGATAAACAGCAGAGAGAGGAGAGACACTCTTGGCATGTATACTTGCGCTATATACGGAAGACATTATGGGAGCCGGACTGGCCGGCTCACCATGTTTTGTTTTAATTTGTATGGTTCTTTCTGATAATTGTAGATCTGGGGTTGTGCGGAGGGTATTTTTATGATAATTATTTCCCTCCTCCTCCGTTATAAATAATACTGCATTCTTGTAGTATAAGTAGCAGTGTTTGATTATACCATACAGAGCATTATAATATTTTTATAAAGGATGGCTGCCACATTTTATAGCGTGTATTTGATCAGACAGTAGATCCAAAATTTGGCATAAATTAATGCGCATCATTTATCTCTTACAGACCCTAATGTTAAAGAGGGACTTGTAGAGGACGACAAATTGGAACAATTCGTCCTATAATAGCAGCAATTCAGCTCCCATTTAAAGGAGTTCTTTTGATTCCACCGATATATAAACAAATTGTTTGTGGCGGAGGTCGTATAAAGGTAATACTAGTAATATAAGATGTTAAGGCTGATAATTAATTCGATAAAGTCTTATATAAGCTTATCAAGATATGGAACCATTATTTTTCTTTAGGTGTGTCTTAGATCTTACGGGAAGACTACAGACCATTTTAGCCTCATTACATGGCATGAATATAGCACGTTGCATTCTTTTATCCAGGTGAGCCCTTATGTTCAGTATGTGCTACTGCCTAATTAATTAATTAAGCACATTACAGGCGGAAACTAATACCAGTACACCACTGTATTTCTACAGATATATTCCCATCATTCAAGAACGGAATAGTGAATATACAGTCAAGACATTATACCTTATTATATTTGTCTAGTACTTCTGATTCGACTAGTACTGCCCATGGGAGGTGAGATAATCATTCTATTCTCTCCTCTTTACCTTGTTAGGTTACGGTTAAGAGAGGAATATGTGGGGATGCCAGTATGAGAACTGTCTGTGTAGCAAGTGTCTCTACACTAATAAGAATACACTTTTGGAGTGTGAGTGTGGAGAGAAAGAGAGGGCCGCCATGCAATTCCCAATAGAGTGCTTGATTATTATTTCTATGCTTCAAAATTGATTTATGTTTTAAAATTGATCCATGATTTTCTTTGGGGATCAACTTGGGATATTGAGTGAACAATGTAGACACTATCCTAGAGATGTAAATATGGAAATGGGTATGATGGGGTAGGACGATTTGATATAAAATATGTGGAGGTCTAATTATAATATGAATACGGGTCTTTTTATGTTTATGATTTATTTCTACATGTTGATGTAGTGGTTGTTACTTTATGGGACTGAATGATTGATATTTGTTTTTTTATCACACAGGTGGTGGTAAAATTGATATTGTCTAATAGAAAAGATTCTTTTTAATCAAAGAGAGTAAATATTGTCTGGTCTTGAAAAAGATGGCTAAATAATCCACCCATCGAAACGCGCCGACGCTCATCACAATACACAATCTGTCAGAAAGGCGGAGGTCTATGAGTAGTTAATACCAGGATCTATGCCTAATATATTGGTGTAAAACAGATGTGTAACAAACTAATGACAAATTGAGCCTGTCTGTACTATGTACTCTCTTTAAGCTATTTTATTATGTTTTTCAATGGATTGTGTTTTAATATGTGATTGTTTTTTTGAACTTTTGTGATCATTGTCAATTTAATAATACTATGTATTGTATAGGGTTTTTCTTGCCCTCCAGTTTTTAAATTTTATTTTAGATACACTCGTCATTTTTACTAATAAATCGATTTATATATTCTTGTACATTTTATGGTTCACGACTCTCTGTGGGAGCTACATGGCATAATCCCCTCAAGTGTGTATGTGATGGAATGGTGAGCATGTACCGGGTTGAATGGAATGTATTGATTGGTTGAATACCAGAGTTTGCTATTGGGTCCAAAGGATATTGTTTTTTTCTTCACTGTAAGAGAGACAGGAACATTGATTGATATTTCTGAAAGACCAGTAGAAACCCCAAAGCATAATGTGCAAATAGAACCAAGATGATTAGTGCAGAATGTGAGAGAAGTGACACCTACGTCAGGAGGTTCAATAGGACCATCACCAGAAGAATTGGATGAATGGATTAGAGGGATGGTGTTGAATAAAGTTGATACGAGCAGGGATGTGAGTAGATTAAAAGCGGATTTGGAGGAAATGATTCTAGGTACGATTAGTCCTGAAAGATTGAGTAAATATCAGGAAGAAGAATTATTGTTTTTATGTAAGAATATTACAATGAGAGCGAGGAGTCTTCATGAAAGATTTGCTGAAGTTGCACAAACTTATGGAATTGATATAGAGAAATCAAAGGCTCTGCAGAAAACATATAGATTGGATTTTAGTGATAAAGATTTGGAGAGTTTGAATGCTTCTGGTAAGCGATTGCAAATCAAAGCGCTGATTAATACATTGAGAAGATGGGGTGAAT
This sequence comes from Calotriton arnoldi, assembly GCA_963921515.1. NCBI lineage: Eukaryota > Metazoa > Chordata > Amphibia > Caudata > Salamandridae > Calotriton > Calotriton arnoldi. The sequence continues at coordinate 1,552,063 of CAWUFW010000488.1, read as the reverse complement.
TGGAACGTTGGAAAGGCAGATAGGCTAAAAAGAAAGAAGAAATGTTTGCAAATCAAGGAGCTTCATCTATGTTTCCAGTGAGAGAGACAGGGACAGAGACAACACTGACTGAAATGATATATCCAATGAGAGAGGTACCAGGAGGTGGATATGCCCACGTTCCTTTGTCAAGGCAGGATATACTGTCGTTAATAAATGAGTTTCCAAGATTCAGAGAAAAAACTGTTGAGTGGTACAAACAAGTAGAAAGATTTGTAAAGGTTTCAAAAGTTTTGCTGAAAGATTTAGATGGTTTGATTGATATTGTGGTTCCAGCTGATTTATGGGTTGAGTGTAAGATTGCGGTAGATTGGCCAAAAGAAGAATATCCCAGAGATGCAAAAACTGTAGCACCATCAGATGAAGTGATGAAAAAATATAATCCAGTCATTACCTATTTGAAGGGAAAGATTTCACCAAAAGAAACTGATTGGGTAAAAATAGATAAAACAACCCAGGAAAGGAAAGAAACAGTACATGCTTATTATGAGAGGCTTCTACAGGTGTTAAAACAGTATAGGGGATTTGAGAGCATAACTGATAAGGATATGGGACATTTTGTGTATAAATTTGTGTTTGGATTGAAACCGGAGATTAGAAACATGATTCAGCAACATTTGATTTGTTGGCAGAATAAAAGTGTAGACGAGATATTGCGATATGCAAAATACTGTAGGGATGATATTGAATCGAGACATAAGCAGTTGAAAGAGAAATTAATGTTGGCACAAATGAAAGCGGCAAAGAAAGGTAGTAATTTTGTAGATTACTCTCAAACAGTTTTCCAAGGAAAAGGTCAAAATCAGAATATTCAGAATGGTCAAATTGCTAACATGGGAGGTGTCATGGTAAATGGTGGTGTTTCTACTCAAGGAAGAGGTAGGGGTAGAGGTAACAAAGGAGAGATGAAAAAGAAATGTCAGTGTTATGCGTGTAGCAAGTTGGGGCATTGAAAACGCAAGTGTAAGGTTTTCTTAGGAAATAATTAAATGAATCAGGATTTCAATCCGCAAATGCAAGTTGAAGTGAACAGAAATCAACTACAACCACAATAGGTGGTTACACAGGTACAAATACCACAAGCCCCGATGCCCAATGAAAATGGAAATGCTCAAGTACAAAGATACAGTGCGAATGTGGGTTTTCATACAGGTGAATGAACTAATAATAATCAAAATGTGCAAATGGTTTCGCAATACTGGTTGCAGTGCCAGGAGAGTGATTCAGATACATCTCAATGACGGTGCCTGAGGGGGAGGAAGAGTGCGTGCTTGGCACATCTCTAGAGGTAGATCAGTGTGGTCCCTTTGTGGATGGAGAAATCGAAGGAAATGTAATTACATTCCTTGTAGACACTGGTACTACCCATTCCACTGTGAGAACTGTGGAAATCCCTAATCTACCCCTCTCTGGAGATACTATTCAAGTCGTAGGCGTTTCAAATAAATTGATTAGAACCCCAGTGCCCAAACCAATGAAAGTACACATTGGAGATTTTGAAGACTTGTATCGTTTTGTGGTGTGTGATACAAGTCCAGTTAACCTATTAGGTAGAGATTGGCTTTGCAAAATGAATTGCACCATCTATTGTACACCAGATGGTATAGCATTTCATACGCAGGATGAAGATGTAGTCTTTAAGATGATGATGGCGAGGCAAGGGACAGAAGTGAATGATTTATATCCTTTATTTACAGCAAAGGATTTGCCTGTTGAACTGAGAGACACAGTGATGACTGATGTGTCGGATTTTTAAGGGAAAGACATTGGATTTATGAAAGGAGTTGACCCTATTCAGATTTCGGTCAAACAAGGTGCAGAATTTCCAAAAACGCCCCAATACAAAATGAGTCCTGAGACTATTGCAGGAGTAACACCTTTAATTGAATTAATGATTGAACAAGGTATTTTGAGAGAGATACGAGGGAGTCCTTGTAATTCACCTATTATGGGGATCAAGAAACCGAGTAGTAACTAGAGAATAGTGCAAGACCTGAGGAAAATTAATAAGATAGTGATACCTTGTTGCCCAATCGTGCCAAACCCCGCAGTGATTCTTTACCAGATTCCTTGTGATGCGAAATAGTTCACTGTGATAGATTTATGCCAAGCATTTTTCTCGATACCCTTACATCCGGATAGCCAATATTTATTTGTGTTCCAGTTGGAGACCGTGTTTTGGCATGGTGCCGAGTTCCTCAAGGGTATACAGAAAGTCCCTCAATTTTCAATCAAATTTTGAAAAAAGTGTTTAGAGTCATTGGTAATGCCAGAAGACTCAGTTTTGGTGCAATACATTGATGATTTGCTTGTTGCATCAAAGACAAGGGAAGCATGTGTGACAGATACAATTGCTCTACTGAACCATTTGGCAGTAGGTGGGCATAAAGTGTCACCCGCAAATTTTCAATTCTGTCAAAAAGAAGTTTTAGATTTGGGCCATAAAATTGAAAAAGGAGTCAAGAAAGTATCACAAGATCGAATAGCTGTGAGCTTGCAAATGAATCCACCCAGAACGCATAAAGAAGTTTGAATGTTCTTGGGTATGGTCGGATACTGCAGACAATGGATCCGTGGCTTGTCACTGACCGCCAAGCCATTACAGAGATTGACACATAAAGATGTGACCGATCCAATTGAACTAGATGAAGAATGCATGAAGGCATTTGTAGAGTTGCGAGACAGCCTTTGTCGAGCACCTGCATTGGGAATGCCAGACTTCAGCAAGGATTTTGCATTGTTTTGCTGTGAGAGAGACGGTTGGGCTCTTTCACTTCTAATGCAAACACATGGAACAGCACGTCGTCCGGTGGCATATTTTTCTGCAACACTAGATTCAGTGGCTGCAGCATTACTAGGATGTTTGAAAGCAGTTGCTGCTACTTGTGTGAGTTTGGAACAGAGTGAATCAATTGTGATGGGACATCCATTGAGAGTGTATGTGCCACATTCTGTTGAGATCTTGTTGACACGAACAAGAACACAGCATCTTACAAGTAGTCGATTGACAAGATATGAGAGAGTGATTCTGAGAGCAAAGAATGTGACAAGATGCACAAATTTGAATCCAGCTACTTTGTTACCAAGTCTAAGTTGTGAGGAAGAGGTGGGTGAAGCTAATCATGAATGTCTGGATGTGACTGAACTGTTTACAAAGCCAAGACCTGATATAAAAGACACACCATTGGCTGAATTAGATTGTGTAATGTTTGTGGATGGATCTTGTCTGAGAGATGATAAAGGTACTTTGCGTGCCTCATATGCTGTCTATACAGTGGCCATGGTTCTTGAAGCTTCATGCTTGAAAGGAGTAAGTTCTGCACACATTTCTGAGCTGGTTGCATTGACCAGGGCATGCATAATTGGCAAAAATCTGAGAATAACCATATTCATTGATAGTCAATATGGTTTTGGAGTTGTCCATGACTTTGGACAATTGTGGTTGCAACGTGGATTTCTGACATCATCTGGCTCACCAATTTGGAATAGTAACTATGTTAAAGAGTTGCTAGTTGCACTACAATTGCCCAAAGAAATTGGAATTGTAAAGTGTTCAGCGCATAAATCTGGAAATGATTATGTAACGAAAGGAAATCATTACGCAGACCAGGTTGCTCGTTTTTGTGCTCAAAATTAAATTTCAATTAACAAAGATACACAGAAATCTGATACAAATTGTCATCTGATGTTTTCTTCTGCAGAAACATGGGAAGAAATTAGGCAATTGAAGGAAGAAGCTAGTGAGTAAGAGAAAGAAATTTGGATCAAGACAGGTTGTTCACGTAGGGTTGAAGATGAAGTGTGGGTTTACACTGATGGAAGACCAATAATGCCAGACAGCCTGTTGTCACAAATGGCAAGAATGTACCATGGATTAATACATGTAGGGAGAGATGCCATGATTAGGCTATTTAAGCAAACATGGTATAATCCTAAATTCAGGGTCATTGCAGAAAGTCTTTGCCAGAGGTACATCACTTGCCAGCAGCAAAATGCAGGGAGGAAAACTGTTGTCAGTTGGGGACGAATTGGAAAAGCAGCAGGTCCATTTACTAGACTGCAAGCAGACTTTATAGAACTGCCTCCATGTAATGAATTGAAATATGTGTTGGTAGTGGGTTTTTTCGTTCTCTAGTTGGGTGGAAGCTTATCCGACAAGACGATATGACAGTCTAACAGTTGCTAAATTGCTACTGAGAGTGAAAATACCACGATTTGGATTTACAGTCACTTTAGAAACTGATAGAGGTACACACTTTAATAATGAAATAATACGGATGATTTATGCAGCCTTGCAAATTGAGCAAAAATTAGATTGTGCCTATCGACCAGAAGCTTCAGGTGTGGTCAAGCAAACCAATGGCACAATTAAGTCAAGACTTTCAAAAGTGTGTGCATCCACAGCACTAAAATGGCTAGATGCATTACCTTTAGTTCTGATGAGCCTGAGAAGTATCCCATATAAAAAAGACTGGACTATCGCCCCACGAAGTGATTATGGGCAGAGCAATGAGACAGCCAATAGTTCCAGCAAATCAACGGATGATTATAACTGATGATCTAGTGCTTGATTATTGCAAAGGATTGGCTGATGTGGTGCGTTCTGTGTTTCATCAGGTTGAAGAAGTTGCAGCCACAACACAGCAGGAACAAGCACATTACTTAAGCCCAGGAGAGTGGGTCCTGGTGAAGAAAAACGTAAGCAAGTCGTGTTTGGAACCACGTTGGCATAGGCCATACCAAGTGATATTGGTGACGATGACAGCAGTGAAGTGTGGTGGCTTACCGAATTGGATACACGCCAGCCACACAAGAAGAGTCCCACGTCCACTTGAAACAACAGAAATAAATTAAAGTGATCAAGATCAGACTGAAAATGAAAGAGAGTCTGATCAGAGTTGAATAAAGTGGGCACCAGCCACTGGGTCTCGTGAGACTGATGTCAATACCGATGCAGAAGAGAGTTTTATTCAAGAGCAAGTGCAAACAGGAAAAGAAGGAAACAAAAGAAGTTTGAAATCGAGTCTTGAATCTAGTGACTCTGTGCCAGTGAAAAAGGCAAGAAAACGAGACATATGGCCAAAGGGAGTGAAAAGACTGAAATACACTCTGAATGAAAAAATTCCAAATACAATAATAGAAGTATCGAGCCAAACAGAACAAAGTGATTCAGAGGAAGACACAGTTCGGAGAATAAAAAGAGCAAGAGTTCCGAATAAGAAGTACATAGCACCTGAATGGACATATGTGGTGACTGATGAAGTTAAAGCTACAGATCATTGTGAGGAAAAGACAGATACAGAATCAAGCCACAAAAACGATTACGAGCCACCCTAAATTAACTGTGTTGAAATTAAGGGTGCAGAAGTTTGCAAAGGCTGTTCTGCAAAGTGCAGAAAATATGGCTGGAACTGAAACTCAGTTAAAGGCTGTTGATAAAAAAAAATATATATATATATAGAGGGAAGGTAAGAAGGCTTAAAGAAGTGCTTGGATACACCACATTTTGACATATTTTTAGTTTTTTTTTAGTTTGGGTTTAGTTTTGATTTTTCTTAGAAAATGACAAGGGCAAAATTACAAGAGACTGGAAATCAAAATCGAAGTTTAAAACGTAGATGTATTAATGCTTGCTTTATAAGTGTCTTACTAATAATGTTTGTTTGGTTAATATTAGTTGTTGTTGTGCCTTATTTTATGTATTCTACTAAGAATAATATTACTAATAATTTGGTGAGTGAAAAGGTAGATGTGGAAAATCTTAAAGAAGATCCACAGACTAACATTGAGAGATTAACAAGTGATAAAATATTTCACCAGGATAACTCGATTAATGATTTTTCATTAAAATGTTTTTACTAAATTATTGTATGGGTATGTAGATACTATGGATGCGAGGGATTGTTACGTGTGCATGCAATTACCTTTGTCTGTGTCTGAGGGGGTGACTTATCAACACCTACCTTTAACTTATGGAGTTTCCTGTAGTGTACTAACAAGTTTGTTCTATGAAAAAGGAAGCTTGCAGTATTTCTATTCAAATTATGATTTAGTATTTTCTGAAGTGACTATTAGAAAGAATATGAATATGGTGAGTAGTGCGAAAAATGCAGAGTATTTTGTGGAATTTTTCCATACTACTAAAACGATAGATACAGTGTATGCACATCGAAATAATTTGACCTGTAGTTTGCGTCAGGAGGAGATTGATTTTTATAAATCTGGTGGAAGATAGGAGATAAAGTTTTGAGAGAAAAGCTGCTGAGCAAAAGTCCCATATACCTCCTAGGGCTTTTAGAGAAGGAGATTACAAAAAGGGTGAGACACATGCTGCAATGACTCTGGGTTGGCATCATAGGGGAAAGCTTTGCTTACTTAGACAGAAAACAGAATGCAATAATTATTTCATTGGTTCTAGTGAATGTGACCATACTTTCCTAATTACAGGGGGTTGGGGAATAAGAGGTGGTACGGATCCTGTTTTCCCTGGGATATAGTATGTGTGTGGTAAGAATGCCTATTACAGGTTGCCTGCACATTGGTATGGTTGTTGTTATTTGGGAATTGTCTTTCCAAAAGTGTACCATTTGGATAAAAGTCATGGAACCAATGAAAAGAAGAGTGGACTAACTCGGAATAAAAGGGGAATTAGTGCTGCAGAGATTGTGGGTGATATTTTTGGAGCATTGACACCTTCAGTAGGAGAAATCTTGAATTCACATAAAATTTGAAAATTATCCACAGTGATTGATCGTTTATCAACAGACCCTGCATGAGGGTTCTTAATGATTGATACAGAAACGGTGGCTATAAGATCTATGGTTTTACAAAATCGACTTGCTCTTGATGTATTATTGGCAAAAGATAGCGGAGTCTGTAGCATGTTGAAAATTCAACAGTGTTGCACATATGTCCCTGACACAAGTAGAACCTAGAGGGATATATTACAAATATTACACATTTACGAGAAGATTTATCTGAACTGAAGGTTGATGGTGCATGGGAGAAACTTGGTAAGGGTTTCTCTTCAATGGGTAACTGGTTTTCTGCTTTTAGTAATAGCTTGCTAGGAAAAATGCTAATGCCAATAGTTGCTGTTGCTACAGGGATATTAACGCTGGTATTAATATATAAGTGTTGTAAGTGCAAAAACAAACAGTAGAGACTAAGCGAAGAGCGAGAAAAAGAAAGAGAGAAGAAATAGAGTTGGAAGACAGAAGAGGAAATTACTATGAAATAGTAAAAGACATAGATGGGGTTATGTTGAAACAAAAGAAAACTACTGCTTTCTAGGTAGTATGACATGATGACAATCAGAATTTGGGTTTGTTTTATGATGGCTCCAGTCACAAACAAAGGGAGGAATTGATGGAGCAGGGTTTTGCAAAATAAAAACCTGCTCGGATCAAACTTCTCATTGTGTGCATAATTAACAAAATGGTGTGAAAATTAATAGTACAAAACTAAAAAGGGGAAGTTGAATACTGCACAAGTGCGTGCTGGAAAGAAACTAGAGTTTCTAGTACTTTTATAGTAGGCCGCAAATGTAAATGAATAATGCAGAAATAAGAGCCAAAAAGAATAATAATAGAAAACATAATATTTTTACATTTTACTAATTGTTTGAAAATAATAATGGAGTTTTGTAAAGTGACAACGATAATCACATGTGTATTTGTTTTTCCTAGAGCACATTTCACTGTTCTGCAGAAAAGGCCTCGAGAGTCTTTTTAGGTTTAATTTGCTTAATAATACGAAGGCTGTAGGAAAATGTATTTTGTCCTTTGTGAGTTCCTGATGATGGCCAAGGCTGTGTGGAGGAAGTAATGAACATTTTGAAATGGAATTTCCTTGCCGAGCGGAGTATGTGAACACTTGTGATATGAGTTTGATACATTAGCAAGATGGAGAAATGTACAAGCCGCGGAAGAGATATCTGAGTTTCCTCTGCTGAAGGTCGATGATGGATGTTTTCTAATGACAAAGGAACTGTTGAAAAGTTAGGCACACCGAAAGTGGAGTGACCAGACACCCCCTGGTTTTGACCAATGGGGTTAAAGGATTGAATTAGGGTATAACTAGTAGTATTGAAATGTTTGTAGAGTAAGGCTTGCAAGATTTACTTTGCGAGAGGAGAGAGCTGTGTTGCTGTTTCTATAACTTAATTGGCTGGCTGTTGTTCTGCCGAACCTGACTCTTTAACTTTGCTCCTCATTATCTTTGAGGATGCCCCAGCTATTCTCTCGGCCGGAGAGTAGCTTTTAAGACTTCTAACATTTTGTGCTATAGGTTAGTATGATATTCTGAATTTGCATTAATCTTATTTTGCAATTGTCTTTTATTCTTTTGTCTCTTTACCTATCCACTCTCTCAAGACACGGATATTTGAGATGTTTTTTATGAATTACTATTTCATATTTCACTGGTATGGTAATCTATGATTCAAGCTGTATTGTCATTGATGAACATTCACATTAATTTAGATAAAGGCATATTGATAAGTAAGCAGAGTCTGTCTTTATTAATGTCAAATGGTTATATTGAATGATTATTTATTTGTTTATGTCCTCATTTAGAATACTGTCAATCTTTCGCCAATCCCTAACAACTAAAGAGATTCATCGGTGAGGAGAGAAGATCAATATAGAATTGGTGATATTGGTTTAAACTCATGCAGCGTGTAAGGGACTGGTAGATATTAATTTGGGTCAAAATGGTAAAACTGGCAAAAGCCCCTTTCGCTGCATAACCCCTGTTTTTAGTAATTATGGTATTTTTTGTGATACATGGCTTCTTTACTTTCAGTTTCTACACAAGTTCCTCAGATATTGTTGGATAATATAGACTACATTTGTTTATGTACCGTTTTGCCATTTTTTTTTACTATATGGATATGTTGTTGTTCTATGTAGGTATACCTTTTATCATTTCTTGTATTATTTGTTTTCATAATGCTGCCATTTGACTTTTGTTTTATATCTACCTACGGATTACCTTTATATTTTCCACACATATACTGTCCTATGTACCCTGTATCACTTATTATATTTTACGAACTTGTATATTCCTTTGGTTTAAAATTCCAATAAAATTCTTTGAACACAAAAAAGACCAGTCCACCTGTAAACATCAACTCAGAATATGGGCTACAAAAATGACACTATCTGAGGTCAACTGCCATTGCAATTCCAGATCATGCACTAAAAAATGGTAGCCCTTGAGGCACGACATCAGCAGACCCCCCAGTAGGCTCCATGAAAAGTGCACATGGGGGTCAGCAGCTATCAAAGGTGGCATCACACCCTGGGTGGGGGCAGCAAGTCGACAGCAATATGGCAGTTTACATCTTCACCACCAGAGGTAGTAGGCATCAAGCCGAAACCGGTGTCATAGATGACCTTGCCATGCCTTTTAATGATAACCTTCTTGTATTTACGCACTCGAGAATGTGCTATCATCCACTACTCATGCCAAAAATAAAGGTAGAACTTTGTGCAGGTTTTACATCCTTCGCCCCATTCATTTCAGGAAGTATAGCATGATAGGGAAGGGGGCATTTGAGTCAATAAATAAAAAAATTATGCACCGCTTCTACAGCAGTTGTGCTTTGTGTCTCTCAGTGCTCTCCACAGTGAGATTGATTTGGACTCTTATCGTGAAGAGATTATTAATGCCTGTCCACACAGTGGTGTAGCAAAGGGGGGGGTGCCCTACAGTGGCGTAGCAAATGGGGGGGCTCCCATTCCAGAGCCCCACGCTCTTACCTGCGGCCGTCGCAGGAATTGCCAGCACCTGCCCCTCCTTACATGTGGCTACAGCAGATGGCAAACGCAGGGTTCGCCACGGGCTGCACAAGGTCTAGCTACGTCACTGTGTGCACACCATGTCATTTTGTGTTTTGTGACACTCAAGGTAAATTTCAAGGTGCGTTAGTAGAATAGAAGGAGGAGGGGGTAGGGCCCTGTAGGGGGAGGGAGCAGGGAACGAGTCAGGGGTATTCGCGGGTGGACGGCGTCCACCCACTATTTTCACAGGGTGGACACCGTTCACCCTGCCAAGAAGTTGGGCCCCACTGAAAAATATGCTGAATTCGTCCCGGTGTAATTTGCAAACACTGGGACACATTCAGCAGCGCCTGCATTTTGTTGTCTGCTTTCGATCCACAACAACGTGCAGGCGGGGAGGGGGCTTTCTTAGTTCAGACTCCTGCTGGGCCCATAACAAAGGCCGAATCTGAGGGGTTATCAGGCCTCCTTTTGTTGGAGTCTCTTGGCTGGGAGCAGTCAGAAGCCTCACACCCTAGATGCAAATGCAGCAGAGGGGAAACAAAGGTTCACACCTTGTTAGCTCTTCACACATACTTAAGAGAGGCAGCTTTTCACTTTGTTCAGGCTCTATTTAAGAGATATGCATGTACTGTAAGAATGTCAGATGTGTTGGTCTTACCCTGTGTTTACACAAAATAAATGTTATTTATATAGCGCTTACTACCCCTGAGGAGGCGTTGAAATAATTTAAGTGCCACTATTTTTTCTTTTAAAGCACTATGGGTAGAGGAAGTTTACGCTGACAAAAGGCAACACTGTTTTATGTGTAGCTTAGAAAAGTGTGAATCTTCTGCCTAAATCAGGACAGTTTGCATGTTTACTCGAAATGTCCTTAAATGTACTCATGATAGACATGTTAAACATATGCGAGGGCTTAAGATCTGATGTCACTTCCTGTGATGCCACTTCCTGTGATGTCATGCGCCGTGATATCACGCTCCGCGATGTCACACGCCGGGATGTCTCTCGCCGTGATGCCACTTGCATTCTGATTAACTAGATTAGTCCCCCCACTTCTTTTTTTAGGACTTGTGCCGTGGGAGGGAGTGAGGATAGAAGCGGGAGAGGGAGGGAGGGAGGAAGAAAAGATGGAGTCGGGAAAGCAATGAGGCAAGTAAGGCATAGGGGGCCGGAGGAGTGAGCTTTAGGTTATGTCACGCTTCTGTCACTTCAGAGCCCTGAATGGGCAGCCGTCTTCACCCTGCGTTAAGAATGTATATGGAACATGCCACGAAGAATTGTATTGCACTGTGATTGCTTTTCCATATTGCCTACTATCCCTGACGAGGGACTGAAGCCGGGCAGCTCGCTGCCCGGGGAGCGCAAGGTTAGCGGTTGGTCCAGTGTTTATTAATTGACTCATGATGTTAAAACTCCTTGGCAGTTGAATGCAACACATTGTCCCAACATGGGGAGGATGAAAGGCTTTCTCCGCATAGCCAGATATAGAGCTCCTCCGGTCCCTTAGCTGTTTGCTATCTTTCCAATCAGAAGGCACAAAGTGAGGCCAAAGATGGAAGACACCTGTGGTAAATATGGAGGACCCTGTAGTCTTTGCCCTCCACCATGCCCCTGTTCAACTACGATTAGCCCAGCTCCTTATATAGCAAGAGCCTTCTTATTTAAGGCCTTTCATTCCCAGAGTTACATGTAATGCCCTTAACAGAGGCAATGAACTCTATTATTGGAGAGAGGGTTTACTTTGGCCCTTTTCTTCGGAGTGGTGTCATTACCGCCCTGGCGAGGAGAAGCCATATTCTCCCCCAGAGGGCTTTGCTCTGGGCCTGTAGTTCACAGAAGTGTCATCAATGACTTGTCTTGAGAGATCGGCCTTGTTATTCCAGCTGCTTTTGGGACATGACAGCACTGCTGTGACCTTGACCCTGGAAGCCCTTCACGGGTGCCGGTGCGGGTCAGAATACATCCAGTGGAAGGCATTCTGCATTATCCACACGGCGCTGCATGGCAACCTGCTGGCCACGTCACCGAAATATTCAAACCCTGCGAGCTGCCCGCATGCCTGGAGCCACCGGCCTTTCAGCTATTTGCCGTTCGCCTAGCCAAGTCCAAAGGGTACATGGGCCGATCACTCCATATGTAAGGCCGCTGCCTTTTAAATCTCTTCAGACTCGATGAAAAATCCTGTGCAGTTTGGAAACCCACTTCACATATGCCTCCAAACCCACCTTCTCAATAGCACATAAAGACGACTGAACACTGAAACTACTGCATTGCATTGTAGTTGTATGTATATAGCGCTTCACGCCCCTTGTCAGGGCGTTGAACCACGTTTGCGAATAGGCCACATTTAAAAGGGACGCTGGGAGCCATCATCCAACATCCATTCTGGGACCGGTAAGGTGATACAAACATCTGTATGATCAGTATTACAGAAGGGGCCGCAAAGCATCTGCGCTCCATTTTGTAATCTGAAGGTGCTCCAGGAACACAATAAAGTGGGCATGAACACCGATTGAGCTTCTGGTGCACTTCGCACTTCTGTCATATGGCCCTGGGTTCTAAGGGCATAGGTTGGATGGGTTAGGAGAATATGCCATCCTCTTTTGATTGATATGAACTTTGGTTGAACACCTTCGACCTAATGCAAATGATTAAATAATAACAGAATATGAATTCAAACTAAGTCAAATTTTAATGTGTAACTAATACAAATCATAACAAAAGGTTATTTCATATACCATTGTCAGTACAGCACCAATGGAAGTCCACTTTGACTGAAGGATGCAATTAATTATACTAGTAAAATAATTCATAAGAGCACACAATGCATGTCAGTCACCCAGGGATGAAAAAAATTGGTTATAGTAAAAACATGAAAAAATATAGAAAAGCTGGAACAGCAGTGATAATAGCCTGAGACAGGGTGGTAAAAAGTGTAGAGGTGCGGATCGCTGACCTAAGGCATAGGTAGGAGTTAGTCAGAGCAGCATTAGACTGGTGGGCAGTTGGTCCTGCCATGCCACTGGATATTGTCAAGTTTCTTAGTGCCGTCAACAGTTATGGAGTTTTGAAAATGTTAGCAGACACCCAAGAAAATTAAATTAATTATAAGGAAATCAATTAAAATGCACTATGAGCTAAAACAGACAAATATCACCCAGGGTAGAGTAGTAAAGTGTGATAGTGTCAGTCGACAGTTAGGGCATAAGCAATAATTGGGCAAAGGCATCATTAGACAAGCGGGCTATTGTCCGTGCCGTATGGCTAACTGTTTCCCGGTTTCATAGTGCAATAGTCAGTTATGAGTTTTTGAAGATGTTTAATGCTGAGAGAGTTGTTGGGTTGACTTTGAAGATAAGCTCTTAGGACTTTAATTAATTTTCCACACCTCAGCGAGGATCTTGCATCAGAGTGGGAGAAACATACCCCAGAGGCCTCCAGGAATGTACGTGCCCCCTTCGACAGGCAAGTTGGTTTCAGTAAGGCCCTCCTTACGGCATCTAGAGATGGGCAGTAGCACAAAAGGTATAGCCATGATTCCCGCTTGAAGGTACATAGTCTGCATGCCCCATTGTTACCTGGATTGGCCCATGCCGGGTTGAAATCTGCTACTGGTAACCCCAGCAGGCGCATATACATGATGTGTTGGCTCACTCGGCTATTGAGGGTCTCTGAGAGGTAAGGCTGAGGTCACCCGACCAAGTATGAGGAGTTTAAGGGGAGTAGAATCTCTGATGGTCTTAGAGAGGCGGAATCTTGCTGGAATGAGGCGAATCGTAACTATCTGTTGATTACCTTTTTCCAAGTCAGGAAATAAATGGAATCAAGAGATAGTGCTGCGGCTTCGATTTGAAAGGATTTCATTGCCTCCTATATTTGCCTGTGCCACGGGCTCCCTGGACTTTCGAATGATGCTCTCAGACAGACCTTAAATGAGTTCTTTGGCATTTTCAGTATCCATATAAAGGACTTCAGGGTGTCTGTTACGCAGGTTAGCTTTTGAATTGGCAGGCCAAATTCCAGACGAATTCTAGATCTGTGAAGGTGCCTTGGCAGTTGAAGTATTTTCTTGTAACCTGAGCACTGTGCGTTCTCTAGACTGACGGAGCAGGCACCAGTGCTCCGAAGATTCCAGCAGGGAGGTCATTAGGTCCTTCTGCCCCATCGTTTTTCATGCCCTTGATGAGACTACACACCTGGGCTGGCGTGTCTCGGTCCTGTTGATTCAGGGCAGATTGGTGTATATGCCCCCGTTTGTCTGTGTTGCCTGGTCCAGCTGGATGGCTAGAGTATAAAGCTGTTACGTGGCTCACCCATGCTCCTTCCGGGACTCCGTTTTCCCGAGTTGAATTTGGGGCTTTTAGTTTGTTGACATAGTTCCAGAGGCGGGTTAGACTTCATTGTTAGGGTATTTGATGCATCTTTAGCCATTCCTTCTCTTCTGAGGCTTTCTTCACTTCCCACACTGCTTTTTTGTGCCTTTTGCATGATTCAGTGACGTGCTTTGCATTTTTAGTGGTGGTTTCAGCTTTTAATTGCGAAGGCATCTTCTTAGATTTCTCCGTGTAATAACAATAGGCTTATTATACGGTCGGTTGAGCTATACCTTCCCTTTTGGCAGTGGGGGCTGCTTAGTGGCTCCAGTGGTGCATAGTGAGTCCATAAGTTCTATTGTCAGTTTGCCCCACTTGTTTTGTAAGATGCCCTGTGCATTTATGGGATTGATAAGCACCTTGCATAGCCAGTTAGTCACCGTAGAGGTGCCTGTGCAGCGGCGGCTCCTCCGCTACGGCAGAGGAGCGTCGTCCCACAGGAAAAATAAAATGATAATAACACCATATTATTATCATTTTATCTTTCCCAAGTGGCTCTGTAGGTGCGGGGCAGGCGGGGCTGGGGGAGGAGTGATTGGCACTTTCTAAATGCGCATGACTGTTTTGTAGTGAGCCATCCGGCCACTGCAAGACAATGTTGCAAACCGCAACTCCCCGGGCCGGGCTCGGACCGGGGGGTATAAATAAAGGACGACGTCAGCGCACGTGGCTGACGCCGTGAACGAGTACTCAAGAGTGGTTGTCCCTTTTATGCCGGCGCAGTCAGCAGTAAGGCCCTGAGTCTGTCATAGCCCCTAGTAGTCGGCTGTAGCCCCTAGCCGCATGCCCCTAGGTCCAGGCCCCTGCCCCGTCCACCATTACACTGGCGACAAGGACTGAGGAAGAGCCACGCGTGTCGTTCCGCGCCTGCCGCCCGCAGTGACTGCCGGTGGCGGTGGCGGCGCGAGAGGTGGAGAGCGTGACGGCGAGCTCGTGGAGCGAGGGTCGTCGCCTGCCGTGGTGCGGTAAGGGGAGCGCCCGGCGGGTTGTGAGGAGCAGTGCGGGGGAGGTGCTGGTGCGGCGGCCGAGCCGCCCGTGGAAGACGCGCCGTGTGTGGGCCCCGCATCTGCTGCGGCAGTGAAGGCGCGTGTGTGCGCAGGAGAGGGAGCGGCCCGACAGCGCTGTGGAGAGCGCGAAGCACTCACGGAAGCCTTGGGAACCCTCGAGGGTGGCAGAGGAGACACAGTGATATGGGTGGTCCCGAATATTGCTGAAGGGGGAGCTGCGGCGTTCCCTGGGACATTTCGCCACCAGGAGAGGGAAGCTGAGACCCCATACAGGGTGCCCCACTGTATACAGGCTGTGGAGTGAAAGGCAGCGCGCCACGTTTGGGGGGGTGCCCACAGTGCGCAAGAGGTCCTGCGAGGGTGCGAGGCAGCGGAGGCCCTGCCCTCAGGATGACCACGCCCATGGTTGCGGCGGAGGGGGCTGTGCCCCAGGACGCAGGAGCGCTTGGGCACCGGCCTGGGAGGATGGCTGTTAAGGCCCTCCCGGAGTTCAGCCAACTGGCTGATCCGGCGACGGCGGCGCCAAGGTGGCGCAAGTGGTTGGGTCAGTTGGACAACTATTTCGTGGCGACAAGGGAGACTGATAACGCAGTCAAGAGATCAACGATGCTGCTAATGGGAGGGGATGAACTGTATGACCTCTTCCAAGACCTGCCAGACACAGGAGATGGCAGCGACTATGAGAAGGCGGTGAGGGCTCTGAATAGACATTTTGATCCGCAAGTCAACCCGGATTTCGAACATTTCATATTGCGCCAGGCCAAACAGAGGGAGGATGAGTCTGTTGACATGTTTTTCGCACGTCTGCGAAAACTGGCGAGCACGTGCTCAGGGATTGATCGCCAATTTGAGACACGGGCACAACTCATCGTGGGGTGCAAGTAGCTAGAGTTAAAGAAACTCATATTACGGCAGCCAGGGATCTCATTGGATGACATCCTGGTACTGGGACGGTCACACGAACTGGCAGATGTCCGCGCCGGGGAAATGGAGGAGGCATTGGCCAAGAAGTCGGGGACCGTTCAACCTCTATATCCTACTCCAATCAAGGAAGAAAGGGTGGACGCTATCAGGAAGACGTACACCCGAGGGGGATACTTGGCTCCCGGGGCGGAAGAACGACCGAACAGCAAGGGCTGCAGGAATTGCGGGCTAGCTACGCACTCCCAGAGAGGATGCCCGGCGCAAGGGCGACAGTGCCTGAAATGCAACAGGTATGGCCACTTCGCGAAGGTATGCCAAGGAGGGGCGAAAACGGGAGCGAGTCGGCCGAGAGGGGCACGAGTTCAAAGACATGCCAGGAGTGTCCAGGAAGTAGAAGACCTCGACAGCAGGTGTCAAAAGCTGGAGGTGGCGGAGGACGAAGAGGAGGACAATGTGTTCGTGATATCTAACGTGAGAGGGGTGAACACCACTAGGAGGCCTCCACCGTTGTGCCAAATCTGGATCGGCAACAACTGCATACAGACACTCATTGACACAGGGGCGTCGGTGAACATATTGGACGCAGCGCAATACGGCGAATTAAGACCCCGGCCAAGGTTGATAGCAACGACAGCGAAGATCCTCACGTATGGAGGCCACACGACCATTCATTTGCAAGGTGTCATCGACGTGGAAGTCAAGCACAAAGAGAGGGCGACGTGTACCAGATTCTATGTTACATGTGACAGGGCTGGATCACTGCTGAGCTGTCACACGGCTGAAGACTTAGGACTGGTGATGTTTGCCAGACACATCCACCAGACGCAAGCAGAGATGGTGTTAAGCGAATTCCCGGAGCTGTTCAGAGGGCTGGGGCGCTTGAAGGGTGTAGAGGTACAACTGCACATCGACGAAACTGTCAAGCCCATAGCGCTCAGACATCGGAGGGTGCCTTTCCATCTGCGTCCTCTGGTGGAAGAGGAATTGGAGCGGCTAGAGAGAGATGGGGTGATTGAAAAAGTGTCAGGACCCACCCCGTGGGTATCACCGCTGGTGATTGCGCCCAAGCCCAAACAGCCAGGAGCCATCAGGCTGTGTGTGGACATGCGGTTGCCTAACAAAGCAATACGACGGGAGAGACACATAACCCCGACCATCGATGAAATAGTGGCGGATATCAATGGGGCGCAGTGGTTCTCCAAAGTGGACCTAAATTCCGGATACCATCAGCTGGTGCTGGCAGAGAAGAGTCGATACATCACGACCTTCTCAACACATGTAGGCCTTCGACGTTTCAAGCGCCTAAGTTTTGGAGTGTCCTCAGCGGCGGAAGTGTTTCAGGATGCTGTGAGGGAGGCGCTGTCCGGACTAGTGGGAGTACTCAATGTCAGTGACGACATACTGATATTCTCCAAGTCATTGGAAGAACACCATGTGCGGTTGCGAGCCACCTTACAGAGATTAGTGGAGCAGGGCCTAACATTACACCGAGCCAAATGTGACTTCTACGCCAAGGAAGTGGAGTTCTTCGGTTACAGGTTCTCAGCAAAAGGCCTGCAGGTGGATCCCGGGAAGGTGGAAGCCATTCGAACGGCAGCCATTCCGCAGACCCAGTCTGAGGTCAGAAGCTTCTTAGGCATGGCTAACTATTGTGGCCGGTTTATTCCACATTTGGCGACACTGTCGGAACCCCTCCAAAGACTAACCAAGAAAGAAACGCCCTGGAGGTGGACGGATGAGGAAGCACGAGCGTTCAACGACATCAAGAGTGCGCTGGTAAAAGGGGCCACCGTGGCGTATTTTCAGCCGGGAGCATCCACGGAACTCATTGTGGACGCCAGCCCCTTAGGGTTGGGCGCGGTGTTGCTCCAGAAGAATGGTCAGGGGGACTGGGTACCCATTGCTTATGCCAGCCGAGCACTCACCGCAGTTGAGACGAGGTACGCCCAAATTGAACGGGAGGCGCTGGCCATCCGGTGGGCGTGCCAGCACTTTGATATCTACCTCTGTGGGCACACCTTCACCGTGGTAACGGATCACAAGCCGTTGGTCCCGATATTCTCAGGTACGGCACGGAATGGACCACCTCGGATAGAACGATGGGCCGTCCAAATTCAACATTATCGGTTTGGCGTGGAATACCGCCCTGGGGTCAACAATCCTGCAGACTATCTATCAAGACATCCCCTGGCTCACGGACCCGGGAGCAAGGGGGAGGTGGACGAAGGTACCGAGTCGTTTATACGACTAATTGTGGATGAGGCATGCCCGCAGGCGTTGACCATCGAAGAACTTGTTGAAGCGACAGGACAAGACCGATGCTTACAGGTGGTGAAAAGGACTCTGCAAGACCACCGGTGGAAATGGTTCTTACAAGGGGCGGAACGCTCAGCCGATGAAGACAAGGAGTACTGGGAGAGTATTTGGAGGTGCCGGGAGGAGCTCAGCGAGTCCGGGCAAGGACTCATCCTGAGAGGCACTCGTCTGGTGATTCCGGCAAGACTTCGGGGGAGAATCGTAGAGCTGGCTCACCAGGGACACCAGGGTATCGAGAAAACAAAGGCCCGGCTGAGAGCGAAAGTGTGGTTCCCGGGAGTGGACCAGATGGTGGCAGAGAAGGTGCAAGGATGCCATGCGTGCTTGATCATGGGACCAGACCCGCCTGTCACCCCGGTTATCACCGAAGGGCCTAGCCAAGTGCCATGGGGCCAGGTGAGTCTGGACTTTGGAAGTTTCCCGGATGGACGGCATACCGTGGTCATGGTCGACAGTCACTCCAAGTTTCCCGTCGTGGAGGTGGTACCGTCCACATCGTTCGAATGCATTCAGCCAGTACTGGAGAAGATCTTCGCCATGCTAGGGATGCCCGAGGAAATACGAACTGACAATGGTCCCCCGTTCCAGGGGCAAGAATTCAAGGAATATCTGGAACGCTATGGCATTCGACATCGCCGAGTGACCCCACAGTGGCCGCAGGCCAATGGGGATGTGGAGAGGTTCATGAGGACTTTGAACAAGACCATCAGGATTGGTGTGGACCAAGGGGAACATCTAGAGAATTACCTACACCGTTTCCTCCGAGCATATCGTAACACCCCACATTGCACCACGAAGTGTGCCCCCAGTGACCTACTCATGAAAAGAGTGGTGAGAGACAGTATTCCCGTCAGTGAACTGGGAGTGCCAGCAACCATCGATGAGGGTGGCACACAGAGCCGGCGACAACACAACAATGACCGAGCGAGCCGGAAGCGAAGAGCCCACCCGGCGGTCATTCAAGAAGGAGACTATGTGGTGATCAAAGACCGGCATCCAGGATCAAAGTTCCGGACTCCTTTTGAAAGAGACTTGTGGAAAGTGGTGCAAATCAAGGGGTCCATGGTCACAGCGAAGAGGGGGACTCAACAGGTAGCACGCAACGTGTCGTGGTTCAAAAAAGCGTGGGCCCCTGAACGGGACGCAAGAAACCAAGAATTGGATGAGTGGCCAGAAGAAGAGGCTTCGTCGGCGGGGGAAAGTCCACCGTCCCCAGAGAAGAATGGACCTAGCGGTGGCGTAAGAGGAACGCAGGAGGAGATCCAGGATGGCCGAGCAACAGGCACCGTTGTGCCTCCAAGCACGGAGGACAGAGTGGAGACCGAGGGTCGTGGCAGTCAACACTATGGATTGAGGGGGAACCCCAGACCCAGCACAAGATTGAGAGACTTTCTATGCTGAAGATGTAGGCGAGATGACAGTGCTGGGAATGCCCAACGGCGAACTTTATTGTGTGTAATGTCATTGGTTGTGGTTAATGTTGAATAAAGGTTCTCACATGTTTTCCGTGGGTTAGATGGGATGTAGTGAGCCATCCGGCCACTGCAAGACAATGTTGCAAACCGCAACTCCCCGGGCCGGGCTCGGACCGGGGGGTATAAATAAAGGACGACGTCAGCGCACGTGGCTGACGCCGTGAACGAGTACTCAAGAGTGGTTGTCCCTTTTATGCCGGCGCAGTCAGCAGTAAGGCCCTGAGTCTGTCATAGCCCCTAGTAGTCGGCTGTAGCCCCTAGCCGCATGCCCCTAGGTCCAGGCCCCTGCCCCGTCCACCATTACATGTTTGACCGGCCGTCTTGGGCCGGTCAAACCGTCAGGTGCACTAAGCATGTTCTCCACCGGGCTGTAATGCATAGCCTGGGTGGAGAACATGCACAGTCTCCCAGCCCCTGTCTGAGCGCCGAACTACAGCACTCAGACCAATCACGACACGGCTGTCATGCTGGTGACAGCAGCCTCGTGATTGGCTGGGGGAGTCTGGGAGCCTGGGTGCTTCCTGTTTCCTGCATCGTAGACAGAAGGACGGAGGAGAGGCAGCTGCTGGGAAAGTAAGTTAAATGTTGTTTCTTTTCCCTTTTTTTCTTTTTTTAAACCTTCTCGCCCCACCACTACTGCCCCATAGCAGCCACTGTTGGACTGTGTCTGTGGCCCTCCATTTGATCCTACTGATTAACTTTGTAACTTCTGCAAGTGAGGAAGAGCCCACTGCGCGATATTTGGCTGACGTTAGAACTCCTAGATCCAGACTGAGAGTCAGGGGATTATGGTCACTTTCGCCCCTGTTGGGAATCTCAAAGTTGGTAAGACAATTTGCGAGGGTTTCGGACAGGAAGATGTAATTGATTGTTGAGATTCGTTTGAAGGTACTGTGGGACTGATATTGGGGGTCCTGGGCCTTGAATGCTTGTTCGGTGGAGATTAATTCAAAGGAACCTAGAAAATCATTTATTTTTTCCCGTTCCTTGATATTTCGAGGCGCGGTACAGGGATTTTCCAAATCCCTGATGTTGAAGTCCCCTGTAAGCACAACTTCATGAGAGGGAAATTCCAGAAGGATGGCTGCTAGGTGGTTACAGAGGTTGCTGGTTGCGAGCTGTGTGGTGCTTTCTGTGCACTGTGATAGCAGTTGATCAGGAGTGAGGGAAGAATTTTTAGATAATATTAGCCCTGAAATTGCTGCCACTGGAAAGAAATTCTGGGAGTTCTGGTTGTGGGGCACAACTTCGATCTTGCTGGTTTGCTTAATGACGATTGAGAAACCACTTAAATGGGAATTATACTGAAGTAGAAAAGCCATTAAGAGAAAAGCTTCCAGTTTGAATAATAAAGTATACTGTGGTTTTTAATTCCTATTATACCATGAGCATCCCTGGCTCATTACTGATCTATTTTTAATATTCTGAGGTACAGTGGAATATATTCCTTCAGCTGTAATACTTGGTTTGTTGCTGCAATTCATTATATGCTACCGTTGGCAATTTTAAAGAGCTAGAAAGTTCAATGAAAAGAACCCTTATATTTTTTTAATTAATGTTACTTCTTGCTGAATGTTCCTTATTGCAATTGGAGTCATAGATTTTCCCCACCTGCATTTGATCCAACCTTACTTCACTTTGGAATCTTGCCTAATTTCAGCCGGTGCCATTTCGGGTGCTAGTAATAGAGAATGTAACAGCTTAGGGCATGGAAATGTTAAAAACATAAAGTCATATATAAGCATAAATAGATGCATTTCATAAGAGATGAAATTGTATCTTAATTATCAGTGAAAAATCCTTTCCATTGACAATGTTCGATAAAACTGTCTTTCAATCCTTTGCATTGGCTAAAAAGTGTAAATCACAAGTCCTATTACGCGGTGGGACTGGCGGGTGTTGGCAGAGTAGAGGAGGTGGAATGTTTTGCAAGCACCTAAACATAATAACTTGGTAGGACTTAAAACATATTTCACGGGTGGAGTTAGGGTATTCCATAATGGTACCATATGTTTACACTTTGGTCCTTTCATTCCTGTAAATAATACAAATAGCCCTGCATGAAGGTGACAAGACACAGTTTCCAATCACTATGACGAATGGTGTGCTTCTGAACTTATTCAGGAAACACACAAGACTTTTCACCACCCACTTTCAATGACAGAAATAGAGGGTATGAAGCTAATTAAGGCAATACAAAAAGGCGAATTGATTTTGACCTAAACAAACCAGGAACCTGGATGCCCATTTATTCTGGGGATTCTTCTTGGGGCACTGGAACAGTCACATTTTTAGTGCCCAATACCCTGTGTGCTAACGGATCACCAGTGGTAACCCATGACCACCATCACTATTGTTCGCCAGCTGGATTATCAGGTATTGTAGTGGGTGACTTTGTCACAAGGAGCTTATTGATAGCGCGTGGCCGGTGGTCACGAGAGATTATGTGTGGGTATTCCAGAACCGGAATCCGATCTCCAGATTGACCGTTGGAGATCCGATCTCAGTGCTGGTGTACGTGTGTTGGTGGGCTCCACGTAGATACCGAATAAAGAAGATTTATAGTATCATAAGTCTTGCTGGATGTGTGTTGGTGGGCTCCACATAGATATAGAATAAACAAGATTTATATTATCATAAGTCTTGCCGTATGTGTTATTTACACCAGGACACCAAATTACACCCTTTAGGGACTTATCTCTCAGGATGACACACAATAAAAGCTAGCTCAATGAGGTGTTTATGGTTATGAACTCAAACACAGCCCAAAAAATAACTCCTATGCATATCCCACACCTGAGGGCAGGGAAAGGGCTCTAGTTATGGAGAAACAGGAGGAGTTGCTAGTCATTCCCCCCGCAGTAGATCCCCCCGCAGTAGAATTAAAAAGGCCCATGAGCCTGGACTCGGATCACTCTGTATCCATATGTTATGTCATAGACCGGCAGTAGGCACCCTCATATTAAAGTTGTAGACTTTGGCTGTCTCTTCGTCAGCACGTTTAGTTTGGCTGATGAACATAAAAGCCTTCAATTGTCCAGTTATACTGAAAGAGTAGTTAGGATCCTGAAGCACAGGATCTTTTTTATCCTGCAGGTCTGATAAGAGACATCACTTCTTGGAAGTGTGGTGGACAATGGGCTGGTCTATTGCAGGGCAGTGAATGGACAGAGTGGTGGGAGACTGCATCTCAAAATATTTAGTACAGAAATATCCACTTATGGAAATATCATAGCCTAAATATCATTTAAAGATATTATCCCGCTGGGTATAGATTTTCTATTATTACCTCCAATGCAATGATTTTTTTAGATGATATTTAAGACCACTGTTGTTGAGAGGTAGGTGCACCTAGAACATGGAGATTTATTGATTTGCCCTTAATCACATGATGTTGGGTCAACTGCTGAGGCCAGGATTCGAACCTGGGTCACGAGGCTCCAAAGGCAGCAGTTCGAACAGCTAGGAACCATGTCCTGCTCATTTCAATAAACTGGAATGGTTAAGTATATTGTAATAAGATAAGGAATTATCTTATTAAATGAAGAGGTCCGACTCCAAGCAGTCTACAAATCCAAGTTTATTTGATACAAGGATGAACTTCTTCTTACAAAGTATAAGGTAACGAATGCCACCAACTGTAACACTACACATATATATCTACTCTGTCCCAACTCAAAAATACACACCCGCCCCACGAGGCGAGCTCGTTATCACCCAGACATTGCGGTGTATGAAATAGGCAGGAGCGTCCCACAACAGTGTCCCACTTGTGTCTATTTCATACCAAAACATAATGAAACATAAACACAGACAAACATGCAAGCATAGAGGAAAGTGCTCACGCACACACAACATATAGTACTTGTTACCAGTAGCGGTCTGTGGTAGGAGTGCCGGCCGGGCGGTGATGTGGGGCGGGGGAGGGGCAGGGTGGGGGGGGTAGTAAACCACGGATTATGGCCGAATACAGGTAAGTAAATATTTAAATAAATAAAACGAATTTCGTTGTGAACGAAATTCGTTTTATTTATTTAAATGTTTACTTACCTGTATTCGGCCGTAATCCGTGGTTTACTACCCCCCCACCCTGCCCCTCCCCCGCCCCACGTCACCGCCCGGCTGGCACTCCTACCACGGACCGCTACTGCTTGTTACATGCAGTTATTTTCATGGAGCAGCCAGCCAAGTGATCCACATAGAGGGACAACTCCGATCAGCAGTGCCATGTACTGAATTGCACTGAAAAGGCTTTTGACAGGGAGAGTGTAGTGTTTTGTATTGTAGTTAAGTGGGATATGCTTAACGCGCACGGGTGGTGCACGCTCTGTGTATTAAGAGATGTTTTTGTTCAAGTGTGACCCATGCATGGAGCTGACAATGGTGTGGGTTTGAACGGCAATGGTCAGTTGCCGTTTGATCACCAAGCCAGGAGGTCGCTCCATGTCATGGGTGGAAATGTACTAATAAATGTCTTCATCTTTTCCTGAACAGTATCCAGTGATTTATTGCATTTTGGCGATGATCGGGAGCAGATCCACCCACCGACATCACCCACGCAGTGCTGACATTTCCTGCTTGAATTGGTACCGCATCACAGGAGAACAAGCGTGGAGGCACAGTCTTCATCAACTCGTCAGCAGCTGCGGGACACGGAGATTCAAAGACAAACCTGGCAGTTGTTGTACCGTTGTGGTGAGTGGATGCGGGTTTTGGAAAGAGGGCTGGCAGGAGACGTCTCGAGGCGAGGTACAGCACGAGCAGCCATACGGCACACTCAATTCAAGGAAATGAAGTAACACATCAAGCGATCACGTAACGCCTCAACGTGAATGTGTCGGCCATATTGGTTATGGTCGGAAGGAGTAAGGATAGGCAAGTTTAACAGCAAGCAGCTGTTTTATGTGGATTACTGTACCGGCATTACAAACGAGGGGCCGTTTAGGAGGACTGCTGTGCCGGCATCACCTGACACTGGAGGTAATTTCTCAGCGCTGATGCTAGACTGAGAAATTTAAGGTGGGAATACCTGTGTAGTCAGGCTGACTTTCTGCCTGAATTTGATACATTATTGTTGTTATTGGGCATTTCTTTTGGAGCTCGATTTAAAATCCATAATTGAACTTTTCATTCAAGAGCATGGCTAGTCTACACCTAATCACCCAGCCACCAGCATTCCTAAGTAAACCTGGTAAGCCGGCTATTATATGGTCAGAATGGTTCAGGTTGTTTGAAAACCATTTGGTGGCCATTGACGCCATTGGTTACAGCACTGTGCAAAAGTTTGCCATGTTATTTGGGAGTTTGGGACAGGCAGCCCAGAGGATTTTTGACGGCCTTCCTCCAATACCCCCACCCCAAGCTCAGTCTGGTGATAGACAATGGAACGTATATTTGGAGGCAATAGCAAGACTAAAGAAAAGGTTTTCAGATGAGCCAGACATTATGCTGGAGCGCCATCATTTTTATAAAAGGAAGCAAATGGAGGATGAAACGTTGGAAGAGTACATTTCTGCACTCAGGGTGTTAGCAACTACATGTGGTTTTTGCCCCATGTCAGATGATTACATAAGGGATCAGTTTGTTTCCAACTGTGTTTCTTGGAAAATAAAGGAAAGGTCTACTGAGCTGCAAAAACCTGTCTCTTGCTGAAGTTATCGATCTGGCCTTGAGCATAGAGCGATCTGTCATTCTACTAAAGCCATGCATGCGGATTCCAGCACTAGTATAAGCATGGTGTCTTCACCAGATTTGGACCAGGAGTATTCGTTATGTGCAATCAATTTGAGGGGAAGATCACCAAGATTTACGCAAAAGAAATCATAAATTCTTTCTTTCTGATGCGGCTCTAAAAGCCATTCAAGAAATTTTGCAGGATGTCCAGCTGTTAACAAACGTTGCTTAATCTGTAAAAAAGTGGGGCATTTTCAGAACGTTTGCAGGAGTAATAAGAAACCTTTGAGTGTTGGTAGTGTGGAAGTGGAAATTGATGCATGTTCAAATTCTCTCATCAGCGTGGTTCTGACACTCAACTGTGAGGAGGGCTCCAGATTGGTCAAGGGTCCATTGTGTACCGCCATCATTAATAACATTTCTTTGCAGGTCATGGCGGACTCGGGCTCACCTATAGCCATTCCAAGGGACACTACATTTTATGAATACTGGGGAAAGAATTTTCCGTTGTCTCAGTCAGACGTGAACCCTAAAGCGTTTGGGGAAAAAGATGATTGGGTATTTTGTGTCCAAAGTGCAATGTTTGGGTAGAGAAACTGAGACAAAGGTATATGTAGTAGTGAAAGGAAAAAATATTATTGGTTGGTGAGACTTGGCACACATGGGACTGTATCTGGTACCGGGGGACGAGAACCCGGTTAGAGTGAGGGAGTTACCAGTTTGCCAAGTGGATTGCATGGATCGTTCCATTAAGGAAATTCTATCGGAGTTCCAATCAGTATTTAGTGATCAGGTTGGATTAGTGAAGGTCATGCAGCATCACATAAGACTGGTGCCTGATGCTCAGCCTTCAGCTCATAAGGTTCGTCCAGTGCCTATGAGTGTCAAGGAAGAGTTGAAGAGCACTTTGCAAAATCTATGTTCCCAAGGAATCATCCAACCTACGGATTCGTCGCAGTGGGTGGCACCCATTGTTGTGGCACGGAACAAGTCGGTGAGATCAGACTTTGTGCAGACTTACGTGCGCTTAACAAAATTATTATAATAGACTGCCACCCACTGCCCAGAATTCATAAGATGTTAGCAAACCTTGGATGGGGCCAAGTGGTTTTCCCCGATCGAGCTTATATCGGCGTACCACCAAGTAGCATTGACGGCTGAATCTCAGGATTTGACGACATTTGTGACCCCTTTTGGTGCCCATAAGTTTCTGTGGCTTCCGTTTGGACTAGTGTCAGCTGGCAGCTAGTTCCAGAAACTTATGGACACCTTATTTTATGGCACCAGAGGTGTACAAGCGTATCTGGACGATATTCTGATATACGCAAAAACTTTGGAGGAACATAATGTAATATTAAAGGAAGTACTATCTATAATGAAGACAAGAGACAGGACAGTCAGGGCAGACAAATGCAAATTTGCGGTACAGGAGTTGAAATACCTAGGGCAGACTGTGTCTAGCACTGGCATAAAACCAACATTTTCATTTGTGAGGGCAGTTGAGGACGCTAAGGCACCCACAGATAAATATTCCCTGCGTTCATTCCTCGGGCTGGCAGAATACTATGCCAGGTTCATACCTAGTTATGCTCAAATGGTGGAACCTTTACGTGCATTACTCAGGAAGGGCCAAGGGTTTAAGTGGTCAGAGGATTTGGAAAGAGTGTTTGGAAAAGTGAAAGAGTTAATCATAACAGCACAAGCCCTACGGCATTTCGCTAGTATTGCACCTCTCTCATAACTGTGGATGTTAGCAATCACGGTCTAGGTGCAGTGCTCGGTCAAAGGGTGGGTCGTCGTGAGCAGACCATAGTGTTTGCATCAAGATCACTTAAGCACTTTGAACGCCAGTATAGCACGATAGAGCGGGAGGCTCTGGCGTGTATGGGCGGTACAGAAGTTTAAAATGCACAGATTTGAACTATACACGGACCATAAACCGTTGGTCTATATTTTTTGTAAGTTTAACAACAACAACATGTCTGCCAGGCTCACAAGATTAGTATCTAAATTACAAGAGTACAATTTTGTTGTTAAACACATCCCGGGGGGTAAGAATTTCCGGGCCGACTGTTTGTCCAGAATGCTGATGGAAGAGGACGATGAGGATGATTCGCAGGTTATTGACATAGAATGTGTAGCGGTGGTGGGCGCTGTAGCAGAGTATGAGTCCGTAATATCTGAGGAGGTTTGGAAAGAGGCTTGCAAGAATGATCAAATTTTGGTCAAAGTGGTCGAATATGTCACACACAGTTGGCCGGAGCCAAGATGTTTAAGCAGGGACTTGAAAGTTTTTGCACAGATAGCAGAAGTTATCTGTGGAAAATGACATAGTGCGGCGGGGTGACAGGTTTGTTCCACATGCTGATCTACGTAAGATGATCATAAATAAAGCATACCTCAGTCACCTTGGTTCCACAAAAACTGGGATGAAAATAAAACAACATTATTGGTGGTAGGCTATGGATAGTCAGGTTAAGATGTTGGTGGACAATTGTCCAGAATGTCTTCTGTCAGACAAGCATTGGAGGATGGTGCAAACCCCAATTCCCGAATACAGCATGGGAAAAGGTGGGGTGGGACTTTTCAGGGCCATATTCTGTGTTACCCTCAGATATGAGGTACTTAATTTTGGCAGTCGTTTATTTTTCAAAATGGATGTATTATAGTTTTGTGGCAACACCTGATATGGACTCAACTGTTGCGTTTCTGAGTAAAATATTTTTATTGGAAAACGCACGCAGAGTTGTAGTCACGGACAACAACACACATTTTGTGTCAGGAAGGATGTGCACATTTTTAAGCTGAAGGGACAGAAAACATCTAAAAGTTGCGTTATACTCTCCCACTTCAAATGGTCTAGTGGAGAGGGGAAACAAAGTTATGCAAGAGGGGATACAGACCGCCATCACTTCTGGTTTGAATGTGAGAGAGTTCATCGAACAGAAGGTGCGGAACTATAATACATCACCACACTGCACTACGGGGTTGACCCCTTTCACTATGTTAAGGGGCAGGGAGGTGCATACCCCCTTGTTCCCATCTTGGTTGAGCGAAATGAGCGTCATAGCTATGAGTGGCGATTCCAGTGTGGAAAAGGTATCTTCCAGGGTTGCTATGAAACAAATCGTCATGAAAGACAATTTTGACAAGAAATGTCATTTTGGTAAACGGGATGTGTCAGTCGGTGACTGGGTTTTAATTAAGAAACCCCTCAGAGTAAGAAAAGGAGAGTCTAAATTTTCTGTGCCAGAGCAAGTGAGCAAAGTCAGCAAGGGGGCAGAGTTTATGGTGGGTATAGGTTGGTGGAACAAGAGACAACTGGTGAAGGTTACGTCTGAGCAAGCTAATATCATGCGGCAGAGGAAAAGGTGTTTGAATGATTATGATTGGGCAAACTGGTTGCAGTCGGGGTGGAAAGAGAGGCTGTGACTGGTGGCAGGGAAGTGAGCACGGCACAAGGGGCTGCATCTGATGAGGAAGGGGTCGATCCCAATCATAGTAGTATGGGAGACACAATTAGTGGTCATGTCAGAAGGCCCCTAAAAAATTTGACGATTTCATTAGATATCAAATAGTAGTTTTGCAAAGTATAAGTGATTTGATCTTTTGTTTTGAAGGGGGAAGGTGTTGTAGTGTTTTGTATTGTAGTCAAGTGGGATATGTTTCAGGTGCACAGGTGGTGCGTGCTTTGTGTATTAAGAGATGTTTTTGTTCAAGTGTGACAGGCGCATGGAGCGGACGCTGGTAAGGGTTCGAACGACAATGGTCAGTTGCCGTTCGATCACTGAGTCAGGAGGTCGCTCCACGTCGTGGGTTTAAATGTACTAATAAACGTCTTCATCTTTACCTGAACGGTATCCAGTGATTTATTGCAGAGAGCTAGCCCTCTGTGAGGGAAACAATGATACTGTTTGGCCTAGGGAAGAGCTTTATTACAATGGTCATGGCATTCATATGGCCAAAGCCAGGATCTTAGCACACAGCACAGTCTCAGAGCTTTACCCTGGAAAGAGTGGCAAAGCAAGGTAGCCAGATTTCCACCTCCTGTTTGTGGTAGCTATAGAACCTCTGGCTATGGCCATAAGTGTAATGATCGGCTACACACAGCGTACAAGCTTCTCCTTTTATTGTAGTCATATTCACCAACACACTAAGGTGGAGGATGGCGAAATAACCACAACACGTCTGCTCCAAGCAGTTTCTCTCAGCATCTCACAGTTCCATACGGATCATCTGGCATTCTAGAATGCCAGATGATTACATCATAGTAGCAGAGATCAAACTTTGGTTCGGTGTTCCACATGAAACAATATAAGGGAAAGAATACCTACCATCACAACAATAAGAAACACCACACAGATTAAAGGTGTGCCGTTAGAGGGAGACGAGCATTGTATATACCTGCTCTGTGGACGACGTGATGCTGGAGGCAAAAGACCTGTCAGACCCGTGTCTTCCATACTGACCATCCTGAAAGAATTTGGGGGCTTGTCCAGATAGAAGATCAGTACAAAATGGTCTGCTCTCATGCCAGTAAAATTAGATAAGACCACTAGTGAATATCTGATAAGAGCAAAGAACTTTACATTGGTAGAAGACTTGAAGAAGTATCAGAGAGAACCTATAACTCCTTAGATAGCTACACCTCATGAAACCAATATACCTGCACTGATTGGGGGATAAAGGAAGACCTGAGGAAAGACTTTTGGATGGGGAGGATAACAACCTTGAAATTGAAAAGCCTCCACAGACTGCTTTAACTATTTCAGGCTATCCCAATCCATATAGAAAAGGAAGTATGTATTCAACATATGAGTATTCATACATATAAGTATGTATTCAGGCATGTGCCTGTAGCGCTTTGTGTGAAAGGGGAATCCACAAACGCTGTCAGTCAGGTTGCTCAAATCACCCAAAAAATGGGTAAGGAGGGTTAGGCTTCCCTAATAAACAAGACTACTATAAAGGAGTCGACTAGAAGTCTCATATATTTGGGAAGCCTAATCCCCCTTTTCAGCGACTTTACGGAGAGCCCTGGTGTGGATAGTGGGGAATGCAGGAGCACGCAGATGCTCCAACAACCACTGCCTCCATATGGACCAGCCTGCAGTAGTGATAGCTCTCTGGGACTTCATAGGGCTCTCCAAGAGAAGCAGACCACCTAGGCTATATTTTAGCCAAATTAGAAGCACTCTCCTTGTACAATTCAACTTAGACTTCATTCCAGCTTTTGGTGGTGAAGCATGTCAAAATTGTGGGCATGTGGACTGCAAGACCCTTGGTTAATGCTTTGATACTGGTTAAATTGTATCATTAAAATTACAGGACAGCATATAAACTACTTGAAGGAGAGACTTTTAAATACAATCAGACACTGGGCCCTCACCATATTAATAAGAGTAGCTGCAAATAGGCAAACATACAGGTTGAGCTGCCTCTAAATCCCCTCACAGATGCCAGATGTCTGGTATATGCCCTGTATAAACTTTGACCAGTCCCCACAACTGCAGCCAAGTGGAAATACCTGTCGAGGTGGGAATAAGCTGCAGGCAGCGGAATGTCAAAAGAACTGTGGAAGGGGTTGTGGAGAGACAGAGTCAGGCACAATAAGCTGATCCACTATGGAAAATACTCTATAAAAAGTAATGACAGTCTTGTACCTGATCTCAGATAAGCCAAATAAAATGTTCCATTGAACATCGGATCACTGCTAGACAGGCAGTGGTGGCTCCTCCGCTATGGCGGAGGAGTGTCGCCCCATTGCTTTTAAGCAGTGCAAATAAAAGAAACATAAAATGATAATAACTTTGAGTTATTATCATTTTATGTTTCCGTGCTGCTTTGCGGGCGGGCGGGTCTACTCTGCTCTCGGAACAGGGAATGGGAGGAGTGGTTTGCCCACTCCTAACTGCACATGACTGTTTGGCCGGCCTTCTGGGGCCGGCCAAACAATCATGCACACTTTTCCTGTTCTCCACGCAGGCTGAATTGCAGCCTGCGTGGAGAACATGCCAAGGCCCCCATTCCCTGGCTGAGCGTCGAACTACGATGCTCAGACCAATCACAACGCTGCACTGCAGAGTTGTGATTGGTCAGGGGAGCCTAGCTGTGCTTCCTGTTCCTGAAGTCCGAGGAAGGAGAGCTGGAGCAGAGACGCCGGACCCGGCGGCAAGGTAAGTGTTTATTTTATAAAATGTGTTTTTACATTGCGCTCCCCCCTGCGCACCTCCACCCCCACTCAAACCCCCCCTCTCCACCCCACACCTGCCCGCCACCCGTGAGCCGTGCCGGCCGCCACTGAAGACAGGGTGGGGACACAAGGGAAATACTGTACATATTTAGTGGTCCTGTCCCCTTCTTGTAAGTTACAGGAAGGAGTTTCATGCAGCCTAATAGAAATGGCAGGATACCCGATATCTGACTCGCTAGACACAATGGGCCTGATTCACAAAAGTAAACTTATACTTTTGCGTAAGTTTACAGTTTTTTATAATATTCTCAAACTATGAGTTTAATTTTTCAAGTAGTAAGCTTACCACTGCAGAGACACCGCAGTCGGGGCAGAGAGCTCTGCACATAAAAAGATAGGGCAGGCCTATCTTTTTCTGCGCGGAGTCTCCACACTCCTAAGATTACTAATAGTAAAATTAAAATGGACGAACTGCAAAGTGTTGATTCAAAGCTAATATTCCAACCCCTGCTAGTGGCAAAGACATCAATAATGTGGAGCTACAGCGAGAGAGGTCGCCTCCCACGGTGGAGAGGTAGTATGGGAAAGACACTATGGCATTAGAAATATAAGAGGTCTCGCTGCTATCACTCCTATTTATTACTAATGTAATCCTTTTCGACGGTTAGATGTGTGCTACTAAATTGGCTCTCCAGAATTTGTAACAGTGCACCTGCAGAGTACAGGATGTTCCAATGTATCTCGTTATGTTGCAGATAACTGTGAGTTTGAATGACACTTAAACGAGCTTCATTGTGACCAATCCCGAGAAAATAATGTGCTTAGATCACCTCTGTGTACCTTAACCTGATTGGAGTGTTTTATGGGAACCATGTGTAGGTAGGTGTAGCAAATGTTAGAATTGTGTGATTTAAGCTAGTGCGCAGCAGAACTTTTCCAGAACATGCTTTTGTCCCCTTTTGAGACAGCTTAGACCAGGGTAGGATGATCTCTTAATGGGATAATTTTTTACTTAACCTTTTTCCTTTGATACAACTTTATACTGATTTGTCTTTTTACGTATATGACTTTGATTGATTTCAACCTAATATTTATTAAATGCACTTATTTATTGATTATTGATTAATACTAATTTGATGATTTTGAATCTGTAGACCTTTAACCTTTTACTAAACACCTATGGTTTGAAAATTTACCACTCCCTGTCTTCCTTGTGGAGCCAAATGTGCTTGACGTTATTTAAATTATTGATTTGATGACTAGCCTAAGTTGTGGATTTGGTTTCATCAGACAGCACTTTATGGACCCCAAATTTGCACGAAGAAAAGCGCTACAACAAAATTGGTAGCATAGGATTTCAAATTTGCCACTAAAAGCCAAAATGTGTTCTAACTCAGTTTGCATTCCTAATTTTCCCTGGCCCAGTTTGGATTATTGCCAGCGTGCCAGCATTCCTGAGAGCAGTTGCAGTAGCCTATGAGTGCAAGTATAAGTAAGGTTATGCGATTTTGATTGTGCGTTGTCGAGAGTTAAAGTGTTTGCATTTTTTGTTGATTTGTCATATTTTGAGTTGTGGTGTCAAAATTGGGTCGAAGAGGGCTCTCTATTGAAGTTGAAAATTGAAGTGCTTTTTTGCATTTATTGCTTGTGCTGATGGCCATTTATGTCCTTGCTACAGAGAGGTGGAGTTTGGTCATTGGATTAGTTATAATTCAAGATCCCGAGATAGACACAGAGATTTATTAAGAGGTATTTGACTTGTCTGTTATAGTTGAGGTGTGGGACTGTGAAGTGCTATAGCCCACACCAAGATAGCTACTTCTTAAACTTCTTTTGTGAGATTGTACTATTTGAGCTTAGTGTAGGTTGGTGGGGCGTAGCTTGGGCAGTAAGATTTGGGGAGGTGTAAGCTTCAGATTTTCCAACAATCACGCTGTCATATAATGGAAAAATACATTATATGGGGGCAGGGTGCATTAGAGGGGCGCAAAAGGCACTGGAAAGGGCAAGGAATTCAGAATGGTAGGGTACTAAGTGAGGGAAAACACAGTATTTTGTAAACTTGCCAACATTTTTGAAGACTTTCAAAACAGAGAAAGGTAGAGAGTGTGTGTGCGTTTTTGTCTGTGTGTATGTAAACATTTGTGGTAAATCAGATGGACATCTCGCCATACCCCACTAAAAACACCTGTTCCCAACAATTTACCAGAAAATACATTTATGTGAGCATGCTTTAAATATAGGGATAGTATGCCCGTACAACCTCCTTAAAGTCGTGCAACCCTCTCTCTATTGGTTGGCTCTTGTTTTTCAATAGGGCATCGGGTCCTCCTTGGGGGACAATCATCCCTTAGTGCGACTTTAATGGTTATGGGGTTAGGAAATTCTCAAAGTGAGGTAGGTCAGCAAGAGAGTGAAAGGAAAATAAACAACCAAACAAAAAAACATAAGAGAACAGGCTCCTCCACTATCTTCCTCCCTCCCTTTTCCCTGCGCCGGGTTAATCAACACTGACTCAGTCAGCCAGAAGTCTCCTTAGTTGTGGCGGGCTGCTTCGCGACTGCTGGCAGCATCCACCAGTATTCCGACCAGTCCTCCTCTTCTTCCATCACGATTGCTTCAGCCGTGTCCTCTGCTGCTTCGCCTCCATGCTTCCTAGGCCTTCCAACAATCTGGTCTCCTCTCCAGCTTTCTCGCTCCCGTAGGGTCAGTCCGGGTGCTCCTCGCTGGGCAGGTTTTATCTCACCTTCAGTTCCTCCCAGTGCCGTTCTCTCCACCGCCTTCCACCACCTTGCCATTCTCCTTCCTCCCCTCTCTGGCGTCCTCCGTCTCTTTTCTCCACAAAGCTCCGCCCTCTTCCTCCTGAAAGTGGTAGTTTGTTGTTACTTTTGTTTCCCCTCTCTACCTCGGCCTTTCCCTAGTCTCACTGTCTGTGTCCTTCTTCTCTTTAGACCCTTCTGTCAGTGTCGGCCTAGTCTTTGCTCCTTTTCTCCCTTGTTGTTCTCTTTCCCTTTCCAGGTGGTGTTCGGCATGGACCTTCACTATGCCGGGAATCTATAAAGGTATGTATTTGCAGTTAATCCCTATCCCCTCAAATGGCCTGTATCCAGAAATGAGATCTCATATACAGCAGAATTTGATTTGTTGCCTGTTGAAGAAACTGGAAGAGATTTTGTCATATGCGAAATATTGCAGTGACAATTTGAAGGTGAAGTAGAAGAAGATGAAGGAGAAATCCATGCTGGCGCAGACAAAATGGCAGAGTGGTTTGTATGTGGCAGATTCAGGGTGTAACTCTGTTCCTGCTGTTAGTGCAAGAATGCGGAGAGTTATTTTTCAAGGTAGTGGTCAAATGTCACAGACAGGGAATTTTGCAAGGGAGAGGCTGAGGAACGGTTATTGATCAGAATGCGGGATGGACATAACATGTTGAGGAAGACAACTACTTTTAATATTTTTAGTAGGATGGGCCACTAGAAAAGAGAATGTTGAATGAACCCAAACTAATGCAAAATGTTGTTCAAACGCCAAACATGAATGCAATGCAGAATCAAAATATGCAAGTTCAAAGGTCATATATTGCCAATATACTCCAAGGTCGAATGATGCAGCAATACATGGCTAATCAAAGGTACAATTTGAATCCCAACTCAAAGGTTCAACAGAACCCTTTAATAAGTGTTGAAAATCTTCAGCAGTTTCTGGTTTTTGAAAATCCAATTGGACTGGACCTTGCATGCTTGGGGCAGTTCTAGAAGCAAACTAGAGTAGGCCATAAGTATATGGAGAGGTCAATAGTTACCCCATAGAATTCTTAATCGATACTGGAGAAAATTAAACCCACGAGAAACAGCATTTGGAGTGTTCCCAGTTCTGACAAGAGAAGACATACCACCAGATTTAAGAGATTTCATGAAAGAGGAAGTCTGGGATTTTCTAGGCAAACTCATGGTCTGATCATGAATGTCAAGCTGCTGAGAATCCCTATAAAGCCTAATGCAGAGTATCCACCATCACCCCAATACAACCTCACTCCTGAGGTGGTGGCTTGGATTACACCTGTCATTGAATCTATGTTAGAAACAGGCTTTCTAAAAGAAGTGTTAGGGAGTACCTGCAACTCACCTATGATGGGTTTGCAGAAATCAAATAAAAGTGGAGCATAGTTTAGGACCTGCGAAAGGTGAATCAAATTGTTGTTCCATGTTGTCCGATGGTACAGAATGCTGCCATGATCCTTTTCCAAATTCCATGTGAAGCTGAATGGTTACCTACCAGTAATCTGTATCAAGCATTCTTTTTCATTCCTCTACATGAGTATAATTAGTTCTTTTTCATGTTTTGATTTTTAGGGAAAACCCTGGTGTGGTGCTGAGTTACCCAATGGTATATAGCGAGCCCCACAATCTTTAATCAGATACTGAAGAAGAATCTGGAGACTTTACAGTTGCCATACAACTTTAATCTGGTCCAATACATTGACAGGCTGCTTGTGGTAACAATAATGCAAGAAGCTTGCAGGCAAAACAAAGTTGCTTTACTAAACCATTTGACAAAGAGCAGACACAATGGGGCCGATTCCGATCTCGGCCGGTAGGGCTCCGAATAGGATTCGGCTTTACCGGATCCGATTCGGAGCCCTGTTTCCCGACCGAACCGTACGCGGGTCCGGCCGAGCGAGTACGATGCGAATTCGCCGACCGACTCGTCCGGGCGACCCGACCGCTCCGACCGACTCGTACCCGGATCGTACCGCTCCGACCGACTCGCTCGGACCCGATTCGCACCGCGCAATGGAGACGTTTTCCGGCCGGGTAAGTACGATGCGCACCTCGACCGCTCCGACCGACTCGCGCCGTCCGACTCGAACTCGCTGTCGGAGCCGTACTTTGGGGGTCCGTGTCGGACCCCCTGTACGCAGTACCCGCGCGAGGCGCACACAGGGGGGACCCGTGGGTCCCCCTACCTGTGCGTGTACGCCGCGAGCGCTCGCGGCGTACTCGCTGTAGGGGCGCCTTGTCCGCCTCGCACCCATTGAGGCAATGGGAGCCCGCGTACGCGTTGTACGACCGGCTCCCATTGAGTTCAATGGGAGTCCGACCGACTCGTGTCCGGTGGCATACGAATGCATCGGACTCGTTCGGTCGGACTGCACGGGTCCGATTCGGTCGGAAATCTCTCCGGGTCCGGCTCGGTCGGAGAGATTTCCGGCCCGAATCGGAATCGACCCCAATGTGTCCCGTACAAAATTACAGTATTGCCAGCAAGAGGTTCTGTACCTGGGACATCACTTTGAGAAAGAAGCTAGCAAAGTGTCCCTGAAACATATCTCTACAATCCTGAAAATAAACCCCCCATGACATAGAGAGAATTCAGGATATTCCTGGGAATGGTGGGCTACTGTAATCAGCGGATTCCAACTTTTCCCTGGTGGCACAGCCACTACCAAGACTTACACACCATGGTGTGTCTGATCTGTTACAACAAATGTTTATGAGAGCCTTCATAGAGCTCACAAGAAATCTCTGTTGCACACCAGGCCTAGGGATGCCTGATTATGAGAAGGAGTTTATGTTATATTGTCACAAGCGTGCGCTATGTCTGTTCTGACACAGACCGAAGCGGAAGCAAAATTGCCAATGGCTTATTTCCTTGCTATACTTTGTCCAGTAACCACGGCACTTCCTGAATGCCTCAAAGAGGTGGCAGCAGTAGGTGTCAGTATGCAGCAGTGCGAGGACATTTTTATGGACTACTCGCTTTTTGTAATGATTCCACAATAATTTGAGATTTTGTTGACCCATACTCTAGCACAGCACATCACAAATAGCAGACTTACTAGATATGAACAAGTGATTTTGGCAGCTGAGAATGTGTCATTAAAACAACGTAATGTGCTGACCACTGCTACACTTTTGGCACTTCCAGAAAATGATTCAGATGATGATGGGGTCGACCATGACTGTCTAGATCAGGGGTCTCCAACCAGTAGCTTGTGAGCTACTGTAACTCTGTAGCTCTCCAGCACCTCTGATTAGCTCACTTGTGTGCAGCCCAGCTTATTAAATTAGAAAGCTTTTGCTTGGTTAAATTAATATACATATAAAAAATGGAGATTATACAACACTAATAATATTAGTAGCTCTCAATGCGTTTCATTGAACATAAGTAGCTCTCAATACAGAAAAGGTTGGAGACCCCTGGTCCAGATGTTACTAAATTGTGTACCAAGCCATAACCTGACAGTTGAGATTTCCCCTTGGAAGAGCCCAATTTTATCTTGTTTGTGGACAGCTCTTGCTTAAGAGATGAATGGGAAGTTCTGAAAGCAGCTTAAGATATGCGCACCTTGAATATACGACGTTACATTGTGGTGTTTACACCGCGATACCTTTACAACGCAGGCATTACAACGCAAGTCGTTACAACGACTTGCGTTGGAGGGCGCTGGCCTTAGGAATAGTATGATTTACTATTCCAACTCCAGCCTACGTTACAGTAGGGAAGGTGTTGGAATAGTAAATCATACTATTCCTTAGCTTAGAGCGCCATCCAGCGCAAGTCATTGTAATGACTTGCGTTGTAATACCCGCGTTGTAAAAGCATTGCGGTGTAAACACCGCGATGTAACCGATGTTTCCTGCGCAGCTTAGAAGGTGTGATGGAAGCCTGCTATTTGCACACAGGAACTTCTGCATGGGTGGCTGAACTGATTGCCCTTACCAGAGCATGTTGCATTTCCAACAGCCTGAGTGCCACCATTTACACCGATAGTATGGTTTTGGTGTCATCCATGATTTTGGACAGTTGTAGTCACAGCGGGGTTTCATGACTTCCTTTGGTTCCCCAATACGAAATGAGGAATATGTCATAGACCTGCTTGAAGCCTTGTAGCTGCCCAGAAAAGTAAAATGTGCAGAGCACATGAGTTAACTTTGTGACTGCTGGAAACTGCTATTCGGATGAAATGGCAAGATACTACACTCTTGAGTCCTGTACATTCAATCAGGAAGACTCGAGTGAATCTGAACCTGTCACTGTTCCGAATATGTTGAGCACTATTGATACTTGCAAAGAGTGTAGAACACTACAAGATGAAACCTCAGAGACAGAGAAGGAAAAGTGCATGAGGTTGGGATGTGTAAAGAATCAGGATGAGATCTGAGTTTCAACAGATGGGAGAACTGTTTCGCCAATGGCAAGGCAGTTCCACAGTCTGAATCATACAGGGAGAGATGCTATGAGCCAACTCTTTAAGACTTACAGGTACAATCCTCATTTCCATGTCACTGCAGAAACCTTGTGCCACAGGTGTGGTACTTGCCAGCAATTAAATGCGGGCAGGAGGACAGTCATGACCATGAGTCACATAGGAAGATCAAGTGGTCCCTTTAACCATATGTAGTTAGATTTCATGGAGATACCCATCTGCAACAGACTCTATTATATCTTGTTGGTAGTCTGCTTGTTTTCCCATTGGGTTGAGGCATACCTGGCCAGAAGGTGTGACAGCCTCACAGTGGCCAAGTGTTTTTGAGATAATTGATTTCCAGGTTTGGCCTACCAGTTTCGTTGGAGTCAGATCACTGCAGTAATTTTAAGAATGAAGTTCTGAAATAGTTGTGTGTAGCTCTCCAGGTAGAGCAGAGATTTCACTGTAGCTACAGACCTGAAGTGTCTCGACTAGCTAAAGTGTGTGCATCTACTTCCCTGAAATGACCAGATGTCCTTCCCCTGCATCTGATGAGCTTCTGAAGCACTCCTGATCAGAGGACTGGACTCTCCTCCCACAAAATTGTGATGGGGAGAGTCATGAGACTTCCTGCGGTGGCAGCAGCTGCACTTGTGAATATAATAGATTATATGATTCTTGACTACTGCTAAAGATTGGCTGATGTGGTGTGTTCTGTCTCTCACCAGGTTGACTTTGCAACATCACTTCTAAGGCAAGAACAGTGCCATGATTTAAGCCAGGAGAGTGGGTCCTGCTGAAGAAACATGTCAGAAAGACCTGTCTGAAGCAGAACTGCCAAGGCCCTTTCCAGTCCATCCTTGTGGCGAACAATGACGTATGGGGGTCTTGGAAACCGTCTACATGCTTACTGCAACAAGAGAGTGACACAAGACAGTGAAGAAGTGGTGACAACAACCCCTGATTTGCAGGGTCGAACTCCAGCACAAAACAAATATTCAGAGGGAGGCGAAGATTTCAAACAAGTGTCTAAAAGCCAAGCTGAGACAAGTGCATAGCCTGTGGTGAATGAGCCAAGAGTAACCACAGTGAAATTGGGAGAATGCACCACACACTGGAAGAAAGCACAAATACTTTGGTCAGTAGAGTGCAGAGGAGAGAGAGAGAGAGAGAGAGTTGGCAGACAAGTGGTGAGAGACTGAGAGCCATTTTGTTGGAGGAACACCTCCCAGAAATGATCAGAGAAGTCGCAGAGCCAATCGAACAAAGTGCCAGTGACAATGAGCAGCCGAAAACAGAAGATCAAAGCAACAATGTATACCTAAACGAAGGTATTCAGCTCTTGAGTGGACCTACACTGCTGAAAGTGCTGGGGGAAAGTGAGCGGGATCTGAGAGCTCTGCATGAGACTGAGAAGCATGAAAACGTTTTTTAAAAAACCCCCATGAATAGTGCTACCACAACAAAGATTGATTGATATTTTTGATTGACTTAATTCAAATGATGTATATCTAAACATCAAAGTTTCATGTTTGTATCCTGAGTATCCTGTATAGATATTACGCCCATAGGTTCCAGTAGAAGAGGAGATGTTTTTTCCCTTTAGAGTGTCCAGCTGTAGATTTTAGGGTTCTAGTCCTGAATTCAGCTGAACTAATAGACTTGTATTGAAAAGTGTAATAAGGACGCAGTGCTGAGTTAAGTCAAACCCTTCTTTATTACCTCTCTCCTAAGCTCTTTCTGATGAGAATAAGCTTCTTTCGTCAACATTCATAATGGAGATGGACACAATGCTCCAATTATTACTGTTAGCGCCCAAAATTTGGGATGGCAATTTGATGACCAGTGCCTACTCAAAGCACCAACAACAAAAGCCTCCTATTTTTGGCATTCCTCCTTCTTCAGGCTAACGGTTCCTGACCGCCATAGTTGAATGGAGCTGCAATAAGTTGCATTTCAAATATAATCATCAACTTTCAGTTTCTTAATGTTCAGTCAATGGTGAGCAGTTTAGAATAGTTTCAAAGCTTTATTTCTCATTAAGAAATTAGTATTGTTTTTGTTGCTTTTATTCAGATTAGTCAATTTACAGAAATATTGAGTAAAAGGTTTTCGTTAGAGTCAGCATAAATTAAACAGCGTTTTCCATAAAGGAAATAGTCCCTTTCTTATCTAAGAGTCCTAACCTAATTAAGAACCCATAAAGAGTTCCTTCGGAAAAGAGCAAGATTCTGGAGCTTCTAATTAGTCAAAGTAACAAACTCCCCATCAAGAGCAGTCCCGTAAACTCAGCCGAGTTCCCCAACAAGTTGCAGTAGCTATGATCAACATGAGAGGAAAGTCTCCCTGCAAAAAGGTCAGAATAAAGGAAATTGCTGTTAGCAGTAGC
The DNA here is from genome assembly GCA_963921515.1 of Calotriton arnoldi. Classification (NCBI taxonomy): domain Eukaryota; kingdom Metazoa; phylum Chordata; class Amphibia; order Caudata; family Salamandridae; genus Calotriton; species Calotriton arnoldi. The sequence goes on along the minus strand of CAWUFW010000488.1, from coordinate 1,510,694 downwards.
TTACAGCAATCTAGGCAGGAAGAAAAAGAATAATGCATAAAGCGTATATGGTAAAGTGGCATGGAAAAAGGGAGAATGGCTAATCCCCTACCTAACTAGGAACAAGTATATATGAAAACATAAAATATTTGCAACATTCAGAAAGACTTCATCCAAAGGAAACGGATCTTCCGATGGTCTGTCGTCTCTCCTCCCATTTCCCACGGTAAACATTCACGCCGGTGAGCAGTTTATCTAAAAGTTTCAAAATCGTCTTGCACTAGATACATGAGGGAAGGCTCATGCCATATTTTATTGGCTGTTGTCAGTATACCATTATGTGGACAAAGGGCTAGTCTAAAGCAATGAAACATTTCTATCAGTAAGTCTTGATGAGACCATGCAAACCAATATCTTCAGAAAGCTTAACATTACTAGTCTCTATTCATTATAAAATATAGCAAAATGCATTGTTTAGAGAAATGAGGAAATCATAAGGCATGAGCAAACAAGGAATACATTTCTCCTAAAGCAGCACATTTTTAAGTGGTGAACGATTTTGCAGTCATATGATTAGTTCAACAGTTCTAAAAGGCATTTTATTTAAATGTCAAGCAGGAGTCGAAAGACATTTTCTGGCCTAGTTGTTTAAGCACATTAGGTACGAGGGTCTACTACTTATTTCAGCTGCACATTTATTTCACACATTCAAAAGAATCTTCTCCTACAATGTAAAGCTCCATGGTTTATACCCTACGCTTAAGACAAAGTTAAACACATTTTCTAATGCCACGCACATTATCTTCAACTTTTAACCAAGGCCCATTTTCATGACAAATTTAGACATTAACAGTCCTTAGGTGCAGAGGGGACAATAGAAAATAGTAATCTGCTCTTCATGGGGTGTCAAAACCCCCTAGATTATAGTACATCTCCTAATGATAAGGAAACACAAAACAAAACATGAACTAAAAACTTTTAACATCACCCCATACAATAGTCCTTATCTCAACAAGAGACATTGCTACGTCTCTTTGTGATGGTGTTTGATCCAGAATAGGAATGTGTTTGTAAACCTTCCTTGTTTATTTTCAAGTGGTAAGTATGTTGCTTGGACATCTCACCAGTCTGTCCATGCTACACATTTGACCATTGTCTATTATCACAACATTGCATTCAACTTTAACAATACGCATAGGGTTAGAAAATGTACTCTCCCCACCATCTTTTAAAAAAAAAAAAAAAATGTTGTCAAGTTTTATATAGCGCTGGCTAGACCCTTAGGTATCAGAGCGCTTTACATAAGGATCGTTGCGTTACAAGTTACAAATTACATCCGTTATCAGAGCATAGTAAAACAGGCAAAAGAAAAAATATAACAATAATGTTACAGTAATTAGTCGGGGGAGGAAGGAGAAACAGCGGGGAGACGGGGAGAAATGTGCCCAATGTCCGGCTGGGTAGGTGACGGCCGAGGGGGTGAACCCGGGCCGGTCTCCTCTATAGCTGTCTGGCAGCTCCACCGGGCATGAGCCATGTTGCTCAGGTCTCAGCGGTTCCGAATAACAAGAAAAACATTTTTTTTTTCATGCTTACATTAGATTACAGTAGCATAGTCAGACACAGAAGAAACAAGTCCCCAAAAGAGGAATAGAGGAATGGGCGGGGTGTGTAAACAGGGGGCTGGGAAGCGGATCAGTTCTGGCAAATCGGCAGTGGTAGGGAAGTACCACGTGGGGGCCCAAGAAGTTAGAGTAAGGGGGCACATAGCCCAAATGTGGTAAAATAGTCATTACGTCCAGTGCCAAATTCAGTCACCGCATTCGGTCATCTCGGTAATGTGGGGGTACCGTGCAGCATCGCGTTCCATGCCTCCCTCAGTAGTTCCTGTACTCTAGAGCGATCCATCAAAGCGGTGGAGAGATGTTTGGCAGGCTTCTGCATTATCTGGTATGAAGTGCGTGGCTGCGGTGTGTAAAATCACAAATGATGTGGAATGTTAGGCTTCCACTATTCGAGCGCCATCTTATTTGCAGGGAGAAGAGAGTCAATAATGATGAGGTCAGTTGCGATCATTATAGAACCCAAACAACAAATGGGCAGCTGGCAAGCGATGAGTTATGGATTTGGCACGAGTGAGGCACAGCGTTAACTCACCTAGACGTGTGCACAATTAAAAAGAGAACTGGTAGTGTGCGAGCGCTGCTAGCGCGGTCGCCATTTTAGGGTCAGGCAGCGTTTGAGGGATTGATCGCACCGCAGATCATATTGGGCTATTAAGGTAGGAAATAAATGGGTACCTGGAATAGAAAATGGCCTGAGCGTCGTTGAGGGGCCCTCCTTTAGGGGAGCCGTCGCTCAGGAAACAAACAATTGCAGTGAGATGAGTGAGGACGGGCATCGAGGGACACTGCGGCCGCCATTACAAAGTCAGGCAGGTACAGGCAGTATCACGGGAGCTATCGCCGTGAGGGCGAATACACCGCTGATACAGCTAGGACCTGAGGGTACCTTGAGCTGAGGGGCACAAACTGTCTCCGTCCACAGGAATCGGCCGCTCGGCGCAGAAAGCAGATGAACCTCCAGATGCTGCAATCGGGAGCGTCGGCCATTTTGGAGCCGATGCCATGGTTCCAACACGGTAAAATCTTCGGCACGAAACTCCGCCGCAGCTAGTGTGAGACGTTGGCTCAAGCGTCTCCTCCCCCGGGCCTCCACGGAGTCGGAGCTCCGGCCCTGAGAGCCGTGCAGTCCACTCACAGCAGGGTCCGGGCAGTTCAGCCTCCGCCCCCGTCGTTGCCCCGGGGAGCAGCCGGAAGAGGCTCCGCCGAGGAGAGGGTCCAGAGCTCAGCCGACGGTGGAGGGGTCAGCTGTTACACCAGGGGGCAATTAGAGGCACCGGAGAGGTAAGCAGGGTCTCAGGACCCAGGACGGTGTCGGTGGCATCGATGGAAACAGGCCAGGGTGGGATTCTCTACAGAGTTGATCCCGAAGCCCGGGAGCTCCCGCTCAGGGCTCCATCCCGGCGGCCATCTTGAAGCATAGGTCTTCTAACCAACCTTGGTGCTTCTTATCATACCATTCCTTATATAAAATAGTAATGGATTGCACACCTTTGGAAGAATGGATGCAGCAATTTATGTGGAGATCCAGACAAGGTGCCAAATTGTAGGCACCACCGGGATAGCATGCTCACTGAATACAGTCAGGCAGACTGCCACATAATCTTTCCACTTCTCCAAAAAATACTCCACACATCGCCGGAGAGCTTGCCCCAAGAGGGGAAGAGACGGTGGCTGCCCCCTGCACAGCTCTAAATCAGTGGCTTAGTGAACCCCCTGATTTAGCAGCCTGAGCGGGGGTGCCACTGGGCGCCTTGGGCTGATGAGCTCACTCCCTGTAAATCATTAATAATTTATAGGCCTCATGTGTCTGCAGGTTTGCAGACAAATGCTCATAAATACCACTGTTATGGATTATTATGAGAGAGGATACACAGCACAGTGAAGACAATACCTGCACAGTGAAGACAACAGAAAGAGAAATTATGAAAGTAAGGAATCAGATAGAGGAAAATGGAAATAGTAAGCGAGACAGAAGAAAAAAAAGAGTGTAAAATTAAGAATGGGGAGAAAAAAGTTGAGTAGATGCAAAGGCGAAAAAAATAAAGGGAGGAGGGAAGAAGGATTAAAGAAGGAAGAAAAGGCGAACGAAAGATTGGAAGGGTAGGGCGAAAGGGTGAAAGGAAGGAGGGTGAATGGATGGCAGTCTGAAAGGATGGATAGAATGTAGGGGTAAAAGGATAGATGGAAGAGGGAAAGGAAGGGGGAAACGGATGGAGTGAAGTGTGAAAGGATCGATAAGTGAAAGTTTGTGTGGTTGGAAGAATGATCAGATAGGTGAAAAGAAAGAGGAAAAAATAGATAAAGGATGGATGGGTGGAAAGATGGATAGCTACTTGGCTATATTGGTAGGTGAAAGAGTCAATGTATATATGAAGCAGCGAATAAGGTATAGTTGGATGGGTGAGTGGAAGGAAAGGTGAAGAGAAAAACAGATGGATGGATAGATGGTAGAGTGAGAGCATGAATGACTAGTTGGAAGGAGGAAGAACGTGTGAATGGGACTCTTCTAAGGAGGGTTGGGCTCTCTGGCCATTGTGTGGTCAGTGTGACTTGAATTATGGTTCAGAGTGTGGTTTATTTTAGTTTTCTGGCTACTTCCTTGCTCTTTATCCTCGCCAGTGTAATAAAGACGCCATGCTGAAGTAAGCAAAACCCATCGTTTTTAATTGTCTCCCAAGCTCTTTCTGACGATAAGCTTCACTCATCCACATTCTAAACAGACAGAATGCTCCAATTGTTACTTAGGTGCAGGGGGAACAATAGAAAATAGTAAGCTAGTCTTCATGGAATGTGTCAAACCCCTAGATCATAACACATCTACTAACAATAAGGAAACACAAAACAAAGCATGACCCAATAACTTTTAACATCACCCCATGCAATAGTCCTTATACCAAAAAGGGACATTCCTACGTCTCTTTGTGGTGGTCTTTCATCCAGCATAGGAATATGTTTGTAACCCTTCCTTTTTTTTTCACCTGGTCAAACATGTTGCCAGGACATCTCACCAGTCTGTCCATGCTCCACACCTGACCGTTATCACATTTCGTTTAACTTTAACAATGCACATAGGTTTAGAAAATGTACTCTCCCCTCTGTCTTGAAGCATAGGCCATTTAACCAAAACCATATCGCCTTCTTTTAAAACCTTGCTCCTTCACTCCACGCTTCTTATTATACCATTTCTTATATAAAATAATAATGAATTACACACCTCTGGAGGATTGGATTTAGCAATTTATGTGGAGATCCAGACAAGGTGTCATAATTTTAGGGACAACAAAGCGACACAAGGAGATGATGGACAGAGCCCTGAAACTTTTCAGACAGTCACCCCCAGTCACAGATCTGGTTTGAATCCATCATCGTTCTTTAGCTCACTTCGCCACCCCAGTTCAGACACAGCTATATGCAAATCAGTCTTGACCCTTTGCCTCATGGGAACAGTTTAGCCCGAACTGCCAAGCCATGTCTTCCCTGGACGGGAAACAAGCATCCTGGGACCGGTTTCGGGGTAACACCCCTCATCAGCCAGGCTAGCTTGAATGCTGTTGTAATGGGGGCAAATGTGCAAGCGTTAATTGGTTATGAAGAGGCTGCATATGCATCATGAAATAAGTTCAACGGCCAAACTGCCAAATCGCGTTTGAAGACAGTCGGAAAGTACAGCGTGCAAGCAGCTCATGTGCAGCAGTATTATTCAGTGAACATAAGCCACTGACAAGTTGATTGAGTGCTTCTACATTGTAATTTACATCAGAACCAATCAGGGTGCTTTCGGAGGATAGTGAAGAGGCTTACCTTGCACTCTTACAATTGTGTGTAGAGCAATTGGAGACACAGCGCATGCCGTGGTTTAGTATTGCACTTATCAGTTAATCAGCAGGCTGTCACTTGTGCAATGTGATGACGTTACAACGTAAACTGTATTAAGAAAAAAAGCACTAAAATGGTTGCCTGTTTCATAAGAACTCTTGTTTGTCATATGAAGCTGGTGTTGTTGAATAATACCCATCTAATTTAAAAAAAGAGAAACTTTCAAACTGCTTGAATGTCATGGCTAATTCTACTGGCATAAATCAACCTTTTTATTTTTACAAACACCTGGAAAACCAGTCGTGAGGTGGAAAAATTGTCATAGAGCTTGTGAAAACTACTTATTAGCCATAGATGGAAAAAAATGGATGCAGAAAGAAAAAAAGTGTTAATGTTTGGACTTTTGGGTAATGCTGGCCAAGAAATATTTGATAATCTACCAGAAATAGATCCGCCTTTTAGACAGTTTGTACCATGGGATGAGTACACAGAAGCAGGGAAAAGAATGGAAAACCAATTTACTGAAGAACCAAGTGTCATGGTTGAAAGACGTGTTTTTTCATAAGGAAACAGTATGATCATGAAAATATTGAGGAATACATTGCAGCAATACATATATTAGCTGCATCATGTGAATTTGGCGATATGATAGACATATATATAAGAAAGAGATCAGTTTGTATTCCATTGCTATTCAAAGAAGGTCCAAGAGAGATTATTAGTATGTAGAAATCCCACCCTGGGAGAAGTTATTGATATTGCTAAAGGAATAAAGGGTTCTTTATTGTCAGCTAAAGTACTGTCCACAGATGTTGCACAATCTTCATCTATATGTAGTGTAACTGAGAACAAATATGGAGCTGTAAATGAGGAAAGGTATGAAAACAAAAGACGTCATGATTTGCAAATGTCACAACAAGACACCAAGGGGCCGATTCCGATCTCGGTCGGAGGCGCACCCAATACCATTCGGTCGGGAAAAAAGCCATGCGAAAGCCTGTTTCCCGACCGAACCGTACGCGGGTCCGGCCGAGCGAGTACGATGCGACTCGCCGACCGACTCGTCCGGGCGACCCGACCGCTCCGACCGACTCGTACCCGGATCGTACCGCTCCGACCGACTCGGTCGGACCCGATTCGCACCGCGCAATGGAGACGTTTTCCGGCCGGGTAAGTACGATGCGCACCTCGACCGCTCCGACCGACTCGCGCCGTCCGACTCGAACTCGCTGTCGGAGCCGTACTTTGGGGGTCCGTGTCGGACCCCCTGTACGCGTACCCGTGCGAGGCGCACACAGGGGGGACCCATGGGTCCCCCTACCTGTGCGTGTACGCCGCGAGCGCGCTCGCGGCGTACTCGCTGTAGGGGCGCCCTTGTCCGCCTCGCACCCATTGAGGCAATGGGAGCCCGCGTACGCGTTGTACGACCGGCTCCCATTGAGTTCAATGGGAGTCCGACCGACTCGTGTCCGATAACATACGGACGCATCGGACTCGTTCGGTCGGACTGCACGGGTCCGATTCGGTCGGAAATCTCTCCGGGTCCGGCTCGGTCGGAGAAATTTCCGGCCCGAATCGGAATCGACCCCCAAGTGTAGGTACAGAGGTATAGAAAGGAATGACAATAGTGCGTGTTACAGGTGTGGATCCAAGTCACAATTAGGTAATTATAATGGATGTCCAGCAATTGGAAAAAAATGTAAGTGTCAAAAAACAGGGCACTTTGCAGTAGTATGTGTGAACAGTAAAACACAGAGTAATATGAGAATTAGTACAGTTGATGATTTAGATGAGGAAATGTGTTCGAAAATGGTAATTAAAGGGAACACTAGAACAGGGCATATTAAAGGTCCCTTGGGTATAGTTCATGTTCGAGAAATCAAATAACATATAATGGCAGATTCAGGGTCACCAGTAACCATTTTATCAGATCATACGTTTGATCTACATTGGAAAAATGTCAATGTTATCAAATCTGATATTAACCCTAAAGCATTTGGAGACTTTGATACAACTACGCTGGGTTATTTCAATGATGTTCTGGAATTTAGAGGTCACGCAAAAAAACAGACTTTATGTAGCAGAAAAAGGTAAGAACATTGTTGGATGGTGAGATCTTGGAAGATTAGGAATAATTTTGAAACCTGGTTCAAATGATCCGATAGCGCTGGGAGAGATGCCAATATAAGGATTGATAACAGAATGGTTGCTAAAAATATAGAACAAATCTTAGAAAAAAACAGAAGTGTTTTTGAAGGTAATATCGGATGCATTTCAGAGTTTAAACATCATATTAAATTAAAAGAAAATGCTGTGCCTGTTAAGCATAAAGTGCAATCGTTACTCAGTTCAGTTCAGAAAAGTTTTATTCGATTTTGCAAAGAAATCATAAAAGCACAAGATCAGCATTTCATTAGATAAAAATATAAAACACACCAAGATACATAGTTTCAATAAGACATCAATACATCAATCAGTGCAATAAAAGACACAAACATATAAATAAAAACAAGCATGACAACCCGGAGTAAGTCCGTTCCAGCATTTATTTCATATCATTACTCTCATAAATTTTGATACATCAATTAACATCCTACTGGATAGGTAAAGTGCATGTGTAAATTTAAATTCTTTAAAAAAAAAACACTGTAAAAACAGAAAATTAGAGCTACATGTGCTACACCTTGATGTACTAATTTATCCATATTGCTTTCATATTACAAGCGTTCCTCTTATAAAATTTAAAACAGCAGAAAAAGTATCAATTAAATCAAGCAAATACAAGTGGCTAAAACCTTATCTGTAAGAACAGGGATGATGAGCCCTCAAAATTGGAAGCAAAAATTTAGATCTCAGGGTTTTATAAAGTGCGCAAAACAGGACAAAGTGCAAAGTAGATTGTTTAGCCAAGTTATTGCAGGGACATGGCAGGAGGGTATCAAACCATCCGCCTTGGTACGGCAAAGCTGCCAAGAAATCCACGGTAGCCAGAAGAAGCCTAGTCAAGTAAAATCTGTATTGCAGGGTCAGGAAAAAGGGTAAATAAAATTGCAACTGACTAGTGGGGGAGCTAACGTTGCCAAAGCTCAGGGATTTCTGCTGACTCAATAATTGCTGGTGGTATGAGCTTGCCCTTGATATATATGCAGACCTAAGTATGGGTTTTGCTTGAGAGGGCATTTTAAGAGGGATATCAAAAAGCTTAATTAAACCCATTTCATCGAAGGCATGTTTCAGGTTTTGAAACCAGGGGATCTTCTCAACATTGGACATAATAAGGCAGTCCGTAATGATGAGTATTGAAATGTCTAACACCGGTGAGAGCCAGATTATAGCCCATAGTAACAAAGGGGTAAGCCAATGCGGTCCTGCCCAATTCAGAGTGACAACATAAAGTCGATGCACTCTTAGGGACCATCAGAAGCCTACTAATAAAGTTGTTCTCTACAATTTGAAGCTTAGTGCAATTACTATGGCCCCATACTCCAGCCCGATAGACGGCGATTGAGCGACATTTTGCTTTATAAAGTGCAATTATCTCTTTAACAGGCTTCTGGCCCAGTTTGGCTGCAAAACGGAAGAGTGCCTCCATTGCTCTAATCGCCTGCTATGCTCTTAGGGTCAGTAAAGGATCCCAAGATAACTGAGTATTGAAAAGGATCCTCAGGTAGGAGAAACTTTAGACTTCGTTAATCCCATTACCCTGCACAACAAATGATTTTGACTTTGTTAACTTGGGCCCCCACACCATGACATACAATTTTTTGTAATTCACTTTTGGATCAAGAGATGACAAAATCTACAAAAGCATCAAGAGAGTTCTGCAGGCTCATGGCTGTCGTCGGTCTAGAGGAGTGCTGGAACACAATTTTTGCCAATTTTCGGGTAATCCAATTTCTTTTGCTGTAAATGCACCTCTAAGCCATTTGTGTAGACAAGGAGTAGAAACGGGGACAATATACAGCCCTGGTGAACCCCCCTGGTCGAAAATATTGAGTGTGCTTTCTTGCCATCAGTGCGGTAACGTTTTTTGACTGTAGTGTTAGAGTGTAACCTTCGTAAAAGAACAACTAGGGATTCCTCCACCCCATGTCTCCCATCATGCTCCACAAACTGCCACGACTGACAGTATCAAATGTGCTGGATAAGTCCATGAAGGCCAGGTGTAAAGAGCTCTTCATGGAATTAGTATACTTGCTGACAATCAGTGACAGATTAAGGCATTGTTCTGTCGTACCCATTCCCTGTCTAAAACCATACTGTATTTTTGAACGCACATTATTGGCAGCTGCCCACTCTTCTAACCATGTCAATAGTACCCTCCCCAAGACTTTTGCTGTGGTATCAATTAATGATATTGGTCATTCCTGTCCCCTTTTTTAAAGATGGAAACCACATTGGCCTTGTCCCAAGATGCGTGCAAGGGACCTATAATAGAGGCTCTGAAAATTGTTGGTTAACAAAGGTGCCCAAAAATTAGGGTTGTCCTTATAAAGGTCAAGTGGGACCTCATCCAGTTCAGGAGCTTTGCGGCGAATACCCTGGGTTATGGCTACCTCCACATCCTTTACTAAAATTGACAGGCTAAGCTGTATAGCTTGGTCCATGTTTTGTATCATGTCTGCATTCCTTTCCTCAGGGTTTATCACTCTATTTGAGGGATTCAAAATGCATGTGAAGTGTGCAGCCCATGCGATCCCTGAAATCAGGAAATTCATTTTTTTGTGAGGGACCTTCTGAAAACAGCGGGCGGTTAATAACATACCAGAATTTTTTCATGTCCTTCAGAGCCCCAGCGACCAATAGGTCCGATCAGGCCTCTCTCCTAAGCTCAGCTTTTCTCTGGTCGATCACGATCTATAATTCGCCCTGGATACCTTAACTAGGTATTTTTATGCTGTTTAGTATGCAGGGCTCTTTTTAACTCTTTGTGGGTTTTTGTACAAGCACTGTTGAACCATCGCACGGATGGCACAGTGTTAGAGGAACATCTAACTGAAAGGGCCGATGAGATCACTGTGCAAAGCGACTAAAAATCCCAGACTTGAACAGCAGGAACACCCTGTGGGGTCAAGCAGCTGTTAATGAGATCAAGGTTCTCACTCATAATTTTGAACTCAAAGTCCTGCAGAATGTATTAAGTTGGATAAACATTGGAGGTTGACAAAAGAGAGTATGCATTTGGTTGATGTTCCAGATGGACCATGGGTCAAAGTAGCTATAGGTCTTGCAGGACCATTATATAAATTGAATGACAACATGAGATTTCTAATTGTGTTATCTTATTATTATTCAAAATTGATTCATTATGACTTTATTTCTCAGCCGACTACTGAAGAGGTTATTGCATTTTTAGAGAATATCTTTACATATGAAGTGTTACCAAAAATATTAGTGTCAGATAATAGTAGCCAGTTTGTATCACATAAATTAAATACTTTTTTGGATATGCGGGGAATTGTAAACGCAAAGACACCTTTATACAATCCTTCATCAAATGGTCTAGTTGAGAAAATTAATAGGTTACTGAAAGAAGGTATTCAATTGGCTATAGCATCCAATATATCAGTAAAGAAGTTTGCGAGAGATAAAGTTTTTAGTTACAATAATACACCACACACAGTTAATGGTTATTCTCCATTTATATTTAATGAGAGGGAGAGTATGTCGCACTGCAATTATGCCAAATTTCAGTTGTCAAGACATACAAACATACACAAAATTGATGTCAAAATATTACAGGTAAAAAAAAAATATATGATGACACGGATGAAGAGTAAATGTTATTTTGATTAAATTCACAGAACGAGAAATAAACAATTTTGTGTAGGTGATTGTCAGAAAACCAAACAAGGCAATAAAGGGATAATCGAATTGCACTTCACCTGTCCAAGTAGTGAGAGTAGCTAAAAGTTCATTACTATTGAAATACAACGGGAGGGGTAATAAAAGTGCAGGTATTTTGTTAAAGCCTGGACAAGAATTAATATTTAGTGATAGGAATGACCCTTCACTTGTTGAACATGATGTGTGAGTGAAAATGTTGCTACATCTAGTGACATGTTAACATGAGAACACTTTCTCGATATGGTAATTCTGATCTAAATGACATTGGTGAATGTTTTAATGTTACAAATTCAGATGCAAATTATTCTAATTCAATGAGTAGAATAAGGCAGGTGTGTGTACATCAAGGAAATATTCTGATTTTATTCGGTCTTAATGATTTTGTACCAAGGAAAAATTCTGATTTTATTCTGTATGAATGATTTTTTTAAATAATTTTTTTGTCAAGAAAAGAAAGATGTATATTCACAGTAAGAATAGAATTGTATATATGTAATTGTGCTCAGAACGTTGTAAGGTTATAATAGTACTAGGAGGGGTAGAATGTTGGGGGTCATTGGTAACCGGGAGCATTAGAAAGCGTTTGCTATTCTCCTGTTCTACCTGTGAGCTTATTTATTCCAGTAAACACATTGGGTGATACCGAAACTGAAATCTGTTACTTCTTTGGCTACAACACTCGCCTCAGTGGGTTTCGATTCATCAGCTAGCGCTTTATGAGCCTCGGGTTTGCACGAAGTAAAGCACAACAAAGCGCTATAAGAAATGTGAAGAGGTGCGGCCGTGCAGCATTCGAGCTAAGAACCGGCACTTCCTGCTGCTCTAATACAGCCTTATTTATTACAAGTCGCGTGCAGGGAGAAAGTGACAGAGCACCCGCTTCCCCCACCCTCCACATACCCCCTCACCGCAGCCATGCTGAGCTCTTGGGTGGGAAGCTGAGTGTCGTTGACAGCTGTGCCTGTGAGGGTACAGGTTACATATGTGTGATTTTTCTCCTTTTCCTGTTTTTAACTCGACAGTGCCGCGACAACGTTGCAGTGAAATGGCAGCACACCTCCCCCACCCGAGTCCGCCAAAGTGCTTCTCGCCTCGCTTCTGCAGACTTTAAAGACAATCGCCTAATAACAAATTGGAAGTTTTGTTATCTGCGTCATGGAATCAAAATAGCGCAGGCCTATTGTGGAGGATGTTAGAGGAACACGGAAGCCCCGTCTGTTCCCTCCTGAACATAGAGACCTGGAAAACTAAAACCGGTGCAGACTGACCTCATGCGAGGCAATAGCTCCCTGGGCTCAGCGCCCGCTGGCTGCATGGGACTGTGTGCATCCATGTGAAAGCTTTAACTGTCTATTAGCCAGATGAATCCTTTCAGTTTGTCAAAAATGAGCACAAGTGAATAGGGGTACCAGAAACCCATTGATCTCTATGGAATCAAATAGCTCCCGAGTGACCCATGTCACGTGACACCCTGACGTTTTGCTCCGCAGCCCACTGCACTGTCAGATATTTTACTCCATGCTCAAGACGTAAAAAAATAGAACGGGAAGTCCCAGAATACAACGTGCTGTTGACAGAACACCCCGTACCCTGAAATCTATCGAAGCATTAGACATTAGATACTGCGTGTATTAAGGCCCTGGATGATGCGCCCCTGCATGCTGCCCGAAGATGTGCTGTCGTTTCCGGCAGGGAAGAGAGAGGACACAAAAGCGGAGGACAGGCCTGGCTTTGTTGATGTTCTGAAACAGGTGGAAATGCTTTTGCAGCTGTGTCCGGTAGAGGGGCGGCTCAGATTTGTGGTCACTGGTTGGGAAATATTCGGGTTTTTATTTCAACGTGAGCCATTAGACGTGTAGCAATCGTCTAATACAGGGAAGATTGCCACATGCCAGCATCTAAATTGTGTTTTTTTAGTCTAGTAATTATATCCCTGTATTCTTGTTACATTGTCAGCCCTGCCAAGTTTCCTAGGTCCATGTGTGACTTTCTGCTTCAGGCTAGTTTTATTTTCTTTGCATTGTGGGAGCCTTAATTGTCCCAGTATAAACCCAGGACTACAAGTTGCAGCATGTAAAGAAAAGACGCATTGGCAAAGCCAGTGTGTGTCTGGTGTTACCAATGGATTTCAGCCATCTCCGATTCTGTACAATATGGCTAAATGAAATTAACTTATAAAAAGGCGTTATGTCTTAACGGTTGTGCCATAGTGTAGGCACGCATACCATATTCGCAAGCCAGCAAAATGACACAAGCAATGTTTTTAAAAACAATTAATTCACTGATGCAGGTGAGCAACACGGAGGGTTGGGAAGGCAGAGCAACACCGTGGAGGGACAGAAGTAACACGAAAGGTGGAGTGGAAAGGAGAGCAACAGGCTAGAGAGAAGGAGGGCGTGGGTCTGGGCCGGGGGAAACAACAAAGGGGGTGGGGAGGAAGGAGCAACAGGCTAGAGAGGGGGACGCAGGTAGGCGAAGCAACATAGAGGGTGGTGTATTGACCGGCTGGTCACGGTCTAGTGTTTCCAGAATATGTGTTTCTACCAGCCACTCCTTGAGGGCTGGTTTCCACACTCAACCCACACCCATCCATCACAGGTGTCACCGGTCAGGTGAACCTAATAATGAAATGGGCCAGGCGTACGTGCCCTGGGCCAATTCCAGATCCAGTAATGTAGTGTCTGTGTCCTTATTTATTACTGCATGAGGGCCTTACACTGGCGACGAGCGGGTTGGACCCGTGTGTGCAGCAGCCCCGAAGGTTGGCGGGGGGAAGTGTAGCCTGTGCCATGGCTCCCCTGCGTACAAGCTGCAAGAGGTGGGCAATGAAGATGGTGCCCGCCTGCACATGACCCTGCAGCAGCTGACTGCCGTGAGCCTGCACCAGCACACCGAGCATGGTGTCCCCAGAGGCAAGGAGGGACGAGGGAGTGGCTGTAGCGGACCAGGTGAAGTGCCTGCCGACCCGCTGGGCCTGAGGTGAGCCCAAGGGGTGAGCAGTATGAGGCTGAGCCATCTGAAGTGCCCTTGCTCCCCTTGGCGCCTTTCTTGTTCACACTAGTGTTGGATCCCCAGAGTTGTTGATTCAAGAGCTCTGCAGATGAAGAACACCTTAGTGTTGGTCTTGAGCATTCTCCCCAAATTTTTTATGATCTCAGCAAATGCACACAACTTTTTTGGGTCTTTGGCCTCTGCGAATGGGCGGAACCTTTGTTTGGCTATTGGGACTCCGCACATGCATGGTTCGACCCTTCATGTCACAGCTGTTGGGCATTAACTTTAAATTAAAGCTTAAATAGTGCGTTTTTTCTAAAAAAATAAAATGAAGAAAAGAGAAAGAAGGAAAGTTAAGAAGAAAAGAGTGCAGAAGCAAGGCTGCAATATGGCCTACTCCCTGTTGTTGGACTCGGGAGCTTTTCTTCAAAGGAAAACATTCTACCAAAAGAAGGCATATTTCCCCTTTTCCCTCTTCCTCATCATGCTCTGGGTCCCGTTCTCCAAAAAGACTTACAGGTTTCAGCGAGGAAGAGGAAGAATGGATTGAAAGAATTATGATGGAGGTTTTGACTGCAATGAAGGGGAAAGAAAGGAAAGCTGGGAGTAAAGTCTTCTTTCCATGATGAGATGTATTTTTATTTGTATGCTTCTGACTCTGACTTTAATGATGGGACTGTGTCTTTCTCTGATCAAAAGTGGAAATACATCTCTAAATACATTTTACCTGAACTGTTAGCTCCTGTCAGAAACAACGTGGAATTTCCTTCAGCAGAAACCCCAAGCACTTCAAAGACACCTTTGCTTGACAATTCAAGAAGAGAAGGTGCCTAGTGTGGGGTTGCCCATCTACCACTATGTTATGGTTGTTATCCTTAAAGAGTGGAAAAATTATGATAAGATTAATGTGCCTCAGTTCATGACTAGGCTTTATTCTTTCTAGGAGATGGATAACAAATTGCCTGTTGATTCTGTTGTGGTCAGTCTTGTCGGTAGATCTTCCAAGAACGTGGAGAATACCATCAGGGATCCTCAGGGAAAAAAACTTGACTCAGCCTTAAAGAAGGTTTACACTGACTCTAGTTGAGCCCTGCAGGCTGGAATTTATGTTACCTATACTTCCCATTCTATGATTCCTGACTTTAAGTCACTTTTCAGGGCTGGTCAGGAAGGACAAGAATGGGCAGATTTCTTGGAAGGATTGGAGTGTCAAGTAGAGTTTCTGTCTGACATTCCTTTTGATGTAGTCAGAATCTCTGCTTTATCTGCTGGAGCCTCGATTGCTTCCCACAGAAACTTTGCCCTCAAAGATTGGAATTGGAAGAGTAGAGGCCGGATGACGGCGGCCTGTGAAGCCCCCTAATATCAGCAAGATCGGAGGGGGCTGGAGGACATTAAAAGCGGCCCAGCGCTCCCTGCAGGACAACAGGGGCCGTAGCTGCAAGCCCCAGAGGTAAAGCAGTAAAACTGTACTGGTGCCGGCCATAGCCTCGGGTACGCCGACAGCCGGGGCCTGTGATATCTGCCGCCCTCCTCTTTTCTCCCCCCTTACTGCCCCACTTGAACGGAAACGCTCTGTGTGCCCCTTTACCCACCGGCTGAACTTGGTCCCCATCTACCTCTAATCGGGCTGTGGTAACTGCCACGAATACCGCTGATGCCCCGAGGCTGACCGCGGGGTGGCCAAGAGTGCGGTAGTGGGGCCTTTCGTGTGGGCCTGGGACTGGGCAGTTTGGCCTTACCTTGGGCCCTGGGAGGCTCCCCTTCTCCTGCATAGCTATTTGTGCTCCCCCTGGGAGCGGGGGCACGTGGGCACATAATAATTGGACTGATTGGTGCCCTGCTGACGCCCCCATAACAGGACCACTGCATATCGGATGGGACATTGCTATTTGGTGGTGATGTTGAGGGGGGAGGTATACATGGAACAGATCTGCTGGTTGGCCCCCATTGCGGCGTTCCACTCTCCCCCAACCATTGAGCTGTAGCTCTCCCGCCATCGCTGGAGGAGACTCCGGCCTTTGAGGTGTGGTCTGCCGTGTGGTGCTTTTGCTTCGCTCTTCGACACTCCTTGCTGCCACTCTGGAGCGAGTGCCCTCAGGCTGGGTGACGGGGCTGCGCGGCCCGCTCGGATTTCTTGAGGGGGCCTGAACCCTGTGTTGGGATCGAGGCACCTGGAGGTCTGTGGTTTGAGTGTGGCGGCCCTGGAGCCTGTGGTGGAGTGAAGGCGGTGCGGGCACACTTTGGAAGTACTCCGCTCTCTGTTTGCAGAGGGAAAGACGCGGTGCCAACTGCTGCCCTACACTGCATTGTCATGCACCGGTTTTGAGCGCAAGCACACGTTAATGCTGGAAGTTGAGGCTTAGGTCCCCATGCTCCTCACTGTATATCTGCTGCCCCGCGCCTGTCCTCTTCCTCTGCCATAGTCTGCAAAATGACATAGACAAGGACGGCATGAATTGAAACACACAATAGACCCACCACCCCCTTCTACCTCGTTATACGCTTTTGACAAGCTGATTGCCGGTTGCTGGGGTCTGCAGGATTCGCAGTCCCAGAGTCCTTGGTACAGAGAAGGAGGGTGACTTTGGTTCAAGGGACACAAGTGGTGTTTTCCTGCAAATCTGTGGGACACATGAACGTTTTGCTTTTTGGTGGGATCTGCTGTTGCTTACAAATTTAAAGGGTGTAACTAGGTTTCTGACTCTTCCGCTTAAAACTGCTCAAATTTTTGAGATGGGGAAGAGAAAGGTTGTGGCTCTTGCTCCTAAGTCACCAACATCTGCTCCTTGGGTTGCGCCCATCGAAGGGTTTCTCTCACGAGCTATGAACGTTGTTTCTAAAGAGATTGAATTAGCAGAGAGAAGACTTTCCATAACGAGGGACGGTTTCCCTCTGGTTTACCTTGCTGCGGAGACCGTCATTTCATCCCCGGACTCACGTAATGTGTTGGCGGCTTATGGACGGGGGTATGGTGAGGGAATGCTCCGTGATGATCCTTGTGATATAACAGGAGCTGCCATTAGCGACGGGTGTACTGAGGGCTCTTTTACTGCTGTCAGCCAAACTATTAGCCCAAGGGGTAAGCGCAGAAGGAGGAATGCGGTTTCAAAATCTAAAGTAATTTCACTCACTGTTGGGGTTCAGACGGAGCCTTTGATGTGCACGCACCTGACGGATGAGGTTATCCGGGGGCAGGATGCAGATATTGGGGTCATTAGCCGTACTGGGTGCCCACAGCTAGACTTCATTTCCCTAAGATTGGAATCAATTGAAGCAAGTATCAGGCAGCTGGAAAATCAATTTAAGTCCCTAGATGTTCTTCATAGGGATTTGAGACAGCTGGTAGGAGGGGGCACCGTTTTCAGTGATACAGCAAAGCTTCATTGCCCTGAAGTGAGACAGGTACAAGCTGCCGCCTTACCATTACATTCAGCCAGGTCTTTGGTACCTGTCCCCCCATAATTCCTACGGCTAGCAATCCCCCATCAGGCCCATTCCTCCCTGAGGTCCCTCAAACATGTGTCCCCCGACTTGAGGTGGTGATAAATTTACCCCCAGAAGCAACTCCTTACGTTGTAGTACTAGGGAATGTCCCTCCTCCTAAAAGGCCTTCGCTGGAAACCTTTGGGGAATTGAAGAACAAGGTAGTGTACTGGCTTAGGGCGCACGCTAACATAGGAATGTAAGTTTATGACTCTATTATTATGGTCAGGAGGGTGGGTTGGCTCGGTCCAGATGTAAAGAGATGGGCAGGTGACTGCATAGTGGTTAATTTTAATAATCCTCATATTGCAGCTCGTATCTTAACCATGCATCAAGGCGCTCCCCTTAGATTTTTTCTATAAGCCAGATATTGTATGTAACATCCCATGGGTCACAAAAAAACGTGGTTCAATGCGTCCTGGTCCTTCCACACAGTGTCCAATGGGCCATTTCCCTGTGCCTTTGAAGAATAGGTTTGCTCCCTTTAGACATTTAGATTCCTGTGATTGACTTCCAGCTGCTGATTCTCACCCGGCCTTGGCTGCGCCCATGGTCTCTGATCAGTGTATCAATTGTCACTATGAGGAGGCATTGGGGTTGTTGTCCTGGAACATTGCGGGCTTGTCCGCAAAGTTTAATGATAACAACTGGGTGCAGTTTGTCAAGACTTACCAGGTGATTTGTTTACAGGAAACGTGGGAACTGATAATAGTTTTTTTTCTTGAAGGATATAAAACCTACTTTGTTACTGCAGTAGCATCAGCGTCAGGGGAAAGCAAAGGGCGGTTTGGTGATCTTTGTGACATTAGAACTCTGTGGATATATTAAAGATTTAAAATGGGACTCACATTTATTTCAGGCCCTAGAAATGTTTGTTCCAGGATCTACACCGTTTGTTTTGATACATTTTTATAATGTAAAGTCAACGTCAATCGGGTTATTTAATCTCCATAGCCTATGCTCGGCCATCAATTCTTTGGATGGGTGGGACCTGGGATGGGAGAAGCTTATACTGATAGGTGATTTTAATTGTCATGTATGTGCTAGCCCGCTAGATCCTGGCAATGTGAGTTCAAGATTTATGATTGAGGAGGGTCTCCATATGGCTCATACACCCGATGGCAGTGCTCTTAATACTTTTTTACATACTTATAATTTGGTCTTCGTCCTAGAAAAGCTGGTAAACTCAATTAACCCCCAACATTCAAAGGGAGGGCTTCTACGTCAATTATAGATTTTATTTTTGTTTCAGCTACTCTGTTTCTGTTTATCTCAAGTTTTAATAGAATGCACAGCCCCTTCAGTGGTCATAATCCTTTGTTTTTATATATTGGGGGTGTTAGGTGGAGGGTCAATCTAATACCAGTGACACTGGGTGTGCTGCCCATCGTAGATCAAGGGAGAAGACTAAAATGGTATCTTGTGGACCCCAAGGCGTTTAACCTGTCGCTCTTTAGCGAGTGCCGGCAGGAGATCTCCACTTGTCTGGACTTGGGTGTCTCGAAAGTAGGAGATTTTAAAGGCATTTGCAGGGAATGCACAGAAAGTCTCAGCCCTGCTTAGAGTCCCAGCAACTAAGTCTTAACTCTGACCGCCCTAGATTTTTTGACCAACTCTGCTCAAAGTGTCTTAGCCTCCTGAAAGTCGCTCTCAAATAGTCCTCTAGAGATAAGGAGCTTGTTGTGAAATGTCAGAAAGACTATAAGATGGCTCTTACGAATTGTTAACAGATGTTATGTAAAGCTGCTTGAGAGGACTTAGCCCAGGCATGCAAATTGAAAGATAGCATTCTCTTCTGGAGGGTGATTAACAAGCCTTGCTTTACTGAGCCATCAGGTCCTGCTTTGTGCTATCATATTTCAGAACAGCAGTGGGTGGTTCACTTTAAGGGTGTATATATTGTGGGCCTTCAAGATGGGATGGCGGATCAAACATGTTTCACATTGGGGAGAGCTAACCTGGTCTTTACTTTGGATGAAGTTTCCCAAAGTATCCTGGCCTTATCCTGTAATAGAGCTCCAGGCCCTGACGGTCTACCCCCGATCTATTTCGAGATAATACTGATGTCTGGGGGCCTGTCTTAACCTTGGTTTTAAATGCTGCAATAAGGGAGGGGGCTCCTCTTTCATGGTCGTCTGCCATCATTGTACCAATTTTCAAAAAGGGGACAAGGATTATCCACAATGCTACCATCCAATATCGCTCTTAGATGCTGTTGTTAAAGTGCTGGGGAGAATTTTATTAAACAGGCTCTTATCATGGGCAGACACGAACAACATATTGCCCGAGGTCCAATATGGTTTTCGGCCGGGCAGGTCGACCACTGATCAGTGTGTCAGCCTATACCTACTTATAAACAAATACACTGTTGCTCAGTCTGGCTCATTGCATTTAGCATTAATGACCTCACGTCTGCATTCGACAGGGTTAATCATAATAAGCTCTGGGAACTGCTGCTGTCTTTGGGGGTGGACCCAGAAATTGTTTCTCTCCTCTCGATTCTCCACGCCAGCACCTCAGCTGCAGTAAGGTACTCTCAGTGGTTGGAGCTCACAGAGTCTTTTGTCACTAGTAGGGGTGTTCGCCAGGGCCTCATACTCGCATCTTTTTTGTTCACCCTTTATATTAATGGTTTGGAACAAGCTTTGGTGTCAGCGCAGGTGGACTGCCAAAGGGTAGGTACAAGACCATTGCCGGTTTTGTTATATGCTGATGATGCGGTGCTTATGGCATGCACGGTGGCGGCTTTGCAATCCTTGTTGAATAGTTACACCACCTATATGGATAGTTTGCACTTGCTTGTTAATTTTTCTAATTCATATGTTTTGGTAACTGGCCCTTGGTCCACATGCTCTAAAACCTTTGGGGTTCGGGAAACACATTCTAGCCAAAGTCACAACTTTTCCTTACCTGGGGGTATTACTTAATGCCAAGTTGAGCTGGAAGTCCCTGATGGAGGGCAAGATCTGTGATTTGACAAAGACCACAGGTGCAGTTGCTAGCTTGCCCAGAGGCTGGGCTCGTGGCCACTGGCTTCCCTAATTAAACCTTATCAGTCTAAGTGCACCTCCAAGGTGTTATATGGAAGTGAAGTCTGGGGCCACAGGCAGCTGGATAGGATTCAAATAGCGGAAAACACCTTTTTGAGGCAGATCTTGCAGGTTCCGCAAAGCAGGCTGGCATTCTTGGTGCACAAGGAGCGGGGTCTCAGATACATTAGTGATCTTATAGCTCTTAGGCCGCTGCTTTGTTGGGTTAAGATATGGACTGGCAAAGGCTTACAGCTTAACAGGTCTATTTTGTTGACTGTTTATCTCTTGACCACATGCATAAATCCCCTGGCTAGTGTATGCAAAGGCTACTTTAACTGGCCTAGGGAGGGTGGACATGTTTCATAATCATCATTTGTTGTGTCTCATGGAGAAAAACGGCTAATGGATCTATTCTTTGCACGTGCCTCCATGCAACGTGAACAGCAGGAACTGGGGAAACCCATGGGCCAAGGTAATTTATTACTAAAAATGGTGCAGGGCATGGAACCTTATCTTTCCCAGTTATCTAACGATACAGACAGATTTGTGGTGTCTCAATTTAGGTTTAACTTGTTACATCGCCTGTTAGCCTCTCCGAGTGACTGGGTCAGCCCTGGCGCATTAGGGCCCTGTGGCTGCGACAATGTGTATCCACAGGATACCTTTCATTTTGTATTGCTGTGTAGAAATTTTAGTGTTCCTAAGAAGCGTTTTCTTTTATCAATTTTGAAAGCCATGGAGTTTGCCCAAGCCCGCCTGGCACTTATGTTTTTACAACTACTTCCTAATGCATATGTTCTTGCTCCGGTCCAGGCCAGCACCCTCCCCAGCAGCTCCGCTTGCAGCACCACATCGCCTCAGCTCCAGAGCCCTCCCGTCTTCTGGGTTCGCGCCGGCAGCCCGCCCGCCTCAGCTCATTGTACTTTTCACCACCTGGTCTTCTTCCTGACAATTCCTGGGAGACAGGTTTCATTCTTGTTCTTTTTTGACTTTTTCTGTTCTTTTGACTTTCACGCTTTTAAATTACAGTCAGCCTTTTCCTGCCGCTGCTGCCCCTGCGGCCCCTCCCCCTGAACCAGCCCCCGCTCCCGCCTCCCTACCTCCAGTCCCGCCCCCCTCCCCTACTTAATGGCGGTCGCTGGGGGGGAGCGCGTGTGAAACCTAGACCTCCGGTCCAGGCCAGCACTCTCCCCAGCAGCTCCGCTTGCAGCACCACATCGCCTCAGCTCCAGAGCCCTCCCGTCTTCTGGGTTCACGCCGGCAGCCCGCCCGCCTCAGCTCATTGTACTTTTCCCCACCTGGTCTTCTTCCTGACAATTCCTGGGAGACAGGTTTCATTCTTGTTCTTTTTTGACTTTTTCTGTTCTATTGACTTTCACGCTTTCAAGTTACAGTCAGCCTTTTCCCGCCCCTGCTGCCTCTGCGGCCCCTCCCCCGACACAGCCCCCGCTCCCGCCTCCCTACCTCCAGTCCCGCCCCCCTCCCCTACTTAATGGCGGCCGCTGCACGGTTGCGCAGCTGGCGCGCCAAAGGCGCGCCTAAGGCAAGCCCGCCTGCGCCTGTCCGCGACCCGACCGCGGCCAGGAACCCTGAATCCCCGACCGTCCATCGCTACGATACCGCCACCCTCCTCACACTCAACCCCGGAAGACACGCAGACTGCAAACTGGCCTCACCGAACACGACCCACGGCCACTTCTCTTGCCGCCTCTGCCGCCGGACCTTCACCACAACTCTGACCCCCAACACCACCAGCACCAACACCGACGACACCCTCAGCTGCATCCTCCTCAATGTGCGCTCCGTACACAAGCATGCCATGGAAATCTGGAACCTACTCGACTCTCTATCGCCCGACGTCGCCTTCCTCACAGAGACCTGGACCGACGCCGCCTCCGCCCCCGACATCAACACCGCCATCCCGGACGGCTACAAGATCCAGAGGAAGGACCGCCCCAACCACCCGGGAGGAGGCCTCGCCATAGTCCACAAAAACATCCTCCGCCTCACCACCTCCAGCGAGAACCTCCCCTCTGCCGAACACCTGCACTTCCAAATTAAGACCAGCCCTAAGACCACACTCCGTGGAACACTCATCTACAGACCCCCCGGCCCCCGAACACCCTTCGCCACCACCATCACCGACTTCATCGCACCCCACGCCATCGCGTCAATGAACTACATACTCATTGGAGACCTCAACTTCCACCTCGACAACCCCAGTGACCCCAACTCCACCATCCTCTGCGACAACCTCGCCAACATCGGACTCAACCAACTCGTCAACACACCAACACACAGGCAGGGCACACCCTGGACCCCTTCGCTGCAGGAAACAGCGTCCGCTTCAGCCATACAACGCAACCTCCTTGGACCGACCACCACTGCGTCCACTTCACCGTCGAGAAACCCAAAGCACCTAAACCACCCCCTCGCCCGCCACGCAGGAACTGGAGCAAGATCACCGACGAGCAAGTGAACTCCACCCTCTCCCGAGGCAACCACACCTGGGCATCCGACGCAAACACCGCAGCCAGAGAACTCCACACGTGGATCGCCAACTGCGCAGACGAGGTCGCCCCGCTACGCAACCCCAGGAAACAACGCCCCAGAAAAGCAGCCTGGTTCACCACCACCCTCCAAGAAGCCAGACGCACCTGCAGACGCCTGGAAAAGAACTAGAGGAATACCAAGACAGTCGACAACTACTCCACCTACAAGAATACCATGATGGACTACCACAGCCAAATCAGAACAACTAAAAGTAACTTCATCCACAACAAAATCCTCACCAACTCCACCAACTCCAAGGAACTCTTCAACGTCATCCAAGAATTCACCAACCCACACAGCGAAACCACAGACATCACCCCTTCCCAGCACCTCTGCGACAAGCTCGGAACCTTCTTCCACCTCAAGATCAGAACACTCTACGACAACTTCACCGACCACCCACAAGACACCTCAGCCAGCCCCTCACCTCGCCAAGACACCAGCCAGCCCACCATCTCCAACTGGACACCAATCACGACCATGGACACCGCCGCGGCCATGAAAGGCATCCACTCGGGGGCCCCCACCGACCCCTGCCCCCCTCACATCTACCACAGAGCCGCGGACACCATCGCACCCCAACTGCAACACACCATCAACACCACCTTCAAAACAGGCACCTTCCCAGATGACTGGAAGCGCGCCGAAGTCAGGCCCCTGCTCAAGAAACCCACGGCGGACCCCACCGACATCAAAAACTACCGGCCCATCTCGCTTCTCCCCTTCGCAGCCAAAGTGGCAGAAAAAGCAGTCAACAGGGAACTGACACGATTCATCGAAGAACACGCCGTCCTCGACCCGTCCCAATCCGGATTCCGAGCTAACCACAGCACCGAGACTGCCCTACTCGCCGCTACAGACGACATTCGCACCCTCCTGGACCAGGGCCACTCCGCGGCCCTCATCCTCCTCAACCTATCTGCAGCCTTTGACACCGTCTCTCATCGCACACTAATCACCAGACTACACGAGGCCGGCATACAAGGAACTGCCCTAGACTGGATCCGCTCGTTCCTCACCGGAAGAAGCCAAAGGATCACACTACCGCCCTTCCTCTCCGCCCCCACCGACATCACCTGCGGAGTACCACAGGGGTCATCTCTAAGCCCGACCCTCTTCAATGTCTACATGGCCCCCCTCGCAGACATCGTCCGACAACACGGCCTCAACATTGTATCCTACGCCGACGACACCCAGCTCATCCTCTCCCTCACCAAAGACCCCACCACCGCTAAACTCAATTTTCAGAGAGGAATGCAAGACGTGGCAGTCTGGATGACCAACAGCTGCCTAAAACTCAACACCGAGAAAACAGAAGTCCTCGTCCTTGGAACCACTGCATCAGCATGGGACAACACCTGGTGGCCCACCGCCCTCGGAAACCCACCTACCCCCTCAGACCACGCCAAGAACCTCGGCATCATACTCGACTCATCACTCACCATGAACCGACAGGTCAACGCCGTCACCTCCACTGCTTCAACACCCTCCGCATTCTCCGAAAGACCATCAAATAGATCCCCCCCGAATCGAGGAAAACAGTCACCCACGCACTCATCACCAGCAAACTCGACTATGGCAACGCACTCTACGCCGGCATCAACAAGTCCCTACTCCGCAAACTGCAAACGGTACAGAACACCACGGCCAGACTCGTCCTCGGCACCCCCCGGCACGAACACATCAGCCAACACCTGCGGCGACTCCACTGGCTCCCCGTGGAGAAGAGAGTCACCTTCAAAATGCTCACCCACGCCTACAAGTGTCTGCACAACAACGGACCCAAATACCTCAACGACAGAATAAACTTTCACGTACCCAAAAGAAACCTGCGATCATCCAACCTTGCACTGGCCGAAACACCGCAGATCCACAGAGCCAGATCAGGCGGGAGATCGTTCTCTCACATCGCAGCCAAGTCCTGGAACGAGCTACTGACAGACATCAGACGCGCCCCCTCCCTGAACACCTTCAGGAAGACCCTCAAGACCTGGCTCTTCGGCTGAACAGAGCGGCATACCCCCCGCCCCCAGCGCCTTGAGACCCTCACGGGTGAGTAGCGCGCTTACAATCCCCCTGATTGGTGATGATTGGAATTCAGATTCAGCGCAAAGGTCTGCAGCACTGGGAATACCATTTGGGGGTCTTCACTTTTTTAGTTCAGATTTGGAATACAAGCTCCACGAAAATTTAAAGAAAGGAAAAATTCATTTTTCTTCAGTAAAAAAACTGAATAAATCTTCCAGTTCCTCAAGAACATCAAGATCTTCCTTCCGACAACCACCCAGGAGGCAGCAGAATGTAGAGCAGGGTTCAAGATTTGCGAACAAGCCCTTTGGAGGGAAATGTAAGAATAGACAAAAAAGGAAGCCTGCACTAAGGATCCTTGCTCCTAACTATTCAATTCCGCGGTCAGGTACTGGCCAAAACTTGCAGATAGCGGGAAGAATTCCCATCTTTCTTCCACAAAGGAAAAATCCACTTAAGATTCTTAAGTCTTGGATATAGTCAGCAGAGGATACAAGATAGAGTCTGACTGTCCCCCATTAAAGCCTTGGATCTTTCCTACGTCTTACCAGAAATGTCCACCATAAAGGAAGGTTCTGGAAATAGTAACAACAGCCTTGATCTCCAAAGCAGCAATAATTCCTGTTTCCGAATCCTAGGGCAGCTCCTTATCAGGGGCATCAGGGCGCAGATCTGCCTCCTGTGAGTTGCCTCAACTGCTAATTGTTTAACTGAACAGTTTTCATGAAAACATGAGTTTTGTGTTTTCATGAACACTACTAGTTTACAGGTCAGTCTCTCGGCCTTGTCTCTAGGCTCCAGACGACAGGAGGAGCGGGCTGAGGGTTGATCCAACTACAGAGTGATGTTTCAGAACATTTCACTCTGAAGGTGAATGCAGTAGCAGCTGCAAGCATTGCGAAGTGGTGGGGCGGGGAGGGGAGAAGGAAATACAAACAAGAAGACATTATTAAAAATAAATAAAATTGTACTTATTTGCCGCTCCGGTGGCGGCCGCCGCCTCGCTCTTCTTAACCGATGCTCGACTCTGGCAGCAGGTGCTCACTGCGCAGGCTCCCAAATGCCAATTCCAGTGCTTCTCTCATGCAAAGGTATTCCCAATGGTCTGAGAGCCCTGGTTCGGGGCCCTGGTTCAGCGCTCAGACAGGGACTGGGAGCCTGTGTCAGTTCTCCATCTGGCTGTACAACACAGCCAGGTGGATGATGGTTTGGCCGGCCCAAGACGGCCAGCCAAACCGTCATGCACACTTATGGTGCCCACCACTACTCCTCCTCCCTGCTCCGACATCACATAGCTCAGCCCCACCCAACCTAATCTGGCTCCATAATAAAAATAAAATCATAATAACGTAACGTTATTAATGTTGTGTTATTATCATTTTATTTTTCCTTTTACACTGCTCAGAGAGCAGTGGGGCGAGGCTCCTCCACCTTATCGGATTCCCAATTCATTTTATTTAGCAGATATACTGCCCATGCTTCTGGTAGCACAGTACATCTGCTAAATGTGGCTGTCAAGGTGCACATCATTGCATATCTGAGCCCAATGAGAAGCTGCATAGGGTAGCAGCGGCAGGATTCCCAGCACTGTGCAGCACTGTCCCAGCTTCTTATACGGCTGTGCTTTCAACCCTTTCAAGAAGCTTGGATAGGGATTGAGGTGGGTCTTCTCCTTTTCAAACCTGACCTTGCTTCTCTGTCTGGCTCCGTTTTGGGAATCATGGCTTGCTGGTTTCAATGTCCAGTGCTAGATTCCTGCTTTGCTGCTGCCAAGGAAACGCCGAGTTGCCATTAAAGGAAGCAAGTTAAGTAAAAAAAATGTTGTTTCTCTTTGCATGTATGTTTATGTGTGAATGTGTTTATGAGTGATTGAGAGGGAATGAGATTGAGTTAGTGCTTGTGAGAGTGTGTTTGAGAGTGCCAATGAGAGTGAAAGTGAGTGAGAATCTGAGCTTGAGAGAGTGTATGAATATGTGAAAGTGAGTACAAGGGAGTGAGTGAAGGAGTGTGAGTACATTGGATGTAGTGAGTGATTAGAGAGTGTGAGAGGGAGTAAAAGTGAGTTAGGGGTGTAACTATCAGCAGGTGCGCTGGCACCAGGTCCCAGAGTAAGTGAATGTTAAAGGGTGAGTGTGTGTAAGTGTCTTTGTGAGAACGAGAACCAGGGAGTATTAGTTTGTTTGTGGTGTGAGTGTGGAAGTGAGTTTGAGTGAGAATGAGTAAGTAAAACAGTGTGAGTTAGAGTGAGTGAGGTGGAAGAGAGTGAATGTGAAAGGGAGTGAGCATGAATGAGAGTGAGAGTGTGACTGAGTAAGAACGTGTTTTATGATTTTGAGTCTGCTGCTCAAATTGACATATTCAATATAATTCTGGGCTTATGGCGACACCCAAGGTAACATGCTGCCGCTGTCATATTGGAGATAATTATTGGCATAAGGAAAGCACTCATGGCAAAGATGCAGGCCTCTCACACTAGAAGTAATTCTTGGCATAGGTGCCAATGCTGCCGCTTGTATAATGAAGGAAATTCTTGACATGGAGGCTCCCATGGCAAAATGCTGGCTCTGGGACATTGGAGGAAATTCTTGGTGTAAAGGAGGGCACCTAAGGCAAAATGCTGGTGCTGGCATAATGGAGGTAATTCTTTGCCTCAGAGAGGGCAGACATATTAGGGGCTGATGGGTTTGAGGGAAGCAAAGCATGATAAAATTCTGCCTCTGGAATATTGGAGGTAATTTTTTACATATGGACCACCTATGGTATATGGGTAGTATCAATGGCAAAATTCTTGTACTGGAGTATTGCATGTAATTCTTGGTATATGGGAGTACCCATAAAGGTGCTGGCATTGGCACAATGTAGGTAATTCTTAACATATAGGGAACTAACTCTCAAGGCAATTCTTAAGAAAAATGGGGTGTACTCCTGGCGAGTATCACAACCCACCACTTTCAAAGATCTCCAGCCGCTATTGAGAAGAGGAGTTTATTCCATTGTATTCTTAATTCTGAAAGTGAAGGGGGGGCTATTGGATCATCATAGACCTAAAGAGGCTGACAAGTTCATCATAGATATTCCTTTCAAGGTGGATACTCTTCGAAGGATAATCCAATTAAGTCCAAAAAAACACTTCATGTGTACGATAGCCCTGATGGATGCATACGTTTATGTACCAATTGCATTGGATCTTCAGAAGTTCTTGAGATTTGCTACTGAGAACAATCATTGGCAATTTCAGGTTATTCTCTTCAGGTTGAAGTCTGCCCCTCAAGTGTTAACAAAGATTGTAACTCCATTGATTGGCTCTATTCACCTACAGGGAATTTTCACTCTTCCTTTATCTGGATGACTGGATGGTTAATGTCGCATCAGAGATCACTGTCCTTTAGTTTCTGGACTCCCTGAAGTTATCTCTGAACCAGCCAAGATTTCTCCTCAATGTACCAAAGTTCCACCTGATTCCATTGAAAGAAATTACATTTACTGGCCCAATATTCTGGAAGGACATATGCATAGGTTTTCTTCCTTCAAAAATGAAAGTTTGCCATATCTTCTTGCAAGCATTTGATCCTTCCAACAAGCCTCAGCACTGTAACTGTTACAGGTTCTGGGGCACATGGCTTTATTGCGTGTTTACAGTCCAGAGGGCAAGAATGCACTTCCGTCCCATTCTTTGGCATCTTCAGAGATTTTGGTCCCAGAAATCTCAGTCGTTCGAAGTGATGGTGCCAGTGACAGAAGTCAGATCCCGTCTGCTGTGATGGTTGTGCCCAGAGAACCTGGTAATGGGAATCAGGATGCATCTGGATTCCCCAATGGTCCTAATGACAAATCTCAGCGCAAATGGATGGGGAGCAATGTTGGATTCCTTGTTAGTTTAAGCCAAATGGACCAGAATGGAGTCTTACAAATCATCCAGTTGGAGAGAACTGACTGCAGTTCCCAGAGCTTTATGTCATTTTCAATAACAACTTCAAGGAAATTGAGTTGGTGATCTACCCAATCTAATTCACGAGGGCAGCACGCACTTGAAAACACCAGTGGCGGCTAGTACCCTAAATATTTGGTGGGCAACCAACCAACCACTGACCAAAGGCGGTTGCCAGATTTGGATTAACAGATTGTGCTGCACTGATAGCACAGCACTGTGACTGAGATGTTAGATGGTAGTGCCCTGCCGATCTGCAGGGCGAGCATTCACTCTTAAAGCATGTAATCTGGTTGAGAACAGTTGCTTCTTGGGATGATTCCAGATGCTGCTCGGGCCTTTCTCCAAGGCCAGAATATAATTTATATTCCCAATAAACACGGCAGCATACTCTCATCTCCCCCGAACCCCTGCTCAGCCCCAGAGACACAAGGGAGCCCAGCTGAGTTCAAAGGGTCAATGCAAAGTGGCCAGAAGAACACTTCCAAGCACTCCGTATCACAAAATACTGGAAAACATCTGCATACAGCGCCTGTCCTATACACCATTCTCTCAAAGGATTTACTGCGTATACCGCGCCTTTCAAAAGCTTACATTGCCTTTTGTTTAAACTGTTGCTTTAAAGCACCCCTGGCTCTTATGGCACACACAGCTGTCAGCAAGAAAGGTCTATGCCAGCATGGGCTATTAAATATTTTCTCTTTCAGGAGGACTTGTGACTACACAACTATGTCTACTTTCATTTGTGCAAGTGCACCTTTGTCTCAGGAGCTTACGAACAGCTAGACAAACAAGTTGTACATTCACACGAAGTGTATCATGGCATGAGGTGAACACCAAACCTGTAAAGAAATAACAAATGTAAAAAATGCACTTACCCACTCCGCTGGCTCGCCTCCTCCTTGGTCTCCCTCGTGCTTCCATCAGCACTTGTGGTCTCTGCAGCAGTTGAAATCTCCTCACCAATCCAAAGGCTGCTCTCCTGCTGCTGATAATGTTAAGCAGTATGAGAGCAGCTCCAGGATTGGCTGGAGCAGGCTGCCTTGACGCTCCTGCAGGCAGTGGAGACCTGTGCCTGCTCTCCACCAAGCTGTCTTAGCTAAGTGGAGAGGTTTACGCTGCACATGTCAGGCTGGCCGTCGCAAGACAGCCCCCAAAGTGACATGCGCACTGTAAACTGATAGATTGAGTACCACTCGCCTGCTGCCAGTCAGCAGCAGTGGCTCCGCCCCCAAACACGGCTCAAGCTGGGGAGAGGGAAAAATAAAATGGTAATAAATTAATTTTATTACCATTTTATTTTTCAACTTTTGCGGCACTGGCAGCAGGGGACGACGCTCCTCCACCCTAATGGAGGGGCCGCTGCTAGAAACAACTCAACAAGGTAGCATAAACTCTGGACTTGTGGTCAGAAAAACATCTACTCTCCATATCAGCAGGCCTCATCAAAGGCTTGGAAAATGTCAAAGCAGACAAGCTGAGCAGAATTGTTTGTTCCTCAAAGGATGTGTCACTATCATTATCGATGACAATCTTCCAGAGAGTGTGCAAAAGATTTGGTTACCCGTATCTGGAATGTTTTTGCCTCCAATAACATCTCCATTCTTTGCAGATTTTGTTCCCGCTGTCCAGAAGAGTGAGCATGAAGGGGTGAGAGGTAGATGCTCTCTTAATGAAGTGGCCAAATATGCTATTGTTTGTATTCCCTCCATTTCCTTTAATTCCCAAAATGCTTTTCATGATTCAGAGAGAGGGGGCAAGGGTGATTGTAGTGGTTCGCCACTGGCCACAACGAGTGTTGATTTCAACTTCTCAGCTCTCCTTAAGTCTCTCCTTCTTTGAGTTTTCCTCTAGTTCCTTCTCCTCCAATATGTCAAACCTTCCTCTTCCTCCCTGCGTATGCCTCTCTGTTTGGAAGCTTAAAGGATGAAGTATTGAAGTTACAAAATAAATGGCTTCCTGTATGTCTAGCTGCAGCCATTCAGTGTTCCCGAAGGCAATCTACCCCTAAAGCTCATTCTAGACATTGGGGATCTTTTCTTGAGCAGTGTTCCTTGCACTCTTTGTCTCCTACTGCTTGCCAGTTTTCTTCTGTGACACAGTTTCTTCTAGATGGTTTTCATTGGAACCTGGCACTATTCACCATTAAGGCTCAATGGTTTGCATATAAAGATTTTTGTGAGTTTGATGACACCTTTTGAGAGGCTAATTCTTTAGTTATTTGTCTATTAAGGTGTTTCTCTATTTCAAGACATCCTTCTCATACCATAGCTCCTCCTTGGGATCTCTCTTTGGTTCTTCGGGCTTTGCAACAGTCACCCTTTGAACCTCTTCTAGCTACTGATTTAAAGTTTCTGTCCTACAAAGTCGCTTTTCTAGTAGCCATTACTTCAGCTTGCAGGACTGGTGAATTATCTGCCTTATTATGTTGATCAACTTTTCATCACTTTCAGGAAGATGGAGTGATTTAAAGATACGACTTGTCTTTTTTACCTTAAGTCAATCAATCTTTTCATGTTTCCGAGAGATTGTGTTGCCTGCTTACTGTCCTTCTCATTCATCTAATGAGGAATGATTATTATATTATTTGGATGTTAAACAAGCATTATTGGTTTATCTTGACAGATCCAGCTCTTTAAGGAAATTGGGCGGTCGGTAATGCCAGTAGAGGTAAATAAAAGTTTCAAAATGACTCTGAGCAGATGGATCAAGAAGTTAATTTTGTTGACCTATTCTGAACAAGAGGAATCGGCCCCTGTTGATTCGACTAGAGGGGTTTCTGCACATTGGGTGAAATTACAAGGAGTTAATCTGCATGAAATCTGCAGTGCTGTGAAATGGTAATCAGATCACACATTTATTAGACATTACCGTCTTCAAAGCATTAGTGACTCAGATGGTCTTTTTGGATCTGGTTTTCGTTCTGCTACCGTCCTTAGCCTATCTCTCTGTACCTGCCCAAAGGGATCACCCTATGGTGTTAAAACGACTCTCACCTACTGGGATTCCAAGTGGCATCCTTCATCATAGAGAACTCGTCCAGATACCTAGTGTATCTGGACAGGCTCAAGCTTGGTAGCCAAGGGAGCTCTTTGGTTATTGGGTGGGAACCTCGATTTAAAATAGTCTAAGGAAGTGGTTCTCAACCTTTACCTCTTTGGGCCCCCACTTAATCATTACTGGAAGCCGGGGACCGCCACTAAATCATTATTGGAATCCAGGGACCCCGGCCTAAGTATGTTTGATGATTCGAACTGCAAATGAATGCACTAAAAATACAGAAAGAGGCATTCATCAAACAAATACACAAATGATGAAATATTTACAAATATATATTTTTTTTAAATGATGAAATTTTAATGGGAAGGTCGGAGCTTTTCTAAATTCTATGGACGACACTCATTGTCCATACAGTGTTCTGTTTGATGCATTTGCACTGCTCCCACAAATCAAACTGAGGATACTAACTTAATTTTTAGCCTCCAATTTCAAATTCCTTCACATTTTCAAAGTGTTCTAAAATGTTGATTTTTACATGTTGGTTCTTTATTCATATGCACTATAATAATCTGTTGATATTATTTCATTTTCTAAGCAGTCGCGGACACCCTGAGTAGGCTTCGCTGACCCCCGGGATCCCCGGACCACAGGTTAAGAATCACTGGTCTTGATTGTCCTGAGGTTTAATTTTATTTTCATAGGGCACCGTGACAGGGTTGAAAGCAGGTGGGTATGCACTAAGGAAATCAGTATCCTCTGTATCCCTGGATAATCATGTTTCAGCCATCACATCAATGCCTCACCATGTTAGTTTGCTTTTGTCAAAACCTCCAGTGGCGGCTGGTGACATTTGAAAGTGGTGTGGCATTAAGTTTTGCCGTACTGCACTGCGGCGAGCGAGCGTAGTGAGCGAGCACGAACAAGCTACAAGGGGTTTGGGGGGGTTCTCCCCCCGAGAAATTTTTGAAAAAAGAGTGGATAAATGGTGCATTTTCAAGCAAATTTGAGGAAGCAGGAAGGTTAATAAAGCAATACGATTGAATTATTTATCATTTAAGAAATTGCCAATTTTTATGACCTATAGAGGACAATCTTTGCGTATGCTGGTGTTATCATTTCCCATATTAACTTTTGAACACACTGATACACTTGTAATGGTTTTAACTATACAATAAATACATTCATTGACTGTGCAGTGCTGTACATTGATCCAGCGCTAACAATAAAAATTCTTCTCCTATATGCTTCGGTCATCCAGGTACAACTATCCCTCCAATACACAGACTATATCCATATGACGATGGGGCCCATAACACCGCACATGCATTCACTCACTCATTTATTCCCTGGATTTTCCTCCGTCATTAACCTAGGAGAAAAACAGTAAAACGATTCGCTGGAAGGAGACGGGATACCTCTTTTTAACACGACATAATATTTCTCATCGTTTTAAGGTATTCCGCTCATTGGTCGATGGACCAACTAGTAGGAATCAGTTGATGGTGATTAAGACCAGCTCAATCACAATAAACCTTCTAACATTTTACATTAATCATTGAGCTAAAGAACCACTGAGTCATTTGTTTAAAGATAATGAAGTTTATATAAAGTTTGGAAGCATGAAATAAGTTTTAGGTTTATTATTCAGATTATTACATTTGTTATCATTATACGAATAAATTGAAATCGCAATGCATACCTATTAGATGGAAAAATAAAGTTCGTCACGGCAAGAACTCCCAAAATCGCTTTCTATCTGTTCTGGAAAAGTCTAATAGTTCTAAATAGATAAATCTATCGAGAATAAAGGCAGAATAAAAGCAGCATCTTATGCTCAATTAAAAATATAAAATAGCAGCAGCAGCCTCAGCTCGTCAGCATCAGCAGCAGCAACTCCATACGCAACTGACAGCAGTCAAAAACGGCAAAAAGCAGCTCCCAGCAACCAGCAGCATCCTCTCATAATCATAACCAAACCTCCCCACCAAGAGTAGGTCTTCTTATACCCTAATTCTAGCTTACTAAATAAAAATGTTGCATCTTTATGGCGAGATTCTCTCTAATTGGTCCATTTGAGTCCATATACATCTTTTATCAAACTTCCTTGTTCTAACCAGTTCTTTGTGGAATGTCCATACTTGCATCGTTTCCCACAGTTCGTGACATTACTCATCCGCTTCGATCAGTCCAACTTGTATCACTTTCCGATACTTTTTAGGTTCAACAGTTCCTTTTGTCCATTTATTCTTTTTGACTTCTCACGCTTCTCGCTGACCCATCTTGGCACACATTTATTCAGTAAGGTCACAATAGCCTTGACCATACTTTCATCCTAGGCTCTTGGAACGATCACGTGGTCACTCTTGTTCACGGCCTTTCTCCTTGTCTACATTTCTCCTCGCGCACGCGTATTCTAGCTCATGGCGGTTATTTTATGTCGCTGCTCAACAGGCTAAGCGCACTATTTACAAAGATAAACAAAATATAGTTAAGAATAAAGAATATAAACCCTTTCGTTTCCCTCCCGTCATTCTACGTACCCCAATTAGGTATTACCTAGCAAAAAGCAACATATAAAGCCGTCCCTTACTTACCATTGCTTTATTTTGCCACTACACGTTTTGTTTTCAAAGCACAAATCATGCATTTTATTATTCTATTAATACGCAAATATTAGGTTATGTTACCCACGTCAACAATTATAAGTAAATTAGTTTGCACACAAAATAGCGTGTTACCTTTAACCCTTCACATGTAACATACATTGTTGGTTATTTACTTAAACGAACTTGTTTGTTAATCATTTTACGTAAATTATTAGGAGGTTAAATTTTTCTTTTACCCTGCTCCATCAATTCCCCCTTTGGTGATTTTTAATATCACCACAAAACCCAAGTTACACAATTCTATCAGACAGCATATTTCTTGATCCGTTTGTTTTTGTTAGTTTACACAACTGTATCCCTTTCAACTTGTCTCTTGGTCTTCTTGTACATATTCTCTTTTATTTCTTCTAGCTCTATTTCACCCATTTCTCTCTCTCTCTCCTTGTTTATCTTGTTTTCTTTTTCTATTTTATTTTGTTTTCTTCTTTTCTTTATACATGTAATTACAAGCTTTAGTACTAAAATTATTATTATTATCATGGTTGCTATTATTATGACTTTCCCTATTATTAATCCACTCATTCTAGAAAACTAATTTATTACTGAAGAAAACCCTTTACCAAGTTTTCCAAACGCACTTTCAACCTCCAGTGGAACAAGTTCTTTGTGCAAACTTGTAATATTCTTTATATACTTTTGTATATTTTCACTTTTATCTGGAATGTAAGTGCAACAATGTTGGACTTTCAGCATTCCACAGACTCCACCCTCTTTTGCCAAAAGAATGTCAAGGGTAAGTCGATTTTGCATTACCATAGCTCTCATGGCAACCATCTCGGTATTTACCATCAAGAACCCTCCAGCAGTATCTGTAGATAAACGATCTACCACTGTGGATAATTTCCCAATTTTAAATGCATTCAAAGATATTCCCACTGCTGGTATCAATGCACCAAAAATATCACCTACTATTTCTGAAAAACTTTCCCTTTTTCTACGTGTAAAGGTATTTATCATTTCGTGTGTTCCTTTTTCGGTTCTATCCATATGAAAAATCTTTGGAAAAACCAGGCCTAAATAACATGTCCCATACCAATGGTCCGGCAACCTGTAATAAGCCCTATTACCGCAAACATAATAGATCCCTGGAAATATTGGATCTTTTCCCCCTTGGAATCCCCATCCGCCTAAAATTTGATAATTGTCATGGCAATCACTGGAACCCACGAAATAATTGTCATATTTTGTTCTATTTCTTTTAATGCACAACCTTCCCTGTTGGGGCCAATCCAGAGTCATAGCTGCATTTGTCTTTTTCTTGTCATGATTGTCTTCCTCAAACACCCAAAGAGGTGTTTTTGTCTCTTCTATCACTTTTCTTTGAAATTTCGCTCTTCTATCCTCTACCATTTCTAAAAATACCTTTTCTTCTTTCTTTAACTCACAGGTAAGGTTGTTTTTAACTATATTATCTAAGGTTAAAATCTTATCTTCTATAAAAAATTCACCAAACGTTTTTCCCTCTTTTACTTTGTTTAGTTCAGGAACTACAGAAATTTTCGCAAAAATCTTATCTATATCAGTGTAATAATATTCTAATCTTCCTGTCTTATAAAATAAACTTGCTAAAACACTACATGTTATTCCATACGTCAAAGGAAGGTGATGATAAGTCACACCTTCTGCTACAGACGCAGGCAATTGCATACAAACATAACAATCTCTTACATCCATTGTTTCTACATACTCATATAATAATTTTGTAAATACATTTTTTGAAAAATCTGTTATTGATTTGTCTTTATGTAATTCTGCACTACCTTTTAATATAGCTGTTTCTTGAATGTTAGCTCCTTTTTCTTTCTCTGTGTGATTAGACGTTTCTTCTACTGCTAAACTAATTGGAATAGTGATTGCTAAAACCACCCACACTGTCATTAATAATCCTGTACAAAAGAAGCACATCTTACACCATCTTCTTAAAAACTCACATCTACATTTTCTATTTTTAGTATCTTCCATTTTGTTCTATAACCTATTTATTATATGTACAGGGAAAATGTGTCACCACACCTCAGAAATGACTTCTTAGCCACCCTGCACTCTAATTTTGTCTTCATTTGGTACTTTCTTTTAATTCTTTTCAGAATTCTTTCTTTGTCAAATCCAGTATTTTGTCAAGTCCGGTAGAAATTCGTTTAAATTTCTTCAAGTTTGTTGCACTTCACCTTCACCCATTAGGTTTCTTTGTTCTGGGTTCTCATGAGTGTTCTCTTCTTCTTTGATATCAGTTAAAGCAAGGTACAACCACTCAGGTGATCTATACTTCGGATTTACTTTCTTTACTCTTTTCGTTTTCTGCAAGTGTTTTCCACTTTGCTGGTCTTGCTCTTTTTGACTTGTTATTTCATTCACTTGTTCAGCACTTTTTCCATCCAGCCTTATGATCCTGTATCTTAGTTTTCTTACTTCGTTGGGCCAATTGTCTCCTTTTCTTGGCCTTTTCGTCTCACTTTCTTTTTCCTCTCTTTCTGCTTTCCAGGTTCTCTTTCTTGACTCTAGTTTTTGTTTTCTTTCTTCTCCACTTTCTTCAGACTCTGTTTCAGTTCTTTCTTTATTGTCTCTTATTTTGAATCTTATAATTTCATTTTCTCCTTTTACTTGTGGTTCTTTTCTTATTTTCCTTCGTTCACCTACTTCTGTCCCTCCTCGGTGTTCTTCCGAATTTGTTTTAATTTCTCTATCTGCTTCTAAATTTCCCTGTTCTTTTGTTTGGCTATCTGTCCCTATTGCTCCTCGGGGATCTTCCGATTTTTCTAACTTTTTGTTTGAAACTCTCCCTTCTTCATCTATTAATATTATCTCCGAAGGATTTTTACCACAACTTGTACTTGGTTGCTCACCGTCACTATCTTTATGCTCAGTCTCTTCTCTTATGCTTTCAAATTTCCAATTTCTCTTCAGATTTTCCTCACCATCCGAATGATCTGTATCCGATTCTGAACTGGTGTCTGATATTTCCAGATGTCGACTCACATGTCGATCTTCAAATTCTGGAACTTCAGCTATTTCCTCCACTCCTTCTGTCGTTGCACTCGTAGTTGGGTCTTCCAGATGTCGACTTACAGGTCGATCTTCAGGTTCTGGCACCCTGTTCGTTTCTTCTTCCGCTTCCGATGCTGAACTGTTATCCAATACTTCCAGATGTCGACTCACATGTCGATCTACAGGTTCTGGAACTCTGATGGTGTGGCTGGCATGCACCCAGTTTTTCACTCCTGCACATTTGACTGCAGTATTTGTTACCAGGATCACTTGTCGTGGTTCGTCCCAGCGAGGAACCAAACAGTTTCTTCTTCTATGGACCTTTATGCGGACCCAATCTCCTGGATTCAAGTCGTGAGCTGGTTTTCTTTCAAGAGTGGTCGCATCCGGTCCAACCTGATGAAACACAGAACGCACCACATCAGCCAATCCTTTGCAATAATCCAGCACCAGATCATCAGTTATAGTCAGTAGTTTGTTGACAGGTACATGTGCTTGTCTCATTGCTCGTCCCATAATTATCTCATGGGGACTGAGTCCAGTTTTCCTTTCCGGAATACTTCTGATTGTCATTAAAACTAATGGCAAGGCATCTGGCCATTTGAGTCCTGTGGCTTGACACATTTTTCCTAGCCTGTTCTTAATTGTTCCATTCACTTGCTCTACTATTCCAGAAGCCTCTGGTCTGTATGCACAATGCAGTTTCTGTTTAATACTAAGTGCTTCACAAATTAGTTGAATTAATTCGTTTTGGAAATGTGTTCCTCTATCTGTTTCAATCGTGACTGGAAAACCATACCTCGGAATGAATTCTCGCAGCATAAGTTTTGCTACCGTGATTCCATCATTCCTTCTGGTTGGGTATGCTTCCACCCAACGGGAAAACAAACAGATGACTACAAGGACATACCTTAGTCTATTGCTCGGTGGCATTTCTATGAAATCCATTTGCATTCTAGTGAACGGACCTCCTTCTCGTCCTATTGTTCCTAGACTCACTACGGTCTTCCTTCCTGGATTTAACTGTTGACAAACAAGACATCTTTGACAAAGACTCTCAGCTATGGCTCTGAATTTTGGATTATACCATGTTTGTCTAAAAGTCTGATCATTGAATCTCTCCCAATATGGGCTTGTCCATGGTACATCCGTGCCATGTCAGAAATCATGCTATCAGGCATAACTGGTCTTTCATCTCTGTAAACCCAAACATCATTTTCCTCATGTTTTCTACATCCTGCTTTTATCCAAGTATCTTTCTCCTCTTCATCTGCTGCTTCCTGTAATTGTCTCACTTCATCCCATGTCTCAACAGGGTTAGTAAGAAGCAAAGGACATGAAATATGCTCTCTTTCTCGGTTCCTGTTCAAAGAGACCACATTCTTTGCACAGTACTGTGCAATCTCATCAGCATACTTATTGCCGACAGTTATGTAGTCTTCCCCATTTTTATGTGCATTGCACTTCACGACAGCAATCTGTTTAGGCAGCTGTATCGCCTCAAGCAGTTTTTTCACAAAATCTCCATTTCTAATCGGCGTTCCTGCAGACGTCAAGAAACCTCTTTGTGACCAAATCTGACCAAAGTCATGCACAACTCCAAAACCGTATTGGCTATCTGTTACAATTGTAACCCGTACATTTCTTCCCAACTTGCAGGCTTGAATCAGAGCTATTAGTTCTGCTACCTGGGCAGACCGTATCCCTTTCAGACAAGATGCTTCCATTACAGTTGCTACTGTACAAACTGCATATGCTGCACTTAGAACTCCATCATTTGTTCTCAAACATGAGCCATCCACGAACAGAATATAATTTGATTCCTTTAAGGGCTCATCTCTTATATCTGGTCTCGGTTTTGTACAATATTCAAGCACATTCAGACAGTCATGATCCACTTCATCCATTTCAATCACACTCTCTTCATCTGGCAATGATGTCGAAGGATTCACATTCATGCATCTGGATATGGTCACATTATCTGCACTCAAAATTACCTTTTCATACCTAGTCAGCCGACTATGTGTCATGTATTGGGTTTTCGTTCGTGTCAAGAGAATTTCCACAGAATATGGGACATATACTCTCAGTGGATATCCCATCACTATGCCTTCACTCTGTTCCAGACTCACACAAGTAGCAGCAACTGCTTTCAAACATCCAGGCAAAGCTTTTGCTACAGGGTCTAAAACAGCTGAAAAATATGCAATAGGTCTTTTCATAGTTCCATGTCTCTGTACCAAGACTGAAAACGCACATCCATCTCTTTCACTGCAATACAACTCAAAGTCTTTCTCATAGTCAGGCATTCCCAATGCTGGAGCTTCACACAATTTCTTTTTCAACTCTCTGAATGCTTTCATTTCCTCATCATTCATTTCAAAAGGATCTTTAACATCCTTCTTTGTCAGTTTTTGCAAAGGTTTTGCGATCAAAGAAAAACCACTTATCCATTGTCGACAATATCCAACCATTCCCAAAAACATTCTTACCTCTCTTTGCGTCATTGGAGCTCTCATTCCTTGAATCATTTTTATTCTCTCGGGCGTTACCTTTCGCACTCCTTTCTCAATTTTATGCCCTAAATATTGGACTTCTTGTTGACAAAACTGCAATTTTGATGGGGACACTCTATGTCCTCTTTTGGCTAAATGATTCAGCAAAGCAATTGTATCATTGACACATGCTTCCTTCGTTTTTGATGCCACTAGTAGGTTATCAATATACTGAACCATTACTGACTTTTCTGGCATTTTTAGATCTTCCAAGGATTTCTTTAAAATCTGATTAAAGATCGAGGGGCTTTCTGTGTACCCTTGAGGAATTCGGCACCATGCCAAAATACGCTCTCCGAACCTGAACGCAAATAATGACTGGCTATCTGGATGCAATGAAATAGAGAAAAATGCATGGCATAAATCAATTACTGTGTACCATTCTGCTTCGCGTGGAATCTGGTATAGAATCACAGCAGGGTTCGGTACTATTGGGCAACAAGGCACAACAATTTTGTTTACCTTCCTCAAATCCTGTACAATCCTATATGTTCCGTTTGGCTTTTTCAGTCCCATTATTGGTGAATTACATGGACTGCTCATGATTTCTTTTAGAATCCCTTGTTCAATCATTTTATTTATTACTGGCGTTATTCCTTCAATTATTTCTGGTGTCAATTTATACTGGGGCGTATTTGGGTAACTCGTTCCCTCTTTTACGGATATTTTAACAGGGTCTACTCCTTTCATTAACCCTATATCTTCTCCTGTAAAATCCCACACTTTCTCTTCCACTGTCTCTTTTAGTTCAATTGGGATTTTCTCTGCATCAAATACAGGAAACAAATCATTTACTTCTGGTTCCAAATTTACCATTGTCATTTTATACAGTACATCTTCATCTGGGGTCTGAAATGCAATTCCATCTGGAGTTCAATAGATAGTGCAATTCATTTTGCACAATAGATCGCGTCCTAATAGGTTCACAGGACTACAATCACATACCACAAATCGGTGCATTTCACTAAATGGACCAATCTTTACCTCCACTAGTTTAGTAAGAGGCGTCTTAATTTGCTGATTCGATACTCCAACTACTTGGATATGTTCACCTGAGAGAGGAAGGTTTGGAATTTCCACTGACCTAACAGTAGAACGGGTAGCTCCAGTGTCCACAAGGAATGTTACATTTGCACCATTCACTTCTCCATCCACAAATGGACCTGCTTGATCTACCTCTAGAGTTGCGCCAAGCACGCACTCTTCCCCCTCTCCTAGGCACCGTCAGAAGCTTTCATCCGTCTCATCATCATCCTGTCGTAACCAATATTGAGAAATGGCAGCTGCACGTGGCAACTGTGTTACCTGCTCTCCTCCGTAGAATCCTGTTTCTGCACTGAATTTCTGTTGGTTAACACTCTTGGGAAGTGGTGGCTGTGGCACCTGACTCTGTGGAGTAACTATCTCACTCTGCACCTGTGGATTTAATGATTGATTTTCCGCATTAAGTTTTGGAGGAAATGTACACTCGTTTCTCCAATGCCCTAGCTTTCCGCAGTTGTGGCATGGCCACTTTTTCTTTGCCTCATCTATGCTCATTTGTCCTTTTCCTTTGCCTATATTTGGTCTAAATCTAGCCTGTCCTGCTTCATTAGCTGTATTACTCAATTGAGCTTCTTGCTTCTCTGCAACTTTCACCTGTGCCCACATGGCTTTCTCTTTCAATTTATGCTGTCTACTCTCAATATCATCACTGCAATACTTTGCATATCTCAAAACCTCGTCAACTGTGCTATTCTGCCAACAAATCATATGCTGTTTAATCATTTCACTTATCTCCGGTTTCAATCCATACACAAATCTATATACAAAATGACTCATATCCTTCTCATTTAGTGTCTCATAGCCACTATATTGTTTAAAAACTAACAATAGCCTCTCATAGTAAGCATGCACTGATTCTTTACTTTCCTGCGTGGTTCTGTCTATCTTTACCCAATCCGTTTCTTTAGGTGGAATCTTATTCTTCAAAAAGGTAATTACTTGGTCATACTTCCTCATTACTTCTGGTCCTGGCGCTCCTGATTTAGCATCCCTTGGATATTCTACAGTTGGCCAATCAATAGTAATCTTACATTCTGTCCACAAATCAGCTGGTACTACTATATCAAACTATCCATCCAAATCTATCCACAACACCTTTGAAACTTTAACAAATCTCTCCACTTGTCTGTACCATTCTACTGGCTTCTCTCTCAACTTTGGGAAATCATTTGTAAATGACAGTATATCCTGTCTAGACCACGGAACATGCACATAACTACCTCCTGGAGTCTCTCTCATCGGGTACTCCCTTACAACTGGTTCCTTATCTGTTACTGCAAAAGCTAAAGATGCTTTATCTGTTACTTTTTCATTCTTATTCGTCCATCTACTTCTCCATCTATCCACATCACCCCATTTTCTCAACAAAACAATTAATTCTTTTATTTGGGTCAATCGTCCTGATGTGTTCAGATTCTCTATATCTTTCTCACAAAAATCTACTCTATATGGTTTCTGCAACGTTCTCACTTTTACAAATTCTACTCCTAGTTCAATCGCTGTTTCTTCTAATTTGTCATGTAAATTTCTAGCTCTCCATGTAATACTCTTGCACAAAAACATAATCTCGTCATCCTGATAACTTTTCAATTTTTCTGTACCAATCGTTCCTAATATCAATTCTTCCATGTCTATTTTTAACCTAATTACATCTAGTGGTTTTACTTCTGTCTCTTTCGTTTTTAGCGTTTTCATCCATTCATTTAATTCATCTGGAGTTGGACCTACAGGCGTACTATTTAATTCTATCCAATTGTTACTCCTTTCTGGTGTCTCTGATGCAGACTCCATTACCATAGGTATTCTCCTGAACTCATTCTCATTTATTGTCAAATTAGTAGGTGGACTTGGTCTATAGGTACTAACCAAATGGTGTGCACCTTCATTGTCTAGTTCCATCCCTTCTCTCCTTCGTTGCAAATGTGAATTCATAGGAATCACTAAAGAACGTTCATCAATTTTCTGATTCTCAAAAACTGGTATTACTGGACCTATCGTTACTGGTACAGTTACAGCTTCCATATTCTTTGTTAATTCTCTTATCTTTTCAGTTAATTCTCTTGTGGTTTTTGCTAATTCAGTTGTATTGTCACTTTCTATCTCCTCATTTTGTGAAGTTTTTAATTGATCTTGTGACCTATTTATCTCATATCCTCGTTCGGGATTTTTATTCCTCCCAGTTTCCATTGGCGGTGCATTAGGTGTCACCACCGCAGAAGTCTGTTGGTATGGAGGTGGGTTTCTGTTTAAAATGTCTTCCAGCAATTCATCTTCCGTTTCACTACCACCATATCCATACTTTTCCGTAACCACATGTTTCTTTTTCTCTGTACACTTTCTCTTTGCTTCTTCCTCCACTGTAAAAGCTGGAAACAAACCTCCTGTCATATTAGCACATCTCCAACGCTTTAGTCTGTCCTCATGATTCAACCCCCATAACCTTCCAGGCACAAACTCATGATTCTTCAATC
Organism: Calotriton arnoldi; assembly: GCA_963921515.1. Lineage (NCBI taxonomy): Eukaryota > Metazoa > Chordata > Amphibia > Caudata > Salamandridae > Calotriton > Calotriton arnoldi. The sequence goes on along the minus strand of CAWUFW010000488.1, from coordinate 1,466,685 downwards.
CTCTGAATCTCTCTCGTTCATACATTTCATCTTCCCATTCACTTAAAGCTTCAAACTGTGTCGGTCTAGGTTCTAGTTTTATCATTTTCTCTCTCAAATTTCAAAGTACAGCTACACTAAATGAACCATTCTCGGGAAAAGCCAATGCTCCATCATTCTTAGTATATTTTGTCCAATTTTCTAACCATATGCATGTATGATATCCGTACTTCAGCATCATATGCGAAGCTGGTGATTTCGGCGGAGGAATTACTTGTCCCTCTCTAGTCACTACCTTTTTGTCTTTCTTAAAGAAGTTCTGAACTTTCGACATCCACGACGTTTTCTCTCTACCATATTCATAATACGACATGATTCACAATCTCTTTTCTCCTCAAAAGTTCCGCAATTCAACACTGTTCTCTATGCGTTATTCCAACCAATCCTAGCGCGATTCACACCAACACTCCAATCATAAACTTCCACGTCACTATTCTATCCATCCAATCCTAGCGCGACTCACACCAACACTCCAAGCAGAGCGGTTTCTGTCTACAGCGCACTGTCCAATCCCAGCGCGGCTTTTGTCTACGTCAGTTCTGCTCCTGACCCCTCCTTTACAAAATTTATCGGCAATTTCTTTTTCAACAATTCTTCGTTAGTTACAACATTTAAAACACATTTCCATTGTCTGATTCGCTAAACCAAAGAAATAGCTTTGTCCATTTACACAAGAATTCTGTATTTTCCAGTAGGCAGCACTTACCTCTACCCTACCACAGAATTTTCCTGTTTCGCCGATAAAGTAGCACTTCCCTCTACCTTACCCTTCTTTCAAGCAAGCGGTAAACCCGTTTCTCTGGGGATAAAACACATGTGGAGACTATACTGCTCCTGAGAATTAAGGCCAGAGTTTCACAAGAAAACCGGTCGCTATTTCACTCACACACCTTTTATACAGAAAATGTCCCTATCATAACACAACCTGTGTTATTACCAATATGAACTCAGACAATGCACTATTCCATGTGACTTCTCTTGCCACACGTGTTCCACTTCCTACTTCCCGGAAGCGTGAAAACTTCGACTTACATATAACATAACGCGACGCAACATAAAGTGTTAGACATGAAATAATCAATAATCAATAATCAATAATCACCAAACTAATCTATAGTAACCATAACTCTGCTACCAAGAAATCTGATCCAGCGCTAACAATAAAAATTCTTCTCCTATATGCTTCGGTCATCCAGGTACAACTATCCCTCCAATACACAGACTATATCCATATGACGGTGGGGCCCATAACACCGCACATGCATTCACTCACTCATTTATTCCCTGGATTTTCCTCCGTCATTAACCTAGGAGAAAAACAGTAAAACGATTCGCTGGAAGGAGACGGGATACCTCTTTTTAACACGACATAATATTTCTCATTGTTTTAAGGTATTCCGCTCATTGGTCGATGGACCAACTACTAGGAATCAGTTGATGGTGATTAAGACCAGCTCAATCACAATAAACCTTCTAACATTTTACATTAATCATTGAGCTAAAGAACCACTGAGTCATTTGTTTAAAGATAATGAAGTTTATATAAAGTTTGGAAGCATGAAATAAGTTTTAGGTTTATTATTCAGATTATTACATTTGTTATCATTATACGAATAAATTGAAATTGCAATGCATACCTATTAAATGGAAGAATAAAGTTCGTCACGGCAAGAACTCCCAAAATCGCTATCTATCTGTTCTGGAAAAGTCTAATAGTTCTAAATAGATAAATCTATCGAGAATAAAAGTTCTTCAAAAAGCAACATCTTATGCTCAATTAAAAATATAAAATAGCAGCAGCAGCCTCAGCTCGTCAGCATCAGCAGCAGCAACTCCATACGCAACTGACAGCAGTCAAAAACGGCAAAAAGCAGCTCCCAGCAACCAGCAGCATCCTCTCATAGTCATAACCAAACCTCCCCACCAAGAGTAGGTCTTCTTATACCCTAATTCTAGCTTACTAAATAAAAATGTTGCATCTTTATGGCGAGATTCTCTCTAATTGGTCCATTTGAGTCCATATACATCTTTTATCAAACTTCCTTGTTCTAACCAGTTCTTTGTGGAATGTCCATACTTGCATCGTTTCCCACAGTTCGTGACATTACTCATCCGCTTCGATCAGTCCAACTTGTATCACTTTCCGATACATTTAGGTTCAACAGTTCCTTTTGTCCATTTATTCTTTTTGACTTCTCACGCTTCTCGCTGACCCATCTTGGCACACATTTATTCAGTAAGGTCACAATAGCCTTGACCATACTTTCATCCTAGGCTCTTGGAACGATCACGTGGTCACTCTTGTTCACGGCCTTTCTCCTTGTCTACATTTCTCCTCGCGCACGCGTATTCTAGCTCATGGCGGCCATTTTATATCGCTGCTCAACAGGCCTAAGCGCACTATTTACAAAGATAAACAAAATATAGTTAAGAATAAAGAATATAAACCCTTTCGTTTCCCTCTCGTCATTCTACGTACCCCAATTAGGTATTACCTAGCAAAAAGCAACATATAAAGCCGTCCCTTACTTACCATTGCTTTATTTTGCCACTACACGTTTTGTTTTCAAAGCCCAAATCATGCATTTTATTATTCTATTAATACGCAAATATTAGGTTATGTTAGCCACGTCAACAATTATAAGTAAATTAGTTTGCACACAAAATAGCGTGTTACCTTTAACCCTTCACATGTAACATACATTGTTGGTTATTTACTTAAACGAACTTGTTTGTTAATCATTTTACGTAAATTATTAGGAGGTTAAATTTTTTCTTTTACCCTGCTCCATCAACATCAATATGATGACACTATTTCCTTAAATTAATTTTCTGTTTTCATGCAAGAAACGCCATTTAAAAAAAAAAAGTGGAACAGGGACTTCACCACAACATTCTGAATGAGAGAGCCAAGGGGATTTGTGTGAGGGAGTGAAACCAAGAGGAGATGTGTGAGGGAGAGAAACCAAGAGGAGTTGTGTGAGGGAGAGGAACAACATACCTATTTCGAACAGATTGCCTTCTAAACAACCAGAAATGCTGTAAGTAAATAAACAAATGCAAGACATGGCAGTTTGATGCAGTTTGTCCCGTTGGCATGAACCCAAGAAAAATGCACTTATATTTTCACTGTCTTCTCTACAGAATTCACAGGTTTGTCTCTGCAGATTTTGCCCTTTTAAAGCAAAAATGTGAAACATTTCCTTTTAGTTTCTGATATTTTCTGAGGATTTAGACTTTCTACGCATCATGAAGGTACGGCAAGCATAAGGCGCTATGTGATACATTTTGGTGATCGCGCAAGCCAACTTTAGCAGCGTGTGCCCCTATGGCAGAACTCTTATGTTTTTCTTCAAGTTACGCACGGCCAGAGACCAAACACATGGTGCATAGTGAGAACATTTCCATAGCACCAGATGATTACGTGAAAACCCAAGGAATGTGAATTTTGACAGCACTGCAGGCAGTTTGTACCAAACTACATTTAGCAGTAACATGCACTGTTAATGAACAAAAAGCAAGTTGACACCGCTGTGACGACCCAGCTAAAATTCTGTTTCATTTACTTTGGCTTGATCGCTGTATTTCTGTAGTCACTTCTCCTCCGACGTGTTAACGACGCCATCTCGGTATAAATTGCCCCTGTATATTGCTATTTCATTGCTACAAAATTCTCCCAAACCTGGCTTTGCTACAAATACATATTTCTGACCGTCAATCACTCAAGATAATATATGTTGACGTGACACCCAGCCTGTGTGGGTGACATTTTGCAGGTGAGCATGAGATGGCATGAAATCTATGGACCTGTGAAAGGAATGAAGGTACATTTTAGAGAAGAGAGGGAGGGGCAGGCAAGAGTTTTGAAGACGGATTTAGAGAGGCACCAGCAGATGTTCGGGCCCAAGGCCCTACCTTGCTCTAAAAGGCTCAGGCTGGGAAGACGCCATAGGAAGCCACACTTACTATCTATCTACTGCCTGGACTCCTTTCCGTGCAGCATCTTTTCATGGTGTTTGCAGGTTGTGTTGATAGTCACATAATATTTCACATAGCCAGTGTCAGATGACATCATGCATTCAAACCCTCACGCAGACATCACTGGGGACTGTCCTAATGCAATCATAGATGTGCCGCTGTCTATTGTTGCACTTACAGACTTTCTGTCTCTGGAAGAAAATCCTCTCACGATTTGCATTTTTTTAATGAGATTTGCTGCTTTGCAGGTTTTTGCTTCTGTTCGGCTGCGCTATTCGGTATCAGCCCAGCAGAGTTCGTGCTTCTGCTTCACGTTGTTCAAGTAGGCTTCGCCTTAACTGGTTCCTTTAGATGTCAGTGCTTGTCAACAACTTGGCCAAACAGCTGTCTGAACACATAACTGAGTTTAGAAAAAATTTGACTAATAGGATCGGTAGTTTTTTTTTTTTTGCAGCATACTTTACATTTGATTCTTCTGAAGGCTCGAGCAAACTAATATGTTTTCTTTTAAAAAAAAATATATTACGGGACATTATTCTTCTAGAGGGTGTTTAAAACAGCAATAAACTGCTGGACATACGATAACAGTCACTGCAATTCTACCTGACGCCGACCAGAAATTAAGCACATCCAGGCAAACCAGTTTTTTTCCAGTTACTTTCTGATCAGTGGACTCTACGCAGTCCCTGGACAAATCAGACACCACGCCATCATGTCCTGCATCACAAGTTATGTTCCCCACCTTGCCAGCGCAGGTGACGTGATGTCCGAGATTTAACTGTCTAAAACACCCACTTTTCCTTTCATGTTTAAAATAACTGTTATCAAAAATGCTTTAATCTAAAATAATAAAAATGAACATCATATTTGCAAATGTCCTACAAACTACATCGGAAAGGTGAACTAAGGAGACATGCCTGCAGTGCAATCAAAGCAACTTAAGAAAACCCAGGAAACCCTTGCAGAATTCACGAGCAAACAGGACCACTGAAAACAGGAACCACAATTTATATTTTGAAACTGGAACACATGCTGCTCTGTGGATTTAGTGCTCACGCACTTTGCATCATTACATCACATTACACTGTTTATCTAATCACATTATGGATAGCTTCAGCCGCGGCCGGCATGCTCGCGGGAGGGAGGGGGGGGTGGGCGCGGGTGTTCGCAGGTGGGGAATAAAAAAATAAAAATAAAACGTACCTTACCGCCGGGTACCGCTCCGCCTCCGCTCCTGGCCGGTGTAATGGTGCAGCCAGGTCCCGCGTGTTCCTACTGCTTTCCTGCAGGAACAAGAAACAGCCAGCAGGCAGCCTCCCTCCCCTACCCTAAGCCAATCACAACGCTGCAATGGCAGCGTTGTGATTGGTGTGGCGCAGCGGAGAGCGGGTGTCTGTTGGATGGCCATTTTCTCTATGTAGGCTGCATGCAGCCTACATAGAGAAAAAGGGAGAGTGCGCATGACTGGGTTGGTCGGCCCTGGAGCCGACCAAACAGTCAGTACCCACAACAGTGGGCAAGCCACTCCCCCCCTGCCTTCAAGCAGGACCGCCCACCCACCCGCTCCCAACCAGACACTTCTGCTTTCTCGCAGTGCGAGAAGCAGAAACATAAAATGCTAGTTTTACCATTTTATGTTTCTGCTTCTCGCACTGCGAGAAAGCAGTGGGGCGACGCCCCTGTGGAGGAGCCGCCACTGAAAACCTCACAAGATTCCTGTTAGTATCCTATCTGTGTGCATTAAATTGTGAAACTTCCATTCACCAAACTCATAAATGCCATACATGCAAAGGTGTATTCCCGGTCGTGAGCTTATTTGGTTTAAATAAACAAATAGGTTTACAGCCGGGGAGAGACCGTTGATGAAACTTTGACTGCAAGGCCCACCTGCTTCCTTATCCTCATGGAGCTCTAAATAGGATGCTACTAAAGAAATGCGAATATAGAGACCTAATGGATCTTTATGTATGGCATGTATGAGTATGGTAAATGTTTTGCAATAGAATGCATAGAAATAGGACACTAAGGGTGTTCACTCCTGCTGTTTTTGAATGGTCAGATGTTTGGGAAGGGGAATGAACCCTGTATCACTTCTCACTCCCTCCTTCTTGGAATATACATTTGTGTTCTGCAACATTATACTCTCTTGCTGATTGAATGATTTTTTTTCTGTTTTGGTAAAGGGTTGTTCACCAACATGCATTAAAACATTGGGGTGTTGCACAACTCCTTTTGAGATCAAAGGCCTAATGACTTTGGTATACCTCATGTTATGACTGGGACAAGGACGAGAGTTGCAGAGATAATGACCCAATTACTTAACGGTAATCTTCATTATTCTTAGTCCTACTCATCCTCGCTCTGTTCATTAAGCCACACCTACCATCCCATGTAGTCAGGTCTTTGATTAGGCCTTGGGTATAACAGTAAGAAGCTGTGGAAACTGTCCATTTAGATTGCCTAGCTGCTGGAGGGCGGTGTTTATTCTGCATTCCTGATCTTTGTTTCCTTCCTTGGAGGTGGACTTCACCTCATGTTGTTATGACTTGGCCGAGGACACCTAGGACAAGTAATTGGGCCACTACATGAAGAGTTGTATGCTAATAAAGAAGTAATATATTTAACCTAAGTTAAGATGTTCCATGGCAGTAACAAAACCTACCTTTTTATTTGCTTTTCATAAAGTGTCTGCGTAATGTACTTTTTTCCAAATACTTTTTATTCGCATTCATTCATGTCTGACACATCAGTACAATATGTGTGAGCTGACAGTGATGTACTGTTTAATTGTTTGATGTTTGCCCTGGTATTACTAATGCAAAGTGTTTTGTTGCCTCCAAAAGTGGAGGAATGCCAACCCTGTAGAAAAACATCCTCCTAGTGATGGCTACATGTAGATGCAGAACAGAGCTCCCAAGTTTCCCAGATCCACGCATGTGTAGTTCATCCACTCTTGGCACTTGGCACTCTTGGCAAACTCTAGAGCCCGAAAAGAGTAAGTCCTTAAGAGGACATTGTTTACAGCCCACGCCTCCTCACTTCATTACAGCAATGGACTATTTAATGTAACCAACCACATAGCTGTTAAGTTGTCCCAGGTCATCTGTAACACTTGACCCAACAGCACAGTGGACTCTGCGACTTGTAGATTCACTTTTAACATTATAAGTACGGGTTGAAAAATCACAGCATGGAAAGTGCTATTGGCTAAAAGGCGAGGTCTGTCTGAAGGTGTCACACATAACAGGGTGCTTGACAGCTATGGAAGGGTTATCATATGACTTATTGTCACGAGACACCACATTTGCAGTCATGGTCTTTTCTTTAAAAAAAAAAATCATTGTTTTAATGTGTGACTGGGGTGCTCAGATGACTCCATGTCACGAGGGCACCAGTTTTCCAGTCCTGGGGTTTCATTTAACAAATCAGTACAGTTTGGATAGGAAAAGAACGGTTTGATTGTATTAAGTTAATTTCACCTGAAGGTAATTACTAGTGAAAGGAAATCCCATGACCGGAAAACTGTTGTCCTGGTGACATGGAGTCATCTTGTCATCCTAGGTGCGACAGTCCAATTAATTTATTTGAATTTATCCAGCCTACAAGCCCCAGAATGCACTAATGTGGTAAATGACAGCCGACGCCGGCAAATGAGGAGTCCTTGTAATATGAGGTTAACCTATGTGGATAACCAACTCCCACTGCCCCCCCTAATATGAATTAACTGGTGAAAAGTAGGATTCCCATAGAAATAGGAATATCCAAAATGAAACCTGCAGAAAGCCCCAAAGTGAAATAATGCATCACATTCACCACTTCACAAAGTCTTCGCACTTCCATTCTGAATAGCTGACATGCCAAATTGGCATTCACAATAACTACTCTCAGAGGTGAGATATGCCCGCTTTGTCGCACCAGAATGTACCAGCCATCATCTATCAAAGAGCAACCAAAAAATAACTGTACTCCACATTCCAGCCCAATTAGCGGTCTCTTCAGTAAAACTAAGACGATAAAGCCAAACTAGGCTAAAACCAGGAGACTCCATCAATTTAGTGATCCATATTTCATTCTTTTACAAGTGATAGTCATCTAGAGATTCAGTCAAATTGGTTCAGGGAAGTGGGCAAGGACTACAAAAACCAAATGCAGTAAGTATTTTAAATAATGACCATGCTAGGAAGATGATGTCAGTGAAACCACAGATTTATAGATTAAACTTTCTTAAAACCCAATATGACGTAAAAACATGCGAAGCTCTTCCAAACTGTCTAAGGCTTTTTCACCCTGAACATAATTAAAGCCACTGCCCAGCCGCTCCAGCTCAGTTCTCATCAATCACTGATGATCAAGTTCGAGCTCTTCTTGGCCACCATCAACCTTCCAAAGATACTGACCATTGCATTCCTACCCTCGTAGCCTAGGATTCACTAATGTTCTCACTTCACAAGTCAATAACATATTTTTCCTGCTGTTGTCCCATGGTTCTTCAAGAAATTAATCTTAAGACCCCTTTAAAAAGTTATCCTTGGAACCATACATGGTATCAATCACACTAGGCAAGAACGCCAAAACAGTCAACCTTTCCTAAAGAAAATTATAATCGTGCAATTCCAGCAGCAGGTGGAAACCACCATTCTCTCAACATATTGCGATTTCCTCCCATATAAGCCATGTAACTTGCCTGTCTATACCTGGGAACATATTCTAACTTTTTCCGCACGCACAAGACAACTCCCTGGATAAGCTTATCCTCCTGTTTCTGTCTACGTATTAACATTTGTACTGTAAAGCCTCCACATGATGAAACTGAAGATGCAGCTGATACTTCCAGGTCCTCGCAGGAATACTTCAATACTCAGCGGCATACAGCTGCGATCAAAACTGAGAAATTTCATCTGGTGCCTGTCACTTGTGGCATCCCCTACTGAGCACCTCACAGCTGCACTTCTATATATGTATACTCTTACTTATGTACCCCTCTTTCTTGTGGTGATAGGCTGCGTTTTAGCCCAAAGTCAGCATCCCGAACGGAAGAATGAGAGGTGGACTCAAAATCAACAGCTCAGAAACCAACGTCCCCATTCATGGACCCTGCGGCTCTAATCGCTCACTTACTACCCTGGTCACATCCGTACCTTTAGTCAAGAGATAACTACACCAAACTGATGAGATATCTGTACATCTCCGTAGGCAGATGCCTCAGTATATCATTGAGGTCAACGCTGTCAGCAAGGAAGGCTTCTTCTGTGTGACTCTGCTCAGGGAGACCCTCCTGTATATCCATGCCTGACCTGAATGTGCCTATGGTTATCAACCTAATCACTAGCACACTGTACCATGAAAACACTTTTTTATGTTGGCCTCCTGCACTCCACTCACCAGAACGTCTGAACATGGCTGCCAGTCACTGGTAGACAACAAAAAAGAGCCGGTGGGACCCTCAGTGCTACCAACTCTTCTGTGGCTGCCAGTCAAAGCTAGGAACAAGTTCAAGAAGCTGTGCTTCACTTCCAGTGCCAAGCAGGCACAGATCTGCCCTACCAAGGCAGGAAAGAAGCACATAATAATCGATGTATTTTATCATGTCAGTGTACTGTGCAAGACAACACATCTACATTTATGTCAACTGAATCTGTCTCACCCACACACCCTTCAGAAAGGCACTAAAAGCTTTTCTCTTCACACAACTTCTGTAGTGAATAGAAGGAAAGCTGGGTACTGGCACAAATTATGTACTTGGCTATGTTTGGTTCATAATGTGCATGCCACAGGTCACTTAAATATACATTACTATATAAGTACATCTTTCAGTCAAACGTGCCACAGATTGTTATTTGATTAGCTTCTTTTTGAGGACTAAGGAAGGAATATTGAAATAAAAAGTTAATTCGGCCACCTCAAAGGAAAGCAGTTTTGCGAATCCCAACATTAAGCCACCACCATATGCATGATGTACATACTGTGCATAATCTATAATTCATTCGTTCAGCAAATCATCATCAGCGCCTGGTAACCCCCACCCCCCTTCCCCCCCCCCCGTTGATAAGCTGTGCTCTGCAAATCCTGATTGATTGACTGATCAATCTCTCACTCCAGTATATATGCGGCCTATACACTGAAGTTTAATTCCACTGTTATATGATTTCCTTTAATGTTTATTTATCATGATACATATATCCATACAATGCATTAGAAATTCATTTAAAAATCGATCTGATTTGATGCAAAAGCAACATATTCGATTGAATGAAAAGGCCAAAGATGTGCCGTAAAAATGTTACAACAGGGGTGAAAATGCATTAAAAGAAATATAATGAAATTGATGTAAAAATCCCAGATCCGACTTGATAAGATGTAAAGATTGAAGATTTACTTTGAAATGTTTTTTTTACCAATGCTCGTAAGAAGTGTGGTATACATTAAGATACATTTAATGTGATGCTTTGAAGACCCATTTTGTAATTGTTCTTAAGAAGTGCGAATTTGAGGCAGGTGTGTGGATGAAGGAATATATGACGGTTGGATGAAACAGTTGAAGTTGGATGGCTATGGTATGAAATGTTTTTAAGTAAAGAAAAAAGACACACTTCTCGTATTGTTTACCTATACAAAGTGTTTTCAAAAATGGAAGGATATATGTTTTATATTTTGGGCCTGATTCACAGAACTAACTTACGTCAAAAACGTAAAGTTAGTACTTTTTGGTATTCACAGAATACACTTACTCATTTTGGTATTCACAGAATGAACTTACTCATTTCGGTATTCACAGAAGTTAGTAGTCCTAACTTTAGGACTCCTAAATGCCTTCTGTGAATACCGAAAGTCTTAAAGTTAGGATTTTTCTCAGTTTAGGATTAGTAAAGTTAGGTCTCCTAACTTTAGGACTCCTAAATGCCTTCTGTGAATACCGAAATTCTTAAAGTTAGGATTTTTCTCAGTTTAGGAGTAGTAAAGTTAGGACTCCTAACTTTACTACTCCTAAACTGAGAAAAAGTGTCTCTAGTTTAACCCATTTGGGCATAACATTCAGTGCCTCTTTAAAACCTAAGCAACTACCGGGAGCAATCCATTGGGAGTACAAAGCTTCATACACCAAACCCATGCGGCCTGCACTCCATCCACACGAAGCCAGGGAATTAGGGGCAGCACTGAACGGGTCAGCAGAGACATGGGGACACTTCAATATTGATGCACTGACACTGAAAATAACTTCTTTGGTAAACTTGTCTCTCTCTCCCTCAGCACGCCCTTGGTGCCGCTTTTCACAGATTAGGGTGTAAGAGGCCTCCAGAACAAAGCCAGACTTCGCCCCCTACTTTACTGGAGGCGGCTGTCGTCCACCCTCCGAACTTGAACATTACTTTTCAGCTCTACAGGACATCATGGTCAATCAGCAAAAAATCCCTAGTTCATGTACATCAAAAAAATGCCCCATCGCATAGGGGCTTCTGAACTTTGGACCCAGGCAGCCACCATACTTTTTCCATCTAAAAACGCTTTGAAAAAGCTTTACTGGTCTGCGATCAAGGCAAAAGCTGTAACACGAGCTGATCTTCCTCACCTGGCACGAGAATTCTTGCTTTCAAGCACCAAGTCTGTGTTTTTTCCAGTGATAGGAAGCTGTATTTCCAATTCAGAACGGGGACTCTCCCGCTGAGAGTTTTCAGCAAGAACTGGTCAGCCGGGGCTATTGACACCTGTCCTGTTTGCTTGTCCCAGGTAGATCGTGCATCACACGTCTTCTTTGTCTGTCCAGCGTATGTCCGCCTCATAAGCTCTGGCTAGCTCCTGTATGCAGACGCTTATGCCAGCGCAGTCACGCAGCTGCACTCCGCATATAGAGGTCTGATTGCTGCATAACACTTGGCATACCTCTTGCGAAGTTCCTTGAAGCTGTGTGGACACTGCGAAGGAAGCTCCTGCCTCCTCTCTAAATCCTTGTGGCTTTTATTTCATGTTGACTGTATTTTATTCATCACACATATTTAACGACTATTTTATGCTTTTATTATATCTCCATTGGCGAATGACGACGATTAACTGTTTTATTGGAATGTTACTTTTTTCCATTTTATCGATCTATCATGTTTGTAATTGCACTTTTATGGTCCTGGTGACCGAAATAAAGTTATTGATTGAAATAGACATTAAAGGAAATCGTATAAAAGTGGAATTAAACTTTGGTGTATAGGCCGCATATATACAGGAGTGAGAGACTGATGATTTGCTGAACGAATAGAAAGGTTGCTGGGGGACGCTTTTCTAATTTTAGTTTTTACCCTACCCCAGGAACCATGATCCAAGAAGCAGGGGGCCCTGTTTTGTTTTACATTCTGTGCATGTGTACTTGATCATTACCATCTCTCTTTGAAGTAGTCGAAGTAGAAACCCCGTGAATTGATGAAGGTCATCTCTCTGAAATAAAATCTACATGATTCGATGCATGCCATCTTGCAGATGTGTAACCGTAGATGGATGGTTGGTCAACAGAGGGGGCACGAAATGACTTTGGCTTCTCTCAAATGCACAAACTGCATCAGACGACTAATACTCTCTCATAGGTGCAAATAATGAATGCATTGACTGCATATTCTATCTGATGTGCAGCATGTGCATGGGTTGAATCATCCTATTTGTCTTTTAAAAGAGCTGTGCATGAATTGCCTTTTACCAACTCTTGATCAGTATCAGATTTCCGATGTATAAATTCTGCATGAATTGATCAAAGGTTTCATAATCCTGCCACTTGACCACAAAGGAGGCTCCGTCTGTGTCTCAGAGGGGTCTTAGATATTATCAACAGTCAATCTTTTTTTTTTCCTGCTTCAAACAGCTTGAATTAGTCCAAAGGCATTAGAGCGCTTTAAATGAGCAACAGATTATTTTACACAAGATCAGATTTTTTTGAGGCAAAGGGAGATTGATTTGCCCAGAATCACAGAATGTTTAGCCGAGGCAGAGACTTGTACCTGGTTCTCCAGTTCAGTTCAGTTCAGTTCACACAGCTTTATTCGATCTTTTATAAAACAGACCATAAAAGCATAAAACATCATACAGGTTTCATCACAAATATATAGTCGTGTATACAAGATTTAAAAACGATTAAACAAATTTGCCATGATCATAGTGAACAATTCGGATAAAACCATGTAAAATCAGTTAAAATAGGGTAAAACAATACTAAAGTCTCTTAGGGGCAAGGTTTAGAACTATAATAAATTTATGGGACCAATTTATGTTAATCAAATACTGATGGGGTGCCTTGCCGCCATTTTCCTCTTTCTAAGGCAGGCCCATAAAAATGAGGCTACCGAGAAACATACAAATGGGTCTAAAAGGGCCTTTAAGAAATAGATAGCCACCCGACACTGTTTAAATTTGTGGTACCTCAGGATTGGGAGGATATATAATTTCCTTTCGTCAGAGTAGTTTTTGCAAAATAATAAGATGTGGAGGTCTGACTGCACAGCAAGGTCATTACAGGGGCAGGCTGCCAAATCTTCCAGTTTATATCTCTTTTCTGGGTACCCTAAAAGTAACGGGATCATGTTCATATGTAAGCACAGTAGAATAAATCTATGCTGCGCGTTGTTAATACGAGAGAGATAGTGGAAACCTTCCCCTGGTCTAGCCGGAACCAAGTCATATGCAATAGAGGAGTTTTGTAATCGCTTGCTTTCCCTTCAAGTATAATTTGCTCTCTGAGTGAATAATTCTGTTATTTTCCCCTTTGCAACCCTTCTACAGGAGAGAGGGTTTCAGAATAGTTCTCCCAGCCCCAAAGCATTCAATTGATCCTCCACATAGTTTAGCCACCCAATCCTCTTGTAATGATCCAATTTGCAGCAGTCCCTGATGATACTTTGGGTCAGATCTACTGTGGTCCTCTGCCATATTGACAACCATAGCAGAACTGGTGCCAATCTTATACTGTCAGTCAGGTAAGGGAGCCCCAGTTCAAGATGCACTATATAGTTTGGAGCTGATTGGAGTAAGGACACTCGATTTTTTAAAAAGCTGTCTTCTACTTGCTGTAATGGTTTGGGATCAACCATCCCCCACACTCCTGCCCCATATGTTGCTGCAGCCTTTGTTTTTGCAGTGTAAATATTTTTGATTATGTCCAGGGGACTACCTCCTAGCTTTTTAGCAAATCTTTTAATAGCATTAGTACTCCTTTCCATGCCTTGGACTCTAGCAGTCACCAAATTAGACCATGAGTGGTTCTTATCGAAAAGGACTCCTAGATATGAAAAGGAGTCTACCACCTCAATTTTCTTTCCTGCCAGCTGGAAGTGGGGATGTTTCTCTCCTCTAGGTGCGCCTGCAACAATTATGAAGGATTTAGATTTGTTTACTTTTAGGTCAAGGGAGGTCATAGAGGTGGAATAAGCCGAAATTAGATGTTGAAGGGCCATCCCTGTTCTAGCCATCAGCACCGCATCATCAGCATACGCCAGGATAGGAAGGGGGGTGCGATTAAATTTGGGCACGTCTGCAGGCAAGGCGGTCAGGGCGGACTCTACCCCATTTGTATAGATGGAAAATAGAAACGGGGCAAGAACACATCCCTGCCTTACTCCTTTTTCGATTTTAAAAGAACGTGTACACTCCCCCTTCCTATCATACCGGACGCAGGCGGAGGCGCTGGCATACAGCCGATGGATAAAACCAATTATCGACGGATCTATACCCATCTCCTTCATCATAGGCCACAGCCTCTGATGTGAAACCCAATCAAAGGCTGCGGTCAAATCCATAAAGTACATATAGATCTTCCCACCTTTTGCCTTGGTATATTTCCCTATAGATAAGGATAGATTTAAACACTGGTCGACCGTCCCCATTCCCCTACGAAATCCATATTGTGCTTTCATAAAGATATTATGTGTTTCAGCCCAATCTTCTAGTCTTGCTAGAAGGACCCGTCCCATTAGTTTGGCGGAAGTATCAAGAAGGGAAATGGGGCGATAGTTTGCTGGGGATCCCCTCTCCCCCTTTTTATAGATAGGGACTATTATACTCTGGTTGCAGGACAAAGGGGGACCCACTAACTGGATTTTGTTAAAGATGTTTGTTAGCAGTGGGACCCACATGTCATAATTGTCCTGGAAAAGGTCAATTGGAACACCATCAGGCCCCGGCGCTTTACCGGGGACACAGGCCTCCAATGCCTTTCTAACTTCCCCTATTGAAAAAGTTAGCCCAATCTGAGTTACTAGTTCTGGGCTTGAGTTCGAGGGATCTAAGATGCTTACTAAGCCAAATATTTTCTCAAAATGACTGACCCATGCCTCTTCGTCCACATGTACATCCAATGTTGGATCACTAAGGTCTTTAAAGTGAGGGGCATTCACTATTCGCCAGAAATCACCACTGCTGCCTGAGATAGCTGCCTGCTCAAGCTCCTCCCAAGCCTGCACCCTAAGATCCTTCTCTCTATCCCTCCTGACTAATGTATATTCTTTACGTAACATGGAGATCTTAATGGGATCTCTGGGGTAAGCGTTTAGTGCGTTTACAAGGGCTTTTTTTGCTGCAGAACAGGCTGCGTCAAACCACCCCCTATTTATAGGGGCATTTAGAGATTTAAAACGTGTAAGTGCAACCTTTATTTTCGCCAAGAGGGCACAGAACTGACCAACCAAGAAGGTAGGGTTCTCCAGTTCCAAAGTCGTCAGCTCTACCCTTTAAGTCATATCTCCTCCAATCTTCTACAGTCCCTTTTCCTCTTCAGTCTTTTGCACATTCCCCCGCAAAGTGGTATGTAAAGGATTGCATGGACTACAGTTCCCACAGTGCACCTGCTAATGGTTCAGAAATCCTGATACTATATATCAGCATGAAAATTACAATGCCAAGAAGTCTACAGGATATGCTTCCCTTTCCCTCTTTAAGAACTCCCCTAGAAAGGCGTATATCATGAGCAGCAGTGGCTTTCCAGGTGCAGCCTGTTTTCATCGAAGCTCCTTCCTTTGGAGGATATATTTAATCAGCAGCATTCAAGAGCTCTTACATTGAGCATGTTTCCTGAACATTTTTGCTTGCTCAGCCTTGCTCGTGCCAGTCTCCATCCCCTGTTGGAGCCCCTTCTCTCCAGTGCCTCTTTGGTGCTTGCTTTTTTCTGTGCTCGCACTCTGCATATCTTTGCCCATTTCCCTGTCCCCTGTCCCCAGCCTCCAGTGATGCTGCTCTCTGCCGTTCCAGATTTCTGCAGCCAGGTCGATCATATTCCTGCACTTCCAGCACTACCTTGCTTCACCCTTGTCTTCCAGTTTTCCTTTTTGCCTGCATTTCCATTTTCCCAGGGCTGGAACTCCTGTGCCCGTTCCATGCTGTGATGTTTATGTCTGCCCTTGTGTCCTTCCATGTGCTCTCCAGTCATTTTGAGTTCATCACTGTGTCCAAGTTCCCAGTTATGCATTTCCCTTATCGTGTCATTTTTAGGTCTCGCCTACACAGCGCATGCGCCGTGCTGCCAGACATACTGTTTACAATACAGTGGTCTTACAACCGTCCACAGCATACCATTAGTTGTTTTTGTTGTCACTCTTATGCAATTTTCGATTGTTTAAACCCAGGGGCACAGCTGGGTCAGTAAGATTGGACGGGTGTGAGCCTCAGATTTTTCAATAATCCCGCTGGCATATAATGTTAAAATATATTATACCACAAGGAAGGTGCATGAGAGGGGCCTTGGGACAGTGAAAAGGGAGGGGAATGCAGATTGGTAGGAGTGCTAAGTGAGAGAAAACACAGTCTTTGGTAAAATAACCAACATTTTTGAGGACTATCAAAACAGAGAGGGAGAGTGTGTGCGCATTTTTGTCTGTTTGTATGTAAAAATTTGTGGTGAAATCCGGCTCACCATACCCGACTGAAAGCACCTGCCCTACTGTTTATCAGAAAATACATTTATTAAGGGGGGTGTAACACCCCAAACAACCCCCTGAAGCTACGCCCCTGCTTAACTCCAGTAGGCTTCCCTTCCTTTCTTGTGTTCATGGACCAAGTTCATGTGTTCTTCCTCCTCCTTTTGCAATGCACTAATTGTTTTATCTTATAGGAGTTTCTGTATTATTCCTGGACTTCCAATGTGCTTTCCAACTTTTAACTCAGGTGTACAGCTAATTATTTATATTGCTTTCACCCTCTCTGCCATCTCGATTGACGGTTTAGTTACTTACACCCACAACTGTACTACTCTATGCTACACCACTCTATGCCACTCCACTCTACGTCACTCTACATCACTTCTCTCTACGCACTTTACTCTAAGCCACTCCACTCTACCCCCCTCCAATCTACCCTATGTCACTTACACCACTTCTTGCCATTCTACTTCACACCACTCTACTCCATGCCGCTCTACACCGTGCTACTCTATTCCACTCCACCCCCAGGGCCGGACTGGGAACTGAAACCGGCCCTGGCAAACTGCTCGGCTGGCCCGGGAGGGAAGGGGTGCGGCCGAGCTGTTTTTTAGGGCCGGTTTCGGCTGATTTTGTTACAGGGGGCCGATATTGCCCCCAGGGGCTCAAAACCAGCCCCCACCCTGGCGGCCCACCGGGGAAACGCCGGGTGCCCTCTACGGCCTGTCTGGCCCTGTCCACCCCACTCTATGCCATTCTACACTTTGCTACTTTACACCACTATACGCCACTCCACTCTATACTCCTATACTCTATGCCACTCCATTCCACTCTAACTACTCTACTTCACTCTATTCCACTTTACTCCACTCTACACCACTCTACTCTACTCCACTCTAAGCCTCTCTATGCCACGCTGCTATATGCTACTACACTCTATGCCATCCTACACCACTGTATGGCACTCTATGCCACTCCACACTCTATGCTACTCTACCCTATGCCACTCCACTTTACTCCACTCTAGTCTATACCACTCTACATCATGCCATTCTATGCCACTCCACCTTACACCACTCCACACTGCGCCACCCCAATCTACTCCACTCCACTTTTCTCTATGCCACACTACTCTGCACCATTCTACTCTACTCCACTCTACTCTATACCACTCCACTCTACGCCACTCTACTGTTCACCACTCTACTCATCGCCACGTCAATCCACTATACGCCACTCTTTGCCACCCAACTCTATGCCACCCCACTCTGTGCCACTCTATTCTCTGCCACTCCACTCTACCCCACTCTACTATAGGCCACTTCACTCTACTCTATGGCACTCCATGGCATGCCACGCCAGTCTACTCAATGCCTCTGTAGTCTACACCACTTCTCTCCACACAATGCCACTGTACTCTATGCCACTTCATTCTACTCTACGCTACTCCACTCCAGACAATGCCACTCTACGCCACTCTGTTGCACTCCACTCTATGTCACTCCACTCTACGCCACTCTACTCTACGCCACTCCAAGGAACTCTACTGCAAGCCATTCTACTCCATGCCA
This sequence comes from Calotriton arnoldi, assembly GCA_963921515.1. NCBI lineage: Eukaryota > Metazoa > Chordata > Amphibia > Caudata > Salamandridae > Calotriton > Calotriton arnoldi. Next base: position 1,448,219 of record CAWUFW010000488.1, on the reverse strand, counting down.
CTCTACGCCACTCCGCTCTACACCACTCCACTCCACTCTACTCTACTCTACGCCACTCTACTCAACTCTACGCCACTCCCTTCCAGACATTGCCACTCTACTCTCTGCCACTTCACTCTAGCCTATGCTACTCCACTCCACACAATTCCACTTTATGCCACTCCACTTCACTCTATTCTATGCCACTCTAATCTATGCCACTATGCTCTATGCCACTCAACGTCACTCCACTCTAATATATGCCCTCTATGCCACTCCTTGCCATTCTACTCCATGACACTCTACCCTAAGCCACTCCACTCCACGCCATTCCATGACACTCTACGCGATTCTACTCTATGCCACTCTACTCTACACCGGTCTACGCCACTCCACTCTACTCCACGCCACTCCACACCACTCTAGGCCACTCCACTCTACTCCAGGACACTCTACTCTATGCCCCTCTGCCCCACATTACTCATCACCACTCTACTTTATGCCACTGCATGCCATGCCACTTTATGGCACTCTACACCATTCCATTCCATGCCACTCCACACTACACCACACCATCTACTCCACTCCACTCTACTCTATGCCACTCCATTCCCACAATGCCACTCTATGCCACTCCACTCTACGATACTCTATTCTATGCCACTCCACTCCCCTCTTCTCTACACCACTCTACTCTGTGTTATTCTACTCTTCTCCACTCCACACCACTCTACTGCACGCCACTCTACTGTACTCCACTCTACACCACTCCATGCCACTCTTTGCCACCCCACTCTACCCCACTCTACTCTATGCCCCTCTATTCTACTCTGCGCCACTCTTCACCACTCCAATCTTGTCTACGCCACTCAATTCTACTCTATGCCACTCCACTCTACGCCACTCCACTCTGTGCCACTGTGCTCAATGCCACTCTACTCTATGCCACTCTATACCACTATACTCTATCCCACTCCACGCCACTCTACTCCATGCCGCTCTACTCCCTGCCATGCTATGCCACTCCTCTCTATGCCACCCCACTCCACTCTACTCTACTCTATGCCATTCTACGCCACTCCACCCCAGACAATGCCACTGCACTCTATGCCACTCCACTGTAGTCTACGACACTCCACTCCACTTCAAACAATGCCAATTTATACCTCTCTACTTCACTCTGTTCTACGGGACTCCAATCTACACCACTCTGCTCTATGTGACTCCACTCTATGCCACTCCACTCCACGCCACTCTACTCCACGCCGCTATGTGCTGGTCTACGCCACGCCACTCTACACCACACTACTCCCTCTCCTCTACGCCACTCTACTTTGCACTGCACCACTAACAATTAGCCATGCTGGTACAACACAGCTGAAAGACATTGGCAAAGCCAATAGTTCTCACATAGGCAAGGCCTATTGTCTTTGCCAGTGCTTGTTTCATTAGGTATTGTGTTGTTGTCACAGTCCCTCAGTCCTTTACACGTCTTGTTTCTTGAAAAAAACTGTGTGCAGCACCTATTCTTGTTCGTTTTTTATGCCATTTCATAGGAAAGGTTGTGTTCTATATTGTTTTTAGCCCTGCTATAGGTAAGAATTTTGGCTGCTGTATTACCAAGTAGGCAGTCTGTATGCTTCCTCTTTATCCTTGTGTGCTGTCTCCTATGCCACGTGTGTTAACTGGGCACTGGTTTCTGAGTTCAGGAAGCAAGCACTGTTCTATTCCTGCGGGACCCATACAGTTAGAAATCTCCTTAGTATTGTTTCCTTGTTTATGTCTTAGGGCCTGATTTAGAGTTTGGTGGACGGGTACTCCGTCACAAACATGACGGCTATCCTTTCCACCGTATTACAAAGGCACTATAGTCTATGGCACTTGAATTACAGCAGACAGGATATCAGTCACATTTGTGATGGAGTATCCTATCTGCCAAACTCTTAATAAAGCCCTCACGGCCTGATTTACTGTTTCACGGATTGTTAGGGTTGGACTTGCTTAGAGGGCAATCAGGCAGTCCCCGACTGTCTGGTCTGATATGTCAGTGTGTGGGCCCTGTTTTTTGCATGTTTGTGGGCCTGGTATATGGTCTGGTGGGTCGTTTTTAGGTTTCTTCTGAGACAGTGTACATGTGCTGTGTCTTTTTAAAAATGGGCTTAGAGCTCGCCAATTACTATCGGTTGGCTTTGATGTCACTCTCCTTTTCTTGCTTCCTATTGGTCACTGCCTCCTGCTTGCCTCCTACTTTCTCCTGGGTCTTCAAGTGTTTGACTCTGCCATGGAGCAAGGACCAAGCACACTCCTGCAGGTACTTGTTAAGAATTTTTTACTAGCTCTCTATACGAAGGCATGTGTTTCCAGTTCCCTACCTCCTCCCACCATCTGTGCTATTGCTCCCACCACCCCGCCCACCTGCTCTCCACTCTTTTGGTGTTACTTCCCTCCTCCCCCACACCTCCCTCGTGTTGCTTGCCCCACCCTCCTCTCCCTGTCCGTTTTGTTGCTAACCCCCATACTGTTCCGTCTGCCCTCTCTAACCCTCCCATTCTCCACAAAAAACATTAAGTAAAGCCAAATAGCTCTTTCATCTGCAAGTGCTATTTGGCTTTGTTTAATTTTTTTTAGACACATTGCCCAGCAAAATGGGCTGCTGTGCAAAATGGCTTAAACAAAAAAAAGCTCCTTGACGCGGTCAAAGCTGGCTGCGTCATATCGCTTTTTTTTACTTTAAGCCATGTTGTACAGTAGCCGGCACTGCTGTGCAATATGTCTAAAATAACATTGACAAAGCCAATAGATCTTGCATAGGCGAAATTTATTGGCTATGCCAATGCTTGTTTTTTGTTGATTTCCTAATAATAAAAAAACATTGCCTGCAGCAAACTCAAATCCGTGTAGTCTTTCATACCATGCAAAGCACGTATACAGAGTGATTTACAAATTCAAAACTGCCCCAATTTGCATACATGGGCTACTCTTTTTGCGATGTAATTCTCTTATGGGGTACACTTTTATTTTTTTGCCTGTGTCTATTTTCTGCCCCAGTCTGACCCTACGAATTGTACTTCATCCTTCAGGGTGGCAGAGTGCGTTACCTCCGCCATCCTAATGAACTATTATCAGTCAGAGTTATAGAGATGACCGTGGACATCCCTGTACATTGAAAGGAACAGCCATCACGACGGTTACTTTAAATGCACAAAAGGTTTAGTGGATGGCTGCCATTGGTTTTGATGGCCGTTTACCAAACTTTTTCAATTTTTTCGTTTTTCAGAAATAAACTTCCAAAGCAGAAGTTAGCAGTGGTGGCTGCTGCCACTAAACCTTGGTGGGGCAGCACAGTGGTGGGAACAGGGGGCACTTAAAAATAATTTAAAAAAAGAACTTACCTGCCCCACCCGTATGCCTCCTCAATGCTTCTCTGCTCCAGCCGCCTCAGGGCTCATCTGCTCCCCTCCCCACCCAATCCAGACGATGCTCTCATGGATGAGGGAAGTGACGGAATTGGTCTGAGCGGGCTGAAATGCCGCTCAGTTAGGGACAGGGAGCCTGTGCCTTTTCTCCCACCCAGCTGTGCAAGACAGGTGGGTTGGAGAAATTTAAGTGCGTATGTCGGTTTGGCTGCCCTAAGACGGCCAGCCAAACCGACATGCGCACTTACAGTGCACCTACCACTCCTCCTCCCTGGGCCTGGCTGCTGCTGACACAGAGCGTAGCCCCGCCCCTCCCTAGACTCGGTGGACTATGCCGAGTCGGAGTAAGTGAAAATTAAAATGATAATAAAAAAGTTTTATTATCATCATTTGCTGCCTTTCAGCAGTGGGGCGACGCTCCTCTGCCATAACGGAGGAGCCACCCCTGGAAGTTTTTTTCTAAAAAACAATAATGAATCGCACACCTAGGGAGTTTTCTCCCAGGTTGTGGGGGGTCATTTTGTTCTATTTTTCTTAGTGGTGACAGCCCAATAGGGGCTCCGTTGACGTTTAGCGACTTCACAATGGAGTACCCTGTCTGCCAAACTCTAAATAGGAACATTAGTGTACAAACTGCAATCCAATTTTCGGATAATACCTCTCTGGAGATCAGTATATCAATTAGCAGGTACTATTTCTCTGATTTACAAACTGTAAATCTACTGCTGCATATGATGTGCAATGCACAGACTGTGTATGGATTCCCTGATGGTGTCCAGCTCATGCAAATACTGTGCCTATGGGTAATGACAGCATCTCTGATGTACAAGTGTGCATACCATCATCGGTACCATCACTCTGATGTACATACTCCCTGCGGATGTAGAGGCTGATGGCATATCCCTGAGAGCAGGCTGACGTACAGTACATACAGACTGTGTATGAAGTGATGCATAATCAGTGCCATACAGACTGTGCATGAACTGATGCATAATCAGTGCCAGATTACACCCTGTGGAGGCCCCTAGGCAGTCGAAAATTCGGGGTCCCCCTCGCAAATTATCTCCTAATGCGTTTTTAATTTTACCAACCAACAATTTTAATAAACCAATTTTATTACACAAAACGAAACATTAACAATGACTAATGTTATTAAACAAAAATTTATTGTAAACAACTTAAGTAAGCATGATTGTAATTTTCTTTCAAGATCAAATCAATATTATTTTGATCCATAGTCGCGGGCCCCTAAAAGGAGTGGGGCCCATAGGCCAGTGCCTACTTTGCCTATTTGGTAATCCAGAACTGATGCATACTGTCTCTCTGGTGTACACACTGCGCATGACTTGACCACTGCTGTCACTCTGATGTGCAGTGTATGAATTCAAGGATAATAGCTTGTGCTGAAGTACACACTGTGCACAGATTAATAGATTCTAAGGCACAAACTGTGCCTTGCACATTCCCTCTTTGATGTATAAATCATGCACGGATTGAGTCACACGATCTTCCTAATGTGCACAAGCACCTACATTCATCAGTACCTTCTCTCTAGTATACACAGTGTATATACAAAGGCATGGCATAGTGCATTGACACATCATGCTGATAACATCCACTCTGAGATATTCCTGCGTTAAAAATCCAGTCTTTTTCCATATTGTATCCACAGAGCGGATATAAATCTCGCTTATCTGAATATTAGCAAAAGTAGTCTTAATATGTACATTGGCATTGGAAATATGGCTTTGCTACTACATGCCTTAGGAACTGTGAGCTCAGATACGGCCATAAAAGTGATGATGATGATGATAGCAATTTATAACGCGCACAGCTACTCCAAGGAGTGTCCCGGCGTGAAGCAGTGATATCGGAATATGAAAAAGGCTTAGGCCTGCACAAAAAGCCAAGTTTTAAGTTTCTTCTTAAACATTGCCACATCACTCATCGCCAGCAGCTCCAGAGGAAGCTGATTCCAGGCTGTCGAATGCAGGTACGCTGGAGACCTTCCTCTTGCTCTTGCACGCTGAATCCTGGGGATCTCTGCCAACAGTTTATTGGCGGATCTCAGCTGTCTTGTGGGGTTATGAAAACCAAATCTGGCTCTGAGGTAGGAGGACCCCAATTGATATAAGGTGTCATGTACTAACACAAGTATTTGGGTCTTCCCCTAATGGGCAGCCAATAAAGTGCACGCAAATGTTGTGAAATCCGTGTTCTCATAGTAAAGTGAGGCCGCCATAACCGAGATCATACAGCCCATTTACATTAAAATAATGACTTGTCTGGGGCATTGTATGGTGTATTCAGAAGTGCACAATCTCGTGTGCTGCAGTGCGCCTCGCCTTGTGGGTCGATTTTTGAGTTCAGTGTAAAAACTGGAAGTAGAAAGACATATCTTTAAAAAAAAAATTAATTCCATTTACAGAGAACGTTAATATTGGCCATGGGAGCAGGGTAGGACTGGGACACATAATAGGGCCAGGCACCTAAATAAGCTTGACCATCATTAATGAATTACATAGCTAAAAAGTGACCCATGTTTGCAAATTGGGAAAGTTTTAAACTCGTAAAGACATGCTGTATAGTGTTTTGCAAGTATGGAAGACTGCATGGATTTGTGTCTCCTGTAGGCAATGTTTATTTTACTATAAGGGAACACGACAGTAAAAACCGGCGCAGCAGACCATAAGACAGGCCCACAAACTAACAAAAAAACACGGCCCACACATTGATCTGTCAGGGCAGCCCATCGGGCACTGCATGATTGCAGTCGCGGCCGGCATGACTCGCATGTGGGAGGGCGGGTGGAGATGCCGCGCGGGGCTTCGCGTGGTGGTTCTTGGGGGGTGGGGTGTGTGTTAATTAAAAAAAAATTAAATAAACTTAACTTCCCGGGTTCCGCGCCGTTGCAGTTCCTGGCCAGGTCCCGCGGTAAGGAACAGGAAGCAAGCAGCCATCCTCCCCTCCCCTAAGCCAATCACAACGCTGCAATGGCAGCGTTGTAATTTGTGGGGACGGCATCCAGCCAGGCGCCTATGGGGAGGCCATTTTCTCTATGTAGGCTGCATGCAGTCTACATAGAGAAAAGGGAGAGTGCGCATGACTGGTTTGTTCGGCCCCAGAACAGTCAGGGCCCACAGCATTGGGCTAGCCACTCCTCCCCTGCTTTCCAGCAGACCTGCCCACCCGCCTGCCCCCAACCAAACACTTATGCTTTCTCGCAGTGTGAGAAGCAGATACATAAAATGGTAGTTTTACCATTTTATGTTTCTGCTTCTCGCACTGCGAGAAAGCAGTGGGGCGACGCTCCTCCGCCCCAATGGAGGAGCCGCCCCTGCATGATTGCTATATAGACTAGTTCGACCCTGCATGGGAGGTGAAAGCAGCTGTCTGGTTATGCACTCTCAAGGGAATGAACATTTTAGTGAGATCCAGTCCACTCAGAATCTTATGTTGGGCCCAGGGCAAAAACTAGTTGCGCAGGTCTGAACCAACAAACCCTAGTATAATCCCGGTTTCTCCGTTTGACCAAACTGTGTGACCTGGGCAATTATTTTTCTTCACTGTGTCTCATTTTCAATGACCCTCACATTTGAGAGCACGTTTAATTGCAATAATTGAGTTCCCAATGCACATTATACAAAAAACTCTGTTGTGTACGGTTTTATAAATCATAAGGTTGCTCCTTCTATAACAACAATAAAATTTTTTTGTAGGAGGCACAAGATAACAGACTTGGTCTTGGTAACTAATAAAATAGTCATCAGGGTAGAGGGGGAATTAATGCAATACCCATCCAGTGGCTGAACTGCCTAATGTGTAACCAGGAAACCTAATTTCAGCCCTGATTTCCCAGCTTGACTAAAATGTGTAACCTCAGACAAATGCCTTTCTTCACTGTGCCTCATTTTCCATGATTTGAGAACACCTTGGAATATTTCAGTTCAGGATGCACACTGCACAAAAACTCTCTAGTCTGCGGTTTAATAGGCCATACCTGTTCTCCACATGTAACAATCAAGGCTTACACAGGAGGCACAAAGGCAACTGAATCGCCTCTTGAAACGTTAATAAATCATCAGGGCAGAATCGGTGTTGTTGACTTATTCTAATAAAGGCTACGTAGTGCACTAATCAGGGTAACTGAAAGTATGCGGCAGCAGAGGACCAAATTAGCAGTAGGGTTGACTAAATTATGCAGCAAGAAAAGGCATATTATGTGGCATATTGCGGTAATACTTGTAGCAGTATTACTTCACTATCTATACATATGTTAACACTGTATAAGCAGAGATTTCACTTCACTTCATTAACATCAGTTTAACATCTAAACACAGCAATCCGCATCTGAAGGGTAACCTGCCACTGCATGGCAAATGGCCTGTTACTATGTGGCAACATGTCTTACACGGTTTTTAGTAATATTTGATCCGTTTGAGATAGAAACACATTTTTTTGTTCAAATCTGTAAATTATGTCGAAGATGGCCTATATGGCAAATCTATGAGGAAAAAGTCACGGTTGCAAAATCACATAATTCCTGTGGTAATGGATATAATCTAATGTGCTAAAGTTGAGCTATGGAAAATATACTTTTTTAAATGTAAATGTTCATATCCCAGCTATAAATATGTATTATTGTTTGAGAGTTTTTGTAAAGCGGTCTGTCTCTCCAAATGGAGACTCCTTTGGTGCTGATAGAAGTTGCAGCCCAAAGGTGGACATAAGAGCTTATAGGCCACTGCTAAAAGTTCAGGTTTTTAAGGTTTCTATGAAATGCAACAGCAATGGCAAGGAGCGAATTTCAACAGGAATAGAATTCCAGGCGATGGCTTCTGAAACCCAGAATATATGATGCCCCACTTCTTGTATTTGTAACGGGGAACCAGGAAGTTTGGTTTTGAAGACGGTCTTAGATTGCCAGTAGGACCATATTTATTGAATTTTCTTGTAAGTAGAGAGGGATATAGTTATTGAAGATGTTGTACATGATGCACGAGGTTTGAAAGTTTATATGTTTCCTAATGGGCAACCAATGAACTTGCTTAAGATGGGTAGCCACGATTAAAATTTTGTAAAAGTTAAAGGTGGACCTGTTGAGGGCATTTTGGATCGTTTGTAGTTTATTGCTTTAAAAAGCATACCCAAAAAGGCTGAGTTGGAAAAGTCAAGACATTACTTGGCAAATTCTTTGGCCACTTGAATTTTATGAAAAAAGCTAAAGAAAGAAAAAATAAGTTTTAAGAGATGAATCTGATGTAGACTGGACTGGGTATCCTTGGAAATTTGATGGGATAAGTTAAGGTTTGTGTCTGACCAGAAGCCAACGTACATACCGCGGTTGGGGGCAGCACCCTAGTTGGGAGAGCCATAAAGTATCGTCCCATTGGCTGCTGTGATTGCCAATCGGGAGAATTTCAGATTTAGAGGTAACAAGGTTTAACAAGCATTTGCAATGCAATAGGTCTCGCATTATTAAAGTTTGAGCTATTGGTGTTGCATTATTTAGCAATGCCAATAGCTCAAACTTTAATAATGCGAGACCTATTGCATTGCAAATGCTTGTTTTTTTACTGTGGACCAATCCAGGCCAACTTTCAAATCGAGCCATATTGAGTCTGTATCTACCAACTATATTTTAACAATAAGACTGAATTAACTAATGTGGGGTCTACACCCAATTACATAAGCAGATTTAAAACTGCTTTGTATGGGAAAAATCTGGAGAACTGCAGATCCTACAGGCCGATCCCGCTATTAAATATAGGCACTAAAATATACATGAATGGAACTTCCCAGAAGCAGCAAGGAGGGCCAGGGGAATGGGATGCAGGTTTGTAGATATGCTGCTGGCTTATTACTCAAACCTGCTGCGAAGATCTACGACAATGGTCGGGATTTCTTGGAAAGACCTTTTGAACAAAGCACCGGGGCAGGTGTGCCCTTTGTCACCACTAATTTCCGAGTTAAACTTAGTACTCCTGTCCCAAAAGGTTAGGACAGGGACAGCCATAAAGTGTGAGGTGAAGTACTGATTTCAAGTTATCCCTCTTCACGGACGATAACTTGGTGGCACTAGCAGAAACTGCTATTGTTACACCCCCTTCTAGAAGAACTGCAGGGCCTTTGCATAGTGTCACGGTTTAAGCTAAACAATTCGAAATTGAAGGCCTTTGGCTTCCCTCTCGAAATGTTGAACTAAGCTTGCTTGAGGGCCAATCCACCCTTGACGTGGAGGTCGTCCACTATCAAATACCTGGGAATTCACCTGGCAGAGATAACCCCTAGGATAAATGATCCCTTCTCATGTCCATTAAAGCTAGGAGGTTTGCAAAAGTTTGTCGTACTACAAACTGGGTCTTAGTTCTAAAACCTCTAGGAAGCACTGGTCTAGGCATCTTAGTTTCCTCTGTGAGTATTGATGGTGCAACTTGGATTATTAGCTAGTTTAGCACTAGCCTCACAGTCATCTATGCTTTCACACCTAAGCTAAACATTTGCCTCATTATAAAGACGGAAGAGAACCAGACTGTAGCAGCTGTTCAAGGAAAGTTTTTTTAAACATACCCACTCCTCAAGCATATTTGGGGCCTATCCACTACTGCCACAATGGTGATACATTTAGCTAACCAACCCTTAGGTCCCAACTCAATGCCACTTTGAATCTGATGCGTTTATCCTTACAACAATGGATATGGGGACTTCCTTTGAAATGATGGAGGCAACAGAAGGACTCTGCTGAAGGGTTTAGCTGGTTAGCCCAGAGGCCCATGTACTAGCCTGTATTTGAACAGCAATAGAGAAGGTTTAGCATTAGCGTGGAGAAAATATGCATTCAAACCTAGATTTAAGGAAGCAGTTTCAAAACACGATCAATATATCAAGACAAAAAATCACCCCCATAAATAGGACTTCAGAATTACAATTGTTCCTGCTTTGAAAGGCTTGAATGCTTTGAAAGACTGGATTGAGCAAGAGGGTTTATAGTGAGAAGTAATGGAGCAAAAACAGTAAGTGAAATCCATTGCATAGTTATCCTTGTAACATACAATCTGAAGCCAGATATATTTTGAGACAATTCTGATGTACATTTTATATTGACTATTAATGTATATAACGTTTCAAAAGAAAAGTTGGGTGTGGGCTGCTTATGAGGCATTCTCACTGTTAAAGAGCACAAAATGTATCTGCAGCTCTCAAACCAACCACCTTTAACTCCGTTGCGTGCGCCCGTCGGCCAACGGCCGTCGCGAGCACTACCTCTGTAGTGCTGCGAACGTCCGTTGGCCGACGCGGCCCCGCCCACTCCGCTAAACCGCCGCACCACGGCGGAATTGCCGCCGCGGTTAAGCGGTTAAAGAGCATATGATGGGCAAGTGGTGCTTATGATATAACAATTAGTTAGTGGGGTGTGCTGTGGTCATTCATCAATACCTATTTGGCCTACGAATGGAAACCTGCTGTTGTCCAAAGCTTCATAAACCTTTTCTATGCTTGGATTATTGGTTTCTGCAGCAGACCATAGCAGCGAAAAGGATAGGAATGCAGTGCAGAAAGCTTGGCAATTAATTTCTCCGGGCATGGCTTATTTTAGCCTCACTTTTCTACACTTCTTTACTTTAGCTCCAATTAAAACATCTTAAGCAGTATGGATAAAAGACTGGTACATTTGCTGTAGGGCAAGATGTCTACTTTCTAACGATCAAACACTTTTCAAGGTTATGAAGCATACCCTCAACCTGAGTAAAGACTGTGTGAGGTTACATTTCCGACTCTGGCCGCATCATAGAGTTTCTTTTCTAACTTTAAGCCATGCTGCGCCACCACGCCGCTATACAATATAGGTAAAAGACATTGGCAAAGCCAATAGCTTTCGCAAAGGCGAGACCTATTGATTTTGTTAACCAATTAATCTATACAAAACAAGCATTGGCAGAGTTGGTCTCAAGGCAAGCCTCCATCATAGAGTATTTTGCAATAACGGCTAAAGTTACACAGGGACAAGGTAATGTAGATTAGTGCTAGGGAGTGATCACAAATTCTTAAACCAATGTGCATGTAGGACCCAACCAGACTGGTACAAGCGCAAACCTCTAGCAAAGCAAAAGGTGCAGACAGCTCCTAAAATAAAGAATAAACAAAGAGCTGGTTTGTTTACACTCCTGGTACAGCTAATTAAAGCAATCAAGAGAACCATTTACACCCTTCAATGTTATGAAAATTGAGCTCGTTTTCAATATCCCCTTCCTGAAAATTATGTTGGTCACATCTTGTGTGTACAACTTTGAACAGGAGAAGTCTATTTGCAAACCATAAAAAGTAAATAAACGTGTATTTTATTTTTCATAATCTACATCAGTCATTACCCAACCTGTAACCTCCCACTAAGTATCCATTCTAGCAGACCAACACATTTCAACAGAGCTCTGCACTCCCAAGATTCTTGTTTAAGGGTGCAAAACACTCGAAGAAGGAACAGGTTGTGTACAGGCACTGGATAGTTTAATACTAGCAACTACTACCAGACTACATCCACTAGACTGACCGAGACCGATTCAAACCAGCACTTAAAAATAATGTTCCTTTTGGAGGGGAGGAAGAGTTAAGAGACTGGAAGGTGAAAGGCCTATTCTTGGAAAGCAAACAATGATTAATAGCACTGACGCTGAGCAAATTTGCCTTAAGAGAAGATAAACGACTTTTTACCTGGCTCCTGGCATCAACAGGCAACCTCTTTCCACATGTGATGTACAATGGTTGCATTACCCAGGCATTACTGTAAACATGCACGCATTGGTCAGTGACAGTCGTACAAAAATACCATCTCTCACACGGACTGCTCCTTCACCCAAGCACCCCCTTTGTGTTGTCCCCTAATCTGGCGCGGTCCCGTCATTAAACTGCACAGAGAAGTCGGTACCTTAACTGGTGCAGGGCGCAGCAGAAATCAACTAAGTTTAACATGTAAGGAGTACGTTTTGAGACCGCTGCTTTCCACCCGAATACCCAAGCAAATTAAAAATGTAAAATACAGCTACCTTCTGGTAATCCCAAAAATAAACACCCTATTTTCGATAGTCTAGCATGCAAGCATTTGCGAGCCGCTCAGAGCCTAATCTAGTTTCCTGCTCTCAACATACAAAGGGCCTCTCAAAATTATAAAATCTTTCAACATGTTGCTCTCATTCTCCTGCATTAATTTAAGGCGAATAACTAATCGTGGATGAGAAGGTTTAGTGAGTTAGAATAATAAAATGAAATGGGGAAAATGAAGAGCTCTACAAGTGATGGATATGAAGTTAGTTACCCGTGAAGAAATAAGACTGCTTTATGCCTCGCCCGTCCTCGGAACAAAGCAGGGAAAAGATCAAATTACTAGTGCCGTGATATCTTTATTATAATAAAGTAAATCACAGGATATACTGGGCACTTGAGCATAAGGTCAACTAACCAGTGTGCTTTTAGAATGGAGGACTTCGATTTATTAATTCTTTTTTGTAAAACTGTTCAGTTTTAATTCTTTGTCTTGGGATATAACTTCTAATGTGTATATCGGCTGTACAGTAAACATGAAAAAGAAAACTAGTAATGGCAATGTTAACTATGGCTTATGAGTGAAAACGGCATTTAAGTCATTGGTGAGTTTAGGCACTAACATATATGAAATATATGAAATCTGAAACATATTTTCATTCACACTCAACTCTCCAAAATAAAAAAAACTCGACAAGCATACGCAAGATCAATTAAAAGTAGAAAAATGTTGCAGCATAAACGTGGCTGAATGCTTACAAAACCAGTGGTGCGCGCACCACAGAGGAGCGGGGGCTAGGGAGCGTGGCAGCGAAGCGAACGCGCGCTGCTGCGCGTGCTGGCCACCGACGGGAATGGGCGGAGCAAAGGCGGGACATGCGCCCGCCTTGCCCAATTGCGTGCTGGCTTTTTTTAAAAAGCATGCGAAAGCCAATGGCAGCCGCGAGAGCAAAACCACACGCACGAGCGTGTGAGCAGCTTTCAGAACCCCATACAAAAGGGCTCTCGCTGCGCGAGCAGTGCTGCGCACTGCAACGCAGGCGCGAACCCTAAAAATGTGCTTTCATTCAGTCAGAGAGGGTAATAAGAATGATAGGAAGAGCAAGAGTTGAGATTATTCCATCTTCTTGAAGATTTAGGGGGATCTGTATGTCATCAGCATATGGGCAGGTGGTAATATTTAGACTGTTTAGTAGTTTGGCCAGTGGGTGGATGTAAATATTAAACAATAATGGGGATAGGGAAGAACGTTTTGGAACTATCCACTGCAGTGATGTAACAGTCGAGAAGAAGGGGCTCAACTGAACTTGATGTGCTCTTCCACATAGAAAAGACTCTAGCGAGGAGTGAACTTCATTGGTTATTCCACATTCCAAGAGGCACTGAAGAAGGAAATAAAGAAGCAGTCAGCAACCCTTGCAACAGGGCAGGAGGTCCACGTTGAGCTAAGAACTATTCTAAGCATCCGTGACACTGCTTTTCCAGACACTTATGGGACTTGGCCGTCACCACGTTACTATCACTACCCTATTGGTGCTGGTAGCAAGATGAGAGATCCTTGGGTTAAGTGCATGGCATGGATCTCAAGGCCTGTGTATACCAGCCACGCATACCCATTCAACACCAAGTGTGTGTTGTCAGCAAGAGCGGGGCTTCTTCAAAGAGCAGGGTCTGCAGAAAACTGCCCCATCTGCCATGCTTCTGACGGTGCTGGTGCGGTCTTCTACACGTTAGTGCATTGTTCGTGCCTGGAGTTCCAGGACTGCTCTTTTCTGTCCTAGCAGTTTGTCCCTATGGTGCACGCATGCACCTTCCTGGTGTGTTACTAAAGGTTTGGTTCTGCCCCTGTTCGGTATTCCACCAAATGTACCACTCTGCTTTGTCTGTCCCATGTGCTCCAAGCAAATCTATATTTACATAGAAGCAAATTTTGCAGATAAATATCACCACAAAAGAAAGGGAGCAGAGGAGGGCAGCCCTGCAGTATAACTGACAGTCACATGCCAGGCTGAATCTGACATACGCTTTAACACATGAAGTACTCTATAATCTGAAATTTGAAGGGCTCTGCTGTGTGAAGGACTCTGCTGTCTGACCTGTGAAGGAGTCAGTGGTCTGATATTTGAAGGACTCTGCAGTCCTACATGTGAAGGACTGTAGTCCAAATGACTGTGCAGTTTGACATGACAATGTCTCTGCAGTCCGATATATGAAGAACTCTGTTGTTTGTCATGTGAAGGATTCTGCAATCTGAAGGACTTAGCAGTCTGACTTGTGAGACTGTGCCATCTGACATGTGAAAGACTCTGCAGTCTGATGCGTGAAAGTATTTGTGGTCAGACATGGGAAGAAATATGCAGTCTGCAGTACTATGCAATCAGACATGTGAATGACTGTGTGGCCTGGTGTGAAGGATTCCACTGTTTGAGGACTCTGCGGTCTAACACATGAAGAGGCCTTCAATCTCAGATGTGCAAGACTCTATACTGACTTAAAAGGCTTCACTAGTCTGATTTGTGAAAGACTCTGTTGTTTTGCATGTGATGTGAAGGACTCTGCATTCTGGCATGTCAATGACTCTGCCAAGCATAACTCACTTTGCAGATGCCACAGCCTTGCAGAAGATCTTTCCATTTTCTGACAGACCACTTTTTATCTGCATTTGGTTTCCAAACTGTCCACCAAAGAATTTGTAACAAGGCCCCATCATTTTGTGCCATGCCATGGCCTGCCATGTGAGGAAAATATAGCTCACACGTATGTTTACCCTCCCCCAAACTGGGAAAATTCTAGTTAGTTCATGCCAGAGACCTGATATCCGATAGACTGCATTAAAACCATTCTCCTAGCCCTCATGTTTTATATCATTTGACTCTGGCTCCTAAATGGCGTGAAAGGCTGGGTATGACATGTAGAGGAGGTTGCAGGATTGGTGAGTGTAAGAAATTGGATCATCATTTGGGATGGGTGACTCCCCATCTCAAGGAATAACCACAAGCCTTGTCGCAACTGTTGAACCCTCAAAGTCACTAAATTAACCTGAGTTCAACCCCCTGGTAGCAATGGCACAGGGCAGACAGGTTTAAGTTAGGGCAATATGTAAAGTACTTATGCAACATCAAAAACACAATACAGTCAAAATGCAAATTAATAAATATCACAAACCAAATTAGCAAAATAGAATGAAATGTAATAAGAAATTTGACACCAAAACGTCAAAAATCCATAAAGGGCAACCATAGATATGAATTTTTAAAATATAAAGGAGGAAGGAATAGTGCCAATGATAGTCATTGGTTGCAGTAGACCGGGTCCTAGGTGCAATTTGAGGCTGGATGTAATGGAGCGCAGGTTGGATACACCAACCAAGGTCATTCTGGTAAAAAAATGTTACCTTCTGACTTAGTCTTTTAAGTCCCAATCCACCACAAGAGTACACTTCTAAAGCCCCCCAGGACCTCTGGGGAGGCACTTAGAGACTCACAGGGGATCAGACAGAGGCCAACAGCAAGGTTCAGTCCAGATCCAGTGGCCACTGGTTAGCTGGATAGTTGCAAGAAAGGCCTTTTGTATCCCTGTAGTCTGAACAGGAGGTCATCCTTATGAGCATTGGAGTCCGCTTCATTGTCCTGGGTGCAAGAGGGAGCAGATTGAGTCCTTCAGGGCTCCTCTCAGATCACAAACAGCAGGTCTTCTGTTTTTCCTCAAATTCAGCAGTGTTCTGAAGTGGGTGCCTGAAGATGCCACATTTATGCCTGGCACTAGCTAGTGGGTGGGAATGACCCCTGAGCACGTCCTAACCAATGGGGTAAAAGTTACCGGGACCAACCCTACCCACTTTGGGCATTTTCAACATGGTGAAAGCCTTCGGCCGCACTAAAGTTGGGCTCTGAGGGCTGCAGGTGTATGTGGGATGTGTAATATAGTAATCCTAGTGTCCTACCACATCAAAGAGTAAAATCCAGTTTGAAGCAGCCATTGTACCTACAATAAACGCAGAGACAGAAGTGTGGTAGGATTAAGGCAGGGTTCATCAGCAACCAGACAGTGTATACACAACAACTGTCTTGGCATCCTATTCCCTTCTTCCTTTCAAGTGCCCCCAAGTGTTATGTGTGAACGCAGCCGACCTATCAAGCAGGATTTGACAATCAAGCAGGATTCAACACTGTATTGTCAAAAAGGATGCTCACTGTACCCACCCTTCTGCTGAGTTCAAAGGAGACATCCCTGCCCATTTAGGTCGACCTGTCAATCACAGTGACCTATTTTGTAACTCGTGGAATTTCACATCTCATTCGCAACGTATTCAAGCCAAGTACAGGCTGGGAGAAGCTGGACAATTAATGCAAGTTAACCTTCGGAAGCTTCAGGGAGAACAAATGTAACTTTCCAAAAATCACTTTTCCTTAATATTTATTAAAAATCAGACCACCATTGAATTGGATTTCAATAACTATTAAAAATAGTTGTTTCTTTTTTTTTCTTGCTAATCACATTCCTGTGATACAGTTTTAGGATTTTAATCCGTACTCATTCGATAGGACGGCTAGGCCTGTCACAGTGAGAAGTAGCTTTTGGGGGCTGGTCACTGTAGAGACATGTTCACTTTAAATTTCTACATGCCCTACTTCTAAATGCCATGCGCCCTGCCTTGTGGGCAACATGGCCTACATAGGAGTATCTTGTTAATATTTAAAAAGGAGATTTTTACCTGCCAAAAGGCTTTATTTTGACAGGTCGAATTGCAGGGTAAGCC
This sequence comes from Calotriton arnoldi, assembly GCA_963921515.1. Classification (NCBI taxonomy): domain Eukaryota; kingdom Metazoa; phylum Chordata; class Amphibia; order Caudata; family Salamandridae; genus Calotriton; species Calotriton arnoldi. The sequence goes on along the minus strand of CAWUFW010000488.1, from coordinate 1,431,029 downwards.
TGAAGCCATGTTTGCACTACCAGTGTAGTCGCTGGCATAATAGGTGCTGCAGTCCACCTATTGGTATTTAACTTGCAGGCCCCGGGTAACCCTTGTACATTACACTAGGGAACTATAGGTATGTTAAATATACCAATAAGGAGTATGCGAGTTCGACCATGTTTTAAGAGGAAGCACAAACAATTTACTACTTGTTAGCAGGGGTAAAGTGCATAGAGTTCTAAAGTCAGCAAAAATATAAGGTTCAGCAAGAGGGGAAAAATCCAGGGTAACCATGCAGAAAAGTCAATTTTCCTACAGTGAGACAGAGAAAGAATTTGCCTAGGGAGGTCTACGGGAGAAAACCCAGCAAACCTTCTTTTTAAGGGTCCACACACAGAAGAAAGCAAGCCCACATATCATAATGACCATTTATTCTGGAGTGCATTGTTCTCCACTCTCATAACATCAGGTATCCCTATGGAGTGAGTGTTCAAATTCCCTACCCCCCTCTAGAAGTCCGGCCTCTATGGCCCAACCTTTCAGAGGACTCAGGTAAAAGAACTTTGAGAGGCTGTGATTGGAAATGGAACCAGCACACACAGGTTGGAGCTAGTGCCCTTCCAAATGAGGGGCTCCTCTGGTTCAGCACATGAATCACTGCCTGACTGTGAGTATGGGGGAAATGCACGTATTTGCGCCAGTAAAGCCATTTCTGTGGACCTGTGTCTTTAAAACCACCATTTAAAACAATTCAGACTGCAGTGTTTTTGGTCAAAGATCAACTTTTCCCAAAAGAATTCAACGGGTGTATACTTCATGCTCTCTGTGAAGTTGCCTTTAAATTCTGTGAAGTTCTAAACAATATTCCTGGGAGAATGGCCTTTAAAATATATCATCTGGTGCTCACTTGTACAAATATTTTTCTAGAGAAAATTCCAAAATCTCTTTTAAAATGGTATTCCTATTCCATTTCGTTTTCAGTGTTACTGACCTAATATTCTTAAAAGCGCACAATATCCTTGAAACCTAGTTGGGTAGAGGCGGCAAACTGTAAAATTGGATTTACATTCCTCTTAGGATTCCCCAAGGGGGGGGGGAGAAGGGGTGCGTGTGTGTGTGTGTGATATTAAAACTCTTTTTTATCCAAAGGGTGGCAACTTCAAGGCACTATACAATAAAAATAAAACAGGGGAACCCCACTATACTAAACCCAAAAAACGAAAAGTGAATAGAATAAGAACACAACTGTGAAATAAAGAGGAAATCTAAGAGTGTAAACAAAAGAAGCAACCTAGCAGGATAAACTGAACAACGCAAAAGAGGGAAATCTTGGGTAAAAAGTAAGTTTGCCAGAGTTTGCAAAGATGAAGATTTGGAGTATTCCAGATCGAAAAAGTCAAGAGTTCCAGAGCCTATATATAGCAGTGGAAAACGCAGGATTTCAGGTTTTTATTTATCATAGACCAGAATTTGTAACTACCAGCATCTTTCTGTGAGTCATTGTAGATCCTCTGGCAAATCGAAGTTTTAATGCTAAGGGGTCGATTCCGATGTCGTTCGGAAAGCATTCCTACCGAATCGGTTCCGGAATGCTTTCCAGACGACTGGGGTCGGGGGAGTCCAACCGAGCGATTTGGATGTATCTGGATGCTTCCGGATACGATTCGGTCAGACTCCCATTGACTTCAATGGCAGCCTGTGTTCCGAATGAGAACACAGGCTCCCATTGAAGAAAGGGGTGGTTGGGGAAAACTTTGCACCCTGTGGCGGGCAACCCTTGGTGCCTGCCACAATGTGTATGGTTGGAAAGGGGGGCCACTTGGGTACCCCCTCGTGCCCGATTCGGAAGGCCCCGGGTGAAGGGGGGCCTGCTATGGGCCCCCAAAGACAGATTCCAGCAGCCAAATCATTCCAGAGAAACCGATTCGGAACGGCTGTGCAAATCAGTCATCGTACTCGCTTGCTCGGAAACCGAGTCCATAGAGCTGTACGATTCGGCTCCGAAAGACGCGACCTGTCCCAATGCCTTTCGGAACCGATTTGGACAGCCCTACCGGTTTCCAGGCATCGTACTCAGTCGTTGGGAAGGGTGTACAATTCGGTCGGAAACAAGGGTTCCGGATCGGATTTGGCAGACACGAATCCGATTCGGAGCCCTTCCAAACGACATCGGAAGCGACCCCTTATAGTCTGGCAATTGCCCCCTTTAGGTTATACATATACATGCTAACTTAAACTAGAAACGGAAGTGTAAACGAAACAAGTGCAAGAAAATCAGAAGGGAAAAGTTATGGGCACATTTCTGAGCAGCTGCCGTGCAGTAGCATGAATGATTTATATCAAAGATGCAAGGGAACGGGCAAAAAAAAACCACAAAAAGTGTGGTACCACCAAGGTAATACCTAGAGTGTAGAGTGCAGAACAAAAGTCATGGGGAGAAAGGAAAACCTCGCACTATTGAGGGAGAAATCTGGTAAGAGAAACCAAATAATGACTGCTAAATAGAAGATAGAATTTTTAAGAAACCTGCCGAAGAGAAATTACAGTTTTGAAATGAGTACTGATACTGCATCATGGAACAATGAACATCTAAGTGTAATTGGAAAACATTTCAAGTGAAAGAGATGGAGCAGGTTAATATTCACACCATTTAAAAAATGTGGGAAAACGTGCAAATGTGTGTATTTAATTGGATTTAAGCAGCTTTAGTCCAAAAGATTCTGTTTCATAGAACATTATTGAGCTACAGATATGAGTAAACAATATATTTTTGTCTGACGTTAATAAAAAATATTCACATCCCCTTTATCGTGCTGGAGATCTGTTGTTGGAGGGTTCCTGTGATTTACAAGGGGGCGATAAACTGGGGTGAGAAATCAGATAATGAAAATTGAAGAACATTTTAATAGAGAAACAGGTTTAAACACAGTACATGTGCCAGAGATTAGGACCGAAGCTCGCTTTTAGACTAACTCGGTAAAAGAATCTCTGGAAGTTGTTTTGGCCTCTGGTCAAACTTTGGCTCAAGAGCACAAAATAGTTTTTTTTTAAAAGTAATTACAAAATGATCAGGCCGGCTGGCCATTTTAGGGGAGGGCAAGCTATTAGAGGGTAGAGATAGAGCTAGTCATGTAATGTTCCCTAAACCTCAATTTGCCATGCAGCTTTAACCAGTGTTTACGGCACACCTTGCTTTCAAAGATAGTTTTTGTTATTTATTTTCCCAAAATTCCTTGGAGAAAATAATACACAAAACCAGAAATACAAAATATACATAGCGGGCTCTAAAACCTCAATATTTTATAATATTATTTTCCTAAAACTATTAATGCAGGTCCAGCCTGCCCTCAGATAAATCCCCTTTCAAATTGTTTGTTAATAGAGGCGCTTTACTGGAGGCCCTAATCCTCAAAACTTAGACTCCTAACTGTGGATCTCTGTTCACCAGCATTTCTTCAGTGGTGTGATGGAAAGGTTCACAAATAATGCTAGGCTTCCCATATTCATGGAGTGAAATACATAGAGAATACAATATAAGGGAAATCTAGAGCTTTAGTTTTCTTAACTTTCTCTTGTAGTTCTACTGTACTATTGCATTTAGATATGCAGGGGGCCGAAAAATATGATGGGCTGAAAAACCATCTACTCTTCAATCAATTACACATTTGATAAACCTTAGATATCTACCCTAGAAGACTTGATACGGAAACGAATCAACCAAATTGTTAGCTTTCTTGGAGCCCTCCATCTAGGCTTCCTGCTCCACCTTCTACTTCTGTCCATTCAGAATGAAGACCCTGTTCTATAACCTTTTTTTCTAAACTGTCAACTTCCACTAAAGCTTGTGTTTAGACTCTAATGTTCGGCTATGCATTTCATACGTGTTTATATCTTTTTTCTCTAATCTCCTTTGATATTTTTCTATTGCAGACTAGTATTATCATAACATGTAATCTCCACTTGGTACTGGCATTTACAATATAAATGTTTCTTTATGCAAACACATTTAATCTGCTGAAGAAACAAATGGTATCTATTCGAAACATCTGTAAAACACTTACATCCTTGTAGATAATGTCCACACAATAGAAAAATAAATAAATACATACATAAATCAATTCATATAGATATAAAATCTTGGTCAGTGAGCCCAAGATGCCCACACAATCAATGTGGTGTAACCAATTAAGAATGCATAATGTGATCTACAGGGGTAGGATGGCATATTGAATATTCAAGACTACATGTTTGGTATAATAGGTGTGTTGGTGGGCATCTCTAAATTTGGTGAGTGGAGTAAAGGGAGTGTGGTAGACCTAAAGTCGTTACTCTGTCTGCCAAACCCTAAATCAGACCCTCTGTCTAGAGGGGCACAGTGGGCAAAAAACTATGGCTCGGATTGCCAGAGGTTAGACAATTTGCAAGCATTGGTTCCATCGCCTTTTGGGTGTTTGATTGCCAGTAGTATGCCTGGAAACTTGAGACTGGCATAGTTTTCAAAGCCTGCTACTGCTAATATTTGTGACTTCTAAAAAGAAGTTAATTTGCATCCATTCAAGGAGTACTTCAGTGGGTGCAGATTATCTACTTCTTTGTAAATCAGCTACTATATATATTTAATTTCCTGATACAAAAAATGAACAAGCTTAAACTTCTTGATGAAATCTTGATGATGCAAAAACGGACTCAAACATGGCAGACTCTACTCAGGCCCCCCAGAACCACCTACCAGGTTAAGAATGCATTTTTTAGTGGTGTCACACATCAAACACTCTCCTGAAACTATGCACCTGCTCGCAGCCAAGTAAGGGATTATACAGCAAAATGTGCCTTACTAGTGCATTCACTCACTCAAATGAGTCTCTGCACACCAGGGGTTGGGGTAAACCTAAGGGAGGACCAATGAGGAGCTGCAGAACAGAGTTCCATGTCTGCGTCTCCCTGGGCAGAGCTCACGGGGGGTGGGTACCCACAATCGCATCCCCTTAATCAGAGGCAAAGAAAGGCAGCTAAGGGTGGCATACCAGAAACCCCAGGGCGTTTGCAAGATTGTCACAGTGGAGGATAAGGAGTATGACAAATGCAACAATACGTTGAATTAAACTCTATGACACACAGGAAATGACTTCATTGTTTAATTGTTTTTTTTACCAGATATGGGGCATGAATACCTACATTTTGCAACAGTATCAGGAACGATATGCTTGAATTACAACAACTGATATTGTTATGCTTCCGAAGGAGATTTTTCTTCATCTGCGTTTTCTTTTTTGTACAAGTCTTTCACACCAGGGCTCTCCTTAGATTTCAGCAGATAAATACCACCAGGAACTAATATAAAACATTCTTAATGCACTGTTCTGTTCATTTTGGTTTGCTTATGTTAGTTTAGGTTATTTTCGGTTAGGTTTATTAAGTTACGATAGATCAGGTTGGGGCATGGTACAGTAGGATAAGTTAGGCTATCTGCATTTGTAAAGTGCACTTTTGTCATTGTATACCCTTGTACTGCTCCCGCAAAGCACACGTTGCCTTTAATTCCACAGAGTAATTCAAATGCCTACTATGTACACTATTTACCCTTGGAACCTAAAACTATCCAGCTATTTCTTTGCAATGCTCCACAGGATCGTCAACAGACAATTAGAACAGATCATGTCACACCACACACTGTACAGAGCTGAGCTCTGTCTATAGATAGCCACAATTTCCAACAGAACAAGTCAGACAAAATTATGGTCCAGATGTACAAAGCACTGGTCGCAAAATACTGGTTACAATTTGCGACCAGTAATTTTATGACCCATGTGCTATTTTGCAAACCGACTTATGTACTAATAGGTCAGTTCGCAAAATACCGATTCCTAGTGGCCGCCCTCATGAATATTAATGAGACAGTTCTGACCCACCATGAATCGCAGCCATTACATGGATGGTGGCCTGCTGAGGTCAGCAGACCATCATGTCTGTGACTGCTTTTAAATTAAGCATTTTTTTAATGTAACCAGTTTTCCTTAAAGGACAATGGGATGAGTTTAAAAAAAAAGTGAAAAGTGTAAGTGATATTTTTTAAGGGTAGGTAGTATTCCATAAATAAGATAATTTGTAATAAGATAATCTGTAAAGCGCATGGTTACACCTAATTGGTGTGTCCCCGCGCTGGCGGACCGAAAAGGCCAATGAGGCGAAGAAAGGACCTATCTTAGCATTGAATTGGGTTAAGAAACAGCCATTTTTCCAGTTTCTTTCTGAAATCAGTTTCTGTAGGAGAGGCTCTCAGGGCATATGGCAGAGGGTTCCACATTTTAGCAGCTAGATAGGCGAAGGTTCTAGCACCCATTCTAGCTTTCCTGATCTTGGGAATTTTAGCAAGTTTAACCTCAGAGGATCTGAGACTCTGCTCTGGGATGCAAGCTTGATTCAGAGGGTGAAGATAGCTGGGGCCTTGTTTATTGAATATGCGACAGCAGAAACACAGGACTTTAAATCCAATTCATTTGTGCACCGGGAGCCAATGTAGCTGGTTAAGAGCACCTGGTGCTGATGATCTTTTAGGGAGATTCAGTATGACAATATAAGACCGCTGCCTATTCTTAAAAAATGTTTTTGTCAACAACCACACAGGGGAACCCTTCCCATTTGTGAATATGTTACCATTACATGTTTTGTTATGCAATGGAATTTCGGTTGCAAAACATCATTACATATTATTCCAATTTTGGATTTTCAAGGGGCACCCTAAAACACCCCCTTCCAAATGCTAATTTGTGATTTGGTTGCAAACCCAAATTGCGATAGAGTAACATGTTACCAAAACATAATTTGGGTTTCCTACATGACAAAAAGGGGTTGCAACAGCTCAATTCTGCAAACTGGACCTTTTGCGAACTCTAAAAGGCTTCATACACCTGAGCCTATATACATACAGTACAGAGCAGATACACCATATACTTGGTATCAACGTGCTCACACCACCATTTACAAGAAACAGAAAACATTCAGTAGGTCTCACACACATCTAGCACTTCACAGATATAATACTTAAGCCTTCCTTCCGAGTGATACATTATTTAGATGCAGCACAATTGCACAATGTGGTTTTCCCTAGGGGCGGTTTTACCTCAAAATGTAGGGCTTTCCTTCTTGGAAGGGATAACCTGCGGTATCAGAATTTGCACATCAGGGGCCGTATTATGCATAGTGCCCTGGGGGCTTCTCAGACATTCCATGTATCCCCCTTAGGATGATGAAGTCACTCACTGCACCTGCGTGCAGGGGGGATCTCTCTCCCCTTTGTAAAGTCCAGGAGGCTGTCACCTGCACAATGAAGCACGGAGAGGGTTGGAAGAAGCGAATGCACTGCCCTCATAATGACTGCAAGCTCTCAGATGCCCTGATGGCAGCACATTCATGATAAGAGAGCACTGACCCAGTCTGCATCAAGCTCGCCTTTTGAAAGGTGCTTCTGGTACAGACCAGGACATTATGAACGTTCTTTAATTGGGGCTCAGGAGCTGTATTATGGTGGGAAACCATGCTAATGAGGGAGTCACGTATCCTCTTCACATGTGCCCTATTATGGATGCAGACGCAAACAAGCCCATAGGAGATGGTGCAGTGTTAGTGCTCTGCTTAAGGGAACCCCTCTAGAGGGGGTAAAGTGGGTCCCCCTGCAGGCTGGTTTAGTTGTTTACTGCACCTGTCTGAAGGGGGAATCTCTGTCCCCTCTTTAAAGTTTAGGTGGCTGCCGCCTGCACTGTGAAACATGGAGTAGGCTGTCTGTCTTTCATTGAATTCACTACCCCCAGGGAAGCAGCAAGCTTGCAGCTGCCCAGGGGCCAGCCCATTTATAATAGGGCGCACTGTCCCGGTCTGCTCCAGGTGGACCTTTTGAAAGGTGCACGTGGCGCAGACAAGGACAGTGTGCTCTTTGTATAATAGGGCCCTGATTACCACAGGTTTTTCTTCTTTCCACCCTATGTGCCAGTTTTATCTGCATGTGAAGATTCCTTGATGTGTTGTAATTCTGCATATTGTGTAAAGCTGAATCGGGAAACCTATTTACACCCAATTCAGAATTATCAAAATGAAGGCTTAAATGGATATCATTGTGACCAGAACTGCACTCATCCACACCATCACCCCACAACAACCTACAACAAAACACTTTTAACTAGAACCTACATCACCTACCTCCCACAGAGTCCAGATAAGGTGTCAGAGCGATATCAGTACACAACTATAGCACACAAAAAAGGGACTGGGAAGAATCAAGGTCCAGCACATACACTCCCACATCTATATGATTGAATAAAACCATGTGCTGTTCCTATACAGAGTTAAGGTTAACACCAATCGTGTAACCCAACCTATCTCAGGCCAGAAGGGATATCAAGACTATCAAAGCAAAAGCCCACACCCACCCCCAGGGGTGGCATGCTTTATCACTGGGCTAGCTCCTCGTTGGGCCGGCGCTGCAATGCCCAAAGGGCCCCTGAAAAGGGGCTCTTTGCCGGAGATCTTTTCTTGAATTTGCCGTTTGAGTCTGGGACCCCTCATTGATGGTGTCGTCCTCCTCTGTGGAGTCAGAGTACTTCACTCTGATGGATGTAGCAGAAAGGAAGATGGAAACCTCTCTTAAAAGAGTATTTGCATCTTCAGATTTTTCTTTGCAAGCAAGTACACATGCGGCATATGTCCTGTTAAAAGACTTCCACACCCTATGTGATTGCCAGCAGGAAGGTACTGGTTTCGGTTTTGTGAACATGGAGCTTGTGGTGCAGTTCCTTTCCGATGTGACATTCCATCCATTATGGTTTGTAGCTTCCTCGTCTGGGGCAGCAGTCGCAGGGAGATGCCTACTATGGATAAAACCTTGGAAACTGGACACAGGCGAAAGATCTCTAATTCAGAAGCTTCTGTTCACAAGCACAAAGCTGTTTGAGGAAATGCTCAATACATGGTTCAAAAGTTTGCAGTAGAAAAAAAAATTGAAACCATCCAAATTGTTCCCAGACAAGAAAAAATCATTTCAACAAAAAAAGCATATGCAGAGCAGGATAATAGGCTCCCTTTCAAGACCGGGCCCATGGCTTGGGAGGGGGGTGGGCGGTGCATCTGTAAATAAATCCCTGCTGCAGCCCTCACAACCTCAAGGTCAAAGTAAAAAATTGCTTTACATAGGTGGGAGTAGGACTGAAGTACTTTGTACCACAATGGAACCAGTTAGTCCAGGGTGCACAGGTGGTTTTAATCATAAAGAAAGGTTACAGAGTACAGTTCTTATAATGACCTCCAAAGAGATGGTTCAGACTCAGAGGATGAAATTACCGAAAGACTTTGCAAAAAGGGAAGTGGTGCTTCAAGGAGTGTCTTTATTGTTGCAGAAAGGAGCAATAATCTCAGTACACAAGGAACGAGGACAGGGCTTTTATTCAGTCCTTTTTCTAGTGCAAAAACAGGATGGAAGATTTTGTTGAGTGTTATCGCTCAAAGGCTTGAACAGGTATGTGCTGGTCACATTTTTAAGGATGATACACCTCCAAACTATGATAACCCTGACATCAAAAGACAAATATTTGGAGACACTGGATTAATAGGACACCTACTTTCATGTGCCGATGCATTTGAAGACCCAACCTTTCCTGATATTTGCTGCTCAAGAGAATCTCTACTAGATTCTCGCCCTCCTGTTCGGCCTCTGCCAATATCCGAAGTACCGGCATTGGTGGTGGCAGTTTTGCTGTTAAGAGGAATTTCTACATTCCCTTCTCTTGATAACCAGCTGCTGTCTGCTTCCTCCCTTTCCAAGGCTCATCAGAACATGGATATGGTTTGTGTACCTATTCAACTATTAGATTTCATGGTCAATATGCAATTTTAAACAGGTGCACCGGGCATAAACATGGCCAGGATTCCAGTTTACAGTGAGTGCACTACCCTCAGGGCAGCCATGAACTTAGGGCTATGCTGGGAGCAGCGCATTCAGTGAAATATCGAGCAGCTGCTTTATTCAGCCACTCTGTTTTTCACTTTGCAGGCGGCACCCACCTGCTCTTCAGAGAAGGGACAGAAATCCCCTTGCAGACAGGTGGAGTGAGTGACTACACCTGTTTCAGGGGGATATCTGGGGTTCCATGGGACCCCCTTTGTCCTCTCCAGAGGGCGCACTGACAGTGTGCCACCTTTTTGTGGTGCACTTTCAGTGTGCCTTCTGATGGCTTCTTTGCCTTTGCGCCTATGTCCATAATATGGCGCAGGCGCAAAGGCAAAGAGATTCCCTTGTTTGCATGAGGCCACGCCCCATGCAAATGAAGGAATGCCCTCTCGCTACATGTGCGCCAACGCTATCAGTATTACAGAAGGGGCCGCACAAGCATCCACTGCCCCATCTGAAATACCAAAGTGCCCTGGGGGAGCACAAAGCGAGCGCCCATGCCCTTTGCACCCCCAGGGCACTTTTGTAATACGACCCCAGATGTTACTTAATTGGCTGGGGGGAACAAAAAGCAAAGGACTCAAAAGGTTAGCTCAGGAACATTGTAGTTGGGTAGAATAGCGCCTAATAGTTATAAGAGCGGTGTATATTCAGGGGAAGATGAATTTCCAAGCATACAGCCTGAATCACAATCTACATTCCTCAGTAACCTATCAGATTGTACAATTACATTTCAATTTCAACCACATATGTGCCTGGTTTGAGGCTCCCTGGATTGACCTCTGCCTCTCCTCACAATGCAGTGCTTCCAGTGTTTTGCACCGAGACATGGTTCCCCAGACTTTGGCAGTAGATGCTATGTCAATTCCATGGCTTCGGGGACTGTTGTACACCTTCCTTTCCACACCCAATTCCCATTTTACGGTAGGTGCTACAGAAGATTCGGGGGAGAGCATGACAGTGATTTTATTGTGCCATATTGGCAGAGACATCAAAAGTTTCCTTGGATAGTGGAGATGGCAGAAGAGGAGAATTATCATCTTTCCTAAGATCCTCCCCCTCTCCAATATCTCATTTTGTTGAGAGAATATCTACAACAATTAATATTGAGGGGGTGGTTTAGAAGTTTTGGGTTCTTCAAACGAAGTAGCTCTAGACATCCAAGCATCTAGAAAACCCGCTTTTGTCCTAAAACCAACACAGGGGTGTGTTTCAGAGGTGGTGGTCAGCAAGGCAACATGATACAGCCTCTATAGATCCCTTTCAGCTATTAGATTTTTTTAAAGAAGTTTTCCTGAAATGGTTAGTGTCAGCCACTTTGGCATCGAGGTGGGCAGCGATTAAAACGTTTAGAAGGCCAGCTGATGATTTTGGTAAAATATATCCCTTGGCCACTCACTTTCTAAAACGTTTTAGATTAAGGAAGCCTGTCAAGCAGTCCAACTTAGGATCGGTCAGTAGTGTTGAGGAGTTATCAGGAAAGTCCTTTTAAGTAGTTGGCAATAGCAAAGTTCACATGGTTATCAGCAAAAATAGCTTTTCTAATTGTAATATCCTCAGCTAAGAGGTTGGGTGAGTTGGGCTCATTGGTCATTTCATATCTTTATCTTAGTTTTATTTAGCACAGGATAGTCATTAGGCCTGATGCCAAATTTGTTCCCAAAGATTTCAGAGCTTCAAATTCCCTTTTCATATCTTTTGGAGCTGTTACTAAAGGCAAAAAGGTTCCTACTCTAACTGTCAGTCAATGGGTGTGTCAAGGAGTAGCCCAATCTTACAGTACTGCAGGGTAAGATGTTCACAGAATGTGCAAGGGGGCTCCACAAGAACAGTTTCAGCTTCTTGGGCTGAAGTTAGTGGGGTTTCTTTGTAGGGCTTTCCTGTTGGAAGCCCGTGTCAGAGGGACTGTTTTTTTTTTCAATCTGTTTTTATTTATTTTGTTATGGTTATGGGTTGCACATGAACGGGGTTTACAGCCATGGTGTGCAGTACAGTAGATAATTCTTAATAGATATAACACAGTAGCAGGATTATAATATTGCGATTACAAGCCAGGTAGGTTCTCATTCATCAGCCAGAGGGAGTGTTACTACTTTATTCCATTAACACTGGCTCATAAGGTCTTCGTCATTGACCCTATTTATGGTTTGTTCTTGAATGTGGCTACAGTCAGTCCCCCTATGTGGAACAGGGAGCTGTGAGTGCGGTTCCATAAGTTTCAAGGGTGTAGTACGTTTCATTTCAAGTCCCCATCATAAATTATCTTCTTTATACTGGACAGATTGAACTGTCGTATTCTTTCTATCACTCTCTTCTATACCTCCCACTTTTTTAATAGCCCTTTTTGGAATTTTGTCTGAGACCAACACTTGTAGGGATCCCTGTTGCCCTATGTTGGGCATTTTGTATTTGGTAAAAACTTAATAAAGAATTGCAATACATAAAAAAAGAAAGACATTTGTAGGGCAGCAACCTTGTCGACCCCTCAAACCTTAAAAAAACATTACAAGTTTGAAATAATAGTTATGACATTGAAAATTGTACAATATCAGTAATACCTCCTAACATTATATTATTTGCAATAATAGTTAAGTCATGGGAAATCATGTCTTTTGTCGAGAACCCAGTGCATGGTAGAGTGTTGATTTATAGTTAATGTAGTGTGGCTACTGAGTTGACTACACTGTGTATGGCCGTGCGCGAGTTATAATAATTTGAAGATGTTGCGTAAATTATAAATTAAGCGAATAAGTACTTGTTTCAAAATTAAACTTTTTGTGTACTTTAAATTTTGTTTGTAGCTAAAGAATTTAAAATTAAAGGTGGTGTGTAAATTATACATTTAATGTTGAACTATAACTGAAGAATTGCTACTGTTTCTGCATTTTAAGTTTGTTTTGTATAGAAAGAAATAATAAATAAAGTTTTCCTAACTATAACAAAGGTTTAACCTTTGGTTTTGTACATTGAATTTCAATGTTTTTTGTATTTATTTTTTTAAATTGGAATCATAGAGTTTAGTATCTTTAAGTGGAATGTTATTAATTGGTATGTGGGTCAGTGCAGTGGAAGAGAGTGTAGTAAAGTGTACTTTTGTAGAGTATAGTGGAGTAGAGTGGAATGTAGTACAGTGGAGTGGTGTACAGTGGAATAGCATATAGTGGAGTTGTGTAAAGTAGAGTGGTGTAGAGTAGAGTGTTGTACAGTGCAGTGCAGTACAGTGGAGTGTCGTAGAGATGAGTGTTGTAGAGTGGAGTAACGTAGATTAGAGGGGCGTACAGTAGAATAGCGTACAGTGGAGTTGCAAAGAGTGGAGAGGCGTAGAGTGCAGTATGGTAGAATGTAATAGTGTACAGTGGAGTAGTGTAGAGTGCAGTCGCGTGGAGTGGCATACAGTGGAGTGAGCTACAGTGTAGTGGCATACAGTACAACAGGGTAGAGTGTCATAGAGTGGAGTGGTGTAGATTGGTCAGCGTATAGTGGGGTGTCGTACAGTGGAGTGTCATAGAGTGTAATGACGTTGAGTGGAATAGCGTATATTGGAGTGGCATACAGGGAAATGGCGTGGAGTAGAGCGGTGTTGAGTGGAATAGCATAGAATGTCATGGTGAGAGTGGAGTTGCGTACAGTGGAATCGTTTAGAGTGGAGTAGCAGAAAGGGGACTAGCGAAGAGTGCTGCGGCATAGACTGGAATGGCATAGAGTGGAGTGGCACAGAGTGGAGTGGTGTAGAGTGGAGTGAGGTACAGTGTAGTGACGTACAGTGGAATAGCGTAGAGTGGAGTGGCGTAGAGTGGAGTGGCATACAGTATAGTACCATAGAGTGGAGTGTTGTAGAGTGGAGCGGAGTACAGTGTAGTGGGTTAGAGTGTAGTGGCCTACAGTGTAATATCGTACTGTGGAGTAGCATAGAGTGGAATTGTGTACAGTGGAGTGGCGTGCAGTGGATAGCGTAGAGTGAAATGGTGTAGAGTGGAGTGGCATACAATGGAGTCGCGTAAAGTGTGGTGGTGTAGAGTGGAATAACATTGAGTGTTACTGGTTTACAGTGTAGTGACATAGAGTGGAGTGGCATACAGTGAAATAGACATAGAGTAGAGTGGCATAGAGTGCTGTACAGTGGAATAGCGTAAGTGTAGTACGATAGAGTGGATTGGCGAGGACTAGAGTGACGTAGAGTGTAGTGCCATAGAATGGAGTGATGTACAGTGCAATAGCATACAGTGCATTGTCATAGAATGGAGTGGCGTATAGTGTAGTGGCATACAGTGGAGTGGCATAAAGTGCAGTAGTGTACAGAGGAATAGTGTACAGTGCAGTGGTGTACACTAAAGTTGCATACAGTGGACTGGAATAGAATGAACTAGCATACAGTGTAGTGTCGTAGAGTGGAGTTGCATACTGTGGAATAGCATACAGTGGAGTAGCATAGAGTGGAAGGGCGTAGAGTGTATTGGCGTACAGTGGAGTGTCATAAAATGGAGTGGCGCAGAGTGTAATAGTGTACAGTGTAGTGGTGTAGAGTGGTGTGGCGTACAGTGGATTAGCGTAGAGTAGAGTGGCGTATAGTGGAGTGATGAAGAGTGAAGTGGCATAGAGTGTAATAGCATAGAGTGAAGTGGCATAGAGTGTACTGTCGCACAGTGGAGTGTGGTAATTGAAACAGACATAGTGTGAAAGTGCGTTAACGGATGTAGATGTAATGTGGCAGGAAAATATATTATTTTGTGTAAATGGTAATTTTTAGGTCTCGCGCCTAGCGTTGCAGTGCGCAGCACTGCTCGCGCAGCGCGAGACCTTTAGAAAGGGCTTCAGAAAACGACCCACACGCTCGTGCGTCTGGTTTTGTTTTCTGAAGCCCTCATTGGCTGGAGCGTGCGTTTTTTTAAAAACGGCACGCGATTGAGCAAAGGCGGGCGCATGTCCCGCCTTCGCTCCTCCCATTCCCCGACGGTGGCCAGAACGCGCAGCAGCGCGCGCTCGCCTCGCTAGCCGCTGCCGCGCTCCCTGGCCCTCGCTCCTCTGTGGTGCGCGCGCACCACTGGTTTAGAAGTACAGCCTCCCCTCCCTTCCTGTTTTGCAAGCAGCTTCCTTCGAGGATCGGACACCCTTGTTAAGCCTGGTAACAGCATGCCATGAGTGAAAAAGATGATTTTCTTGTGCCAATTTTGGTTGTGACACCAGTATTCACGTTTCAGGAGAAAACTGCATCACAGTTGTGCTTGAGTTTGCTTTTTAATGTCGCAGGACCAGTACTTGCCCCAGAATTGATTTCTAAAAGCAGCTTGCAGACCCCAACAACCGCAATGAAACACTCAGTCTGAACCACGGCTCGCTTCGGATTCCCTTCTTGTGACCTGTCTTTCTCTTGCACTGCACATAGTCAGAGCCCTGAGGAGCGCGGCGATCTGCCTACAAGTAACATGCAGTTTTCTTGCCACTCTAGGATTTGCAAATGTTGTCAACACGTCCTGTAGTAAAAAGTGCTGTGATGCCATAACTATGTTAGAAAGTGCTATGCAAAGACAAATGGCATAAAAATATTGCATCCGTAAAAGATCTCTTCCCTGAAGGAACGTGGCACCTGATAGTGAAGGTTCTGGGTGAGGTGCTTTAAGACTGACCATATGTTATATTAGCTCGGAACGCCATCCTTTATCTAACGCGAAGCAGCCACGCGCACCCTTCAGTGAGTGCAGCAAACTTAGGCAGCTGGCAGCGCATTCCGACTCTGAGGCAGCAGGACCCGCAGACAGACAAGGGAGGCCGCGTTTATATGCACCGGCAGCAGAGCAGGGAAAGGAACCAGTGACGGCAAAGAAAGAAAGAATACTTTTAGAAGGGACGGCAACGGCGAAAACAAAAGGATTTGCAATGAAATAGGTGTCGCATTTGCGAAATGTTGAGTTATTGGCATTGTCATTTACAATGCCAATAGCTAAAACGTGCGTAAATGCGAAACCTATTGCATTGCAAATGCTTTTTCGTTGGTATCCTTTCCCAGATGGCAGAATGCGTTCTTGGAAAGGCTAAAAACATTTGGCAAAGCCATAGGTATCACAGGTGAGACCTATTAGCTTTGCAGATGCTTGTTAACAAGGCTAACACTATCAGGGCAAATGTTTCACCTTATTAGTACAAATTTGACACCCAAATACAGTTACTAAGCAACAGAAAGGTGACCAGCGAACCGTTGAGAACGGCCTTTTGCTTACAGTAGCACGTGTCGTCATGTTTCTAGTAACATTTGCTCCGTTTGAGTTTGAAAAATGTTTTTAACAGCTGCAATTATGCAGCAGATGATTGATTGTGTGCAAAATGCAGCAAATCCACAAAGCGCTGCAGCCGCATATTTACAGTGGGTCTACCTAGATTTCACATGTACCACGAACAAAAGGTTATACTCTGATCACCTAGAAAATATGCAATACTTATAGATCCATTCTGAAGGCATGTTTGTATACAATCCAAACGATGGCATGGGGGTACGTAACACATTTTAAGTAAAAAGAGGGTAAGAATTGACTCAAGCAAACGTGCAATCAAGCAAACACATTTGTCCCAGTGAATGTATATGATTCAGTGAAAATATATAGCTAGACGAAAATATACTTTCGCAAAAATGTAGATTTGCAGAAACAAGTACATTACAGTGTTATAGTAATTATATAGCACTTCATACCCCTAATGGGGTCGCAAAACGTTCATATTTGCATCAGAGTCCAGGAGTCCTTTAAGAGATCATAATGAATCTGGGTAATGGTTTAAGATAGACCACCGTGTGAAGTGTTAATTGAAGTGCATGACGTTTGATAACTTATTCCAAACATGGCATCATTGTGCATATGGTGTTGAGGAGTGGCATGAGAATAGACACGTTCAAGCGTATGGATAACCAGCGTTTTTATGGTCAAATATAATGTAGCTATAAAAGAGACCCTTTTGGTACTCTCTGAAATATAAGATGGTTGCAAATTACTCTTAATCTTGAAGGGAGGGAGTTCCAATTCATAGCCATTTAGGTTGAGGAATTATCCTCAAGTGAGATGGTAGGTACAGAATGTTTTCTGAAGAAAGTCGGAGCTGGAGCCTGAATGGCACTATGAGCCATGCACAATGTTTCGAAGGCAGTCGGTATAGAGAATGAAGAGCAGATGCAAGGCCTGACCGGATATTAAGCCTAAGGAGGTGTCTCACAGCTATATTATCTGTAGCTTCCAGGCCGCTTGGTGGGATGGTATGTGTCGTTTGTGTAAATTACGGTCAGATAAAAAGGGCGAGGATGGCTTTTACCTATTGGTGGAATCCTAGGTAAGGGAAGAGTCCACGTGGTCGTCTCATTGTATAACAAGCATTTGCAATGCAATAGGTCTCGCATTATTAAAGTTTGAGCTATTGGCATTGCTAAATAATGCAACACCAATAGCTCAAACTTTAATAATGCGAGACCTATTGCATTGCAAATGCTTGTTGGTATTAGGTGTGAATAGTGTAAGTAGTTTTAAAGTTTTAATTTTTGAAATACTTAATTATATATTGTGCCATGGTATACAGCGATTAGTGCGCGGTATACCACGGTACATGTGCATAAAAAGCCAGTATGTGATTGGCTAATGGCTGTGTTAGCTAAATGAAAAAGGCAGCCATGTCATTTTCTGCCCATTTTGTCTGCATTGCGCGTTTCACTGCTTTCTGGGTTAGGGTCATAGATCTAGGTGAATAGTA
Source organism: Calotriton arnoldi (assembly GCA_963921515.1). NCBI lineage: Eukaryota > Metazoa > Chordata > Amphibia > Caudata > Salamandridae > Calotriton > Calotriton arnoldi. The sequence continues at coordinate 1,413,385 of CAWUFW010000488.1, read as the reverse complement.
GGTTTTATTGTTGTTCCCTACCTCTTACCACTTTATTAAAGTGTTAATAGGTAGACAAATGTATTTATTCAATCAAATTATATCACGTGTATTAATAGTGGGTTTGACTGGGAACCACCTCTTGTTCCTGTGCCTTTACCCACGGTCCTCATCTTCATTGGTATCATTATTCAAGTATAGGCACACATGGTGGGGGCCCGGGTGGTTCTCTGGTCAGTTTGGGGGGATGGCGGTGGTACGCACTACGGTATTCTCTGATTGACCCCTTTTTAGGTTTTCCCATTCCCTTTACAAGCATTTGGATATGATCCTGTTTTGCTGTAATGAATCAGGGTCAAAGTGGAGAGCACCGCATTGGGGGTATCTGGGTAAGTCCATTAGTTTCATACAGAGTGTGGAGGTGGAATTTGAGAGCCCAGCACTCTTGGTGTTATGTGTTGTCTGCACTGCTTTATAACCACTTAATGCTGTATTGTTCAACTATGACTCTTATGAATCCCCTCATGTACCTTTTGTAAACGTTATCACATAACATGTAAAGCGCTCTGATACCTTCAGGTCTAGCTAGCGCTATATAAAACTCACAATAATAATATTCTGTATATTTTTACAGCAGCTTAGGGAGAACTGTGCTTATTTTTTTTAAATAGCGCAGTAATTTGTAGGCATTACCGTGCTACTCCGTAGACTTTTTGCTGAAGATTTAAATATATTAAATATGTTAAAAATGGAAAATACACGGGTAACCCTAACTATAACAATAGAGTGGCAACTGTCACTCTGTAATAACATAACATAGTGCTAAGTGGTGGTCATTAAATAGTGCAACCCGGGCAGAATGAATTCAAATCGTCCAATGACATAAAACAGCAGCGAGCACCCTTGGGGGCAGGTCGAGTTAGGACAGGCTAGTGAGGAGGTGGAGCGGGTTGAGTGGGGAGGGAAAGTGAGTGGGTAGAGCTGCCGTGAAACCAGCATTAGTCCCACATCCTCCCGGTGAGCAGGTAATATATAGAATAATAGTCTCCTAATTTTAGATTATAAATCAGTGAGGGAAATTGTGCTATAAAAAGCACCGTGCAGCACGAAAAATGATTTATACAAGCACAAAACTCCAAGGGATTTATAACATTCTTAAAATGTCCTAAACAATGCCACATTATTCTGCACAACACCAGAATTACAATAGCATGTTGCTTTTGAATCAACCATCAGGTGCCGCAAAAGTGGGTAACATGCTGCAGAGTTGTTGGGAAGGGTTCCTTTCGTTTTTGGCACGCGCAGCTGTGTGCGTCAATCTGCACACTCGTTGCTTTTAACTTCCAGTGGAGAGTGGTTTGCTTCATTGTTTTTCTTTCTATTTTTTACAGCTCCTGGGAAGGACAGAGCGGGAGGCGAGAGCCTGGTGGGGAGCTGGAATTTAAGAGTGGCTGGCTGATGTGGTAGGGAGGAGCTCTGGTGAGCGACTGTAAAATTCACTCGCGGCTGCAGCGTTATTTGAACAAGCATTGGCAAATCCAATAGTTTTGACATCAACTGCTGACCTTTTGGCTGTGCCAGTGCTTGTTATGTCTGTGAACGTTTTTTGTATGAAGACGCGCATTGCATGAAATAAATCATTTTCTAAAAACGAATATATGCATACCCATCTTTACGTAAAGGCACACATTGCACCAATAGTCCCTGGCACTGAAGAGAGCTACTTATTGTGCAAGAACAGAATGTGTCACCACAATGAGTATCTTCTGCTTTTTCTGTGGGTGACGTGTGACGTTCCAAATGTCCAGCTATATGATAGTCAGACAGTGGTGCTGTCATAGAGAATCGAGTGTGAGAGCATATTGTGGTTTGCACGGGCATCTGTGGATAGTAATTTCCCAATACGCCAGCCCTTCCATAGAGCTCAGGGCACTCGACGGGTGAGACATGGTGCCACTGGGCCTTCGAGGTGTCATCCAGGAGCCTGGTGTTTTTTTTAAATATATGTTTTACTTTTATATGGCGCACCTCTTAAGCACGCAATGTGTCAGTGCGCTGTAGAAGCAGCACGTTGAAAGCTTAAGAATGACTGCATCCTCGCTCTCCCTAGATTGTTCTCAGGGCTACTAACAACAGCGGTATCCCTGCTGTGAGTATTAGTGCACAGTGACGTCACGAGGGGCTCGTATTCCACAACCTGGAAGAGTCTCACTGCGGTCCAGGCTAAGGCTGTGCACGGAGTCTACAAATAGCACAGCGATGCCAGTTATCCATATCGTCATGTGGAGAATGTCCCAGCCACATGACAATTCATAAGAGTCAACGGGACCGTGATCAAAGATGTGTTTAGTCACTGGCAGGGCAGGCTCCTCGGCTACAGCTCTATTTTTGCTTCAATTACAACGTGTTTACGTACTCAGCCTTTGGGTAATGCTGCCTATGACAAAAGGTTGGAGGATCTCTGCTGATGGAGGATATCTTTAAACTGCCCATGAGTAAGAGACACAAACTCCGTCATCAGCCGGGTGACCAAGTGCATACCGTAGAGGTGCAACATCATGGCAAGTATAAGAGGGTGAGCTATTCCAGGTCTTTTCACTGCTGACATCCCGGATAGGTAGCACACCATAAAAGGGACAAGTGTAGTGCAGAGTAGGCTGAACAAAATACAGGCAGCCCCTTCATAGCTGTAAATTGTAGAGTATAGCATTTTCTGTTAAGGTTCTTGTGAACAAACCAGACTCCCATTCTAAACACAAGGGGGGAGGGAGCAGACTGCCTCTCATCCCAGCACAGTTCACCCCATTGCACTCTGGTAAATGCAGTACGCTTACTTCAAAGTTGCTGTCGTTTTTCACCAAAGTTGCTGCAGTTAGTGCTGTTATCTCTAGACACGTGTTTCTGGGTTTAGCCTTTCATCAGTAGAGAGCAGAAGTAGTAGAGAAATCCAGAAACACATATATATGTCTAGAGATATACAGCACTATCTGCACCAACTTTGGTGAAAAACTACAGTTATTTTTGAAGTAAGCGCAAATTGAGTACCGCATTTACCATAATGCAAAGGGGCGAAATGTGCTGGGATGTGAGGTAGTGTGCCCCCAACCCCTCTTATGTTTAAAAGGCTCCCTTGAGCCAGCAATCTGATGAGCTTTGGAGACACACCTGTGTGCCTGTCAGTGGCACTGTGACCTGTGAAGACTTTGGCAGCTTTTCCAGCAACCCCAGATGATATTTCGCTGCTCTCTACTGATGAAGAATGAAATCCAAAAACACATATATGTGTCTAGAGATATACAGCACTATCTGCATCAGCTTTGGTGAAAAACTACAGTTAATTTTGAAATAAGAGGGACTTGAGTACTGCATTTACCCTAATGCAAATGGGCGAACTGTGCTGGGACGTGAAGCATATTCTAGTTTATGTTTCAGAACTTGAAGATCATAGTTTTCACAAACACTCTGACCTTGGTATTGAGTGAGCAGCTGACTGGTCCAACGCAGGTGTGCACCAGCATTAATCTATAATCATCAGCAACCACAGATTAGTTCAGCACAACTATTATGTGCCAGTCTGCTGTTAACTCTAACAAGGCACACTTTGTTCTAGTCTTAAGTCGACCAGGGCGTGATCCATATTCTAGGAGATGAAGCTAGAACCCACTCCTTCAATTAAAATATATATTTTTCTGTTTTGTAATGGCTTTTCTATGCATCCATTTGGTCAAAATAAATGTTTAGTATTTATTAATATCTCTTTAAATCTCTGGTTGGAACTTTATTATGACACTGAAGTCTTTTCCTCTCCTAAAGTCTTCCTAATTAGATGAGAAAGACAAAATGTCCTCAGCCTTCTTCACTTGCTACCAAAGAGTGCAAGAAACACAAAATGCAGCCTTCTACCTCAATTTTCTCCTAGTTGTGGGAGTAACACAAAATTTCACTGTGTACTTAAAGGTGCTGCAATGTGTGGAAAAACAAAAGAATGGTGCTATCTGGGCAAGAAACGCAAAATGTCACATTAAATTTCAATCCTTTCTCACAGTGGAAGAAATTAAAAATGTCACTTTCTTCCCCAATTTCCTTAAAGTTATGGAACGGGAGTTCACCACAAAATATACCTGCCTATCCTGATTTATTTGACATTGGGGAAGGCACATTACATGCCACTGTGGATTGTCACATTTTGTGGCACCTCATAGGTACACTTTCGCAATGGATGCCAGGTAGACTGTACAGACCCTATGTGCCTCTTGTGATAGCCTCCAGACTTACATTGGAGTGTTGTAAAGTACATCAGGGCCCGCTCTAAGTCTCCATTTTAGTATCACGTTTACCTTGACATCTTTTTCTAATGGTGACTTTCTACATGATAATGTACTGAGAAGCTGTTATACATGCAGTTCATTTCTTATTATTATTATCATGTTGTTCGTACACTCTGTCCAGGGCTAGGCACATGGAACGCAACACCCTTGTATTTGGTTGTGCGGTTCGAGACAAGCTCTAAGGCTCCAGACAAACCATCGCATCAGCTCTGCACCTTTGACACTGTACGGTTGGAATGGTGCTTTTATTTTAAAACAGCCTCTTTACTACATTTGTCAGAGGAGCATTTCTGCTGGGATTGCCCTGGATGGCGGTTCACTGTGACTGAGCTTCAGCCCTGCTCACTAAAACCTTTATCCTGAAAAGGACGTTAGTATGCTATACATCAGATCGGCTTCCTGGCACATCATACCCAGGTATTGGGGCTTAGGCTGCCCCAATGGATCTGGCAGAGGGTACTCCCCCTATGCTCTTGATGGTAGAGGAAGTATTAGATAGGAGTGTAATCATATAATAACATTATAATGGTAGAATTGTTTATGTTTTTCACCATTCTTGTAATGCTGGTTACAATGCTTTGTTTCATCTGCCTAATAATTGCAGCTCACTCTTTCTATACAAGAATACGATTGTTTCAATAAATGCTTGAAGAGCCATATTCTTATATTTCTTGTGTTTACCTTAGGCATGCAAAAGTAACAATGAAAGGGTAGATCTGTTTCCACAATTTCCTTGGGGAATAACAGTGGTCATGTTTGAAGTTGCTGATATCATCTGGTACCCTGGTTAGGTTAGGCGTTCAGATGGGGCGCTGAGAACTAGCTGGGAATTTGTTGTCCAGATACACAGTCCTACTTAATTTGTAGGAAACGTTTAACAGGAGGTCGTAATCCTGTCTCAAATTTCTCTGTTTAGTCCTGGCCGTGCTCCACCACTGTGTTAAACCAGTTAGCTAGAGGTTCAGTAAACATAGTTAGGGATTTGGGACTTGCTGTGTCCTTCAAACCTGGGAAAATAGCCCATGTGCAATTAGAAGCTTGCCTGTACTTCTCTGAAAAACATTCTTTTTTTAGAAGCCAGATTAGCCTGTTATTACACCCCCCCTAATATTCTTCAGTTCTACTTTGTGAGTCTTACTAAGATGTTTCTGACACATGCACTCTAGTTTCCTCACTTTTTTTATTGACAAAGTAGTAAAAAGAGCTACAAAACTATAGCTGATGCATAAATATTATTAGTTGGTTCATACATGTGTAACGATAAGCCTTTACAAAAGATTTCATGATGGGTCATAAAGAACACATACAGAATTCCACAGTATTATGTCGTGATATAAGAAGCCGACGCCTCAATACTGCCTATTCCTTTTAAGCCCTCCAGATTGACATGTATTTGCCCCGTGCCCTCCTACCCTTCACCTTATACAAAACAGCTTTGAACCATTAGTAATCCATCAGCATACTCTACCACGTTCTGTCTCGGCCAATCTTTGACTGTAATTAGCATGTTAATAACAATATCTACAAACAGAAATTGTGCACATGTAGATGGTATTCCTTCATCTTTGCATACTATATTTGCCTTTGGTGAAATATCAAACTTTTCTTGCGTTATCATTTGTAATTTATCACCAATTTGAAGTTAAAAATCTCTTAATATGAATTCTATTAGCATCTTCTCTCCTGCACCAATTACAGCACAAATCTTTTTTTATAACACATTTTATTGCAATTTATAATATTAAAAATACTAAGACATTCACAATTGTGCGCCCACAACTCTGGGCCACTTATGATAGCATAATTATCATAGCTGCTGCACGCAGTACCAATAGAGCACAAATATTGACAACATTCCAATTGATATAGTCTCCTTGGGGTACAATACAGATTCAAAATGTTTTAAAGTTTTGAACTTTCTGACAAGTCGATATCAATAAGGTTTTTCTCATTCAATAGATTTATATTGGATATCGAGTTATCATTTTTTGCCAGATCAATATTGTATTTTGGCATTTATATCATCCTGTAAGCACTGCCGAAATGTATTATAAAGTACTCGAATTGCAACATTATTGGAGGGACCCTAAAGGATACTTATGATGTGGTGTTTATCATGACTTAATACTGTAGTGTCCATTTTTACTAGGAAATCTTGGAATTGTAGAAATTAAAAAACTACACTAGGAATCACATATTTTGTTTCTAACTGAAAAAGAGGCAGAGTGCCTCATATTTGGCAAATGTGATAGATTGTGACTGGTTGCCAGATTTTGACCCATGAGTCCCAAAAAGTACCAGGTATTGATTGGCAGTCCCACAATGGCATATAAAAGTTAAACTTAAATATATTAAGACAACAGTGTCATTCATGTCAAATTTGCAAAGCTTATTCTCCTAAATCTGAACTTTTTAAAGTAGCTGTGGTTCAGGAATCACTGTAGTCTGCTGGCTGCATAACCTCCCGTTGAGAGTTGATATATAGAAGGATCAGTCAATTAACCATTTCATGATGGCCGCTGTTTGACTTATTGATATCAAGCGCTTGTCCTGCCGAGGCTAGACTATGGTAGCGCTATGCTCTGTGGCCACCCCAAATACACCTTGGCCCCACTCAGGGCTTCCTTGAATGCCGCTGCTAGATTGATTACGGGTACAAAAAGAAATGAATACATAATCCCAGCCCTAAGATCTCTAAACTGGTTACCCTACGAAGCAAGAATACAGCTAAAGATTGCTTGTTTGACACACAAAGCCCTCCACTTCAAAACCCCCGGTTACCTGGCTCAAAAGCTAGAACTATCAGGAGGGGGTAGACCATCAAGAAGTGCGAATTCCCTCCTATTGAAACCTCAGACCTTTCGCAAAAAGAGAACGAGGCTCAGAGCTTTCTCTGGCTCGGCACTGAAGATCTGGAACTCCCTCCCACCGGAAGTCCGCAGAATCCCCCACACGGCCGCCTTCAAACATGAAGTAAAAATAATCCTAATGAACAAGTTCTTGCCTTAAATGGTCATAGATCGTCTGCTTTCTCAATGACCCCTGACTACACTCTTTTTGGCCTAACAATTGTAAAGCTCAGGGTTGTCTGTTATACCCTATTAAGTATTGTTTGTTCTCATCCTGGTACATTGTTATTAGTTAATTATGTTATTCTCTGTTACCCCCTTGCAATCTCCCCTTTTACTTTGTTCTTCCATTCCATTATGTGAAGTGCTCTGATACCTCTCGAGGTCATGTTCGAGCTATACAAATCTTTATAAATAAATTAAAATAAATAAATAAGCAACAAGGGCCGCTCCTCCATGTGGGCGGAGGAGCTTTGCCCCACTGCTTTCTCGCGGTGCGAGAAGCAGAAACATAAAATGGTATTTTAAATACCATTTTATGTTTCTGCTTCTCGCACCGCGAGAAAGCAGAATGCAGGGTTTGGGTGGGGGGGCGGGTGGGCAGTCCTGCTTGAGGGCAGGGGAGGAGTGGCTTGCCCACTGTTGTGGGCGCTGACTGTTTGGTCGGCCCAACCAGTCATACGCAGTCTGCATTTTCTCTATGTAGGCTGCATGTAGCCTACATAGAGGAAATGGCCTCCCCATATACGCCTGTGGGGCTGGCGTCCCAGCCAATCACAACACTGCCATTGCAGCGTTGTATTGGCTTAGGGAGGGAGGCTGCCTGCGGCTGCTTCCTATTGTAGAGAGGACGACGCAGACCGATGACGCGGGACGGGCCAGCAAAGGTAACTTTTATTTTTTTATTAAACCTCCCCCGCGCGACCCCCTCCAAGCGCGCCCCCACTGCCCCCCCCCCACCCGCGAGTCATACCGGCTGCGACTGTTAAGCAATGTATTCATTCTTGACCCCATTGAAACACAATAATAGAGTTTAAAATTAGGAAGGCCCAAGCCTCTTCTTTCCTTATGTACCTCTAGGTATCTCAATGCTCTCCTTGGCTTTCAGTATCTCCAAACAAAGCTCCTAATTTCAGAGTCTACATTTTTCCAAACAACAAATTGGGAACCAACAAAAGAATACATCTAATGAGATACGAAAATGTTGGCAGTATTATCATTTTAGCTATGTTGCATCTTCTGATTATCCCTATTGGTACTTTAAGCCATTTGTTAGAAATTGGGTCTCTAGTTGGTTGAGGTATGCACCCTGTTCAAGTAGGGACCACAATCCTAGTCAGGGTAAGTTACAGCACAATCTCAAATTATCCTGTCCTCATCCCCTGTTAGCTTGACACAGAGCAGACAGGCTTAACTTAGAAGGCAATGTGTAAAGCATTTCGGCAGTAACTCATACAACAACACAGTAAATACCACACAAAAGGACTCCACAACAGTTTAGAAAATAAGAGAATATTAATCTGGCTAAAACAAGACCAAAACGATAAAAATCCATCAAGTAGAAGTCGAGATTCTAAATGTTGAAGAAATAAATGCAATAAAGTGCTTAGAAGCAGGTAGCGCTAAAAAGGTTACTTTAGGTTGTGAGGGACCGGTGCAAATCCAAAGTTCAGGCCGACCGCGATGGGGCGCAGGCCGGCTACAAGGACTCACTTGGGCCCGCTGAACACAGTACCTTGAATCCTGGCGCACAGTCTGCGAGGCTTTGCATCGTCCGGCATCAGTTCCGAGAGGCAGTGCGGGGAGGCTTTGCGTTGTCTGATGTCGGTTTTGGAAGCTGGCAGCTGTGTGGTGAGGCTTTGGGGGCTTTGTGCTGCGTTGCATCGGCTTTGGTAGAAACTCAGCTGCAGAACCCACTTCTGAGGCCCAGAACTTGGAGGGGGCTCCTCAGGCAAGGGTAGGACTCACAGAAGGCAGAGTCCAGCAGCACCAGCAGAACTGCAGGAAGTATTTTGTGTCCCTGAGACTTCAGAAACAGGACGCAAACTAACAATCACTTGGAGATCACTTTGGAGGGAAGGCAGGGTCTAGCTCTCCTTCCAGCAGAGTCAGGGAGCAGCAGGCCGCAGGGCAACAAGCAAGAAAGCAGTCCTACCAGAAAAACTGTCCAGTTGAGTCCTTTGAGCAGCACCGCAGTTCCCCTGACAGAGATTCAGTGTAGGTCCAGAAGTGTCTGATCTGGTAGGGTCAGAGACCCAGTACTTATACCCAAATATGCCTTTGATGTGGGAGAAACTTCAAAGAGTGGTTTTGAAGTGCACAAGCACCCCTTTCAATTCAGTCCTGTCTGCCAGGTTATCTATGGAGATCACCAGCCATTTGTGCGGGGTCAGGTCATTACTCATTGATGTCTCGGTGTGAGCCCCCTTTCCTCCAGTCTACCCAGGCTGGCCACTGGAATTCAGATTAATGCAGAGGGGTGTTCAGCCACCCCTGGCCTTCCTGGCTTTATGGCTGTTGGAGAAGAATGCACGAATGGGAACTGTCACTCCGTCCAGTTGTGTATTGGAGACAGGCTGGAGGTCACATAGAGCAAAGTTAAGAGCAGAAAAATGCCTACTGTCTGAAAGTGGCATTCCTGCACTAGTAGTGTTAAATCCAACCTTATCAGCAAAGTGCATGTGTGACTTCTATTCCACTCATACCAAACATGATAAAGCTACTCACCTGGTATCAGGAATTACCACTTAGAAGCATGTAAGGGAATTCCCAATGCCAGTCTATGAAAGGAGTAGGCCTCACTGTAGTGAAAAACGAAATAGGCTGTTTTTCTCTACCAGTACTTGTAAAGCATACAATCACATGCCCTTCCCTTTGCTTACATAGCACCCTGCCCTCTGGGTTGCCAAGGGTCGTCCTTCGGGGTGACTTATATGTAATAAAAGGGGGAGTTCAGGGCTTGGCCAGTAGTTTTATCTGTCAAGTCACAGTGGCAGCAAACTGCACTCACGGGCTCTGCCATGGCAGGCCTGAGACATGGTTAGGGGGCTATTTACGTGGGCACCATAATCAGTGCTGCAGGCCCACTGGTAGCATTTAATTTACAGGCCCTGGGCACCTGTAGTGCACGTTACTAGGGACTTATAAGTTAAATAAATATGCCAATTGGGTACGATCCAATGTTACCATGCTTTAGGAGAGATAGCACAAGACCTTTAGCAATTATTAGCAGCGCTAAAGGGCGCAGAGTCCTAGAGCCAGCAAAAATGGGTACGGAAAATGGAGGGAGGCAGGCAAAAAAGTTGGGGGAAGATCCTTCTAAGGCTGTTGGGTTTAACAACATTGACGCATTTTTGACATGCCTATTTGTAATACAGAGCTGCAGTCTAGGTTCACAGTTTTATCAATATCACATGCAAAATATTTTTGGGGATGACATCGCCCTGCCATCTGATAACCATGCCACTGCAAACATTTTACATATGATCTCAGTCTTTCTTATGTTTAAGTGATATCCATATACTTCACCAGCTGATTCTGCCTCCTTCGCAATAGTGCTGATTACAGAATTGAGCGCTCTTATATGAATTGCAACATCATCGGCATATACCAGTATTTAGTTCTAATTTCATTTACTACCATTGCCTTAATTTTTTCAGTTCTGTTTTGTCTGCTTGGACATAGTTCTAAACATAGAGCAGAGCGCAATGGTGAGATATGGTAACTGTGGCACACACCCCGAGTAGGCATCACTGAAGCAAAGCAAAGATGTCATCCATGTAGATAATACTAGCAACATGTGGGTAGTACAATACCTGTAACAATTTTAAGAAATGTTCCTAAAATCTCATGTACTTCATCACTGTCTAGAGCTACTGCTTGGAGAACATATCTAATGCCTTCTGTGTGCCTAACATTATCATACTCAGGGGCTGCTTTTGTACCTCAGTGATATTTAGCATGCTAATTGCCCAATTTATATGTACAAATCCATGTTAAAAGAGGGAGACCAACTTGAGATATTTTCGCCAATCTCACCATCCATTTCTTCGCGTATATTTTATCATCAGCATTGTTTACAACTATTGGGTGGCAATAGCCACACTTAATAGCCAGCTTTTCCTCTTTTAATAAAACCACAATATTTGTTGCAGCCAACTTTTTGGGATTTTTTTGTTGTTGACTGTATAGAAAATAACAAAGGAGGACAAAACAAGAGCAGTAATTTTACCAAATTCTTATGAACTTCCATTGAAATAACATTTGCCCCTGTGGCTTTTACCCTCATGGGGCTATTAATTGCCTCTTTGATTAAGGGTAAGATTACTAGTCGCTCCAGGGCAGACACTTCCTCTGTTGTCAATCTGTCTAGTCTCACTTCCTGTAGGATGTATCATATGTCTTTCCATGACTAGATACTACTTATTGTACAGAGATGTTGGTAAAATAGTTGAAGCACAGCTGTGATCCGTTCAGACTCAAGACCAAATTTCCTTCCTCATCTTGGATTGCCAGTATATTACTTCTTTTTTTGTGTGTCTCTCACTCCTATGTTCATCGCTAAAATTATCCTTGAAGATTCACTATATTGATAAGCTTCTTGTATTTGGGATTGATTCTTATTTTTATAAGATTTTATTAGGTTTTTAACACAGCTATTCTTACTTTTTTTGACATTTCAGCTATATTATGCTTTACAAACTATTAGAAAAAATGGTGTCTATGCAATTCGCTTGTTTTTCTTATCATACCCTGTCTTACTTAACCCGTCTCACCCACATCACCCGACACCTCAGAGAACTACACTGGATACCAATCCACAAACGCTCCCAATTCAAACTGCTCACACACACATAAAAAGCACTATACAATAGTGGCCCTGCGTACCTTAACAGCTGTATACACTTCTACACACCAACCAGGCAACTCTGCTCAATCGGACTCTCACTGGTAGGCATACCCTGCATCCGCAACACCACAGGAGGCGGTGTCTGCTCATATCCCTCCACCAAAGCATGGAACAACCTCCCTCTCTACATCAGAGCCTCCTCATCGCCTCTTGAATTCTGCAAGAAGCTGATGACCTGGCAGAACTACATCGTTCATCCCAAAGACCGATCATTGATGCGATGCACTGCAGTGCACTATATATATATATATATAAATATGTGTACCTGTAATTCTACCTCAAAATATATATACTTTGTCACATTCCAAGCATCACTTTTTGTCGCTTGGTATATATATCTACTCCAAACATATCTCAGGTATTTGCTGCTTGTGTGAATCTCTGTAAAGTGCTCTGACGCCCTCGGGTCAAGTCTGCGCTATAAATAAAAAAACCCTATCAGGAGACAGCTGTCTGCCACCTGCAAAGCGTCTGGATACCCTCATGGGTGAATAGCGCGCTTTTACAAATACACATAACTAAGGTTCCCTCTAACGTGCGCGCCTTTAAGGCACCGAGCGCGCAGTGTCCCGTGTGAAGCGCGCACACGTTCTCGCCGCCGCAAGCTTTTAAAACGCGAGCGGTGAAAAACGGAAATTTACCGGTTGCCTGAGGCCTTTGTGAAAGGATTCCTGTTAATCACAGCGCCCGTCATGCGCTGCAATTAACAGGAATATTTTCACAATGGCCCACAATCAGCACCCAGCCGCGCTGTATTTAGAAAAGAAATGCAGCAAGTCCAAAAGCACGACGTGTAAAGCACACGTCATGCTTTTGGACTTGATGCATGTCTTTTCTCAATAGAGAGAGGCTGCGGGCTGATTGTGGGCATTGTGAAAGTATTCCTGTTAATTGCAGCGCATGACGGGCGCTGTGATTAACAGGAATCCTTTCACAAATGCCCACATAATTCACATGCAACGTCCATGTAAATCCAGATGACCCATACTGAATGCAGAAAAAGCTCAAAACCATATTCTTCAAAAGCACTATACACTCACTTCATCAAACTCGTAAGTGAATTAACGTCATTCAATTCACAGAGCCAGATAAAGTTATAGCACCAACATTCAAGATAAGAGGAAGCGGAGGGTAATGTGTGAAATGAAGGTTTGTCAAATGGTTCCAGTATGACACGTAGGAGTAAACACCATGTTACAGCGGCGCATGTAGAAGAATCAGAGAGCTGCGTAAATTGTCAGCTATGCATTTCTCTAAAAGCTCCATGTGTTGTACATCCGAAAGACATTGCCTTCCCTTCATCCCCTCGGTTGTTTTGTTTAAAAGTTCAAAAGACATAAATAATAAGTTAGTGCTTTTATTGCCATATGATTCATAAGAAAAAGCCAGAAGTAATCATTCCACAAGATTAGAACCAATACCCCCTTACATTTAAATGATTTACTCCCGGAACCGTCATCTGGTAGTAAAAGAGAGATGGCTGTGGGCCCCTCATGCCCTTGGGCTTAGGGGCCACTAACTTTAAACCTTTCCCTAGCCAGGCCTTTCCAGGTCTCGCCTATAGACCGCCTTTAGCTGTTGTCGAAGACGTATTGTGGACACAGGGGTAGGCAAAAGCAAACTAAAATACCCCCCCAATTCGATCGGTACCTCAAATGCCATTAGGAGAGTGAAGCTAGTAAGGTCTGTCCTCCCTAGAAGAGGTCCTTTCATCCCTCCTATCTATTAATCTCTCCACCCTTTAAGCCTTTCATCCAGCGTCCATTTCACCTGTCTATTCATGCTCCCATCCGTCTGTCTTTTCATCTAATCCATCCATCCATCCTTTACCATTCCATCCATCCATCTATCCATCCACCCACCCATCCATCCATCCATCCATCATTTCACCCACCTTTTATCAATCACCCATCCTTTCACCCTTCCATCCAGGTTTCCATCCATCTATCCAAACATTCATCCTTCAATCCATTCTTACGTGCACCCACCCATGCAAATATAACTTTACTATTCCATCTCTCAAACCTTTCACCTTTGTATCCATCCTTTTATTGACCTCTCCTTCTTGTCGCAGTTTCTTCCTTCTTTTCATATTTCCTATATTTTATTCTTCCTTTCTGCCCTCCCTTTCTCTTTCCCTCTATTTTCCTCATTCTTTCTCCATCTGTTATGGTTTCTACCCCGCATTTAGAAAAGAAATGCAGCAAGTTTTTATATAGTGCGAACTCAACCCAAAAGTATTGGAGCGCTTTACATGATTTATTATTATATATTTTTCTTTGTATGCACGGGGAGATTAATTGATTTGCCCAGAATCACAGGGTGTTAAGCTGACCCGAGACTCAAAACCCGTCTCCTAAATCGACAGCTCGAGTATTAAGCCACAACCCCAACCACAAGAGCGGAAGCATTTTCAATATTATATACAACTTGATGCAAAAAAACAACCATTGACAAAGCCAATAGTCTTGGCTTCTTGTAGGTTTAATGTTACTTGTATTATATATCTGGATGCAATGACAGAAGCAGCAAAATATCAGTCGGGTGGCACACTATGCGATGCACATATTTTTAGCTTAATTGCTTTTAAACCACACCCTTAATTGCATCGGTTACGCCCCTTTGAAAGATCCCCGAGTATTTTCATCCCACTCAAAGCCCTGGTCTACATGCGCGGTCAGGTTCTTGGCGCACATAGCCTTGGCTGCAGCGCACAGAGACCTTACTCTGCCGCACACAGAGGAAAATAATTAGAGGGAACATTGCACATAACCTAACCTAACACCATATCAAAACAGGCGTATTCTCACTTAGGCATGACTTTAGTTCTTTTTTTTTTTTAAATAATCTTTATTAAATCTTTTCTTACAATCCATATAACCTGACCCCCCCTCCCCACCAGTGCCCGACCTCCTCAGATAAACATACATAGGACAGACAGGGCAGAACAAATCATTAATGGAGCCAATAATTATATAACATTTCATGACAGTACCCAAAATATCATAAAACAAAGGCTCTAACAGTCATAAAGAGTCTAAAAACCCCAAGTTCATAATACATATTATAGCTAAAACGAGTTTAAAGTGCATTGTGCTACAGAACAGGAGTAAGGGCAGAATCAAAACCAGAGAAAAGGTTCTCTCATAATTCACAGTATATCAGATCGGCTACCTTGTGCTAGTCACACCAGGGCTTCAACACATATTTCACCATAAATTGTGATGTAACGCAAGAGATTCCTGGGCTACAACAACAGCTATAGTACATTTATAATAGATATTAATTCTGTCATCTACATATGGGTGCCCAGACTGCCCGCCCTTTTTTCCTAGCTTTGTGGCCCTTCGTGGCGTATACCGCTTTCTCTAAATTAGAAACCGATATCAGTCTGGTCAACCACTGTTGGAAAGGAGGAGGTTGAGGGTTAAGCCAATCAGTGGCAATTAACAATCTAAATATAGCCATTGCGACCGCCATGAAGTGTTCGATATCTTGCATTCCTTCTTCATCAAATATCCCGAAGATGATCAGTTTTGGGGTCAATATTACTTCAATATTTAATTTATTATATAAAAAATCTTGAATTTTGTTCTTAATAAAATGTCGGGACTTGCAAGTGGCAAACATGTGAACTATATCGGCACATGGAGTGGCACAGCACGGGCACTTAGTTCCCTGGCCCGAGCTCCATTTAGCAACTCTAGCTGGTGTGTAGTATAACATAAAAAAAGTCTTGAAGAATTGCACCTTTAGATTGGCCGACATTAAAACCGTTTGAGATAGTGTAAGCGCTTTCTTAAAATCGGGTTCGGAGATCTCGAGTTTCTTTTGCCATTTTTATTAGATTTTGTTGAGATCATCTTTTTCTTCTTTCATTAATAAATTGTAAATTGCACCTATACGGACATGATTCTGAGCTATTATCATTTCCATCAGTTCTTTTTTCTCGAAGCCAATAGGCCCATCCCCCTTACGCTGTAAGTAATCTCTGATTTGTAAATATTTGAAAAACTCCTTATTGGTAAAGCCAAATTCTGTCTTCAAATCGTCAAAGGACACAAAACCCGAAGGAGAGAAGAAGGAACCAAGCCTAAATACCCCTGCGAGGATCTAATGTTGGATATACCCATCCTTGAATAATATTGGGAGGAGCGGGTTGTTCTGAATAGGGGTATAAAAATTAAAACGACCAAGGCCCAATGATTTCCGAAGGGCTGACCATACTCTAAAAGCTCCCAAAAGGCACTTAAACTGCTCTTTTTTTTTATAATATCCTAGTTCAATTTGTCTCCAGAGACAGCCCCAGGCCTCCTTTCCAATCAACAATTAGTAGGGGTGATTTGTGGAAGATCACTCGGACATGCTTCCCTAAATAAGATACGACTGTATTGAAGCATAGTGGCCCGATAATATAATTTAAGATTAGGGAGGGCCCAAACTCCCCTCTCTTGCGGAAGAGAAATATATCCAAGAGCTCTTCTGGGTTTAGAATATGCCCACAGAAATCGTCTAAACATCCTGTCAAAAGCTTTTATTAATTCATTAGGGAACTCTAAAGGGATAGATCTAAAAAAATATAATATTTTTGGGGAAAAAAATAATTGTTATCAAATTGCATTGACCTATCATTGTGAGATGGAAGTTATTCAGCCTTGATAATTCATTACTAGTCTTTAATAGCAAAGGATCTAGGTTTTGCTTTTCCACATCGGCAGATATGGAAACGCCCAGAGATATTGCTTTATCAACTATATGATTATCTACAAGAGAGATCTTATCATTGGTGATAATTTGGGTTTTTTCTTTATTTAAGGAAAAGCCAGACAACCATCCAAAACACAAGGCTTCCTCTTCAATTGCTTTAAGAGCATATTCTGGATTTGGGGTCACGACTGCAAGGTCATGCGCATAAGCTAATATCTTGCTTTCGAAGCCCTGCAAAATAATTGGAGGGATTGTGATATTTTGAACCAATGTGCGAATAAGCGGTCGATATACATTGCAACTAAGAGTGGAGAGCATGGGCACCCCCGACGAGTTCCGCGAGTAATCGAAACCGGCCCAGACACCTCCCCTGCAACACAGATATTCACTATCGGTTTATAATAGAGAGCTTTACTTCCCTGGATATATCTTGGGCCCATGCCCCTTGCTTGCATTAGCTGCCAGAGAAAGTGCCAGGAGACCCTATCAAAGGCTTTTTCTGCGTCTAATAGTATCAGGGCCATTGGGTTTCCTGACACTTCTACTGCATCAAACAACGCGATGACTCTTCTAATATGATCAGTAGTATCCCTTCCCTCGATAAACCCATGTTGTTGCCATACTACCAATTTTGAGATTATCCGGGCAAGTCGTACAGCCAATACTTTAGAGTATATTTTAGAATCTCCATTTATTAGGGTTATCGGGCGATAAGATCCTAGTTCCGCTGGAGGCTTATTCTTTTTTAGGAATACTACGATTTTTGCTATGGACCATGAACCCGAGGAGGAGCTCCATTAAAAATTTGATTAAACAGCACGGTCAATGGGCCTCGCAATTGCGGTGGAAACATTTTGTAAAACTCTGAGGGAATTGAGTCCACTCCTGCTGCTTTACCGGAGGGAAGATAAGCAATTGCGAGGTAAATATCATCCCACGATAAATCTCCCTCTAGGGAATCTCGCTCATCAATAGATAATGTGTTTGCACTTGTTGATTTGAGAAACTCCACAGCCTGCATAGGATTTTCATTGATATCCTCAGTATATAAAATTTTGTAATATTTTTTAAACGCTTCCCTGATTTCTTTTGAATCTGATATCAGCCCGTGGACTGGATCCCGGACCTCTCTTATTTCACTACTCGTACTCTTTTGTCTTGCCCTCACTGCAAGGTGATGGCCAACTTACTCACTACATTCATATGTGTTTTTTTTCCAGACTGCATATTTTTCTGCTGCCCTTTTTGTAAAGATCGAATCAATTGCTGCCCTTGCTATAATAACCCCAAGTTGGACTTCTTTTACGTCCCCTCCTTGCTGCAAAACTTTTATCAAATTTTCCTCTGCTGCTGCTAAGTTATCCTGTTTGGCTAAAATGGTGTGTCTCTCATTTTTTCCCCTGTTTAGCGAAAACCTAAGCGTCTCTCCCCACAGGCAGCCCTTAAAGGTATCCCAGACGTGTTTATTGTGGCGCTACCAGTGTTTTCGCTAAAACACATTGAAATCCACTCACTGATGTGCCTGCA
Source organism: Calotriton arnoldi (assembly GCA_963921515.1). NCBI lineage: Eukaryota > Metazoa > Chordata > Amphibia > Caudata > Salamandridae > Calotriton > Calotriton arnoldi. Next base: position 1,395,086 of record CAWUFW010000488.1, on the reverse strand, counting down.
ATATTCTTCATTAGCAAGCAGTGTGGGCTCAAAGGTCCACATACTATGAGTTTTCCCCCCCATGCCTCGAATTTCTATAGCAACGGATCATGATCTAATAAATACCGTGCATATCGTTCAATTTTACAGGTTGATATAAAACGGTTTGAGACAAAGAAGTCATCCTAGCGGGCGTGTGTAGAATGAGGAGCTGAAAAGTAAGTATAGCCATTCACCTTCGGATTCACTCTACTCCAGACATCGATTAGACCATGATCTTTAAACATCCCTACTAATGTTTGATAAACTTTGGGCTTTCTACCAAGGTATTTTTGTTGACCTCCGAGGTCCCAGTTACCCGGGAAAATAATATTATAATCCCTGCAGAGCACTACAGGCAATGGTCTATGGGTCAATTCATAGGATATCTGATTAAATACCCCGGGTCATCGTGGATACTACCGTATATTGTACATAACGTGAATTTATCCCCACTGGGAGTGTGGCAAACAACCATAACCCAGCAACCCTGAGTGTTGACCCCTATTTGCGAGAATTTTAGCCAGTTACCTCGTGCCAAAACCGCAACCCCCCCTTATACGTGCGCCTTGTGAAGTCCCACCTATAAGCCTATAGCCTATCGTGTCTAATAAATTCCTCTGTGATGTTTCGATATGAGTCTCTTGTAGACACACAATATCTACATTCAGGACCTGTAAACCTAATGAAACTCTAGCTCTTTTTTTTTAGATCATTCAGCCCACAGATGTTGATGGAGGCAATACGTATCTTCTGATTATCCCCCATTATCCTGAATTTAAAAAGTTCCTTGACTCTTAGCTTTAGCATTTTGACAGCAGCTTGCACCAGATCGAGGCTTGTTCTCAATTTTAATCCAGCTCCTCATTCTTAGAAGTTTACTCTTGCGCAAGTGGGGACCCCTCTCCCACCCCGTGAACCGTCTCCATCCCCTCACCCACCTTCCTCCGAGCCCCACCCCCCTCCGCCCCTTACCCAACCAACGGGCAATCAGGCCGAGCCTGCGTGATGGCATCTGGAAATAGAAACTCCAACCCCAGCCTGCCTCCCGCTCCTCCCCGATCTCCTCACTCCATAATCAAGCTATTGCCAGACACACAAGCATCCGTGAAAAAAAGCAAAACTCAGTTATTTTCGTACTCTTTTTTTTTTAAATCACTTTATTTTTTTTTTCCAATTATTTCCCAATGATCGACTTTTTTATTGTTGAAAAATAGACTGTGTTTTTTTCCTCCAGTATATATATATATATATTTTTATATAAATCCCCCTTTTCCCCCATCCTTCTTCTAGTGCAGCTCTTCCCAATCAGACGCAACCTACTCCCCAAAGGTGCAGATTATTACCTAAAATTATAGCTAACACTTCAAGACCCGCCCCGGATCTCATCTAAATACTCCTGGGCTTGGATCTCTGAAAAAAAACTTTGAGTGCAGCCTTGAAACACTACTTTCAATTTGGCAGAATTTAGGAGATACACTTTGGCACCAAGTTTCTGAAATGGAGAGAACAGTTGTCTCAGTCTCCATCTCCTCTCAACTGTCAAGTGGACGAAATCAGGACGAGCAAAGAAAGAGACTCCCTTAAACTCTCTCTTTGAGTTAGGGCGGGCCAGATCGTAAATACTCTGCCTTAGCAAAAAACTTACCAAAGAACACTAAAACTACATGTGGATAAACAGTATTACCCGGCTGTTGTTTTTTAGGGGTTAAGGGAAATCGATGTGCCCTTTGGATTTCTTTCTCCCACTCCCAACCGACAAGTTCGGGAAATGCACCCTTCAGTACTTTGATTATATAGCCTCTGGGATCCGCTCCTTCAACGCCTTCGGGGATTCCCAATATTCTCAGGTTGTTTTTCCTTTGCCTATTCTCATGCTCCTCGAGCTTCCATGCCAAGTCTAACAGTTTAGGGTCCTGAGTAGTGCGCGCCGCTTTCACTTCTGCAACCTCGGACTCAAGAGTCTCCGTGCGTGCCTCCACCATTGCCATTCTCTCTGAGATCTCAGAACAGGTTTTGTTAATCTTTCTGATGGCACTCTGCAGCTTTTTTGAAGCTTGGCGAGCCCGGCGATTATCGTTCCGGACCTCCTCCTGCATCTGCTTGATGGTAGCAAGGACGAGCGACGGTGAGGGTTCACTCGAGCCAGTGGATACAGGGCCTTCTGTTGAATGTGGCGGTTCCCGATTATTTAGACCTTCCATTCCCCCTTCTTGCTGGTCTGACAGTTGTATTGATGAGTAATCCCATCTCAGCCTGGGAGCATCTTTAGGGGGGGAAATCCCTGACGTGAGCCCGCGCTCTTACTACTCGTTGTCTTTTTCTTGAGCAGGCTCTGCGATTTTTTCTTTGTCAGTCCTCCACCAGACCGACTTTTTCGTCTGTTAGGCAATACAGATTTGTCTAGGGAGCACCTTCTTGTGGCACAGGACAGGGTGGGAGATGACGATTCTAATTCGGGTATCGAGGAATCTGAGTCATCAGTTAATGAAAATAATTTTTCACCACGCCCATGGTTCGGGGGAGGCTATCAGGTTTAAAGCCAAAAGAGGGCAGCGGCTTAACAGGGTGGAGATCACTTTATCTTGATCTGGAAGATCTTCCCTCACCCCTGAATCAGACTTCTCACTATTCGCATTTTTATCCGCCAATTGCTCAATAGGTATTATGTCCCCTGAGGCCGGCTTCGAGCCTAATACAAGATCATTCTCACCACTTGCACTCTGGTCCCCACTTACTTTTTTCTCTTCGGTGGGACGTAATTCCGAGACTACGGCAGTAATCTCTTGGTCGGGAGTGGTTACAGCCTCTAATGGTGGAGCAACAGTACTTTTCTTCTGGGTGGGTGGAAACAGCTCGGAAATCACCGGTTGTTGCTCCGCAGGAGTAATGGAACTGTTCCCTCGAGCAGGACTCTGAGCGTGTCTTGCCTCTAAGCCTATTGAGTCTTCGATTCTCTTCTTGCCACTCACCTCTGCGCTGATCACCCGGGGAGGCTCAACGTGTGCGGCCGTCTTGGAGCTGGCGGTTGGGAGTGAGCCGGCCGCTGTTGTTGCCGAGGGCTTCGTTTTTGGACCCCTTGAACCTCTGCCCGCCATCTGAGCCAGCGGTCCTCTGCGAAAAAACGGACAGGCAATCCGCCTGTGCTTGTTGTGCAGGGTCGGGAACACTAGGGCGATTACAACCACGCCGAGCGTCCTAAGGTTGCCGCGCCCTCTTCCTCCGCGGTGATGGCCATCAGGTTTTCTTTGAGGGAACATGAAGTTTCTGCAGCATTCCAGCATCTGATAAATACCATCATCAGGGGCTACGAGGCCCCCCGCTCATCTTCTGCCATACAGTCGAGGAGGTAAGGAGAGACGCGGGATGGGAAAACCTAGTCAGACGCCATCTTGCCCTCAAACAGACATGACTTTATTTCTAATGACAATCTTTCATATATTTTGAATAACTTAAGAACTGTTGCCTTGAGCTGGTTCAGAAAATCGTACATGCCTATATGGTCTTCTGTGGCGGTCTAGTCTACCATCTCGCCACCTCCGGGGGGCGACCCGGAAACATCCCCACACTTTGTATCACCTTCTGGCCAGGCGTGGCCAGAAGGCTTAAATAAACGGGCCGGGGTCGCTCGGGACTTCCGGCCGACACAGCAAGCATAGTGTCAGGGTGTGTTTGTGTCTGCAGCCTTACCACACGCAACAGTCTTCACACTGGCGACGAGGGTGGGTCTGTTGCCCACAGTCACCTCGCTGCTGCGACGCTCCCGCACCTGATCTGCCGACAAGCAGGAACGGCCGAGGAGTCCCGCGGCAGTACCGGCGCGTCATCGTCTGCCAGCCGCAGTAGCCGCCCAGGGGATTCTGCTCCGCGGAACGGAGGCACGCGACGTCACCGGCCGGTGACGAGAGGGACAGCGCTGCTTCCCCGCCTGTTCCGTTGCCTGTGTCCCACTCAGACTGGAGCGCGTGTGCGCTGGTGCTCCCGGCACGGCCCGGTAGAGCCCGCGCTCGGCCAGACGTCGCGCGCATGCGCAGTGAAATCGCCGGCCAAGGCACAGTCCCACACGGCAGTATCCCGCCCCTGGCCCCCTGAAGCCACGAGGCGCGTCTGCCTCAAAACCAGAAGTGAACTGGAAAAGACACCCAGGAACAGAGCCAGCACCTCCAACAAGCATTGGCCAATCCCACGGCCCTACTACCAGAAGCAGGGGGAGGCCGTCAGAGCCTCTGGACAACATACAGACATGCACCGCTCAACCCCAGTAGTACTACAGCAGCAGTGCCCTCATAATCAACGCGCAGTGCCAAGTCTGCTGCCAACAGTGACCCGAGGGACGCCCAGTAGCCCTAGAGCCCACGGCCTTAACGTGAATCACCCAGCGATGTCTGACCCGGCCACAGCAGCGGCCCAGCGGCAGCCAGCTCCCCCAGCTGCATCCCCGGCGCACCTGCACTCTCAGGTCAACGCCCTTCCCCCGTTCAGTGAGCTCATCGATCCCGCCACTGCGTCACCGAGGTGGAATGTATGGATCGGCCGCCTTAACAACTACTTCATTGCCACGAGGGAGACGGACGGCGCGGTGAAAAGGTCGTTGCTCCTGCACTTCGCCGGGGACGAAATTTACAAGCTATTCACGCACTTGCCGAACACGGGCGCACCCATGGACTACGACGCGGCGGTCGGAGCATTAAACGCCCACTTCGACCCGCAGCTTAACCCAGACTACAAACGCTTCTAGCTACGTCAAGCCCGTCAAAGGGAAGGGGAATCCATGGACGCGTTCCACGCACGCCTCAGGGAGCTAGCCAGCTCATGCACAGAGGACGACCAAGCCAAAGAAGTAAGAGCACAAGTCATCCAGGGATGCCGGAATAAGACCCTGAGGACCCTCATCCTCAGGCAGCCGCGAATCACCCTAGAAGACATACTCATCCTGGCACGGTCCCACGATCTGTTGGAAGCCAGAGCTACAGCTATGGAAACCGCGCTCGCACACCCGGCTGAGCAGGCGGTACCCATCAAAACAGAGCGAGTCGACGCAGCCCGCACGTCAAGGCGCGGGAATCGAGGACGAGGGCTACACAGAAGCTCGCGACGGCCGCAGTGTGGATACTGCGGCAAGGAGGAACATCCCCCAGAGGAGTGCCCAGCAAGAGGGAAAACATGCTCCAAGTGCGGAATTGCCAATCACTTTGCGAGCGTATGCCGTGGGGGGGTGCGGCACAAAGGAGCTTCCGGGCGAAGGCCGCCCACTAGGGCAGTGAGACACCTAGCACTGGACGAACCCGAAGCGCCACGGGCACCAAAGGCTCCAACACAACGCAGGCTGTACCTGGAAGATTCGTCCACAGACGAAGAGGGAGAATGCTACCTGATATCGTTCGCGAGTGACCTCAAGCGGAGGCGGCGCCCTCAGCCAACCTGCGCCATTGAGATCGCCGGATCCCCCGTCACCGCACTTATCGACACTGGAGCGTCGGTAAACGTCATGGGGTGCCAACAATACCGACGATTAAACCCAAGGCCAGCGCTCACACCATCCAAAGTAAAAATACTCACATACGGAAGCCAAACGCCGCTCCCCTTAAAAGGGAAAATGACCGTCCAGGTGAAAGCGGATGACCATGAAGTTACGACCACGTTCCACGTCGTTGACAGGGAAGCGAACATACTAGTAGGAAGTCACACCGCAGAAGACCTAGGCCTGGTGACATTTGCCAACGCCGTAAGGACTCTACAGACAGAGAACATTCTAGATCTGTTCCCACAACTGTTCAAAGGCCTAGGAGACATGAAGCGTCCGCCAGTAAAGCTGCACATAGACACGTCAGTGAGACCGGTCGCCCTAAGACATAGGCGCATCCCGTTTCATCTACGACCGCTGGTGGAGCAGGAGCTACAAAAGCTGGAACAGCAAGGAGTGATAGAGAAAGTGACGGGGCCGACCCCGTGGGTATCGCCGATGGTCATCGCGGAGAAACCAAAACAGCCGGGGCAAGTCCGGCTCTGCATAGACATGCGAATGCCCAACCAGGCGATACGGAGAGAGAGGCATCTGACACCGACAGTCAACGATATCCTGGCAGACCTCAATGGTTCGCGGTGGTTTTCCAAGCTCGACCTCAACGCGGGGTACCACCAGCTGAGGCTAGCGGAAGAAAGCAGGTACATCACCACCTTTTCGACGCACCTGGGACTCAGACGATACAAAAGACTAAACTTCGGGATATCGTCGGCCGCGGAGATATTCCAAAACGCTGTAAGAGAAGTCCTCTCCGGACTGCAAGGGGTGCTCAACGTCAGCGATGACATCCTAATACACTCAGCCACACTAGAAGACCACCACCGCCAGCTACGGGCCACCCTCCAGCGCCTAGCAGATCATGGAGTGACCCTCCACAAAGAGAAGTGTCAGTTCTACAAACGGTCCATCGAGTTCTTTGGGTACGTGTTTAGCCAAGAAGGAGTACAAGTGGACCCCCGGAAGTCTCAAGCCATCCAACTCGCACCCGCCCCAACAACGGCGTCAGAAGTCCGAAGCTTCTTAGGTATGGCAACATACTGTGGGCGGTTCATATAAACCTGGCAACCATCGCAGAACCCCTGCGAAACTTGACGAAAAAGGACACCGGATGGACATGGGGCCCGGATGAAGAAAAGGCATTCCGGAAAGTGAAGTCAGCACTACTGGAGAAGACCACCATGGCCTATTTCAACACGTCCCGACCAACAGAGCTGATCGTGGATGCCAGCCCGGTGGGGCTAGGAGCCGTGCTGACGCAGGAGACGGAACCAGGCACGTGGGCCCCGCTAGCCTTCGCAAGCAAGGCCTTGACCGCGACAGAGACCCGATACTCACAGATTGAACGAGAAGCGCTGGCCATAAAGTGGGCATGTAACCATTTCCACCTCTACCTCAGTGGACACCCATTCCGCGTCGTAACTGACCATCAACCACTGCTCCCGCTATTCAAGGGGACTGCTCCTCATCCACCGCCCAGGATCGAGCGATGGGCGATCCAGCTACAACATTATCAACTGTATCTGGTGTACCGGCCGGGTGCGAAAAACCCAGCAGACTTTCTGTTGTGCCACCCGGCTAGTCCCCCGGCAGAGGAGTCCAAACAAGAAAGACGGACCGAAGAGTTCATCCACATGGTGACCCAGTGGGCATGCCCAAAGGCCCTCACTCTGGAAGAAATCGAAGCTCACACACGATCCGACACAGTTCTCAGAAAAGTGCTGGACGCACTGCAGAAAGGCTCATGGGAAGGGTTTCTCCACGACATCAATGGATGGAACGAGGCAGATCGGGCCCGCCTGGGGAAGGTCTGGAGAGTCCGGGAAGAGCTCAGCGCCGAGTCGAGCGGCATCGTGCTGAGAGGGTCACGCATTGTCATACCCCTGAGTCTCCAAGACCGAGCAACCGCTCTGGCACACGAAGGGCATCAGGGCACGGGCAAAATGAAGTCCAGAATGAGGGAAAAGGTGTGGTTCCCCGGGCTGGAAGAAGCCGTAGATGCCATGGTACGAAGCTGCCGAGCATGCCAACTCACTGGGAACCCAGAGTCCCCGGCCCCAGTGATAACGGAAGACCCCGCTCCGTCACCCTGGGCATGGGTGAGTCTCGACTTTGGGAGTTTCCCGGACGGGAGAGTCACCGCCGTGATGATCGACAGCTACACCAAGTACCCTCTCGTGGAAATCCTGCCCTCCACCGCGTTCAACAACCTCCTGCCAATGTTGGAGAAAACCCTCGCGCTATTTGGTCTACCGCACGCCATCAAGACGGACAACGGGCCCCCGTTCCAAGGAGCTGAATTCAGGGAATTCCTCACCCGGCTAGGAGTAAGACACCACCGCATCACGCCACAGTGGCCACAGGCCAACGGCGAAGCCGAACGTTTCATGCGGACCCTAAACAAGATACTATGCACCGCAGTGGCTGAACAGTCCGATCCGGAAGGTGCCCTTCAGACTTTTCTGCGGGAGTACAGGAGCACTCCCCACTGCACAACCCAGAGGTCTCCGTGGTCGCTGATGCTTGCCGGTCATCGACGCGACACCATCCCGGTGGCAGAAAACTGGCATCCAGAGCCCTACGACCCAGCGGGCACCCAGGCTCGGAGGCAGACAACCAACGAGAAGGCCAACCAGCGGCGGAGAGCACGGCCCCGAACAATAATACCCGGGTGCACTGTCTTAGTACGGAACCGTCGCAGTGGAGGGAAGTTCCGCACGCCCTATGAGCCAGGGCTCTGGACCGTCCGGGCAGTTTAGGGAACGGCCATAACCGTGGAAAAGAACGGGGAAGTCATCACCCGGAATATATCATGGTTTAAGAAAGTTCCGGCGCCCGAAAGTGGCGAGGTGTCCGGTGACGGAGCGGCGGAGTGGGAAGATGTAGGCCCAATGGCGGCTGGGGATCCAGCTCCGGGTCAAGCCGAGTCAACTCCACCTCCTGGCACCAATTCAGAACACAGACCCCATGAACTTGAATCACCCAACACGGGGGGCAGCCGGCCCACCCAACACCGGCATTATGACTTGAGGCCCAATCCAAGGCCGAACCACCGGATTGCAGACTTTGTGTGCTAAAGCTACGTTGTTGGTTTTGTCTGTGTGGTCTCGAACTGATTTGGGATGGGATGTAGCGGTCTAGTCTACCATCTCGCCACCTCCTGGGGGCGACCCGGAAACATCCCCACACTTTGTATCACCTTCTGGCCAGGCGTGGCCAGAAGGCTTAAATAAACGGGCCGGGGTCGCTCGGGACTTCCGGCCGACACAGCAAGCATAGTGTCAGGGTGTGTTTGTGTCTGCAGCCTTACCACACGCAACAGTCTTCACAGTCTTCTATTTATTCACTGTGCCACTTTTGAATAGTGTGTAAAATCCAAAGATCTACAGTTGGTTGAAATACATGCCAAAAGACCCAATTCAGACGGGAGACTCACGATTTTCAAAGCAAAACACTGCTTTCTTTTGGCTGTCTCTTGCCTGAAATTGGCTCTGCTTCAATAGACAATCAATGGGGGAAATACATTCTCCCGATTATTATTTTTTTAATCTCCCACTATGTGCTTCTAAAATGTTGGCATGTATGTGTATGATCTTATAATCTGACAGCATGAAGTATTATTGTGCTACCGTTTTATGTGGCACAAATGTTTCTACGTTCATGTTTAAAAACTATCATATTTAATAAATACCCTTCAACGCAATTATATGTAATTTAAGGATATAATCTGATGTAGAGTACTAAGGTGAAAAGCTTTGCATGTTAAACAGATTTTCTTAATTCTGAAGACTTTATCATATTTTTAGGTGCCGCTTGTTGCAAGATTTGCATGCCGAATATTTTCATGGATCGGCTTCTGCACGTCTGTAGAGAGCCAAGCCAGAACAGTAGATTGGCGCTGGCTCAGCTGTTCCCGTTAATTTGTTGGCTCTCCCACAGAATCCGATCAATGTTTAAAACGGCAACGTTTGTCCACAAAAAGAAATTGCAAGAACTATTATTGGCATTGGCTCCGAAAAATAGTCCCGTATTAACTGTTTAACAAATAGCTTGCTGCTTGTCGATTTTAATTTATGATTTGATAAAGCAAATGTCAATTTAAGAATTCCACAGGCATCGAGCGTGGTCCTCGTGTATTAGGCCACGCCCTTAGTTACATGGCCCACCCCTTTTTTATAGGATTCTTAGTTACGTTCCATGACCACACCCCCTTGTAGTCTCCCACCTTTTTCATCCCACTTAAGCACTGGGAGGGGGGCACAGGAAGCGACGCGGTGGTGACACTGCGTACAGACCGGGTGGCGCTCGTCGACGGAAGTCTACTCGCCATCGCTGGTCCTGATCTCAGGGGTCTTGCGGCTGCCTCGGACCCGTACGCCGTTCTCTGGACGGATAGGCAGAAGTCACCCGGTGAAGAGTCGGGAGGCGCTCGTCAGCAGACGGAAGGCGGGGCGCGTATCAGGTACATTCTGTGCCAGAAACACCTCTGTCATTGAGGGAGGACCAGGCGTCCTCAGCGAGTCCCACGCACAGTCACTGGCAACGGGAAGTCGCGGCCTCCCTTTCCGACCCAGACTGTGATGTGTAGGAGGGTTCTCTGTGGTGTTGTATTCTAAGCTCTTCCCCCCCCCCCACTCCACCCTAAGCCCCATGATTTATGTGCCTGGTTGCCCTTTAGTGTTTACTCCCTACGTGCCCAATTGCTGCTTCCCCTCATGATTTTGTTCCCGTTTCTCTATACTCATCTGTATTGCCATACTATCTTCGTTACTGGTTACCTCCTGCCCAGACGGCTAGTGCCCTTTTAAGTAAATTATGCTCCCAGTCCCTGTTTTCTCTGGGCCCTCACAACTTGTTCTGCCCTTGAGTCCCGTTACTTGATTTGTGGTTATGCCCAGTTGTCGTCCAGTCACCCCCTTTGCACGGATTTCTGGTGGCTACCACCTTGTGCCTTAGTGCACTGGTCATTCTCTTGATGAGCCTTGTATCCCCCTTTTTCCCATGTTGGCACCGCATCCCCTCATTCTGGCTACCCTCCAGTCTTGTGCACTACTGCACCCCTCTCCCCCAAATTAAGTGTGAGTGCTTGCTTTATGCATGGTTTATCTCCAGTATATCCTCCTGGTGTGGATGACCTGTTTTTCTTATTTTTGGTACAATTTCCCAGACCCTTAACTACCAATCTCAACAGTCAAACTCGCCAGTGTCCTGTATGTTTTCCCAACCCCTGTATTGAACGATAGATAACTTATTGGAATTTTCTCTCGCAGGAGGGGTTGAGTAATACCACTTTTTCTAATTGTTGAGACCAATGTCCACGTCAAGCGGGCTGGCCCATATTTTGCACTTTCACGGGTTTTTGTTCAAAGTGATGTTTGGAGGGCGCAGTTTCTAGTAGCCGTTGTTTAAAAGGTGCATCTATCGTCTTGGAGCGAATGTACAGTCGAGAGGGAAAACTACTTTTGGACGCAATATCAGTTTGAAAAATAAAGTCCCACTCTCATTTTTGTAAGCAGTGTCTATAATGTCTTGGCAATATTTCTTTAGGTTGGATTGCGGTACACAGTGTGCAGTTTGAGAAATATTAACATGATGCACAATAGTCTTAAATAAGAGGCTCAATTGGATTCCACAATTCACGGGATTGAGGCACCTACGACTGCACTTATCTAGTAGTCAGGGAAATGTAAATCTAGCTATGGTGCACAGGACCGGAGGCTCAATACCCCTAAACCCCCTAGGTTCAAGACCTTACAACAGCCAATTCATCAATGTGGTCCAGCACTCATCATTGTAATATATCACAGTATTCCTTGTTCAAATGAATTCAGCAAAACAGAATACAATGCAAATTCAGTTATTTCATTTAAATATGATATGAATGCCACATGTGTGTTCCGTAATCCTTCATTTGTGATTCTTTTTGTTCAAAAATTCATTAAAACGTAGCCAACGTGTTTCGTCCTCTCGGACTTCTTCAGGGCATTGGATGTTGTTTTTCTTAGGTTGACCACTGTCTATGCAGGTACTGTCTGTTCAGAAATGGATGAAACCTCAAAAGTTTGGTGCGCTCTAAAACCAATGCGTGAAATAACCAAAAAGTTCATGCAGAAGTCGGTCTATTTGGTCTTTTTAGTCCAGGCAAATCACTACCGTTGGTGTTGCCCCGATTGTTCACTGTATTATGTATAGCAAACAGTGGAACTCGGTTGCGTCTCCTCACTGGGCGGCTCAGTTGGGGCTGGCTTACTTAGGATGGCGATATCGTACCTGGGAATACTGGTTACACTGATCTAATTTTGGGTAAAATTGTGTGTGGCCATTATGTAGTATAGCACCATATTGGTTATCCGTCAGTTTGGGACACGCCGCTTTGGGAAACATCTGAAATATGCATACAGCTGGGGGAGCCAGGCGCTGAAGAAATTGTGTGCATCTCTTAAGTGTTACGCCTGGAGCATATTTTGGCAGCTTGGAGAAATTGTGTGCTTCTCTGGCGTGCAGGTATTGGAGTAGATAACTTGGGTCAAATCTTGAAGTTTTTGTGTGCAGCTGTGAAGGCTATACCCAGAGTATTTTTTTTTTAACAAGTTCACCAAGCCAGGCCTTGAAGTCTTTGCATGCAGCTCACGAGGCTACACCAGTAGTATTTGTATGCAAGTTTTAGGGGCCAAATCACTGCGTTTTAGCGTGCCTTGAGCATTTGTGTGTAAAATGTGTGAGCCCGTTATGTGTGTGCGGCTTGGGGCCTAGATGTACCTTTAAAGTCCAGGTCCTGGAGCATGTGTTTGCAACTTTTGTGGTCTGGAGTGTTGTGTGGGCACCTTTTGCAGAGCGGCCTTGGAGTATTTGTGTGCAGCTTTGGGGTGGGGGGTATGCCAGGTATCCCCTCACCCACATTCTTAAACAAGCAGGCATCAACTACCACCTCTACGCCGATGACACCCAAATCTATTACAAAATTAAAACTCATGCTGACATCTTACACCTGAACAACACGCTCACCAAGATTCAAACCTGGTTCCATTCCAATCATCTCAAACTAAACCCTAATAAAACCGAAATCATTCTCTTCTCCCCCAAAAAATAACCCTCTCCCCGTTCAATGCTGGATCTCTGACCTTAACGCACTCAACTGCTCACTCACCCTGTCCAACTCCGTCAAATCTCTTGGTATTTCTATCGACAACACGCTAACCCTTAACGCCCACATCAAAAACTCTGCTAAAGGAGCCCTCTTTACTCTCCGTCACCTCAAGAAAATCAAACCCTTTATACCTACTGATGACTTTAAACTTGTAGTTCAGTCACTTGCTCTTTCACGTATTGATTATGGTAACGCCATCCTCAACGGAATCCCCAAGGTCCACCTTGCTCCAATCAAAGCTGTGTTCAACCTTGCACCTTGTGTCATTGTACCCAGGTAGACAGATTGATCAGATCTACCGCTCTGCGATGCTGAGACACGCACCACAGATCTCTTCTATTCAACTTTAAGAAGATACCAGGACACGGAGTCACGATCCAGTACCCGTGTCAGCCAACCGTGCCAGTTATTCACAAGTCGCTACTGCACCACATGTGCAGTCTTCTTCTGAGATCTCTCCGCTCAAACCACAGGCGGAGCACACCTTCTTCCTTACCCTGCAGCACCGACCGCGCCCTACATCCAATTGGTTGCCAGCCCCTCACTCCGATACGCACGAAGGGTACCCAGCTGGGTCCCTTGTGAGTATCTTTCATTCCTTTTTCACTAAACCGGTGGGTCACACTCTTCACATAGCTGCGCAACCGCAATTCAGATGTCCCTACACCCATAGGTCCTGAAGAGACCCTGTATTGTGTAAAAGGGTTGAAACGTCGTCGACAATCTAGCAAAACGAACCAATTCAATCAGCCCTGATTACTGTACACAGTGGCTGTGATTATTGTACAATTGCTTATGGTCGTTTTCTTACGGAAACCAAGTCACATTTGTCACTAATTTAAAAGTTTTATGCTTTATGTTTGGTTCCAACTTCACTGGGGACACCTAGCACTATTATGTTTTTTCTTTTATGTACATATTGATACATTGTTTGACATATAAAAACAATATTGCGAATACAGTCATCTGTGTCCTTGCTAGCTTTTCTTTCTGACGTCATTGTAACCCTTTATCATTGCGATTGTGCATATTATTATCAAGATAGTTTTCATTGCCCCGCAGGAACCGCTGTCTCTGTTACATACCTAATTACCCTGGTTCCTGGCGAGTAGGGTCTCCCTTGTTCTTCAACCTTGCAGCCAGGCTCATCACAGACTGCAAACGCTTCGATCATATATCCCCGGCTCTCAAATCTCTTAAATGGCTACCTATTGAAGGCAGATCTGCCTACAAAAATGCCTGCATTACTCACAAAGTCCTCCACCAAAACACTCTGCAGTACCTCTCAAGAAACTCCTCATTGAGGGCACCACACGTCCTCTGAGAAGCACCAACACCCTCCTCCTAATCCCACCCCTTCATAAAAAGAAATCCACACAATCTCGCTCCTTCTCTGGTAATGCCCCTATCATCTGGAATGCCCTCCCAAAAAACCTGCGCTGTAACCCCTCCTATTTCAGCTTTAAAAAAGACCTCAAAATCCACCTCCTCAATTATTATTGGGGGCCCTAACCTATGACCTGCACTCGATCCCCAATCGCCATGTTATATCAGTCCAGTAATATTTGTCCATCTCCTGAACATCATCTACCTAATTACTCGAAGTGTATAGCTCTTGCACCTGTATCTTTTTTGATTTGTATATTTCACATGTTGTTTCATTATCTTTTATCTACTCCTATGCCATGTTTGCTTTATATTATCTTACACATGTAAAGCGCTCTGATACCTCTGGGTCTAGCCAGCGCTATATAAAACTTTTAAAATAAAATAAATAAAAACTTTGAGAGCCATGCACAGCAAGAGCTACTTCTGAAGTATCTGTGTGGAGCCTGCTATTTGTGTCCAGTTCTAGGGAGTTCATCCTGCTCTCGAAACCACATTTTCGAAAGGCTGTTGATATGTTGGCGACAGTCCAGAGAAGGATGGCTAAAAGTTGTCGTGCTTTTTAGCACAAGTCATGAAGAGGCTCAAAGAGCCTGTGCATGGATGGAAGAGGGAGTGGGCTAAGTCAGAATATTTTAAAGTCATTAATTAATTACACGGTGCAGGAGGCTGTTTATTTTTTACTCGTACGGAGGCAGTAGGTGCTCGGCCTACCCTGGAAAGTAACTCTTGTTAGAGAATGGCCTGTAAAAGCTTCATGCGTTGAGCTTTCTGGCACAAAAAATAGCAAAGAAATAAAGATTGAGGGTGTCATCTAGTACGCAAGGGCAGATGCTTGGAGAGGAGACGGCTGAACGGGTCTAGCTTCTGTTTCGTGAGCACAGCAACGAAGTAGGAGTCTAATCCAGAGATTCGATGGGTGGTGTGAAGTTGCACGCCTGTCCAGAGTTCCAGAATGGCAGGGGAGGGGCTGGTAAACGCGCTTCCTCCACTCCCTGGAATCCCTCCTCTATGGTATTTGTGTCTGGGTGGGCGGCAAACGCGCCCCGTTTCCTCCTCTGAATTCCCCCCTCTCTGGTATCTGTGTCTCGGTGGGCGGGGCCCCCTCTCTGCAACACTTTCTCCTTTCCCTCCCCGGGTGAAACAAAAGAGCCTGCTCTACTGAAGGTCGGCTCACAGGCAGCATCCCCGCTTTCAGGCACGTCGGATCCTCCAGCTGTTGGGACATTTCTGAATAAAAGGAGCTGGACACCCGGCTGACGGCCACAGGAGCCCACCCTGCCGCCTCCAACCTCCTCCCTCGGTAATGTGACTGGCCAGGAATCACGCGGCGACCTCGTCGCTTCTTTGACGCTGTTTAACCGGGCAGTGGGGACACTATAGGTTTATGCTTAGCTGGATTGACTGAAAAGGCAGCATTTGTCTTAATATACTGCACCCTCGCCTGTTTCGTTGGTGTCTAGATGCATTTCTTTTTGTCTTGTCTGTCTGGCTCGGGCTCAGCATGGTGGTGAAGATTTCCCGATAATGTCTAATATGTTACATGTGCGTGGTGAACTAATGGTTAACGTTTACATTTCCTTTTAATGCCGTGACCTTCGGGATTTAGTTAAGCAGAAAGAAAAAGATAAACGCGTCATGATTGTAACTGGAAAAAAAAATACTTCTTTGTCGGGTGAACATTTTCTGGACTGTGATAGAACAGTGATCAGATAAACTCAGTGAAACCCAGCAAGGCGTGTGAAGTACGATGACAGCTGCGCCGTTTCCACGTAGCTGAGATGAGTGGAATTGTTTTGCTATGTGTCACATCCGTTTTATATACTGATTAGGCTAATCTTCTTTATAGGTTTTTCATGTCAGTAATGTTGTACATGTACTTCATATCCACAGGCCATTTCCTTATCGATTCGTTCAACCTAAAAGCACTTGTGGTTTTCCATCGTTAATTTAGTGCGTGTGATGTAAATGAATGCCAAATTCTAAATGACAGGGCATTTTCCCCATTAGTCATCATGTGCAGCCTAATGTTACTAGGCACCGGTCTTGACTTCTTACATTTGTATACCCAGCACTTGTCTACATTCCTGATTTACGGCCCATTCTAAATGTGGTTTACCCTGTAAACTAGATCGGTCTGGGAGTACTTCAAGATAGTCTGTTGACAACAGGGTTTTCTTAGTTACCCAAATGCACTAGGGGTTCTCATAAGACTTAACAAAAATAACTTTATTTGGGCTGAAGGACCCCGTAGAGCATGTTCTAGTTAAATTTATCATTGGAGAGATGGATCTTATAGATCATGGTGTAACAAGTGTTATTCATGCAAGACATGACAGTTTGCAGACCACCGCTGTCTTAAAGGTTATCGATGTGTATTTTGTGAAATCTACTCTATTTTTCACTTTCATTGTAGCTAAAATGTGCGTCTGTTGCAGTCCTAGATACTGGGGACATTTTCTGCATGGCATCAGCATAAACTGAAAAACTTGTAGGTGTACTCTAGTTGAACAGAATGGTCCAGTTTTTAAGGTTCAGCCTGTTGATAAGCAGCAATGAAACTAAGGCTCACGGAGATTAAGTGGTTTGCACTGGGTGACGCTTTTTCTGAGGTGGCTCTGACCTGTAGTTCCTCACGCTGCATAAGAAGACATCTTTCCTCAATGGAGGATCATTCGTATAGTGCTGCATTCAGATGGAAGGCTTTCCTGTTTTCAAGGACCCTTTTTCGCGGTTACTGAGCACTGCTCTTTTTATTGACCATGTCATAGTCAGCCCTACTGAAATTCAAAGCATCTATAACTTGATTTCTGCCGCGGGAAGAATTTCGTTCTGAGCTATTTTTCGCTTTTAAAGATTTGACTGCTTCATTCCGCTAGTTTGTTACAGTTGTCAGCACCCATACTTTATTATGAACTTTGATCGTGTTAAGTGGTAACAATCATAAACCACATCGATACCCCCTCATTTTAAAGATACATGGACAGCTTTGACCCCCCCCTCCCCCTGAGGTGCAACATTACTATATTAATTAAAAAATAAATGTATAACATTTTACAAACATCAGAAAGGATCAAACTAAGTGTTTTAGTCCAGTGCACTGTTAGGTCCCAAAAGATCCTATCACCTGTGGAGACCCCCAGGGTTCCATACTGTTTCTTGTCATCTTCAGCCTCTACATGGAGCCTCTTAGGAGTCTACTGATGGGTAACCGCTTCAAGATTCACAGTATACCAATGAGAGACAACTATGCCTGAAAATCTTCTATGCTCCAGACATCCAATTCCTCAGACACAGCCTGCACCTCATCTAGACATGGATGTTCAGCTCCTTTCTGAAGCTCAAACCAACCAAACCAGAATTCCTGTTATCTGCCAAGAACAGCAAGCAAGAAGTAGTACAAACTTGGCTCTGTGTCATTAACCTTGATGGCTTCCAACTCCAACTTTCATAGAAGGCCAAGTCACTTGGATTCACCTTGGACACCAACACCACTCTCCAGAAACACATTACCAAAAAAAGCAAAGACTGCCTGGTACCAGCTCTCTCTCCTAAAGAAAAGGAAACTGTTTTTTCCAGAAAGCAACTTCAGAAATGTAGTTCAAGCCTTTGTACTCTCGCATCTGGATAGTGGTAACACCCTGGTTCATGGCCTCTCAAGCTCTGCACTTGCAGACACTATCGCACATCTCCCTGAGGGCCAGAAGAAATGTGACCACATCAGCAACGTCTCCCCCACCCCCTACTGATGGAACTTCATTGGCTCCTCTTGACGGCATGCACCATCTTCAAAACTTGCTGCATCGTTTAAAAAGCCTTCATGCTCAATACCCCCACTTTTCTTGCGGACAAGCTCACAGCGTCTGGTGGCTCTTGGCACACCCGAAGCCAGACCATCGGACTAGAGACTAAGAAGGGTAAAAACTAGAAAAAATAACCATGACAGAAGGCCTCTTCTATCTAGGCACCCGGACTACCCCAACACTGCTCCATTTGGGAAAGAGTTGAAGACACAGGTCTTTAAAAAACACTACATCACAATGCACTAATATTTTGCTACCTCTTCTATCACTCATTAATTGTGTGCATTCCCTTGGGCCTGTACAGCTCTCCGCTGCTTTTTTGGCTATGTTAGCGCTATATAAATACTACATACATACATAGTGCTGATGAAACTTGGAAATCAAATGACACCAGTGATTCATTAAGATACTACAGAGGTACTCCTTGCCAATGTTTTGCCAGTGCAGCCTTCAATCCGATGAAAGGCCAATCTGAAAGAATCGGCTGAAAACTGGATGAGGCCAATCTGAAGGAATCAGCTGAAAACTGGATGAAGCATGTCCAGCACTCTTAGGAATCAGTTGAAAACTGGATGAAGTATGTCCAGCACACTCTGTAGCACCCCATCGTCCTTCAAGTCATACATGGCAATACCCTATATAATCACTTTCTGTGAAAATGCAGCACTTTCTCCATCATGGCTTTAAGTCTGTTGGAAAGTTCTATACTTGGATATGAACTTAAAAGTATATTTGCCTCGCCTTCTCCTACATTCTTCCAGGAAAACACAATTGGGAAGGAGGATGTTAAATTCCTGTAGAGTAGGTTATAAAATGGGCAACACTCGTCCTCCACAAAACGTTGATCACAGGTCACTCCCACTTCAAATAAAAAATAATACCGCAAAGAGGAATAGATGGATCAAACTCTGGTTTAAACTTGGTAGATTTCACTGAAGAGATGTTTTGCACAGATTAAAAAATAGTTAAAATGATCATTCTTATAAACCTTGGTGTCCTTACTTTAGCCCTCTAATTAGCATTGTTCAGATGTGCCCCGTTTAAGACATATTTTACCTTCATGTGGATTGTAGGCTGTGCGGTGTACCTGTGAATACTAATCTTAAATTGGTGTGCCCAACCGCAGGGCTACACAGTATCAGGTGTCAGAGTGAGGACGCCTCAATTTAGCCTTAGACCTGTCAAAAGGACAAATTCAGCCTGCACCTAATAGGAAAGGTGTAGCTATATATGCCCTTTCAGGACTGACAGAATTTGACTTTGCATATGCCCCAGATAGGCATCATATTAAGGTGTTGGGGAAACACCCATACCTGATAAATGGTCGGACCTTTTAGGGCCAGAAAGAGTGAGCAGAAACATGTTGGCAAAAACTGTGGTCCTGCATGACTCGGTTCTCCGGGCACATAGTTTTTAATCATTTGATGGAAAGCGATAATGGTTGCATAGGTCACCATCACACCCCCTCCAACCAGTCCCACTCAACCTTCCTTTACAATATCAAACTTCCTGTCACTGGTCCCCTAGGGCTCTGCATAGCAGTGAGGAACTCTGTCCACTCTTCTACAAACCACCCATGGGGATCACATGTCAGCACATTGAGGAAGGGCCCGATGTTGAAGCATGTCACTTCGGTGAGTGAGGGCCTTTTCAGGAAAGAAACCAGTTTCTGTTCTTACCTTTCCAAATTACATATGCCATTGGGTAAGAAGTACCAGTATTCTTTTTCTTTCTTTGGCAGGTTTGGTGTGTCATAACACTGAAAGGGTGTATCCTGGCACATTCGTCAGATTTTCCTTCTCCCCATCTTGTGTGCAGAAATATTCAGACCACCCCCAACCCTCCAAATTATTCAATTTTCTAAGCAGTATGGTACCAGATTATCATAAAGCAAACACAAAGAGATGATGTGCTGACACTTTTCAGACACTCACCTCCAGTCACAGATCTGGATTGAATCCATCATCGTTCTTTAGCTCACTTCGCCACCTCAGTTCAGACCCAGCTCTGAGCCTGGCTGATGAGGGGTGTTACCCCGAAACCGGTCCCAGGATGCTTGTTTCCGGTCCAGGGAAGACCTGGCTTGGCAGTTCAGGCTGGACTGTTCCCATGAGGCACAGGGTCAAGACTGATTTGCATATAGCTGGGTCTGAACTGGGGTGGCGAAGTGAGCTAAAGAACGATGATGGATTCAACCCAGATCTGTGACTGGGGGTGAGTGTCTGAAAAGTTTCAGGGCTCCGTCCATCATCTCCTTGTGTTTGCTTTGTTCGCCCTAAGTTGGCAGGGTATGCCCAGACGTGGGTCCCTTGCTCACTTTGCCACTGGATTCAAGCTAGCCTGGCTGATGAGGGTTGATACCCCGAAACCGGTCCCAGGATGCTTGTTTCCGGTCCAGGGAAGGCCTTGCTTGGCAGTTCGGGCTGGACTGTTCCCATGAGGCACAGGGTCAAGATTGATTTGCATATAGCTGGGTCTGAACTGGGGTGGCGAAGTGAGCTAAAGAACGATGATGAATTCAACCCAGATCTGTGACTGAGGGTGAGTGTCTGAAAAGTTTCAGCGCTCCGTCCATCATCTCATTGTGTTTACCAGATTATCATAGTCATATATCACTCAATATAATTATGGTTAAAAAAATGTGGCCTCATTCCAATTAATAATAAAAATTCATCCTCTTGCTGACTGATTACCTGAAAAATACTCTGAGGCTACAGCAAGGTGGTATGTACTGCACTACAAAATCCCCAAATGGATTAAAAAAACCCTCTCAAGCTCTTTAGGTTGCATGTTGAGCAAAGCCATTTCCCCATCAACATAGGGTTATAGTCACCCAAGTGACAATCCTAAAATGCCTTCTTGGTGTTTAAGTTTGTAATTGCAAAATTATTACCGTAAAAAGAGATCCTCAACTATAAGAAAGAGCCTACATAAGTTAAGCGATACTTCTTTCCTGGGACAAACTCAACTCTATGTTCATCTACAATTATCAGATAATTTTGGATGTGCAGTCAGCCAGTAACTTGACTGGGATCATGATGTTCACGTGAAGTGTCAATGGCTCATTGAAGCCTATTTAAGCAGTGCCTTTGCCTAGCTGAGCAACCATAGTTTTAGCGCCTCTCCTGTTGACGCAGTTAAGTACTCCTATATGAGGCCCTTCATTTAATGCAGGAGTTGTGGAGCCAACAAGCCTGAAATTAGGTATAACATTCCACCACAGTAGCTTCTCCATGCAGATTGTCCTCTCATCAATCCATCTGTACCACATTTAATATCCTGGTATTGATAGGCGTATCAAACTGTAACCCTGCCATTGCGTTTAAGTGAGCTACCTGAACGCCTTCATGGCTTCGCAGCAAATGCCAGCTGTTGAGACCTCTAAAAATTAAAAAAAAAATATATTTCTAGGCGGGGCAGAAGGGAGCAACACGAGTGCTCGATGGAGTGTGGTTGGGATGGGGAAGCAGCACACGGGAGAGAGCAAGAAAACACATCTGCCCCTCCTGCGTTGAGCCCCATCCCCAAATTTTTATTTTGGTCATTTTGATGTATAATGGTTTCATATCAATATTTTTTGAGAGGCAGGCTATAATGTCGACAGCTATTTCATGACTACTTAAACTGCACCAATTTTTCTTCTCTTTAGTCCTAGAAAGCATTTTATTTTGATTTTGTAATAGTTACTTTTAAAGCATAAACCTCGCTCAGATATTCATGGTAGCTGGATTTTGAGAGCTGAAGAGGATTTTTTTGCAACAGCAGATTTATCAGTTTCATTTCACATCCTCTTGAAATATTATTGCCCTTTTGAAAAATAAGGCTTAATGTCCAAGACCACACTTCTTAGGAGATAATGTTTCCTTTTAAGCACAGTAGTTTGTTGTTTGTGTTGTACCTCAAAGTATAGTGTATCCATGCAAAGGGTAAATAAAAACTTAATGCTACTAAAGTCTTTGTCATAGCATTGCAGGGACCAGAGTAACACCAAAATCACGTCTGGGCCTTCTTCTGACGAGAAAGCTATGTAACAAGAGTATGCTAATGTGCAAAGTTTATGGGAGAGGGGATGATAGGAGAGAAGGGCAGAGGTCCATTGAAGAGACGGGAGGAAGTACAGTGAGCACCGGGAGATGTGGGGTTACATAATGGAGATGGAGTGAACGGTGGTTAGGTCAAGTGATGGTGACTCCCAGACGTTGTTTATTGTCCACAGTTAGTCCTGGCAGACGATAACGGTTTTGATGTCCTATCCTGGCCCTTGTTTTAGTAACCATTTCTTGTTTTAGCGATGTAGGTAACTAAACGCTACTGATCAGTGAGTTTGTCTTGTTCACAGGGTTCTCGCCATTTTTACTAAATCATGTATTTTTACATTTTCTTACTAGGTTATCTTTTTGGTGGGCATTTGCAGCAACAATGGCACAGCGGATGGGACAAGAAGATCCAGAACGGTATCTATTTGTGGATCGTGACTTAGTATATAACCCTGCTACACAAGCCGACTGGACGGCCAAGAAGCTGGTGTGGATCCCATCTGAGCGACATGGTTTTGAGGCTGCAAGCATCAAGGAGGAGCGTGGGGAAGAGGTTTTGGTCGAATTGGCTGAGAATGGAAAGAAGGCAATGGTCAATAAGGATGATATTCAGAAAATGAACCCTCCAAAATTCTCCAAAGTTGAAGATATGGCAGAATTGACATGCTTGAATGAAGCCTCTGTGTTGCATAACTTGAAAGACCGATACTACTCTGGTCTGATTTATGTAAGTATTGTTTGGTTTTTAAAGTTTGCTTTTCTGAGTAATGTATTGTGGTACAATGTGTATCCATGTTTCGATTTGATACCAAGATTGGGTTCTCTACAGATATGTTTTTGTATTTTTTGTTGTTGTTTTTGCTTCAGATGCATGTGCATTTGCGTTAATGAAGAGGTGTGCATGATTGACTTACCCTATAGTTTACCTATAAGATATATTGACAGACTGATTCCATTAATAGTACTTCTGAAGTCAGAACCCCCACCTTTGGAGCTCGCATTTTTATTTTTTTACAGAACGAGATCTATGGGACTTTCGAGTGTTACACATACACATTTTAAGCAAAAACCCTAAATAAGCCTAGGTTCCATTTCCTACAGTAAGTGCATTTCTACAAAGGTGGTAGGAGTATTAGTGAGCTCACCTGACCATAGATCGCCATTCTTTGGGAAATGGAATGGTTGTAGTTTTGTCTTCCGAGTTAGTAAAGCACTGTATTTGTTTCCTGTTCTGAAGATCCTTCCATGATGTGGCGTGGCCTCTCTTGGACTACTTGTTTAGGCTATTTCGATTTATGTCCTTTGGGATTCAGAAGGAATGGAAAATCATTTAGTTAAGCCATATGGTCGTATTTTGCTGAAAATGTTTTTAAAACTAAAACACTGATAAGATCTTGACTCTTTTTGTGTACTTTAAACTGGATTGGAAAGAGTATATCCAGCCGTTAAAATACACCAGGATGAGCAAAATACCTTTCGCTTACTTGAATAGCTCATTGCATTTAGCATTTAGTTTGTCTGGTCAATGTTGATTTGAAGGCTTCTTGACAACTGTCTGAACTATTTATTTTACGTTTCTCTGCACTCATCAAATCAATCACTTATTGCAGGCACTTGGAAGCTATTGATCTGCGTAAATAATTGTGATGCTTCCTATCTAAATGTCGCCCGCTCCAAGCAGTTGCATTCATTAATGTTTTAAGAAATTAATACTATTTAGAAGCATATATCTGCAAACTTGTATCAATAGAGCAATCATAACAGCATTTGAGACTAGTAGTCGTATATGCACATTGATTTTTTAAAATATAAAACTTGCCCCCCACTCCCAGTCCCGCCCCCCAAAAGTCAACATTTGTGAATTTACATTGGGTTGGAGTCCTTTAATGGGAAAAAGTATAGAAATGACATTTACAGCAAACTGCTATAGGGAAACCAGGGATATATTTTAAATTAAAACTTCATTTATACAGATGTTTCACCTTACCTTTCCTAAACCAACTCATCCCTATCCTTAAACCTTATGCCAAATTGATTCCTAGCAATAATAACTCTAACCCTGCCCCTTATTCATAGTGAAAACTAAATCGGAGAAATACCTTTACTCAGAATTCACTACAGCGAAAGGTATTTAAAATGAAGGGTACTTAGGGATACAACATATTCAAATTTCTTGTTTCAAGATTAGTTTTCTTTCAAAAGGGTAATAGTGTCAAACATTGATAGTGCAGGCCAGGGATCGTATAAGGGTCATTAATTTGGATGTACTTGAAACTGGTATTACAGCACACCTTTCCTATTTAAGCTACTAGTCTTCCTCATTCATCTACTGTAATATCCTTATGCTGCTTACCATTTAGTCCAAATGACTTTTACTGGCTTTTTCAGAGGTACCAGCAGTGTATTATAGAGAAATAGCCTTCGTCCGTACATGCCTGTTCTATCGCTGCATATAACGTAGTGAGTTTCGGGTTCCTGTCTTCCTGCCCTGTAGGTCAGACGTAGATTTCTCATCTTGCAACCTAATATCAAAACTTGGTCATCCCAGATCTGGAATGGTTCCTTGCCTCCGTTAATGTGTGTAAGGCACCCCTAGCTTCAAGATACTTCATTTGGAAGAATTCTGCATCTTCTTAATTAGCATTATTAGATTAATGCATGATATTTGAGAATACTAGATGACTCAATTGCAGAGCCGGGGAATATATACGGTTCTATTATTTATTCTGCAATGAATAGTTCTCCAGCAACATTCTGCTGTCTTAACCTTCTGGGCAGGAGAGTGACAATACTCTCGTGATAGAAAAACATCAGTAGAAGTTGCACATTCCGCAACCCATTGATCTGTGGGACGCTTTCCTGCAATGTTTCATTCATCAGGCATTCTCCTGCTTACTGCAGCTTTGCAGTGAGTGGATATAATGCCAAATTGGGCACTGCCAGAATTTCACTCTCTACAAGTGGCTGAAGCTTCTCCAATATCAAAAATGAGGTATTCCGATCTTTGAAAAGAAGACCGCTTAATATAGGCAGAAGACATTGGAAACTATACAATGGGTGATAGTTTCCCCAGGGTCATCCCATCACATTTTGGCAGCATTTGTTGCATCCTGTCATGGTCTCACACAAGGTTCTTAGCACCTTACTCCTATTTCCCGGAAATATGAGATACATGGGCTTCCAAGTATTTAAAGGTGCCAGAGGACCAACACCAAAGGGAACAATCCACAGTTTCAAGCTTGTATTTGAATGCAGGTCACAGTTGATACATATGTTACTTCATCCAAATCCATAAAAGCCTCAAGACTAGACCATACTTTCTATCTCCAATAGATGTGTTGGGTGCTTGTAGTATAGTAGTTTGCATATAATAACATTTTGTTCTCATTACACTAAATATGCACATCTGCTCACTCTGTAACGTGTGAAAGTACAAGCAATTTATATTACAATGCATAGGAAAATAAAATGTTGTTTTAAGCTGGTTGTCCCTTGGTTTTATTTGTGCTACTGCCTGGATACAATTTAGTTTTGACACTTTCAAAATTTTTCCTACCTGCTGCACCACCATAGTCTCCACAGACCACCCATGCTGTCTTTGTTCGCACACTATAAGGGAAGTGGATTTGTCTGAAAACCATTGTTGTCGCCACTTTTCACATTTATTAATGATATTTATGCCCTTGTTCTGTCTGCTACACACAACCACTTTTAGTCCTTGGCAAAGAACAGCTTTCTGTCTTCGAAAAAACACATTAATTCTCAACACACTTAAGCCTTCACTGTTTATGGAAAGCAAGTGGCATTGGCTTTGTCAATGTAGAAAGGTAAACGGACAAGACAATCTTTTTTTAGATCTAGGACTTTCTAAGTAGTTCGGTCGTCCTCACAATATCCATTTAAGTGATAAGATTAGGGTGACTAAGATTTATGGACAGTAGAAGCATATCAATTGAAATAGTCACCCCAAATCTGATCACTTATCTGGATTATGCGAACACTCATTATCTGGGAGCAGTGGAAGCTTTGGTGAAACTCCTGCAGGTGGTTCAAAATGTGGCCGCGAGGCTTCTTCAGTGTCGATCTAGGTGTTCTTCGACTTAATCGACACTGAAAGCTCTGCATTGGCTGCCCGTCAAGAAACCGATCTTGTTCAAGCCCAGCTGTCTGGTTGCGAAAAGACTTCTTGTGGGCATTCTGAAAGCTTCCCTGGGAATCCATTCTACCCACTGCTTACCATTGGCTTTGTGGTTTTGTAATTCACATTTGCTGGCATTCAGTTTGTGGCTTTATTTGTTTTAGGCTGTAAAGCTTGCTCACCATCGCTCCTTGTATTCTTTCACGAGTCATCTTTCTGTAAACAGGCCTATTTTGTCACGTTTGCTGTGCATTCAAAGACATGGGTCAAATGTCAGGCTCTCTCTTTCGAGGGAGCTTTGTGTTTACTTTTCTTTCTCGGACTTCAAAGTAGGAGGCCTTCATGGACGTGTCCAGTGCTTTTGACACCGTCAATCGGGAGAAATTGTGGGGACAAATGGAGAAAATGGGTATCGAAGAAGCTCTCATCTCACTCTTGCTTAGGCTTCATGCGTCCACCACTGTTGCCATACGACATGGCCCGCGGGGGGAGCATATTAGCTCCATTTCTCTTTTTATTGTATACTAATGGCCTAGAGGCATTTTTAATAGAGAAGGAACTTGATTTCCCTAAAATAGAAGGCAATCCAGTTCTACTGTTGTCATATGCGGACGACACTGTGTTAATGGCCTTGACAGCCAACAGCCTCCAAAAATCTCTGAACGCTTTTACAGATTTTATGTCATAATTGGACCTAAAAGTTAATTTTATTAAATCGTATATCATGGTGTGTGGCCCCAACCCAATCAAGAAAATTTGCTGTAAGGGGTAAGACCATTGATAAGTTGCCCAACTTTACATATTTGGGGAATTTTTTGAAATTATTTATTGAATTGAGATTCTCTTATCACTGCAAGGGTACAACACACTAGTCGGGTAGTGGAGGGTTTATTCCGCTTTGCCTGTAAGATAGGCAATAAGCCGGTAATAGAGTTGATTACCCTGTATAAAGCTAAATGCTTATCGGTTGCATCTTACGGGGCAGGAGTGTGGGGTCATCATAAAAGCCGTCATTTACAAGTTTTAGAAAATAAATTCATAAGACTATTGATGATCCCAAAGAGCACCCCCACACTTTTCTGTCACTGACGTGGGGCTGGATTACCTGGAGGATCGAATTGATATTGCCCCCTTGCTTCTCTGGGCCAAAATTTGGCTGTCTGAGGACTTAATGTTCTCAAGGGAAGTCATTAAGGACTGCATCCATCTTGATAATGCTTTGGCGATCCCTTTGCTACGATTTGTGAGAGAAAAATTCCATGAGATTGGTCTGGGGCACTACTATGATAATCCTGCTAGTATCCATACAAATGCGAAAACCATCATAAAGGCACATTACTCTGAGGCAAATATGTGCCGCCAACAATTGGTAGTGCCAGGACACCCATGTTTACAACAGCAATTTTACCTATCTTTCACCACCAATGTACAGACAAGATTTTTTATGACTAGACTCCGCCTACGCACTTTGCACTTCCTTGTGGCATTTCCCACACAGTCAGTATGGGTTAATAAACTTACCCCTTGCCCATGTGACAATCTGGCTACTCAGAGCACTTTGCACTTTATGCTGTTTTGCCCTCTTTATAAACCGCTGAGGGCACAATTTTTAATCCCACTGTTGAGAGAAATCCGTCCCTGTACTTGGATGGTTTTAATTTTTTGCACTCTTTGTCTGCTGTTTCTATTTGCACTGCTGTCTCCAACTATATTAAAGTTGCAAAGTCAATAAGAAAATGATATGAGTCACAATAGACAAACAGGCCTTTTAACTTATTTTTAAACTTTTTATACAATAATCATTTATATTGATGAGATTTGACGATTAATATTATAGCCTGTTGTTCTGGGTAATGGGCATGTGGGCTTAATTTCCTTTGGAAATTGCAAATTGCTTAAATTCTATGAAATGTGGGTTTTTATTGATTTTATTTATGCTATCGCATAAACTTGTTATGAAATTCCTTTTTAAACTATTATGTATGTCTGTCAAACTTTTATGGTCCATGGAACCGAATAAAGTTTCTTTTGAACTTTGAGAGGATTTATGTGACAATCTTGCCTGGTACTGGTTAGGAAAAGTTAATTTTTTTTCTAGCACACAGCAAAATCTAAATATCTGTGAATGAACTGTGCAACTATTTCAGAATATATCCGAATCTGAAAGCACAAATGAAGCATTTTTAAAATAATTGATGTGTGTAAACAATTACTTTTAAATCAATACACTAGGTGATTCCATTTCCGCACATTGTTTGTGTGCTGTATAGTTTTATCCGTAAAACTATGTGCGAATGTAATGGTCATTTCAATTGAAAATGTGTTGTCTGTAATGGCAGTGCGCTAACACACCATGCATACTCAACTCTAAGCCACTCCACACTGACACTCTACTTTACTCCACCCTACTTCACTGTACGCCATTCTGTGCCACACTACTCCACTCTACGACACTCTGTGCCATTCCACTCCACTCTGTGCCACTCCACACTACTACACTTCATTCTGCAACATTCTATGCCACTCTACTACTCTACACTCTACTACATTATACTTCACTCTTTGCCACTCCTCTCTAGGCCACTCTATGCCGCTCCACTCTGCCACCCCACTCTAAGACTACTCCACTCTAGGCACCGCCACTCTACGACCCTCTCCTCTACACCACTGAACAGCAGTACAACATGACTAAAACACATTGGCAGAGCCAATAGCTCTTGCATAGGCAAGACCTATTTGGTTTGCCAATGCTTGTTATCCAAAGTGACTCGTATCTCTTACAAGTTGAGAACCAATTCACCTAAGACTGATTGTGAAAATTGTATGGTTAGCTAAATGACAGCTTAGCGCCTTGAGACCCTCGCGGGTGAGTAGCGCGCTTAAAAATTCCCTGATTGATTGACTCCCATATTCTAGTGAAGCCATAGCCACCATCACTTTTGTGCACACCGAGGTGCACTGGTAAGGCTGAAGAGAAGCTCTGCAAACTGGCCCAGGGTTTGCAACCCACAGAGCAAAGATCCTTGCACACCGAGTGATCTGCCTCCAAAATATCTGTGTGGCCGAGAGTTGAGGAGGTTGAGATTGGATGACCTCCGGCTGCTGGAGGTCTGGCAAAGCAGGAAGAGCTTGAAGAAATATCCAATAGGGGCCCAAGGGTAGGGCCAACATCATGTCACCCACATGCGCCTTTGAAAATGCTCCTGACCTACCTGACACCACAGGTGACACCTGTGGGACTGCTTTAGGGTAATGTGGAAATAGGTATCCTGCAAATTCAATGACACCACTCAGTCACCTTGGTCCAAGGCAGACAGAACTTGGGCCAGGGTGAGTATCTTGAATTTGTCCTCCTTGAGGATGTTCAGAGAGTGGAGGTCTAGAATAGGATGAAGTCCTCCTTCGGCATCAGAAAGAGGTGTGAGTAACAGCCATTCCAACCTCTGACAGCAACCTCTCTATGGCTCCTTTCTCCAAGAGAGCTTGAACTTCCTTCGCAGAATGGACAATTGGTCCTCCAGAAGCTGTTGTGGTGTAGATGGTATATATGGAGGGGTGTAAAGGAATGGTAGGATGTAACTGTGTTGTACTGTTTGAAGCACTGATCTGTCTGGAATGCTTTGCCACCCATGAAGGTAATAACTTATCGGACATCCAACAGGGTGACAGCGTGCTGTTTATGGTAAACTAAGGGGTTTTGCAGAGGTAACGCGGGGAGGATTTGGTAGTCTTTTGTCCCTGGGGGTGTGGACGCTTTCGGCTGCATCCCTGACATTTGCCATGAAAGGCTTCGGATGTCTGTTGTTGCCGAGGGCTGGGCGTGTCTTGGCCTCTGGTGTAAGCCTTTTCTGAAGACTGAAAAGGGGCTGCTGAAGAAACTACACTGAAGGCAGTGTTTAGCCAAGAGAGCACGCTGTTGACTTATTTTCCTTAAAGCGCTTGAGCGCAGAGTCCACCTTGTCCCCATAGAGATGGGTGTTTTTCGAAGGGCATACCCATGAGTGATTGTTGGACATTTCTCAAAGCCTATAAAGCGTGTTGAGGCATGACACCGAAGCACCACTCTGGTACCAACTACCCTATCCAGATAGTCTATAGTGTCCAGGCCTGACCAAATAATGTACTACGTTGCTTTCTGGCCATCCATGTTATGTTTTGAAAGTTGACGTGAAGGTCCCCTGGGACTGCGGGCAACATCTGTCACTGTATCCCACAACCCATGTAACACATCAGGAGGCAACTCAAGTTTACGGACCTGAGGGCCGGAATAGCAGATGAGAACATTTGCTTCCCTAATGCCTTCATGCATGACTACCTGTCTGAAGGGGTAGCCAGGAACGTATTTGGATTAACCAGTGCTTAGTTGGTGCAGGCGAGTAAAGGGGGCAAAAACGTACACACACAGAGGAAAGGAGTAGGAAGAAAAGACAGAAAACGGGCACAAAGGAAGAAAGCAGGCAGTTGCATGAGTGAGGTAAAGTTGCAATGAGTGCCAGACAGTTAATGGAAAAACCAAGATGTCAATTCAAGACTACGCAGCATTGGTGTTTGGTGCACCGACATTTAAAAGCACCAGCTGCAGGTTTCTGAGCACAGCTTTGGGCACCGGTACTCATTCTATTCCAAATTCAGCCCTGGGTTTAAGCTACTGGTGGAGACCTGAACCACGAGGGTCTCGGGTGTCAGGTGCTGCAGGAGGAAAGATGGTTACCCCTGGCTGATCTGTGTCTTCTTGCTGTTTGGCGGTTGACAGGCGGGCAAGATCCTGGCTTTGCCTAGGTGCCCAAAAGCATGCCTGTCAAAGTCTCATTTAAAGGGAGTAGTTGTTTTCAGGAGGGCTGCCCTAGTTGCAGTACTTCCCTGGGTTGTGATTTATAATTGGATTGGCTTTACTATATATTAACCAGGCTAGCCATAGGTCATGCCTCATTACTTACGGGGTTATAGAAAGTAGTGTGCTGGTTGGGCTGTTCATATGTATGCTGTAAACTGTAGATTGTTCTCATAAGGTCTGATTGATTCATGGTTCTGTCCCAGGGGTGTGGGATGATGTAGTTATCTTGGAAACAGCTGTGTTTTCATGTCTCTTCTTTTGAAGTGTATATGCTTTTGAAGGCTTCGAATCTTGGCTGGTAGAGTTTCAGATCTTGTCGGCTTGCAATGAGAAAGCAGTGCCTCCTATAGGTTTCTTAGAGTAAGGTGTATAATCCGTGGTGCAAGCCTGGAGCACAACAGTCCTCTCCTTTCTATTGTTTGAATTTAACTTGTAGGGGTAATGGGCCTTTTGCCTGGGAGGCTCTGTGGACAATAGCTTATTTTCTGAAGCAATCGTCCATCTCTGCACTGGCTTGGCTTTATTTTCCAATATCTGTCTGGTCTATAAGGTGATAGTGCATTTCTTTTTAAATTTGATAATTGCATAGCATTGCTTTGGGGAGCAGTATGTAATAGGAAGGCATATTCTACTTCAGGTCTTATTTTTCTGTGCCCCCTCTCAGCTATTTCAGGTTTTCCTTAGCGTGAATTCCATTATTGGCTTATGCTAAGAACGGCGAAACCCTGCCAGCCATTCCCAGTTGCTTGTTTACATAAAGTACATATCTGAATCCACAAGAAACCTTCGGGCTGAAATCTGCAAAATCAGAAAAGACATGGCATGTTTCTCTTTGTCCATAAATCGTAACAGATGTAACCAGAAGAAAACACTTGGTGCCAAATATGTAGTATTATTATTTTTCTTAACAGTAGTGTTGTGCAGAAGCTAAGGCTGGAAACCTTGGTGGCTGTTTGCTCAGTGTTTGATAGTTGAGAACTGTAGGCCAGTAGATCGCAAGACGACCTGTGCACACCTGTAAGGTGACGATACAATATATTTTCGTTCTTAATGTTTAGCTTTGTGTGGTACAATTTATTATTCCTATCCGTTGTTTCCTTTTATTTCATGCACCTAAATGTCGTCAACATTCTCAGTGTGTGGTTTTCATTTACATGTATTGTGAACTCCTATTAGAAACGCAACACTGCACTTCAGTGCTTGAAATGGAAAAATAGAAGAGTACTTGCTTGTTTCTGAGAAGTGCCGGTACTCTCCCTCTCAAAATAAAAAAGTGCCGGTACTCCGTACCGGACAGTACCGGCCCATTTAAAGCACTGCTGCACTTGGGGAGGGAGGTGTTCAGGAAGAACGCTTCCTTTGTTTCAGAGGTATAAATTAAGCACATAAGAGGTTCCGCCCTAATGGAGAGGACGTAGTCTGCTTTGTTTGAGACTTACTTGACTCGCATGTTGCTCTGAATGTAGATTGTACATATATTTGTATATTGTATGCGAGGACTGCAGCTCTACCCCTATTTGAAAATGTATATTTAGCATTTTCAAGTACTTTGCATGTTTTTTTAAATCTGCGGATAATATACAAACACACACCATGTGGGGTGTGTGTATCATGTATGTATTATAGTAACCAGTTGGAGGGATGAAAACTGTCTGAACTACATATACGTCCTCACCATTTTGATGCCGCGAAAGTCTGGAGGATTGGTAGAAGTGGAAGACACAGCAGGTAGTCTACTGTCGAGGTGCACTGCAGGGGAATGAATGTCTGATCTCCTACAGAACGGTGTTCATTAAAGGGGGTGGGGGGTTGAATGAGCTTCTACAAAAAGGTAAGCACATTATCTCATACAAGTGACTGGAAAGAGTAGAAGTGGCAACTAATTGAATACGCCCAAATGCAGAGCCAATGTATTATTATATTTGAATAGTGAACAGTTGATATTGCAGGCTGTTTATTCGACAGTTGGGTTTGTGTGTCCTGCTCCAGTAGAAGGAGTTGCTTTTTTGCTGTCCCTGAAATGCAGCTGTAGCTTTGGGTAGGATCATCGCTCGCTCATACCTATAGGAGACCGCTTTACGAGTTACCTTGAATATGAGGGTGGTGGATTTTTTTTTTGTAGACGACCACTGAAAACATTTTGCCTTGGTGCGATTACCTTAATAGAGCATTGTTTATCATTGTTTTTAGAGACCTGGGATGTTATATATGAACAAAACTGAATGGTGTTCATATTTTTGGAGTTGAGGCCAAGCAATCTGTCCTACATTCTCCCTTTTCTGGAGAACCTGGCCTAGATCAAACTGTGTTGGCCCTGTGGTCTGCTGGAAGTCCTGTATGATGTGCATGTAGTTTGTGTACAGGCAAGATTGATTTCCCCATGTCACAAAGGGGTTTCATGTACCTGATGACACAAGGCTCAGCCAACAAGATCTAAAATTGTCCTTGAACTCTTTGGATCTGTGATTTGGAAAATATAGGTACTTCGTTGCCGACAGTTCCAGAAACACTTGACATAGTGAGTTACAGTGTATGTTGAAATGTATCATTCCATAGAGAGATACAGTAGTACTGGAAAGAACAACCTCTTCATCGTCTGGTCACTTGGAACTTGTGCAACAACTCTGTGTATCCGGAATGTGACCATCTTCGGAACGATCAACCTGGACGTTCTATCTGAACAGCGTTCTATTAACAGACATGTTATCTGTTGTTACATGTGAACATGATGCTTCATTTCAAAGACCTGTAATGCCATAAAAGTCTGAGCTAGCTCTGTTTTTGGAGGCAAGCTTAGCATATAGAGTCATGAAAGTCTCCTGTGGCTGATCCGTCGCAGATCCTGTATTATTGTTGTATTTAAGTAGATGCCACAGTTTTCAGACCTTGTGTTTCTAGTTGGGGGTTTCACTTTAAACACACGCTCCATTGTGAGTCAGTTACTGCATCAAGCTCTGTGTTTGACTTCACCTCCTTTTTTTATTTAGATGGATGCTTCATCCATGTTTTCAAACAAAAAAATGTTTTTATTTTAAGGTACTCTTTTCTAAAAAGTTGCCAGTTCCTGCTTTAATTTTCCTTAATTGGTATTGCATTTAGCACCCCCTTCTGGGCAGATGGTTCCCTATTTTGTTTTTGCTGAAGTATAGTGAAATGGTAACTGATGCCTGCCAGTGTTCTGAAATGCTAATACCTTTAATAATCTAAATAATTTCCTGCCAATTTCAGTTGGCTGTTAATGTAGCTCATTTAAATTAGTTTTGTTACTTTAGGATGTAACGTTTTTCTTCTCAAATGTACTTGTTTCCACCTCTAATCAATCTACCATCCCTCTTCCCAGCCCTCCACACAGTATTGTATAATTTGCTTTACGCTCGCCAGGTCAGCCATGCTTGTCAACTCATTCCCTGCTAGAAGACCTCTTGCAGCTATTGCATTTTCCACTGCTATTGGTGGTTAGTATTACTGGTTCTAGATGAGAACAAGCTGGGTAAATGAAGGACAGTTTGTTTTTGAATGTGGCAGGTAAACTCTCGCTTCTTGCTGGTCCCTCTCCCAGCTTGACGTCTGCAGGGATAGTGTACATGGAGACTCTTGCTGTCACATTTCTAACCTTCGTGAGATTAGGATCGACTCGTCTCTAATACTTATGTTGTAAAGCTGGGCCATCTTTCTATGCAACCCATAGTGTTGCCTAGAATTATTTAGTGCTTTCTTTCATTCGGGTATATCACAACGTAATTCTAATCCCTACAATTATTATTTTATCAAGTGATCAAGTTTTGTTGATTACGTTTTATCTTCTGTTGGTTATTTCTTCAGAAACGTATGGAAAAACAAACACTGTCACTCATCTGAAATTATGTATAAGGAAGCTAATCAGTAAACTGACCAGTTAGTGCTCATTCAGAATGTATGCATAGTGTTTTATTTTTGAGTGTTCTAATGTAAATGGAAAATCTGTAATTTTTGGTTGCGGTCCACTTTAAAAGTCTTCATAGACTCTGACTTTGGGCAGCTTCTGACCAGTCTTCCACTGCATCACTAGGATAATGGAAGTGGGAAGAGTTATGGTTATGGTTTGGAGTGGAATTGTTTTCCTCCTGTCACTTTGGACAGGTGCATTTCCCCTCTCCCTTTTTTTTTAAAATTGGGAAAAAAAACAACAAAAAACCTTATGAATTCCAAATGAGGAAACTCCAGAAATATCCTGCCACTCCTCTCCATTCCCTGTATGGCTAGCCATGGGCACTGCTGTAAATGCTCACCTGGATTACTGCAGTGCCCTACTCGCTGCTATTCTGTGACCCCCAGATCCACCATCCGCAAAGGGTACAGGATCCGATTATGCATCTCAACTTTAGCTTACGAAAACAGAATCCTATCAGCAGCAAGTACATACCTTCTTTGGCTACCAGTGAAGGAGATGATTCAGATTTGCATTCATCTATCAGTTTTAAAAGGTGAAAAAAATGTCTAGTGCATCTGGGTGCATATGTGCACGTACGTTGTTGGCACATGCGTACGTGTGTGTCATCTTGCACCAGCTTGTTTTTGCCAATCCCCGCCCCCCACCCCCACCACATTTCCCCCCACTTTTTTTTTTTTTTGCCAAGTCAAAGGTGGGGTGTAACACATTTTGAAAGATGAGAACTTTTGATAGTGCTTGTTAGACTTGGTCTTCATCTCGTATTTAATTTTTACACTGTAGATCTGGTATTGATGTATGCAGCCTTATGGCTCAGTAAATTTAAGTGCTGGCCGCTGAAACATGTGTCGGTCTTTAGGTCAGCTGCTGAGTGTATAACGTCACGATTGTAGTGAAAAATCCTTTTACAACATCTTGTTTTATCTAACCCTTAAAAGGGTCTTTTAGCCTCCTTTATCTACAGGCGCAAGAACCTGGAACCCTTGAGTTGCAAGATGATTTATTACCCTGTATGGATGAAATTTTGTAGACTGCTTAAAGCATTTTCACTGCCGTTTCATGCTATGAGCTTTACATGCAGGCATATTAGATGTGGATGTAATGGTTTATACCTCTTGTTCTGAAGACGACTTGTTAGTTATAAATAGCTGCTTTTCTTTCACGCCTGGGTGGACTGAATAAGGCATTTATCCTGGCCGCTTCGAACTAGTGCACACATTGGGCTGTTCATTAGTTGGAACCTAAAAAGCATTTATCCTTTTTGCCTGTAAATAGAGCAGCTGTGTGGGCCCCTTCTCTGTAGCACCCTGGGAGTAACCTAAAGCATTACAATGGTTGCATTTCACCTGTGCATCTCAAGTAACTATAACTTGTGCCCTAAGGTATCAATAACTCGTGTCCTCGCCATGCACTGCTAATTACCCTACATTATACATCACTAATGACATCTATGATCTAATTTGTAATATCACTGCAACATTTGCTGTAAAATTATTGATGAGAAAACTGTGCATGGTGGGGTGTGAGTTATAGTTACCTTAGGGCACGAGTTGTAGTTATTTGGGATAACTCTTACACAAAACCATAGAAATTCAGTAGTATGTAAAATCTGAATTGAACCATAACGTCCATGTAACCTTTGTTTTTTTGTGTGAATTTCTAAGGGTTTTTTAATACTATTTCCTAACTATAACCTCCCTGTAGCCTTTGTTTTTTACGGTGAATATATCTATCTCTGTCTGTTTGAAATTAATCTACAGTCTGAAGTACCATGCACGCCTTCTTCCACTTGCTTGTGCCCCTGAAGTTAAACCTAATATTCATCTATAGGTTTTCAACTGATTTGGTTTAATGCAGCCCTGTCTAGTATAAGACAACTTATCATGCACTCTATAAAGATTTCCCACTAGTGGCCTCGTTAGTCTCTGAATGGCTGGATACTGTGAGAAAGTGCCATCTTTCTTGCATGGTATGCCCCCACTTTTTGCTGAGATGCTGATGTGCTTTGACTGAGTGTGCCCTGGGCTCCTGCCAACCAGGTACCCAGGGCCTGTGTTCCTTCCCTAAAACTGCATTGATACCTACACCCAATTGGCATCCCTGGCCACAGGTCAGCCCCTGGTAAATGGTACCATGGGTACCCAGGGC
The DNA here is from genome assembly GCA_963921515.1 of Calotriton arnoldi. NCBI lineage: Eukaryota > Metazoa > Chordata > Amphibia > Caudata > Salamandridae > Calotriton > Calotriton arnoldi. The sequence continues at coordinate 1,358,126 of CAWUFW010000488.1, read as the reverse complement.
ACTGTGACCAGGGAAGGCCCCTAAGGGCTGCAGCACTTGTTGTGCCACCCTTAGGGACCCTGTACCTTAACACACACACACTGCCTTTGCAGGCTGCGTGTCTTGGTGCAGAACAAAAGCGAAGAGTCGACATGGCACACATCCCTGTGTGCCATGCCTACAAGCCACTGCCCTGGCCTAGGTCAGCCACCCCTCTAGCTGGGTGCACTATGCCAGTGGTGAGGGCATAGAGGCATGAGCCCTGTGCCCCTACAGTGCCCAAGTCCATTCTTGGGCATTGTAAGTGCAGTGCTGCCATTAAGAGTATATGGTGCTGGGAGTCTGTCATTACGAACTCCACAGCACCATAATGGCCCCACTGAAAACTAAGAAGTTTAGTATCAAACTTCTTAGCCCATTAAACCCCCACTGATGCCAGTGTGGGATTTAATGTAAAACGCACTCCAGAGGGCATCTTAGAGATGCCCCCTGAAACCAACCCGACCTCCAGTGTCTGGACTGAGTGGCTGCCCAGGCTGCCACCACCAGACATGTTTCTGACCCCTGGGTCGAGAGCCTCTGCTCTCAGGGGCCTGAAAGAATGCGCATCCTGGGGCGAGGTGCCAAAGCCTCCTCCCCCAGGATGGGCAGGGGAGCTTCAAAGGCCTGCCGCCTTTTGAGCTTCCCCAGACCACTTGCTGCTTCCAGCAAACTGGTCCCCACTGGTTCTACCCCCACTTCTGGCGGGAGAACCAGCGGGAAAACCAGAGGCAGGAAATGGGTTGTGCCCACCTCTGCCAACTCCACCCCTAAGGTGGGGGAGACGAGGTGAAGCCCAAACTCGAGTCCCCGCCATCTTGAGGATGGGGGGACCCAGCCAACCAGGGACAGGCTCCTGCCCCCCTCCCAATAGAGAGGAGCAGAATAGGGGGTGTACCCACCCCAGGGAAGGGACCCATTGGCCCCTGCCCTTACCTACCTGTAACCACCCCTAAATTTAGTATTTAGGGGCTCCCTGAACCTTCCTTCCTCAGTTCCCAAATCCGAAAACAAGAAGAGAAGACGAAGCCAGATGACCAGCCGTGCAGCTGCTAACAAAGAGGCGACAACAACTGACTTGGCCCCAGCCCTACCGGCCTGTCGACCTCTGAACCTGCTCCTGCGAATCCCGGCCTCAGCAACCTCACAAACCCCGGAGGACCTGACTTCTGTGCTACAGCCTTCGACCCAGGGACTCCCACGAGCAGTGGTACTGCTCAAAAGAAAACCTACCAAAGACCCGGCCCTGGCACGGAGCCGCGAAACCTGCACACTCTGCACCCGCCGAGTCCAGCCTGGGCCTGAGTGACCAAAGACCTCGAGGACGTCCCCCCGGCGATTCTGACCTGGAATCCAGTGCCCAAGGACCCTCCTCGACGACCCAGACGACGCCTGCAGCCTCAGGACAAGGGACCCCTCCAACCGCGACCAGCAGGGGTAAGATTTCCCGACCTCAAAGACCCCCTGCACCCGGCGCCCCACGGCCCCCTGTGCCCAACTCCTGGGTGTCTACCTATCCTCCAAGACCCCAACTTACCTCCTGAAGTGTTGGTGCGTCCCTGAAGAATCACCGTCCCGAGCCTGCAGCCTTTTTCACCTTCCAAGACCTCCATTGGTTAACATTGAGCGCCCGACGGCTCAAAAGCACCCTGCACCCAGCCGCCCGAGTGCCCCTGGAAGTGCAACCTCTACCCTAACCTACTTCCCCATTTGCCCTGGGCAAGTGACCAGGAGCCCAGCTCCCACAGCCGCGTGGCCTGCTTGCCAGCAGCCACCAACCCGAGCCCCCTGCCTGCCATAGGATAACATTGGGCCTACTCACTCTGCACCCGGCCGCCCCTGTGCCGCTGAGGGTGTAACAACTGTACTTACCTGATACTGGGGGACCCCTGAGTCTATGCCCAGAACCTTAACTCTGCCAGTCGAGTACTTACCCAAAGACCGATAACTCACTTTCCTTCCATAGGGTAACACTGACTGGCTCGCACCTGGAATTTCTTCTAAGTGTGGAGTTTTGGAACTTTAAAATATTCACCTAAAATCAACCGAGTCACGAAAACGAAAATACTCACCTGGCATTAGAAGAAGCCCCAGTGCTGGACCGGGGTGCCCAACACTGGCCCTAAAAAGTAATCCCAACGTTACTTACCGCTAACTCCATTTTCTTCCATAGGGATCCATTGACTGGTTTTCTGAGAAATTTCTTCTAAGTGTCTACTTTTGAAATACTAAAATATTGTTTAAAAATCACAACAGTAACGAATTCCGAACTACTCACCTGCTATCAGGAGAGACGTCAGTACTGCCTCTTTTAGGCTAGTACCAACCATGAAAAGTAATTTTTACCGTACTTACCAGTAACTCGAAATTCCTCTCATAGGATACCATTGCCTGCTTTTGTTGAAAAAGTTTCTAAGTGTCGATTTCTGCATTTTACAAATATTCTTTAAAAATCGTGCCAATGATACAAACGTAATTACTTACCTGTTTTAGCTAGATACCCCAGTGCTGAACCCGAGAACCCAGCACTGGATTACAAAAGTAACGTAAACCTGCTTGCTTGCAAACTGCATTTCCTTCCATAGGATAACATTGGTAATTTTACCCAGAAAAGTTTCTAAGTGTCGACTTTTGAAATACAGTAATATTCCTCAAAAATCACTACAATAACCAAAACGCTTTTTCTTACCTGTTTCCAGGAAGTGTCCCAGGACTGAATCCAGGATCCAGTCCTGTGGTTAGAAACGTAACCTACAAAGTCATTAATTGTAATTAATCACAATTTTCCATTAAGCTCAATGTTGCATTGTATTTGACCCTGTGTTGCCTCTTGCACCAACTGTGATTATTACCACCAACAAGTCTATTGCCTATTTTGTAAGGTGGCTAACCAGAACATCTCATGCTGAGAAAGTATATTTTGACCCTATTGTTGGTTCTAAAATAAAACAAGCATATATTTATTTTATATACAAACCATTGGCCTAGAGTTCAGTTCTTGAGTGTGTGGCTTCATTTGCTGACTGAGTGTGTACAACAAATGCTTTACACTGTCCTCTGATACTGCCTTACTGCTCGACCAAGCTACCACTTTAGAGAGTAAGGTTATATCTAACTTTAGCCTCTGCCAAACCTCTGGGGACTGGGGACTCTGTGCACACTGAACCTTACTTTGGTGCAGTATATACAGAGCCACTTTCCTACAGATACACAGAAGTTTAGCAGCAGTGATCAGCAGAACAGCTTCTGACAAGACGTTGGTTACACTGATGGCACATGCCACTCATAAGGTCTCCATATGTTCCCACCTTTCATAGCACCATAGGATTCTCTGTCTCCTCTTACCCCCACGTCTCAAAGTATTTGTGAGTGGTAGGTTCTTTTCTCACCCTTTCTTTTTGCACATACCACATTCACATCTCCCTCCTTCGGCTATAGGGCCAAATCAAAACACCATCTTGTCTAACTTTTTTAAAAGCTGGCTGTGCAAAAGTGCTGCATATTTGTTTACCATCTGATTTTTTTTTCTTTTCTTTTTTTGTGTGTGTACATGCCACTGGTTATATGGTGCAAGTATTGCAATATTCGATTTTCCACTGGCAGCATTGTAATATCTATTTAGAATCCATTTAATGCTTCGGTAGAAGGGCTATGTGGTGATTTGAACTGTTTAATTGTGTTGTAATCTATATTTCTCTTCAGCAATGTTTTGTTTTTTACTAGCCCTCCTTAGTTATTTAGTTGTCCTCTTTTACACGGGGGAAGTGTTATAATATGCTATTATTTCCTTACCTTCTTCAGTGCTTTATTATGCCTATAATTCTGTCTCCTAGTCTATCTCCCCTCCCCACCCTTCTTTTCCTCTGCTGATACTTGCCTTTCTCTGATGTCCTTGGTATGTTTTCCGAGTGTTGGCGTGAAGAGATGTGAGAGCTAACTGCACGAGAGAAGAGCTTAGAAGTGATATTGGTTCTAAATAAACCATTCTGCTTTTTACCCGCTGGAGTCTTTTTTTTAAATTTCATTAGATGAAAGCCATAATGATTGGCTTTGACTTTGCTTGTAATAGTTGGCTTTGACTTTGTTTGTTGCTTTAAAGTCACTGAACCTGGTGGCCTTCCCCTTGCAGTGTACATTGACAGAGCAAGAATGAACGTTAGGCCTTGATAACCTGAATGGTTTTAAACAACGACTGCTTGTGGCAGTGGTCTGTGGGTTCGATCCTATGACAATAGGTTAACAAAGTAATTTGCTTTTAAATGTAGGTTCTTCAGCTAGTCCTTTTTGTGTATGGGCCCGCTGATGATTTTGAGTGATAATTCCAAGTTCAGAGTAGTTTAGCACCCTAAATTAAGTTGGTGGTGCCTGCGTTGGTACATTGCCTGCTGCTTATTGAGCATCTGGAACAGTTCAGCCGCGTAACAAACAGTCGCAGCTCTTTTGTGGTGTCTGTTCCCGGCCATATGCCAGGGGAATTTATATTCCTGCATTCCAGGGCCCCATTGACTGATGGCTCGCCTGCTTCCCACTTTGCAGGATTTGGAGATGACTGGAAAACCTATGTCTTCTTTTGAGATTTTGCTGAACTGTTACTTTACCCAGCTACGTTTTAATTATACAGTTCTTTTTCAGTATCCCTTGAACAGTCTCCCTTTTTGGGTAAATAAACAGCAAGGTTATATTTCCCCGATGCGTTCATAGTGGTCCGAGGTTGTAGGTAATGTTTTTACTGTAGATAAACATACCTTTAGTGAGTCATAGAATCGTCAGTAGTGACGCCATTAATCAGATGAATGCAAAGTTAAATGTCATGCAATAGTCCAAGCTAAGTTTTAACGCCATTATGTTAGTCTATAATTCATACTCATGTTGAATTATTTTACTAGTGCGATTAACGCATCCACGTGAAAGTTCTATGCAGACGAGCATTTTAACTTTAGACAAAGTGATTCATGTGTCTGAATTTGCAATTTCTCATTGATTCCACCCCCCCATATTTCTTTAAGTTTATATTTTGTTCATAAACAAAACCACAACACAAGTTAATAGTGCTATGTAATGAGTTACTTAGACTTTCCTGGTTCTGACTCGGTGGCGGCCAGAAAGGATCTGCGTTGGTGAGGTGGGGGGAGGGGGGGGAGGTAAGGAGGTATAAAAGTTTTAAAAAATCACTTACCTCCTCGCTGCTTTGTCCCACGTCGTCTCTCCTCCGCCGAACAGGAAGCAGCCGGGCTCCCCAACACCAATCACAACGCTGCAATGCAGCACTGTGATTTGTCTGAGAGCCATGGTTTGGTGCTCAGACGGGGACTAGGGGCCTGGGCATGTTCTCTATGCAGGCTGTAATGCAGCCTGCATGGAGAACATGCTAAAGTGCGCATGACTGTTTGGCCGGCCCAAGAGGACCGGTCAAAGCATCATGCACACTTTAGTGTGCCCACCATTTCTCCCCTGCTCTGTCAGCAGAGCAGCCCCGCCCTCATGCTGCCGCAGCAGGGAAGAATAAAATGATAATAACATTGTGTTATCATTTTATTTTTCCTTTCTTTTACTGCTGCACAGCAGCAGTGGGGCGATGCTCCTCCGCCTTAGCTAGATCAAATCATCCATTTTTTTTCTAGCATTGCCTTACAGTGATTATAACTGAGATTGCAAGATTGCTGAAGTGCTTCCTAGAAGAACACATAGAGCAGAAGGCCTGGAGCAGACTCTCCCAAGCTCATACTCCCCTCAAAGTCCAACAGGGATAAACTTTGTTGTCTTCCTCTTCAGACTCTAATGGGTGTACTCTCTGCCCCCTACTTCTGCCGAGTCGGTCTAGGCAGTCAGTGCCCATATGTATTTACAGCTCAGATAAAGAGGTGACTGGTATATAGGTCTCAGATTGTCGCATGAGTGGGAGAGAAAGGCCGGAGAGCAATGGATCTAAAACAGAAGTCCTGGTGCTAGGTCCAGTATAGATCCTCAAAACCATTGATTCCCTGTGTCGTCACCTAGGCCTTCATTTACAATATGACAGATGTCCACAGACAGGTCCACCAGCTAGCGTAGGGATACCCTCAGCTGACCTGATGGATGACCACCTCCCATACCTCTGCCTTCAGTTGAGCTGTTTTGGTTTTAATGATTGAACTGAATCTTCACTGAACGAAGGCCATGTTTAATATGCTCATACAGGTTTTTTGTATTACAATTGTTCTTTAAACACCCCCCCCCAATGTGAGTTTGTGATTGAAAAAAAAGCTTCCCTGACATGCTAGAAGTTTTCTCCTACTGCTTGGATGGCCACTTTTTTGTTTATTGTTCGGTTCCACCAGCCTTTGCCTTGTGGTCCGCAACAGGAAAAAATGATCAACGCAATGACTGACCTGAATGGGGCGGGCATTCTGTCATACATTGACTAATGGCCCATTGGTAAAAGGCTTCTGCCTGCCTTTGCTCTAACTTTGAAACTTGATGCTTACTGTGAATCAAATGAGGTAACAATGAGTGGTGCGCTGGACATAAATCACTTTTTGGTGAAAGTTCTGAATCAGACAATCAACAAAAGAATCCATCAAAGCAAGAATACATAGCATTGGAGTACTCTAGGATGCAGGCCTCAATCAAAGCTAAACTCTCAAACGGAAGCTTCAACAGCCCAAAGGAGGCATCCCTTGATGCCTCCTTTGGGATTTGGCACGAGAAGGATTTCCCTTTCTGCATCTTCCTTTTATATCCTCCCAACACCACCTCTTGCTATTGGCCTGGTCAACTCATGCCTAGACTATGGTAATGCTCTATATAGTGGTCTGCCAACCCAGAAAATCAAAATCATGCAGAGTGCCAAACTCTGCAAGAAGACAAATCTTTTGCCACTTAAAAGGAATTAGTAACCTACCAACTTAGAAGCTTACACTTACTCCCAATAAAAGATAAAATAACTTTTAAGATGGTCTATCCCTCATACAAATGCATATAAGGCACACCCACTAAAAAAACAACTTGATGTTCACCTGCCTTTCCAGCCATAGTTCATAGGAGAATTCTCTAAACCAGAAGCCAATAAGTGCACCTAGAAGTGTTGTTAAAAGTAAACGGTTTTTTATTTACATGTGCACGAATTGGAAGGTTAAATGTTTTTAAAAGGTTTGTTGATGTTTTTCTTTCTTTTTTAATATGGGTGCTCCATTTTCCTGTTCTGCAGGCCCACAGATGTTACCTGCAGTTCAGTGGTCTAAGAGCATTTTCAGTTTGCAGTGCTCCTCTTTTTGGCTTTACCAGTGCCCCTCGAGTGTTCACGAGTGATGGCAGTTGTTGCAGCTCACATTCAAAGGATTGGTATACCAATCTTCCTGTAGCTCTATGACTGCCTATTGAAGGCGAATTCGCCCAAGGCAGTCTTAGACCACTTCCAGATGATGGTGAACCTCCTAACCTCGTTGAGGCTTACTATCAACGTGACTAAGTCACACCTACTCCTTTGCACTTGCTCCCATTCATCAGAGATATCCTGGATACCGTGCTGTTTTTTGTGTCTTACCACCGGAGCGGAGAGTCCAGGGCATTCGGGTTATAATCTTGATGTTTCAGGCTCTGTCTTGGATCTCAGTGAAGATTGGGTTGAGGCTGCTAGGTTTATTGGCCTCCTCCATTTTGTTACTCAACTATGCCAGCTGGCAAACGCGGGCTCTGCAGTGGTGTTGCTCGAAGTAGAATTCCTTAAAGATCAGAAGACAAGAGGCGTTTGGCACCTCCTTTGGGCTCTGGTGAACATCACTACCTTGTTAAATGTAATCCCTGGTTTAACAAAAACCTTTATATTAGAAGCTGGTAGACTGGAAAGACTTTGGAGAGTTTTACTCTCCATAGAACTCATGTGGGCCTATCTTTCGGCAGTGTCTAAGTAGAAGGCATATATCCAGGCCGTAAAAAGTGGGTGCTGTACTGAAAAGAATACTAAGATCCCCAATTTTTCAAGGTAAACGTTTTTTCAATTATAATTTATCTTTTCTTACCTTTTACCTATTCTCCCTCCTGTTGAGTCCCCTCAAATTATGTGTACAGATAAGCAGATTATTTTGTGACTAAAATCGTCAAAATTGAAACAAGCAGAGAATGGAAAATTGGTACTGTGTTCTTTTTGCCAAAGACCTGTATGGCAGTGCCGTTCGTAATAAGTTGATCTGTTGTGCAGCTTCTGAAGTTTAGCTTATTTATACTATCCATTCTGCCAAAGCATCCTCCAGAGACCTTCGTCTTGCTAAAGTCATAAACAACTTGCTAATTTTTGAGTTCCTGATCTAATTTTTTTTCTAGGTAGTGTCCTGGATGCTTGGATGTTTGTATTAGGAAAGCACCTGTTTAAGAAAGCCTTGTTGCCCCCTGATGAAGTTAACAATAATTGGACTATCTCTCTTCTCTTTGAAATTGAAAAATTTAATGATTGACGTTTTCCCCAACTCCAAGCTTTTGCCAAGGGAAATAATGTATTGTGTCCTCTTCAACCTGGGTTCAGGTGCAGCTTGACCATAGAAATTGTGGTCCCTTCTGTACTTGATAATTTGCGTATGATGGTTAATCAGGGAGAGCACTGATGTTGCTCGACCTCTATGCAGCTTTCAACACGATAGACCGTACAGCATTTCTGGAAAGGTCACACATTTGGCTTTCATGACTGGGCCATCAAGTCGCTAAATTCCTTCCGTTTTGGCTGCAAACAGATGGTCAATTTCCCTTCTGCCTCTGCTCCGAATCCATTCAATTGGGTTGTGCCACATGGATCAATGCTATCTCCACTTCTTTTTAATCTGTATATGCCACTTCCCTGGCTAGAGCACTTGAAGACATGGGTGAACATTTTTACATGTACGCTGATAACAAGCGGACATTGTGTAAACTTCATTCTAATTTTGGTGATTTTTGACACTTTTAATTACTTTTCATTTCGTTAGGCACGTGTTGGCTGCTATTCTTTTTTGCTAAAAGCTAACCAAACAGATGTGATGGTCACTAAGAATCTTATAGAGAAATGGCGACCCTCCCTGGGCCAGATGTCATGGGTTATGTCCTCTCATCTGTTGACTCTGTGAAAAATCTAGTGATTTATCTAAATTCCAACCTCTGTTGTGCCAGAAATAAATTATGTCTCGGGCTCCTACTATTGGCATCTCCAACTCCTGAAAAACAATTCTGCCTTTTATCCTGACAGATCTTCACAAGTAGGCCATCACCACCCTTATTCAGGTCCGTCTTGGCTATGACAATTCTTGCTTCCTGGCTCTGCCTAAAAAGGGAATCTGAAAACTAGAACTGGGTCAAAATGCGGCTGCTAGTATTGCGTTAAGACTCGCTCTAGGGAGAAGATTACACCTATTCTGCTTCGGCTGTCAGTAGCTCAAATAATTAGTTTATTTCTCTTGCCATGGTCCCTGAGGTAATTTATGGCAGTATCCTATCTGTTGTGGCTAAGAAATTTACCATCTACTCACCAGGACGTTATGTGGGGAGAAGAGCTTTTTTCTTGGCAGCAGCAAAGCAATAGAACCTATTTCCAATCGAATTCCGATGGATATTAAAGGATGGAATCTTCAAAAAAGGTCTAATGGTCCCTGCCGATAGAGTTTAGGTAACTTATATTTCTTCAGAATGTTTCTTTCAGTAGGTCATAGACCCATTGAACCATGTCTTTGGTGCTTTATTTGAGCCCTTCCGGTATTCCTACTCTCCACAAATTGGAACATTGAGACTGGGTCTCGAAGTCCTCGCATTTCCAGATGAAAGATTTGATCTGAGTGACATGCTTAAACTCCTTTTCTTTCAAAGTGTTTTCCAGAGCAGCTACTTGAGGCTTGATGTCTTGCAATTGAGGTTTCTAATCTTTCATCCATGGTGTTAACTCTTTCGCTGAGTGATTCCATCTTCAGTACTTGGTCTGTTTGAACATTTTTGATTGATTTTTGGTTTCTTTCAATTTACTTTTGAACATGGCTTTAGTAGAGTGTGATGATGAGTGGGCAGTCTGAGAGCTGGAGGACTTGTTTAGAGTTGGAGTTTGCATAGTTTTGATTGATTTAAAGATCCAGAGTGTGGAAAGAGTAATTTGTTGCTCCATAGTAAAGTAGGTAAATGGTCCTCTGTTGAAATAGTTGTCTTCTTTAAGTTGTCGGGTATAGATATTTTTTGTTTTTCAGCACCATGCCTATATTGATTTTAGGTTTGAAACAGGTTTGTTGACAATTTTGTGTACAAAAGAACATGAGAACAGGCACTGAAGTAATGTTTGTCATAGGTAAAGAGCCTACTAACTAAGATTTGTATACAGACATAAAAGCTAAAAAGTTCGTAGCAGCGAAGCTGGATTAAAAAACAAAAAACAAATCCGTGATGTGATAATATACAGGTAAGTGACATTAATTATGCATTAGTAATCTAAAGGTTCTTTTTAAGGTAACACTAGAAGCAGGTGCTAGTAGCAATATGGACATGGGTGGCTATTGAACATGGGATATTAAGTTTAATGTACATCTGCATCTCCATTGAGATTTGTGAGAAACAGACAAACATTAAAAGTGTACCAATTATGACTTTGTTTTGTGTCGGAGTCGACCTATATGTTAGGAGTGGGTATTCTTTTGTAAAGAGTCTTTTATTTTTTTCCCACATTCCAGTGAGATGGATTGAAAGCTTTTGACCTATTCTTTTCATATATTTGAATGAAAGTGTGTTAAATTTGCAGAAAGGAATTTGACTGTTTAGTCTGATTAAACTATATTGTTGTTTTTCTTAATGTTTAAACCTTTTGCTAATTTACACACATTTCTAAATAAGTGTTGTCTGAAATATTAATCACGAAATTGTAAGGCAAGTCGTAAATGGTTTCACTTAAATTTAAGACAGCAGTATGAGAATTTATCAGACATGCGTACTTTAACCTTTTCAATGTTGTTTTCTTTAGACTTATTCCGGATTGTTTTGTGTGGTTATAAATCCATACAAGAATCTGCCCATTTATTCAGAAAACATTATTGAAATGTACCGAGGAAAGAAGCGCCATGAAATGCCACCACATATTTATGCAATTTCTGAATCTGCCTATCGCTGTATGCTGCAAGGTAAGGTTACACACTCTATAAAGAAGTTTCATGTTCCCATTTCTCCTTTTAAAATGTGGTTTACAGTGACAGTTCTGATTATAAATGAATATCTAAACTTGGTAAATTACTGTCACTGAAAAGGTTTGCCTCCATGCCTTCAATAAATCAATCAGGGATTTGTGAAGCGCACTACTATCCAGTGAGTGTCTCAAGACGCTGGGAGGGGGGGAGGGATTTCGAGGAGCTCCGGTTCATCCGAAGAGCCAGTTCTTGAGGCTCTTCCTGAATGCTTGCAGTGTGGGGGTTCGTCTGATGCTGAGGGGGAGTTCGTTCCAGGTCTTGACTGCGATGTAGGAGAAGGCTCTCCCTCCCGTTCTGGCTCTACGGATGCGGGGGATTTCGGCCAGTGCAAGGTCGGTGGAGCGGAGGTTTCTCTTGGGGGCGTAGAAGCAGATTCTTTCGTTGAGGTATTGGGGTCCGGTGTTGTGGAGGGCCTTGTAGGCGTGTGAGCAGCTTGAAAGTCACACTTTTTTCGACGGGGAGCCAGTGGAGGTCTCGTAGGTGCTGTGTGATGTGGTCTTGTTGTGGGATGCTGAGGACGAGTCTGGCTGCGGCGTTCTGGATGGTCTGGAGTTTGTGGAGTAGAGATTTGTTGATTCCCGCATAGAGGGCATTCCCATAGTCTAGTCTGCTGGTTATGAGTGCATGGGTGACGGTCTTTCTGAATTCGGGGGAGATCCATTTGAAGGACTTGCGGCGTATGCGGAGGGTGTTGAAGCATGTGGAGGATACGGTGTTGATCTGTTGGCTCATGGTGAGGGAGGACTAGAGTATGATGCAGAGGTTGCAGGCGTGATCCGTGTGTGTGGGAGGGTTGCTGAGGGCGGGGGGCCACCAGGTGTCATCCACGCGGAGTGTGTGGATCCGAGGACGAGGACTTCCGTTTTCTCCGAGTTGAGCTTCAGGCAGCTGCTGCTCATCCAGGATGCAACGTCCTTCATTCCTTCCTGGAAACTGTGTCTGGTGATGTCGGGTTCCTTAGTGAGGGAGAGGATGAGCTGGGTGTCGTCTGCGTAGGATACTATGCTGAGTCCGTGTTTTCTGACAATGGTGGCGAGTGGGGCCATGTAGATGTTGAAGAGCGTAGGGCTGAGGGAGGATCCTTGTTGTTCTCCACATCTGGTTTTAAATGGCCAGATAGCTACAGCATGTCTTACATTATTGTATATTCAGGGTTGTCTAGTGAAACTGACTGTAGTAAAATATTTGCAGTAGTATGCCATACTACGCAACTCTTAAGGTGATCCTTTCTAAATACTGTTGTGACTATTGTGTAATGCTGAATTTTGGAGTTATCTGTGTACAGTTAATGCTATTGAATACTTAGCTCTTCAGCTAAGCACTTTATCTGTACTTACTTACTAAAATAAGATATTAATAGTATAGTGGGACAATGGCACCAGAGGTGGGAACTGCTGCACTGGTGAGACAACAGTGGAGTCCGGGCCAGTAACTTACACTATACTTCCAATTGCCTACCTAAAAAAAAAAAAATATATATATATATATCTGTTGCTGTGCATCTGGGCCCCTGAGCAATCTGGGCACCATGCGGTTTGATGTAAGCATGGTGCACTAGTTCTCTCGTGTAGGTGGATGTTGCTTACCTTTGATAGTCTGGTTTATTATTGTGAATGAAGTGGCCACTTTTGACATGGTGGCTTTACTTTTAAAATGAAACCGTTGTAAATCACACAGTGACAATCCTGGAAACAAAGCGAAACAAGTAAAAATACTATGAGGTTTACGCTGCTTGAATAAATGGAAATGGCAGCTATTTTTCTATTCCCTAAAATGTCTTTAACATTCTGCGTTTACATTATTCTTCACTATTTTTTTAGGTCTCGCCTGGGCAGCGCATGCATTGTCTCTTCGAGACCTGCTGTATTTTGTAGCTTGAAGCACCGCCTATGTTTTCTATTGGCTTCTGTTAATATCCTTTTGTAAATGGCTGCTTTTGATTGATGAATATGGTTAATTCGTTCCGCCTTTTGCTGTTTCGGACCCTCCCATCAGATTGCCCTTGTTACATGTGTTCTTCCTTTTAAAAACTTTTTTATGTTCCTTTGGGGCACTATTTGCTTTTTTGTGTGCCTCGAGCTCACTCCCGCCTGCGCAGCAGATAGCCCGCATAGGAGGCTACGGGGAGAGCGGGGCAGCCTTGTTCAGCAAACACCGTGTAATCGGATGCGTTCATTTGAATTCATTTTTAGGTCTCGCCTGAGCCAGCGTTTGCGCTGCTCTCGGCGAGAGATTTAGTAAATGGGTTTTGAAAGTGCTAACCCAGTGGCTTCTGCTGGCCTCCAGCTTGCGTTCACGATGGCGTGCACGCGCACAGCTGCCATCCATTCCTCGCATCGCTGAGGCGCCATCTGGCTTTCCTCTCCCTCCCCCGCACCTCCCCCTCCCTCACCAGAGAGCGCGTCTCGCGGCCGCGCGTCTTTTTTTACTTTTAGCGCGAGGCGCGCGCGCTTCTCGGTCTCCCTTGTTGTTTCTTCTTTTGTACCAACCAATTTCTGTTAGTGCCCATATATAATCCAATTCAAACATTATCAATTAAAAAGCTGCACCTTCAGTCACTGAAAACCAGGTCGGATTGTCAGATCACACCAACTAAAAAGTACATTCGCCCTGGGTTACCAAAGGTTAAGAAAGTCACTTCTTTCAATCATGCCACAACTAATCGCTTATTATGGCCGAGCAATTTCCCTACGCGACTAATAAAGGAATTAAGTAACCCTTTATCCCACGAGCAAGGCGGCAACTGAACACTTCCTGTGGGTTGGGGCTTTAATCAGACCATATTGCACCTTGATTCTCCCTCCTAGCAGGCCACCGCTCCACCCACAGAACAATATACTGCTTCCGGGCGCTTTCAAGCGAGCAAGCAGCGCTATCTGCATTTTCTACAGTCAATATATATTAACTGGCTACCGGGTCTAAGTAACAATTGACTGATACTTAATTGGTCAATATAAATTCTGCTGCGGCATCTTATTTGAAGAATGCTTCGTCGGAACCTAGCTACCGCGTTACCACAAATTATTAGACCAGTGCACTAAAACGTATTGAGCATTTAACATCAATAAGAAAAAAAAATCATTATTAAGGTACCCCCTACAGTACTAAATCGAAAATTACTTGTTGTCACTCTTACCCTATAATAGGAGCAAGGTGATGTTTTGGTTTTATTCAATTTTAGACCTTTTGATTGTTTGAAACATACAAAGAATCATTCCATGGGTTTGCTTAATAGGATGTTTTTTCAATTCAACGTGACATTTGAAGCGTCACTGGTCATTGCTGAACGTTCTTAAATAACATTTGATACCGATTAATCATTATTTTCACTGTCCAACAGGTCAATTTGAGATTTTTTTTGTACAGTGCAGTACTCTAGAATTTGACACTTTTTTCTCTAGAGCGCAGCGCTCTGCCCACGTGCCCTCTTAAGAGACTAGCTTTTTGGGGGTGGATGGTGGGGCGGAATGATCAACATCTGCCCTGCAATTAAAACGCATGTATTTTGCAGTGGCTCCGTCATCACGCGCGCCAGACCTCCAGGGCACGCTGCTTCCCAGCCTGACGTATGTTGACATTTCGAAAGTGGCCGAGGTCGCACTAACTCCCAGGGCTTAGTTTATGGCCGCCCCGCCCTGAGGTAATACTTGCTGTGCTCTCGTCTGAGCCATAAAAGCCCCTTAGCACAGTAGGGTTGTGCCAGGGGACACATTTGTTTACTTTGCGAGTGCATTTAATGTGGAGAATGCTCACTTAACTGGAATCGGCATGGGATTAGAGAACGCGCATTAGTAAGGTCAGCGGCTTGTCTTAATGCACTGTGTAAAACACACATTAAAGAACACACGTCATCGCCTGTTCCGAGGAAGGGCGTGATTGTGGGTTTACCATGACGGTTATGAAGAGACAGCTTTCTATATACATGCACAACAATGCTGAGTAAAGCAAAGCACCGGCCACATGTACCCCGCCGAGCAACCACGCGACAAGTATGTGCAGAGAAATGAGAATGTGCACAGCTGTACATTTATGCGTCATCATGCGGCACTGAACGCTCACTTTAAATGTTGCCTTTCTCTCTAGCTTGTAAACACATCACATGGCGCCTTCACAATTAGCCAAATAATATTTGCCAGACGTTTGTGTAGATTTTTCTATACCATGATGCTATTCCGGATGCTGCCCGAAATTCCTTTTCATAGGAAAACGTAACAAGCATTGGCATAGCCAATAAGTCTCGCCTTTGGGACCTTATAAGTGTTTAGCCAATCAACAGTTGATGTTGTTGCACCAAGGATATTGTGCTGCATAACTAAATACTTATAAGGTCCCAAAAGCGAGACCTATTGGCTATGCCAATGCTTGTTGCAGTTCTCATCGGGCCGTTGGTGTAGGATTTCACTTCGCAATTCTCATTGGGCTGTTATTATGTGTTTATTACTGGCATGGCGGCAGCATGCCGGCTGCTTCAGGAGGCCAGTGGCGTGTTGCGCAACACGGTGTCTGACTCTTGACCATCCACCATTCCATGCTCTTCTCGGCTTCCCTGCTTCTGTCTTTGGCATGCCCTCCACGTTTCTTTATAACCCTTGTTTGATCCACCGTCTTTTTGTATAATGACATGCCCAGCTAGTTCTGCCCTGCAGCCTCTTGCAGCTCATTGTTTAATGGTAGGACGCGTTTGATGCTGAGTGCCTTTCCTTCATTCTTTCAGTATTCTGTTTCATGGTACAATGTGAGATTTCCTGCTGTTATTACGTGTTGTTCATTACTGGCATGGCGGCAGCATGCCGGTTGCTTCGGGAGGTGCGCGGCGTGTTTTCTTTCGTCAACACAACGCCCAATGCGATTCATCTTTTAAAACGGTGGCCCGCTTTTTTTTCCCCTCAGCCCCACAGCTGTTGCCAGCACAGGAGTGGGTTCGTGCTCTACACCCTCCTAGCCGCGTTTCTCCCCAGATCCCAGTTGCCTCGCGTCGCACTACGGTAACTGTGATCACAACAGGCTCCCCCTGTCCACTTGTTTTTCACTTGTTTATATTTGTTTTCAAGCATTAATAGCAATATGCTAAATCAAATGTTAGTGCTAGGGACATAGTGTCTTAACCTCCTCTGTGTCTCGAGGAACTGTAAATGCCCAAACACACTACTGCAGCTAATTTTGGGTTTTTGATTTTCAGTATGCACATTTCCGGTTTGCTATGATTGAAACTCCTGTGCTTTTGGGGTTACTCTAACTCTTGAAGACTTCCTTCGAAGCATACGTTTTACGTGCTCCACTTATAATTTTTATTTGTGTTCTTGATCATTATGCAGCTCCCCGATTTCTCTTTCGCTGTCTGTCCACTGGAAACGTCCGTCGGGTGTCAAGAGGCAGAGGGTTCTTGCAGCTGCAGAGCCATTACTGGAGGTGCCTGGGTCTCCATATTTGTATAGTGCTCTTTCAGTCTGGAGGCTGCTTCAGAGACTAATAAAAACAAAACACAAACCTCTGAGATTCCTGCTAGTAAAATGACTCTCCTGTCCCAAGGCATGGTGTCTCTAATATAATGAATGTAAGGAGCAGCATCTCTGAGATTAAGCTAGTTCTGAATGTAAAGTGCTAAAGGTGTGCATAACATTTTACAGCAAGATTTACATTCCTCAGCTTGTGTTTTATTTCATGTCTGGTATTATAGAATGTTTGTAGATGTGTGCATTATTTTGAAAAGCTCATGTCTTGTCTTCACATTCACAGCCTTGAAGCAATTTGCAGATGGAAACAAATGTGGTTTATAGATTAAAAAGATACAATGTACACTATATTTACACGTATACATAATATTAGTTAGGAAGTTTATACTTTCGCTTCAGCTGCAAACGATGATAGGATGAGGTTGTGGCAGGCCGTCCGATGACCAAGTACCATTATTACCGCAGACACCAGCCTTTTTGTGGCAGCCTTCTTGCAATAGCTTCTCTCCTCTGGTAAGTGGGACCATCTGCCTGTTTCTTTCTGTGGCAACTCTTCCAATACCTTCTCTCCTCTGGTAGGTGGAACCATTTGCCGCTGTCGCTACTCCATCCTGCCCATAAATGTAATAACAAGGACCCCCAAAAGGTCTCCACTTATATGTCCAAACAGTTTTTCATTTTTTTCTCAACACACAAAGAGACAGATCAAAGCAGATCTCCTAATTATTTTTTTATTAGTCACAAAAACGTAATGCTATCCACACAGTTCCACGTCTCACATTTCAAATCCACTCATTTCAAATCCACACCACATAATTCAACAAACCACATACATCCAATACACACCACAAAATTAAGCATCATGCCACAAAATTCAACAGCACACCACATAGTTAACCTACACTACATACCCCTCCACAAAACACAATTCCACATAATTACACTCTGTAACACAGTCCCACTCCACATAATTCCACTACACTCAATACCACATAATTACTATCCACATAATTCCATAGAACACCAAACCACCTAATTCCACTACACAAATCCACTACACACAATTCCACAACTAATATAATAACCCACATAATACCACTACACACCACATACATAGACATAGCGAAAAAACATTGCCATTTACAATGCCAATAGCTCTAACTCGAACAAATGCGAGACCTATTACATTTCCAATGCTGGTTTATTTTTTTGTAGGGGCTCAATTACTCCAAATGTTTTCTTTCCTAGCAGTGTGCCTGACACACGAGTTTCTCCCACGTTTAGGGTGCTTTTATTTCTAGAAGTGATCTGATTGATGCTCCGAGAACTTCCCACATCTGCATTTTGAGCTGTGAAACAATCTGTTCTTGCTTCAATAGCAGTTGAATTCCAGTATTTTCCTGCTTGTTGGATCTCCATTGATAGTTAGCAACAGTAAATAGTATTGCTGTTCCACAGGATCCTGAACCATTTTCAAGAAGAGATAAAAAAAGATTCAAAGAATGATAATGTCCCTGTTTTCATAGATGTGCATCTGTATAGGCTAAGTTAGTAACTGAGTTTTGTCTTCTGATTTGTTTAAAAAATGATTAAAAAGTAATTTGAAACAATCATATTTTTGGTCCCTCAGTAGAAAATACTTTAAATGGGAAGACCTGATTGGAATAGGGTAAAATTAATCCAGACATACAGCTGCTTCTTTGTTGAGCTCAAAGATACCGCACCTGTAAGTGAAGCATTCCCTCCCCATCATGGCACCTTACTTGATGGTCATAAACACGAGCTAGAATAACAAGCTCATCACTAATAATAGTGACTGTGTCAATAAGGCTAAACCTTTGTAAAATGAAATTGGGCGTGTCCGCCTTAGAGATTGCTTGAGACAGTGTTGTGTAGTGAATGTATGGATCAACACCCAGATGGCTGTTTACAGATACCTGAAATTGGGACTCTACTCATGACAGCCATGGTAGTTGCGTTTGCTCTGTAAGTGAGATTTTAGTATTCACAGAAGAGTTTGTTTGCTTTATGAAAGCATAGAAATATAAATGATGTGATACAGCTTGCTATGTATTGCGTAGTGGTGGGTAATCTAATTGTGATAGTAATATTGACCAGGTTATTTCACTTTCCTGAAGTGTTTACTATTTTCTGTATAGGGACATAGAACACTAGTCCGATCTTGTTTATGTATGGACTGACTGCTAAGTTGAAGTTGTTGTATTTTGAAATATATAAGGAAGATGGGTTTGATTTATGTGAAAATATGAAATTAATGTTTTCTCATAGATACTCCAGAAAATTGTGGAGGGTTCCTATTAACACATTGTTTGATTTTTATTTCGGCTATAGCCGGATAAAGTGGCCAATTGGAATACAGCTTTCCTTGATAGAACAATATTAGGCTACCATAAAGCAGATGGTCTTCTAAGTGGAGGGAAAATAGTTGTTAATATTTTCTAGGAAATGTTCACTTGTCGGCTGTATTAGCAAGTAATGTATTTCAGTGGAGGAAAATTGAACTGCAGATTATCGTAGATGCAGCACTTGCGTCCGAAATGTTTTTTCCTGACAAGTAGTTGGATTAACCTTTTTCTGTTAACACCGATGCAGAACCTTTACCAGTAGAGCGGGTTGAAAACCCTATTGTAAGAGTATTTAGCTTCTTTAAGAATAGCCATTCAGTGCTGAGGAAATATCAAATGGTGTCTAGTAAGATCTTAGGAGCAAGGCTTCTAAGCTCAACAGTTGTAGTTTGGCTTGTAAATTCTTGCCTTCAACAATGGTCGGGGAATCTAATGTGCTTTGCAATTTCCCATGAGTTGACTTGTAATGAAGGACCTGTTCCATACGCTGGTGGGTTCACTTGGACATGCTCGTGATATACGATGGTCCTGGTTTTGCACCTCTTGAAATGGTTGTGTGATGGAAAAACGCATGCCTTAACGCATGCCTTAACCATGCCGTCTACACCCCGACCTCATCTTTACCCGCATGCCTTTACCACGCTTGCCTTTACCACGCTTGCCTTTACCACGCTTGCCTTTACCACGCATGCCTTTACCACGCATGCCTTTACCACGCATGCCTTTACCACGCATGCCTTTACCTCGCATGCCTTTACCACACAATTTCGTGGTAAAGAGATGCTTGATAAATGGGCATGTGCGGTAAAGATCACACTCCTGCCCCTCTGCCCTAAATCCTAAAGACACCCTAATCTTAAAATCCCTACTTCCTGCCTACCTCAGCCCAACTGCCCCCCTCGACCTGAAAACTGCCCCTGTCCTGTCCCCTACCAGGGACTACCAACCCTACAACTCAGCCCCCTTAAAACTACTCGGGTCCCAGCCCCCTCCCTGAGCCCTAAACCCCCTAAATTCTAACCCCACCTACCCCTGCCCCAGCCCAACGGCCCTCTCAGCCTTAAAACTGCCGTGAGCCCTAAAACTCCCCAGCCCAGCCCTGAAAACTACCACGACTCCCCAACCCCCAAAACTATCCCCAGCCCAAATAATCTACCCGACTCCCCTAACCCCCAAAACTACCCCAACCCAAATAATCTACTCCCCAACTCTGTCCCCTGTTCTAAAACTCCCAACTGCCCCCTCCACCTGAAAACTGCACCTTTCCTGTCCTCTGCCCTGAAAACTACCCCGCAACCCCTACAAACTACCCCCCACCCCCTCAAAATCTGTCTTGTCTCTCCTCCTCGTCCCGATTCTTCCTGCTTCCGGCAGCAGCAGCAACTAGACCGCGCATATGCCTTAACCACGAATATGCGTGGTTAAGGCATATTCGTGGTTTAGACGTGCGTGCTTCCGCCTGCGTGGTTCAGCCCCGTGTAGCTCATGCTCCCTGGTTAAGGCTGTGTCCCCTTGAAATAGCTCATGGTTGGTACTGTCACCAAACCAGAAGAGCGTGGAGATTGAATTTGCTTTAGAAGAGCATTTCTACGTAACCTGTGAATATTTGCATTGCTTGCTTTTGTGAATAAAAGGGCTTGTAGTCTGTACTATGAATATGTATAATGCTATGCAGCCCAATAGAGGGAAATCTGACATTCTAAGTAGAGTGAATAAATTGTATTCAAAGTGAATCCGAGTTAAATGGTGGTCTGTAGATTTGCGTAAGTAGGAATGCTGCCACCTCTACCAAACACTTTGCACAGATTTGTTGTGATGTGGTGCTGACTTGAAACCAAATGCAGGTAGTGCTAGTGAGCTCTCTGTTTCCATACATTGGGAGAAATTTGTTTTTTGTTTCGTTTGTTTGGATGTCAAAGCATACTTTTATTTATGTTTTTTGATTAGTAGTGCAAATCCAGTCCCGCCAGTTAGAGTTGAGGAAAGAGTTGGATTATCCTTTTTTGATTAATTTGTTGAGATCGTGAATAGGCATTAATGCACGCTTAAGATCTTTTCTTTTATGCTAGAAAGTAACAAAAATAAACTCATGTTCCTTTTAGAGAGGCAGGAACGGTCTGGCTGCCTGTTTCTGCAGTAATAGGCAAACCTCTTTTTGTAATTACCAATAGTCTCTGGCTCAGCAGCAGGCCACTCAGACCTATTTTTGTAATTACCAATAGTTATTGCCAGACTTTTTTTTGGGGTTAAGTTGCAGGTGGAGGAGTCTTAAACCTTATTGCATAGGAAAACATTTCTACCTAGGGCTAGGGTTGGATATAGGGTAGTGCATTGGAGATACTGAATTAGACGTAAAGTAATACATATAAACATA
The DNA here is from genome assembly GCA_963921515.1 of Calotriton arnoldi. Classification (NCBI taxonomy): domain Eukaryota; kingdom Metazoa; phylum Chordata; class Amphibia; order Caudata; family Salamandridae; genus Calotriton; species Calotriton arnoldi. The sequence continues at coordinate 1,336,759 of CAWUFW010000488.1, read as the reverse complement.
CATAAGTACATGGAAGGTATGTATAAGGAGAGTAATGTATTTAAATGTAATTTGTATTTAATAAACTGAGACTTTCAAGTGTTGCTGTACTTTAGGTTATTTTTATTATGTGTATATATATTTTTGGAATTCAATAGTGAAGCAATTGTAGGTAAATAGTTGTGATAAAGAATTATTTATGCAATGACCTATATACATGTTAAACATAGAATACTATAACCATAAGTAATATGTACATTTGTTAAGCATAACTAATGAATATCTACAAACATAATTATTATACACGTTTATACAAAGCAATACACAAATGTAGGTATATATATATAGTTTAAAAAAATGCTTATATACACACATGCTGTATATTTATGTTTGAGTATGGTGCTTATGTGGGGAAGAGCCAACTCTCGAGTAGTCTTCTGAGGATAAAGTAGTTATCCGTGGAACTTATGTTTGGGGGTAAAGAGTTCCATAGTTTGGCTGCTTGAACAGAGAGGGATGTCACCTATGTTTTTTAGGTCTCGCCTAGGCAGCGCCCATGCGCTGCTCTAGGAGGGCCTTTAGCCATCGGTCTGCTCCTTTTCCCCACACTCGTGCTTGTGCTGGCATCCACCTTGCGGGAGCGAGCAGCGGCGCGCGTGGTAATTGACAACATATGTCTCTCGCGCCGCCGCTGCTCGCTCCCGCAAGGCGGATGGCAGCACAAGCACGAGTGCTTGTCCCTCACGCTTGTTTTAATGAACTTTCACGCGCGCGCTTGTTTCTAGCCGGCTCGGGCGTTTGGAAACAGCGGCGCGCGCAGGGGCCATTTGTTTTTCAAAATACTTGTTCTGTCCTAGTCTTCCACCCTCAATCATCATTTACACTTCTACCCTCAGTCAGTTGCTCGCTTTCCATCTAGTTCATGTTTTAATACCTATTCGCCCCTCTTTCACGCTCAACTCTTGGCCTCTTCTCCATCCTCTGCTTCTCTTCCTTTCTCCTGTGCCTCTTACACCTGGGTCTTCATTTTCTCCTCTTTGCTGATACATATATGCATCTTACTTCCATTTATCTCTAACCTTTTTTTCTTTTTTCTTTACTTTAGATCTTACCTTAAATGTCTCTTTGTGTCATTCCCTACCCCCCCCCCCCCTCTCTTTGCAATCATTTTCCTCTCTGTAGTTTTTTTTTATTAATGTCTCGGTCTCCCACTTCTCTCGTTCTTACTTCCCACTGCATCTGTTGTTCTTCCTTCTGCCCCCTCCTAAAGATCTTTCACCATGTTCCCTTTTCCTTCTGCCCAATTTCCTCATTCACCACATCTTTCAAAAGTCCCTCTTCTCTGTCCTCCCCGTCATCCTTTCTGCCTCGTCTCGCGCTCTCCAGCCTGTGCTTGCAGTGCGGGTTTAAATAAATCATGCGCTGTGAATGCGCCGGCTCCGCAGGAGGTGGGAGCGCGTGGGGGTGAGGGCTGGAGGAGCACAGGGGAGGAACAAGCTGTTTGCAAAATACCACAGTGGAGCTTTTCAGCCTCATGGCCTGTCAGGGGGGGAGATGACTCATCCTGAAGAGCAATGCGGATTATTCAGAGCCGGGCTGCACAACACAACCCCCCGCCCTGCGCGAAGCTGAAGGTTTGACTGAAACGGCCACCGTCATATCGCCCCAAACCTCCTTAAAACAAATAATAACTGGCAGGCCCGGACGTTGATATTATCCCATGCAAAAATAAACAAACTGCATTTAAACAAGCATTGGCAAAGCCAATAGGTCAGGCTTTCAGTTTTGAAATTGGAAACTTACATAATAATGGATTCATGTTGGGTGGGGCCTTTTGTCGCTGTTACAATAGAAGCGGAGCATTCATTTTTAAATGTCGTTTTTTTAGGCCGGATGTATTGATTTGCCCCATTGCTCAGTAATTATTAGTGCCTGTTCATCACTGGCCCATCTTTCATTAATCCGTAGTGCATTTTCAGATGTGCCACCTCGCTCAGAGATGCCTTTTGAGTGATCAAACTTGCCTCATGTCACACTAACGCTTAGTGAATGGTCTGATTTGCACCAACATTCAGTATTCTTTAATGCATCTTATATCTGATAGAGACTACTAGCCGCAGATTCCTTAACGTAGAATTATCCCCAGGCGTGAGACTGGACCTGTAAAACTTTCTTTGCCCCAGCATCTATGCGCGCCGGGGGGCGGTACCACGCGACTCCGCCCTGACGTCCGCGGGCGTGACGTCAGCGAGGTCACATAAGCCCCACCCCGGCGCGCTGACATCAGTTTCCTTCTTTTCTGCGTGCCACGCGGATCCGGATCGTGTCCCTGGCCTGTTTCAGGCCTCCTTCTTCTTCAACGCTTTGCGTTCCCTTGAACAGTGTGCGAATGCCTTCGGGCTTCCAGACGTGCTCGTCTTGCGCGCGCCAGATGTCGGCGACGGACCCTCACCCTATTTGTATGTGGTGTTTGGGGGAGCACCATGACTCCACAGACTGCGAGGCTTGTCAGCAGATGAAACCGAAGTCCCGGCGGGAGCGCCGGATGAAACTCCTTTCGGCCCGCATGTCCAGGTCAGCGTCATCATCGCGTCCGTCCCCCGCGGAAGGGGCCAAGAACCGCCGCTTCCGCCTCCGACATCGTCCTTCCCCGAGGCCGCAGGGGCGTCGCTCGCCCGTTGGTAAGTGTCACAGCTTGTCCCCGAGGCCCGGTCCCCGCCCTGTGGGGGGTGCGGGTTCTCCGAGGGTCATGCGGCCTCGCACGTCACCGCCTTACCCGCCGTTTCCCGGCGCGGGGGCGTCCAGAGTCCAAATGGAGGCCTATGCTGCGGCCCTGCAGGCCTCCTTGGCTCCTCCTCCTCTTCCTGGGACGTCCGCTGATCCCCTGCCACGTGCGGGGCCTTCTGCGGAGTCGCCGGTGGCTCCGGCGCCGACAGGTTCGGCTTCAGGTCTTGGAGGTGTGGCGTCGTCGGGGTGCGGCCCTACTGGGATCCCTCCTTCGGCCCACGGCGCCTCTGCCTCGCCGCAAACCCCCGTGGGGGTCCCTGTGGTGTCGCTGGAGGTTGCCGGGACTCGTGGCTTGTCCCAGAGTCCTACTCTGTCCTCTGGGCAGACGGCGGCCTTGTCCGAGGCCGAGCTGACACCGCTCAGGCGCCGGCGGCTGTCGGCCCTAGCGGCGCCGCAGGGGCTGGCTAAGGGCCGGGGCGTGTCCCCGGGCCCTCCTCGTCTCTCCACGCAGGCGGCTGCCTCGTTGGAGGTCGAGTCGGCGCCTTTTCGGCACCGTTCTTTGGCCGCCCCGGCTCCGTCCCCGCCTTGTTCTCCCGCGGCGCAGGTGGTGGTGGAGGTCGTCACCGCGTCCCCTTCGGCGCCGTGCCGACGTCGGGTCGTCGACTCCTCTTCGGAGGCCCCCTCTTCTCCAGAGGTCAGGCAACTGTTTGTCTCTTCTTACCCGGAGTCGGGACGCCGCGTAGTGGCTTTCTCCCCGGCGTCTTCACAGGAGGGCTCTTCGCCATTCCCGCGCCCACAGTCTTCCCCTGAGGCGCCTCAGGTTCCCCACTCCTCTGTCAACCCTCCACTTTTCCGGGCTTGGCCGTTTCTTCCTCCGGTTGGGCTGGGGGACGGCCGGCTTAGTGTGCAGCCGTCACCCACGGAGGAGTTGCTCTCTCCACCGCGTTGCCCTACGGAGTCGAGTGCTGCTTTCGCACGGGCTGTTTCCTCGGCCGCTGGGATTTTGCGCATGGGCGACCCGGCTGCACATTTCCCCGCGGACCACTTGCTTGAGGTTCTCCACCAGGGCTCTGGTGGACGGGAGCTGCTTCTTCCCTTTGAAGCTTCGCTCCACAATTCTCTCTTGGGGGGCCTGGGGGCGTCCTGCCACGGGGGACCCGGTGCCCCAGTCACTCCTGCACCGCCACCGTCCTGCTCCGCATGATCCTGTCTCTTTCCTTCCATCCTTCTACTCGGGACCCTCTTCTGCAGATGGCCTTTCCTTCCTTGCCTTCCATTTTGTCTCCTCCATCACGGGAGGCCCGGTGGTTAGATTCCTGGGGGCGTAACATCTTCGCTTCCTCCAGTGCTGCCTTGCGGGCGCTCAACACGCTTTGTGTGTTAGCCAGAGCCACTTCCAGTTTGTGGGATTCTGCGGAGTCCCTTCTGTCTTGTGCCTCTCAGGAGGGTGCCTGCGTTAAACTGCAAAACACACAAGATGATGGACGGAATGTTGCACATTGGCAAAACATTCACCCCCAGTCACAGATCTGGGTTTAATCCATCGTTATTTTGCTCACCACGCCACCCCAGTTCAGACATGGCCATATGCAAATCAGTCTTGACCCTGTGCCTCATGGGAACAGTCCAGCCCGAACTGCCAAGCCATGTCTTCCCTGGACCGGAATGAAGCATCCTAGGACCGGTTTCTGGCTATCAGCCGTCATCAGCCAGGATAGCTTGACTCCAGTGGCGTAGTGAGCACGGGACCCACGTCTGGGCATACCCTTCCCACATAGGGCGAACGGCAAAACACACAAGATGATGAACGGAATGTTGCACATTGGCAAAACATTCACCCCCAGTCACAGATCTGGGTTTAATCCATCGTTATTTTGCTCACCACGCCACCCCAGTTCAGACATGGCCATATGCAAATCAGTCTTGACCCTGTGCCTCATGGGAACAGTCCAGCCCGAACTGCCAAGCCATGTCTTCCCTGGACCGGAATCAAGCATCCTAGGACCGGTTTCTGGCTATCAGCCGTCATCAGCCAGGATAGCTTGACTCCAGTGGCGTAGTGAGCACGGGACCCACGTCTGGGCATACCCTTCCCACATAGGGCGAACAGCAAAACACACAAGATGATGGACGGAATGTTGCACATTGGCAAAACATTCACCCCCAGTTGAACTGCGGCACCATATGTTGGATGGCCGGGAGCTGGCCGCGTTTATTCTTCGCTCGGCTCTTGATGTCTCTGTGGCTCTTGGTCGCACTATGGCTAGTTCGGTGGCCCTCCGTCGCCATGCATGGTTGAGGGATGGTGTTTTCCCTGCGAATGTTAGGTAGCGTCTGGTTGACCTCCCTTTTGATGGCACTCTTTTGTTTCACGCCCCTGCGGATTCTGCCATTCAGCGGTTCCTTGTGGGGCTTCGTCCTCCTCCTCCTCCTCCCCTCAGTGAACCTGGCTGTCGGTCCTCTGGTGTGTTCTGGGAGGTGTTCTCCCGTTGTTTTTCTGGAGCTTAGTGCTCGGTAACCCGGTTGTGTGTTCTGTATGGTTGGTGCCCCTTCAGGGTCCTTCGCTTGGCCCTTCGGTGCTGTTGGCTGCTGGTCCGGCCCTCTGTTTTGACTTGTGATTTTGGCTGTTGGTAAAGCCGTGTTGGTCCTGAGATTGGGCCTTCTGTATCTTCTTTTGTTGGCTGATTGGTAAGCCGTCTGCGGTTTTGTCCGCGGGTCTTTCTGTTTTGCCCTCTGATGCGGAAATTTTTTCCTAAGAGGTGTTCCCATGTTTTCCTTGGGACGTATCATGCCCAAAGTGGGGTACTTGTAGCTGTTACATGGCTCTGTCCTGCGCTGGGGAGGTGTGGATGCCCTTTTTCAGGTTCCTTGCCTTTCCTGGCATCATTGTATACCGCTGGTGCGGTCTCTTTTGCCTTTGTCTTGGTGCAGCTTGCGCTGCTCCAGCGTCTGTCATTCTCAGTGTTCGCTACATAGCTAGACCAGCCTGGCATACTGTCTACGGCATCGTGTTGTGGCGTTTCCGCCTTCCTGTCCGGCGTTTCGGCCTGGTCCTCTGTCTGGTGTTCCAGGGGGGCTAGGTTTCTTCTGGCTTTCCTGTGTTCTGGTTGCCGGCTGGTCCGTCCTCCGTGTCTCTCCTCTTTCTCTTCTGGCTGGTCCCACTTCTTTTCGTGGGCCGGTGTGTGTCTCTGGCACGGCCCCCCCCACCCCCCTTTGGGGATTGTTCTTGATTTTCCTGGCCGCTGCCCTCGGCTTGCGCCTGGCTTGTTCTGGGTGCACTGCTCCATGGTGTTGCCAGCTGCCGGCTGCGCATGCCGGCTCGTTATGGTCCACCGCAGTGGCCCTTGGTGTGTTGCCTTGTGCCCCTGCCTCTTGTCTGCTGGGGCTTTGCGCAACTGTGCCTTTCTTCTTCGCCTGCGCTTTTTGGCTGTGGAGCCGCTCCTGCCTTGTCCACTGCCTTGAGGCTGATGCCTGTTCAGCTGCCCCCTATCGCTCTGTCTGTGTTTTCCTGCAGCGGGCTCTGCCTCCGGTTCTACCTCTTCTCCCTGGAGTTTGGGGTGGTTCTTTTCTTCCTTGGTGCTCCTCTGGCGGTTTCTGCCCCTACGGGGTTTTCTGGCGGTTGTACCTTGACTGGGCTTGGGTTCTCCTGGCCTTCCCTTCGTTCTTGTTTACTTCTGCTTGGTGAGGGCTGAGCCGCCCTTCTTGTCCCTGTGACACATCCCCTGCTGGGGCCCTGTGTTTCTTCCTACTGGGGAGGTTCTCTCGCAGGCCCTCCTCCCCTCTGGGTATGGCTAGGGTCTCTATTCTACGTTAAGGAATCTGCGTCTAGTAGTCTCTATCAGATGTACAAGTTACTTACCTTCGGCAACGATGTATCTGGTAGAGACGATTCTAGCCGCAGATTCCTTCACGACCCGCCCTTCCTCCCCGTTCTGCGAGGACCTTCAGTTTGGTTTTCTGCACTCGCCTCCCTCCGGGTGGCTTGTCTTCTGTGGGTGTCTGCTTCGTCTCCTCCCGGACAGGATGTTTCGTTCTGCTTATTGTTCCACCCCTTCCTTTATGATACAGGGTCGGTTGGTTCATGTGTGCTTCTGCATCCCTCCACTCTGGTTTTTTCTCCAGTGTAGGGGCCTGCTTTTACTCTTCTCCCTTTTACTGCTTGGGGTTTCAGATCCATTTGCAGTTCTCTGCGTTTGTTTTTTTTTTTGCTTGTACTTCGGCCCTTTCGCTCCCTTTAGGGGATACGGCCCTCCTTGATGGTGTCGTCTGGGGTGAATTGCTGTTACTCTTCTGTTTCGGGCTTGTTGCCCCTTCACTTTGTGGATTGTGATTGCAGCTTCTCTCTCTCTCTCTCTCTCTCTTCTGCTATAGCGTTTTTCACATGTGTTCTGCCTCCAGGAGGGATGTCGCCTTAGCTTGCAAGGTTGTTCCTCAGAGCGGTGCTCTGCTCTTTCCCTGCTATGGCTTTCGCTGCTATGGCTTTTTGGTACCTTAGTGCTTGGCACCTTTCTCTCTTCTCTTTTTCACAGATTTTTCGCACACTGTTCCCATACTCTCCACAGTTTTGTTTGGGATGGCTCCGCGTTGTGGCGCGGAAAAGTTCTCCGAAGAAAACTGATGTCAGCGCGCCGGGGTGGGGCTTATGTGACCTCGCTGACGTCACGCCCGCGGACAACGTCAGGGCGGAGTCGCGTGGTACCGCCCCCCGGCGCGCAGAGATGCTGGGGCAAAGAAAGTTTTCCAGGTCCAGTCTCACGCCTGGGGATAATTCTACGTTAAGGAATCTGCGGCTAGAATCGTCTCTACCAGATACATCGTTACCGAAGGTAAGTAACTTGTACATTTGCACCATACCTCAATCCTTAGCTACTGGACAGCATTGAATTTTTGTTCTTCTGTTGTTTTCAATAGACAAGTTTTAATATATGTAAAATTCCAGATCCTTCCGTCCTATTTTAATTGTTTTGGTGTCTTTATTAATTACATTCCCCCGCTTTTACCTAAATTGATTAGGTAATTTTAGCTTATGTATTTCTCCGTTATGCTTACGGCCGGTTCAGCATTGTCCAAGGATTAGTTTTTTAACTGCTGTGTTGGGTTGTTATTGCTATTCGTTTACCACATGCAGTTTTATTGGGAAAAGGTTTTTCTGCTTGTGCCTGGCTGGCAAGGGTCAACTCTGGATTATTCACAGAAACCAATTTTACGTCTGGGTGCTAGTTTTTTTATTTTTTATTAGTAGCAGATCAGCCTCATCTCATGTCAAGACTGAGGCCTTTTTCCCTCTTGGTTTAAGAACCTGGTTTTCTACAACATCACTTCACTGAAAAGATACTTTGTGGTTCATACAGACCAATGGAAGTTCTCATTTGGCAAAGAAAAAATGTGTATTGCATCAAAGGAGTTGCCTAACGGCTAGGGCGGTCGACCTCCAACCTGGGGAACCGGGTTTGAGTCTCTGCAATGGCGCTGAACATCCTGTGATTCTGGGCAAATCACTTAATCTCCCCGTGCCTAACAAAACAAGCATTTGCAATGCAATAGGTCTCGCATTTTAGAAACTTTGATCTATTGGTATTGTAAATGACAATGCCTTTTATTATTGCAGGTTTTTTAAACACATAAATAAAAGGCATTGTCATTTACAATGCCAATAGCTCAAAATCTCGCAAATGCGAGACCTATTGCATTGCAAATGCTTGTTTTTGTAGGTAGGTAAAAGAGCCAACGCCAAGAGTCGAACCCGGTTCGCCAATCCCAAAGTCTGCAGCTCCGTGCCACAATGGTAAAAGGGCCATGCACTGAGCCAGAGCTGCTGCTGTGGATCAGCTTGTAACAGCTCACAGGACGCACTATCTTCCCGAGCAGTCCTCTGTTCCCCAGCGTGCCCCTTCCCAGGAGGACAGCTCCAGAGTAAGCCTGGGCGTAGCTCGCGAAGTAGCGCTACGCGAAGTTACGCAAAGTGCAGTTCGCACTACACGAGCTACGCGTAGCACTACGCGAACTGCGTAGTGCACTGTTCGCAATGATTGCACAGTGCCGGATGCTTGTCCGCACTGTGCAATCATTGAAAACGGCATCTTGCACAGTGCGAGCTGTCTTTTACTGCCGCTCGAGTAGATTTTTACTCGAGCTGCAGCTTCTCAACGCGGACTGGTAGTTTCTCATCGCGAGCGGTCGCGAGCATACGCGACCACTCGCAATGAGAAACCTGACCTCCCCGCGTTGAGAATCTCGCCGGGAGGTTTATTTTCCACGCTCGCGATCGGCAACTTGATGTTGCTGATCGCGAACGAGGAAAAAGTCTCGCCGGGATGTCATTTAGCTTGCTCGCGGTCGCCAACTTGACGTTGAGGACCGCGAGCAAGCAAAAATGACCGCTGCACTACGCTACGCGTGTTTGCACTGTGCTACGTGCAATTCGCGTTGTGCGAAGTAGCGCAAACTTCGCAAACTACGCGAGCGTAGCGTAGTGCTTTGCCCAGGGTTATACAGAGGCTCCCGCCATTAAAATCGACAAAGCGAAGAGCAGTGCACAGGGCTGGTGGGCAGGAGACCATTTGAGAGGTGAGGAGGCATGTTCCGCTGCGGTAGAGGAGTGTGAGGGGCATAGTGTGTTTCATTAAACTTTGTTGCCGTTTCCTTTTTATTCACTCTCCGTTGCTGGTTTTCATTCTTTACCGAGGCTCGGGCCGCCGCGCTTCATGTTTGGCATAAATGACCTCATTATCCCGTGGCATCCCCCACCACCTCCCGCAAGTCGCTGCTGCTCCGACAGAAGAAATCAAATTTGTATGTGCCCCATTTGCAACCTGAATAACGTACAGAAAATACAATGTGAAAGGTTGTTTTAAATTGGTCACTTTTGGAAGTGCTGCTGCAGAAGGAAAGAGGGAGACACCAATGTAAAATGCATATTTGCAGGCCCCGTTTCAACGTCATCCAATGCCAGGCACATAAGCGCCTCTGTTTTGTAGTCTGTATTTTGGTATTACAGATCTGTTAAACAGAAGGCATCGTGGCTGAGTGGTCTAAGCCGCAGTGTTAAAGCTCCAATCTTTCCGGAGGCATGGGTTCGAATCCCACTGCTACCAAGTTCGTATCTTATTTCGTTCAGGTACATGAGTGCAAGACATTTTTATTTTGAAAATATTAGGATCGGGTCTCTTTTCATCAGGAAGCAATATTGCTATTATTGCAGATTTAAAAACATTTGACTAACAGGATGCTCTCTAACCACTTTGGATCTGATGATATTTTGCAATCTTTCTACTTAATGCAACAAAGAAAGTCATGAGTCTGACGTTGCGCTTTTTATCCAGCCAGAAGCAAGGTTTAAGTATGAAGTACACAATAGATCCAATGTGTTTGTAATGTAAATGTAACTGGCAGTGAAGTTACGCTTTCCTAATAGGCCATTAGAAAATGATCCTGGGAGACCTGATAACATTAATTACATTCATTATGCCCTCAGATAAAACTGGGATACATTACAGGTGTTACTTTTGTAGCTGTAGTTTACCACAAGCTCAGCCGTAAAAACGTGTCCTATATCACTGCACTTTGGGACAAACAGCCCTGAACCTGTTCACAATCAGTCCTCTGCCCGAGTCATTCACCACTTCATGCACAAACTACATATCCATCTCTATCTTCCTTCCTTTCTATCTATTCTATGCAGCTCTCACCCTTATCTATTCACCATGCCACATTATTCCGCTACACAAATACACTTCACACCACAAAATTCCTCAACTAACAATTCCAACACAACCACATAATTCCACTCCACACAACATACTCCCCCTATACTCCAAACCAAAACACATAGGTAAAAGACATTGTCATATACAACGGCAATCGCTCTAACTCCTACAAATAAATGCGAGACCTAATGCATTGCAAATGCTTGTTTTCTTGTATGGTGGTATTTTGAGGCGAGGTGCCAATTTAGAGCGAGGTTCCTATGTTGAATGTATGTGCAGTGCCTGTTCTGTGTTATAGAAGGTCCTCTGCTGATAACTGTGCTGTTCCTACCCTGTGAGTGTTAGCAAAGTTTGCAAACTATTCTGCCTGTTTGATTAAGTGTGTGTGGCAAGGGAAACGCTGTTTTCTGAGTTCTATAGTGTACATTTTATGAGTGAATGAGAGCAGCAGGAATTGTTGCTGTCTTTTGGAGGGGGTGTGGAAGTTCGCGCTGCTGCTACCAATGTTGAACTTTTTCTCTGTATGTAAAACCTGCACTGCTGCTTCTGATGTCTGTGTACCGTACATCTGAGGAATGCTGATTTTTGGGTATGCAAACTTGTATTACAGATACGTGTGCTACACTGTATTCGGAGGGGGTGTAGGTGTAGGAGCGAAGCTTGCCCTGTTCCTGTCTGAAGAGAGGCAGGAAAGACCAAAAAGGGTTGGGGGTTGTTGTGGGGTGTGTGTTTGTATGTGCGGAAAAAAATAAATAAAATATATATATATATATATATATATATCCCAAGGTGACTTCAATCTCTATGTGGACGATCCCACTTGTCCCCAGGCCTCTCGGCTACTATTGTCTCTTAATGGAGCGAACCTCACTCAACATGTAAATACCTCCACACATAAAGCAGGCCATACTCTTGACCTCATTTTCTCTAATATCCCTACCATTAGAGTTGAGGCCCCTCAATGTTTGGTGTGGACGGACCATTTTCTGGTTCCTTTCTCCTTCAATTTAGGGAAAATACAGCTCGGTGGCAATAAACACTCAGTGCTAAGTAGAAATTGGAAAAAGGTTATGGCTGATAGCGTGGGCCCAATGCTCCTAGCTAGAGGAGCACTGGGGATCCTAATGAGGACGCGGCAGAGTTCAATCTAAGGATCACCTCTATCCTTGATGCAGTGGCTCCACTGAGATCGGCCAAGTCCCCGAGAGAGTCCCCCTCTGCCCCTTGGTTCTCGGCAGACCTCAGAAGCGTAAAAGTGGGTGTAAGAGACTAGAACGGCTATGGAGGAAAGATTACTCCCAGAGCCTAAGCTAGCTTATAAGGACGCGCCCTAAAAAAGCTGCGAAAAATGATGGGGGCGGCTAGAAGGGAGTTCTTTGTTAAGCACATTGAATGTGCGGAGAATTCGGGTAAGGAGATTTTTAGGATTGTTAGATCCTTCACAAACCCATCTGCTATTGAGGGGAAAATTCTGCCCTCCCCCTCCTTGTGTACAAACTTATCCAACTTTTTTGAGGAGAAAATTCAGAAAGTCTACGCCTCTTTTACTACAGGAGCAGTACCACAGACACCGAAAACTAACAATTCAGTAGGTACGTTTTCAGAGTTCTACCCTATAACTTTGCAGGAATCGATGGCTGAAATCCTAAGATGCAAGTCGGGCTCCCACCTGGATCTCTGCCCACCCAAGCTTTTCTGATCTTTGGCCCATTGGATTAACCCAGTCTTAAACCACATCTGGAATACGTCGTTATCCTCTGGCATCTTCCCAGATATTTGGAAACATGCATTCCTACTTCCCCTGTTGAAAAAATCGAATGCTGATCCCACGGAGCTCGGTAACTACCGTCCAATATCATTGTTACCGGCACCCCCAAAGATGCTAGAAAAATTGGCTCAACGTCAAATCGCCAATTTCATCAATACACAAGACATCTTACATGATACTCAGTCAGGTTTCCGGTCAGGATACAGCACTGAGACTGCTTTAGTGGAGGTGGCAGAGTCAGTAAGAATGTCGGTGGATGCTGGAGCATCTGCGATGCTGATCCTTTTGTATCTGTCGGCGGCCTTCACAGTAAGGACCGCCATGCTATGGAATTCCTTACCATCGTATATGCTCATGGTGGAAACAGAACTTGAGTTCAGGAAGATCTTGAAGACATGGCTCTTTAGACAAGGATAGCTCTTAGGTTTCGGTCCCATACTTGATTTCCGTACAGCGCAGGGACACCTCTGTTTGAGGTAGCTGTTTGCGCTCTATAAATGACTATATATATATATACATGTATGTAGGAAGTACAAAACTGCAGGTCCACAAAAGGATACTCCAGCACATTCGGGCGATTACCAACTGCGATGCATCATACCCGGTTGCCAGGCACTTTAAGGACTCCCACTGCAACAGTCTGGAACATCTGAGATACTTTGTAGTGGATACTGTCCTACCCCTTAGACGGGGTGGCAACCGGGAAGCCCTCCTTCGAAAACTGGAAACCAGGTACATACTGGAGTTGGATACCAAGACGCCACAGGGCCTTAACTCCAGTGAGGACTTTTTTACCTGCCTTTAACTATTCCATCTTATTTGCACAATCATTACATTTTAACTGCTTTGCTCCTGATAACTTTTTTTAGCCTTCATTTATTAGCACTTTGCACTTTTATGAACCAAAGTTGGTTTATTAGGGTGACACTTTTTATGCAATAGCACTTTGTCAATAAAGGCGTAAGGGGAGGCTTTATGGCCCACTTGGGCTGAATTGTTCTGCACCAGCACTTTATGTAAAAGCAATGGACCAATAAGCGCTCTGAGGTATTGCTTTGGTCCACTATTGACATACAGGGTTGAAGAGATAGTTTTACGACGTGGGCTAGTCCAACGTAAGCACATGCTTAGGAATTTCCCTATCATGCATCTATGTCACATATCACCCGTTTCATGCATTGAAATTTTTAATGGAAATTTTTGACAGAAATTTCTATTGTTTAAAATTTTAAATTGCATTGTCATGTTTTAAATATTTATGAATTAATCGATATTTAACAAGTTATTGCTGTTACTAGGGTACGTTAATAACTATTATTTTTAAGTGGTTGATGTCTTTTGATGTGCTTAGATTTACTCTATGTCTATGATCACGTAATGTATTTGTCACGTGTTACTGCACTTGCACTTTAAAAATGGGGAGGCACTCATGCGCGTCATGTGATCAAGGTCTTCTGTAGGTCGAAACGCATCATGGCGGTGGTGCAGGGCATTCAATAAAAACTTTGCACTAAACTTCTGGGTCCGCATTCGTCTGTTCCTGTGATATGGATGGTTTATGAAGCCTGAGGTATTTAACTTGTATGCAGCCACAACTAGGCTTTATCGATCAATTTATATCATCTTAGTTAGGTAGCACACATTCATTTGAGGTTCACGTCAAAAGCAACAATCTTACCTTTTTCATATACAAGTGTTTACTCGTGCTTTTCTCATACTATCAGAAGGGATTTCACAGGGTGAAGCAGTCACTGTTCCTACTTGTTCCTATTTTTTTTTGTGTGTGTACCAGTGGCACAATTGCTAACAAACCATCTTTTTGATCAATTGTTCCCATTTTATCCTTAACGACCTTCTTAATAAGGCTGCTGTAAAAACAATAGTTCCACTGTTAGAAGCAACATTTTCCTTCTCTTAATAGAACCATACTTGTTAATAGCAGGATCTGATAAACGAATTGCGGACCTTAGAATGTTCAATACAGAGAAGTGATTTGTTCCAAGAATGAAACAGCCCTTCTATTAACCAGCACCTCTGTCTAGTCTTGTGATTCTGCCAGGGCTTGCTCACGGTTCTCCTGGGACTCCCTCAACTTCCTGGAGCGTGGCTTCGAGCCATACTGGCTTCTGATTGGCTTAGGACTCAAAACAGAAAAGCTAAGTTGTTTGACTTTTTACCTCTGTCTACAAACAAGTTTTGGTATATGTTAAACATTTAGTCACAGATTCTTAAATATGTACATAGTGTGCTTTGGTTCCTCCCCAAAGAAGTATTTCTTTCACCTAATGCTATTGGCTATTTGTTGTATCAGTCTGCCTCCTATAAAGTGCTTGCGTCGCAATATGTAAGGGACTGTTTTACAACTAAAAGTACACTTAGTCATCACACATTCAGTTTCTGATCTCATACAAGCTTTGTATGGAGAAAGCAATAATTTTTTTTCTTTTATTGCAGTAAGCTTTTTTTTTTTTTTTTTAAAACACTTTGTATTGATTCTAAATGAAAGGTTTTATCGTCACAAGTGAAGAACAGTACAGCAACATCAAAAAAAGGTGCATTGCTCCCAAGCACTCCCGCTCGGTCGGCAAGTTCCCAACAGTCTGCCTTTCTCAGGGTTATCTGCAGCTATGCCATATAAGGGCTTATTTCAACCTCTAACGTCACAGTATTGGAGGCCCCAAGATCAATGATAATTCCAAAAACATCAGCTCATCTCCTTCAAATTTTTGTGTATTTTTGGGGGCAGCCCCTGGCATCATATACTGGCTTTTCCATACTCGTGCAAAGTTCCAGTCCCGTCCGCCACTCCTTAATGGAGGGAGTGTTCACATTTGTCCATCGGTGAGCAACATCTCTTTTAGCCACAGTCAGACTTAACCAAAGCAGTGTCAGTTAATATTGTGCATCATGAAGGACCATATTGATACGGAGGAGGACCAACTTGAGTACAGCGGTGTAGTGCACCCCAGCACTGATCTCTAGCAGTAGAGAGCCCATCTTCAGTAAGGTTTTAACTTTCCACATCTCCATATTGTGTGCAAAAGCTCTCCATCCTTTACTAAGCAATGGAGGCAGGAGGGCGAGGTGACCACACCCATTTTCCACAGTTCGCTTCTTGTATGATATACCCTCTGATTGTCTTTCAACTGAAAAAAGACGAAATCTAGCCTGAATTGCGGAATGTCCTGGAGACCTCTGGTTTCTGCCCATTTCTCATCCTTAAGGGTACCCAAGACCTTTTCCAGGCATAGCTCAGTGTTGCAAAGGAGACAGCTAGGTTTTGAATTAATGAATGAAAAACCTCTTCACTTTGTGGTTTCCTAGATCCCCCGTTAGCAACTTTGCATCTAAGGGGTTACATTCTGGAAGGTCCTCCAGTTTTGATATGAGATGTTAGTGCATACCTTAGTTGTAAGTAGTCATAAAACTGGCCATAGTGTAATTCCTATTCATTCTGCAAGCTCTGATAGGATTTAATTAAGTATTGTGCCCTCCATCAAGTCGCTCAAAGTAGAGATGACTATAATGTCCCATTTCCGGAACCTCTCCAGCACGGCTGCATGCTTTAACGCAATGCCGCCCAAAATGGCGTCTATCCTGTCTACTTCTTACCCCATCCCATACTTCTCGTCGTGGTTTTCGATGTCAGAACCACCACCATAGTCACCGATAGTAGCTGCAAACGTACCCTTCCTCTAGAAATTTTATGATATATAGGGGTACCTTGGAGTGCCCATTTCTTTTGCAAGTGTATATGGGGTCTCCTTGGGTGTCATACCACCACTCGTTGAGGATCACTAGATGAGCAGCCCTGTGATTTGATTCAATGTCGGCTGCAGTGGTTCTGCCTTCATTTGTGGATTTTAAACCGTTGGATAGAGCTATATGTGGGAATCCCCGATTCCACAAAACACTTTGGAACGTGGAGTTTAATTTGTGAAAGAGTAAGCGCAATAGATCATACGGGAATTTTGCAGTGGGTGTAAAAAGTGGGGTAGCGATACCATTTTTAAGATAGCTGATAAACCCAGGAGTGACAGGGGGAGCATGATCACTTCTTACTGTTGGTTGTTAATTTATTCATCAAAGGTTGAATGTTCATATCCCACGCCATATTGATGTCTAGAGTAACATTCACTCCCAATTATCTGAATCCTTGTGCGACTACTTGCAAATTGGGTGCCGAACCCAGCTCTTGGGGGTAAGTGTTAGCTTGGAATACTGAGGATTTGACTGTGTTAATAAAGAGGCCGGTTGTTTCACCAAGGATTCGAAGGACCTGGACTGTCCGCGGACCAGAGCTTTTGACGTCTGCCAAGACAATCAATACCTCGCCTTTGTATGGGGCCACCCTTTATGAAACCATCACTCCCCACTCAAATCCTCTCACCCACTCCGCCAAAGGCTCTATAGCAATGGCGAAGAGGAGCGGTGACAGTGGCCATCTCTGTCTCGTACTTAGTTGTAGCAGAAAGGGTTCAGATGTTTTATTGCCCACTCGTGCACAGGCTGTCGGGTCTCTATAAAATAACTGCATATAAGTGATGACTTTAGATCTGAAGCTAAGACATTGCTCCAACCCACTGAGTTGAATGCTTTTGCAATGTTTGCCAATAACACTACAGCCGACCATCTCAGCCTGTCTGCCATGACCAAGGCATTGTGCAACCGTAGGATGCTGTCTGGTGGCTTGGTGTAGCATAAATCCTTCCTAGTCCTGGTGGACCATCGAGGAAGTTAACCTAAGCAGCCAATCAGAAAATGCTTTAGCAATGATCTTAACGTTGGTGTTTAGGAGGAAAATGGGGTGATATGAGGAGCACTACTCTGAGGGCTGTCACAATTTTGAGATTACCACCATCTCCACCTAGCGAAAGGCAAGGGGCAAGTGAGTATTTCACCACCTCTTTCAGCACCCCTTCGAGGGTGTCGGTCAATTTATGCACGAACAACTAAAAAATTCTCCCGGGAAACCATTGATGCTAGGTGGTTTCCCTGATTTTAGCTGATCAGTATTGCAAAGATCGCCCTCCAGAGATTGGCTTTCGGCATCTAAGAGGCCCCAGAGGGGCAGGTCAAATATGAAGAAGTCCGTCATTTCCTGGGGCAAAGCATCTTGCTGAGCATACAGGCCAGTATAGTTTTGCGCAAATTGTCGGGCGATGTCCTTATCGCTGGTAATTTGTGAGCCATCTGAGTTGTTAAGATACAGAGTCTGGGTGCTGTGTTATGTACTATTGTAAAGACAGTGCAGTAGTTTACTCACTTTGTCTCCCCATTGATAATCTGCATGGCAAGCCAGATTTTCTTAGCTTTATCCATTAACGCTTGTGGTAACATCTGGGCATGAATTGTATCTCTACGAGTTTCCATTCCTGGGTCCATGAAGCAACTACAGATTTTTTTTGTCAGGAATCTAGTGCGAGCCTGACCTTAGAATGCACCCTAATTTAATTTTCTTCTTCACACACTGGGACATCTGACCCCAAAATGGGCATTCTGTATCATGATGTGTTGGCATTACCACCACCACTACTACTACTACCACCACCACAATCAGCACGACTACCAGCATTACCAACACCACAGCATTTTTGTAGCACTGTCCTTCTCCTTATAAATGTTGATGTGGCTCTTCTGCTGCTGGGCTCCTGCATACATTTTCAGTGTGGCCAGCAGCAGCCTGGATGCTGCCGCATTGTGTTCCTGCCGGGCATCTGTTTACAAATCACAGCTCTGATAGAACACAATGTGGAAGCATCACAGCAGCTACAAGATAGGCTGAAAATGCATGTGTATACTGTGCTTGCGCAATCACATCATCCGACGGCTCATCATTTGCACACAACACCTCTTGTGATGATGCTACATTACCACTACTACTACCACCACCACAATCCGCACCACTATTACCACCATCACAACATCATTTTAAGAGTGTTTGCATGTATTAACACATGAAGCAGGACTTTAAGTGGGCAGGTCTCTCCGGGTCTGAGACCAGGGTCTGAGACCCGGTAGTAATTCAAAACAGGCGTTGAAAGGTTCCCAATCAGGCCCTATATTCATGCCCTTAACTTTCCAGGCATATAGACTGGTCTATTTCTGGAGAATAAAAGTTAAAAAGTCAAGGTGGTCCATGTCAGCGATTTAGTTGCTGTTTATATTTTACAAGTTTTACTTGATGTTGCATTCCCAAAAGTGTTTACTTTTTCCAGGATCTTGTTTCTCTATTTTTTCTTCTTCTCCGTGCATCATCTTAATCTTATATGGTGCATATTTATTGAAGTGAGTTGTCTTCAAATGATTATAATGGTCCATTATTTAGAGTTCTGGCGTTCAGTCTAAAGGCAGTGAGTTTCTCTGAGTGACTGTCAGGGAGTCAAAATGGTGTTCAGACTACACTCAACCAATCCTTGACCTCGCTGACTAGCGCACAGAGCAGTGGACAAGTGTGCCAGTTATAATTGTCATTGTATGCGAAAGAGTGTGAATTAGGAACACATATGTAAAAATATTAACTGGGTGAAAGTAAAAGAAAATGCACTGCTTCCAGGTGAGCGGATGTGTTCTGTGTTTGATGGGTGGTGAAGTGCAAAGAAGCACATGCAGGAGAGATGGAAAAGCTGCTGATGAAGAGGAAAAATGCAGTATGAGGCATGCAAATGGAAGATATGAAAAGAAAAAAGGCACAAGTCTTAAATATACCTCAGAGGAAAGTGGTGTGAAGGGAAGAACGGGAGGGATAGAGGCATTATGAAGACCACTTCCCCTTCAACAGACCTTAGTAATGTTTAATTCAGTCTCCCTATTTTCAGCAGTGATCATTTTCAATATTAATAATTTACAACAAAATCATGGTTACTAGCCATTAGCCCTGGCTTGTGTTAGGTGTATGTCTGTTATGTTATATATCTGGATGCAATAACAAAGCTCAGGAAGGCCCTAAAATACTGTTGAAGTGGCATGCTATGGGAAGCATAGCATTTTAGTTCACATGTTTAAGCCACACCCCTAATTACACAGGACACGCCCCCTTTAACAAACCTCTCTCATCCCACTTAAAGCTGTGAAATGAACCCATACTTATTGGCTTTGCCAATACTTGTTTGATTTATTTTTACTTTATCTGTGCAGGAGCGTGATTGAATAAGGCCTCATATTAGGGTACAGGCATACGTTCACTACCCTACTGAAAGTTTTTTATGTGCTTGGTATCTTCTTCTTTTGGCAGTTAATTGGGTTCACTTGATCAAAAGCCAGGCTCTCTGAGCCATGTAATTAGTTCGAGACACTTAACGAAAATGTCCTTGGTGTAGGGCAAGGGCAAAGACAACATTCAGAGTTCGCAATGCCCCGTTTCCCTTGTAACGCTACACTTCAGATGTTTTTAACTTTCTCTTAGCTACAAACCATGAGCATAAAACCTTGAGGTTTACTCTAGTTCTACTTTCGCGTCGGTTCAGAGTTGTACTGGATTGTAGCCACAAGTGTAGTATTTCATTTTGTAGAGCGTCGGGCACGTTGTTTGACCTTATTTTTGCTGTTAAAATTCATAGCCACAAGCCCGCATACCAAAATCTGTTAATGTTTTCCTTCTTGAAACCCTGATCTCAACTCTGCGTTCTGCATGCCATGTATTTCGGACCTGGAGGCCGACAAAGGCCTCATGCTTTTCTTGGCGTCCTCCACTAAATATACAGATGAGTATCATTTGCAAGCTAGTATTACTTGCACCCAAGAATTGCTGTTATTATAACACTGAGCGGATTAGTTTAGTAGGCAAAACTGTTGGATCTTCCTTTATTTGCATGTGCTGTGATGGATGGGGGCTTTACCTTAATTGAGAAAATTGCAAGGTGGCAATCAAATATTAACACTTTTTTATTAGGGGAGGGAGTATGAGCGGGATTCATGTTTTCAAATTAAGATGTGGAACACCCAAAAACTTTAAATATGTGAATAAATTGTTTCTCAGTGGTGATGTAACTAATGCATACATAAACTACAGAGTCTGAAGTGCTTACCAGCTTTTAAATGACTTCTGTGTCTTACACCAATAAACATTGCGTTTTACATTTGAGATAGCGGTTTGAAAAATCTTCAACAATCCGTGCTTCTACTCCTGCCAGCCCACCTTCCCCAGTAGTTACTGATCTGATATAGTGCTAAGTGTTCCACCTTAGTTGTTCCATTGGTGTTCGTCTCCTGTTCACCATTCTGTGTAAAAACACAACTCCATTTTACAATGCCTTGGCCAAAGTGAGAGGTTCCTGACCCTCTAAGGCAGCGGTTCCCAAAGTGTGCGCCGCGGCACCCCGGTGCGCCGTGACGAGAAGCCAGGGGCGCCGCACCGCCGCGCAGGATGTGGGTCATGCAAATTACAGCCGCAGCGCAGCATGCAGGGGGGTTTGAAGTGCCACCTTCAGAATGGTTTTGCCCAAGAGCGCACTGCCGCCATACGCATACGTGCGTACGTACGCACGCGTCGTACGTGCTTTAAAATGCGTAGTATCAGCATTACTGCCATAGCAAGCTCGGAGCGTTTGAGGATCGTTATTGCTGACCCCCGTGTTGTGCCGTGCCTCGTGGGACCCTCTTCACCAGGAAATCGGTAAGTAAGCACCACCACGTGTTATCTCATTTGTTCTTCTTTTGCTTTCCACCACATCTCAGCTCCCTTATTCTTAAATAACCTCTTCCTTTTTTCCTTCTCTTCTCCACGCGCTCTCTGGTCTCTCCCTTGTTCCTCTTCTTCTCGTTGAACTTATTTGACCCGTTCACCCATAGCTATCTGTAGAGATGACGCTGGGAAACGCAATGAAGGTTCATTCCATATTTATTGTAGAACAGCTACACAGCACAAACATCGAGGCACCATCACCAGTTGTCCAACCGCTCCCAAGCTCTTTTGAGATCCTACTCCCAACTGACACCTGAGCACCTAGGCAACACCTGAACATTCCACAGAATGTCATCAACATGGAACACAGCCCATAGAACTACAGCTTAAGGCTGCCACATCTAAAGAGGGATATAACATACCCTCCTTTCTCCTTTAAAAAAACAAATAAACAAAAACATTAAAAGGAAACAGAAGTCATGCAAAGCAATAGTACACATCATACCGAGCCGGATAGGAAACCCAAACCTGGTAGTGAAGCATAACACAAAGAGTACCATCCCATTTCACCTCCGGTACCTTTTGGGAATGACCCTAGTTCTAGCACTTCTCCTAAGTGTAACCCCTGAAGGTCCACTAAGCTCTGTATCGTGAGAAAATGACGAAGTGACATTTTTAATTTTTACAACTTTACACACATTCCACCACTTTCCCCCTTCAACTTGAATAGCATTCCTTCCCACCTTGGTAACAACAGCGGGTGGACCAAACTTGCTCTCACCCTTCTTGACGTGGAAAGGAGATTTAATGCGTACCATATCCCCAACACCAACGGGAACCAACTTAGCACTTTTCTTTTTGTCAAACCATGCTTTTTGTTTGAGTTGTGAAATAGAAACGTTTTCCCTTACCAAATCCATAAGTGAATCGATATCGGGCACCCCTTTAATCCACCTGTTCATCCAGGCAGGTTTGAAGTTAGTATTGGCTTTTCTTCCTCTTAGGAGCTCAAAGGGAGAAACTTTTGTAGTAGAGTGGGGAGTTGTCCTATAGAACCACAACATGCTTTCCAGTGAATCAAGAATGTCGCAATTTCCTGCTTTGGCCCACCTAATGCAATCCCCCACCACCCTATTCATGCGCTCCACGAGCCCATTGGATTGGGGATGGTAAAGTGAACTCCTAACATGTTTGACATTGCATGATTGTAGAAAATTACAAAACTCTAGACTAGTGAATTGGGTACCGTTGTCTGTTACGATGGTCTCTGGGAACCCCTCCCTCATGAAGATATCCTTGAGAAAGGATAAAATGACACTAGTGGATGTCTCCCTGACAAGTTTTATTTCTGGCCATTTTGAGGAATAGTCAATCATAACCAGCACAAAACGACACCCTCCTGATAATATATCCAGAGGTCCCATGATGTCCAAACCCACTTTGGACCAAGGTCCGGCAGGACATTCGATGGGAATAAGCGGGGAGTGACTACTTTCAACCCTTTATCCGCCGACCGGCAAATGCGGCACAAATCTACCACTTCATTGATCTCACCATCCATAGAGGGCCACCAGAAACATTCCCGGATACGTCTCTTAGTGAGTGTGGACCCTAAATGTCCCTCGTGAGCACTAGTGATAATACCTCTCCTAAGACTTAGTGGGGGAATGAGTTTGTCGGCACGAAGTAAAATTCCACCCTCCAAGGAGATTTCTGATTCAACTTTCCAAAACGACTGTAGGTTTTGAGGAAGGACCCGCTCTCTGGGCCATCCAGTTCTAACAAACTCACAAACTCGTTGCAGAACGTCATCGTCAGCAAGAGCCTTCAACCACTCGTCTTCTGTGCCAACACCATGCTCTAGTAAATCAATTGAGGCTACTAGACAATCGTCGGAATCCTCCTCCCCACAGTCAGTCCATTCTCCGTCCCTTTTACCATCGGCTATTGGAAAGCGAGACAAGAAGTCGGCCCTAACGTTCCTGCCGCCAGAGACATGGACAACATCGAATTGGTACTGCATAAGCCGTGACACCATGCGAAGGATTCTAGGAGAACAGCATTTCCAAGTGGTGAGACAAATGCCGTGAGAGGTCGTGATTCTGGATCTAGCTCTATCTGATGATATGCACTGGCTAGATCCAGTTTAGAGAAGTAGCGCGACCCCCTGACGCAAGCAAAAAGGTCATCAATTTTGGGCAAGGGGTGAGAGTCGACCCAGATCTCTCTATTGAGAGACCTCAAGTCCACACAGACGCGCAACTTACCGCATTTCTTGCGCGCGACGACCAAGGGTGATAGCCAAAGAGAAGACTCTGTTGGTTCGATGATCCCTTGATCGCACAGGGACTTGAGTTCAGATTCGAGATCATCTCTCACACTGAAAGGTACGCCCCTCAGCTTATGTTTTATTGGAATCGCTCCATCCTTTACGACAATTTTGTGTCTGAATCCTAGGATGGTTCCCAGGTTCCCTGAGAAAACAGATGGAAAGCGTTCGTTCCATCCTCTTAAATCGTGTTCATCTGCAACTACTAGGACTTGTTCTGACGTACCTGGCCTGAGAATCATTTTGAATAGGCCTTGATGATACCACCCCACAATATTCAACCCCTTGATCGCAACATATATTTTTCCCCAAATTTTCCTTCCCTTGAAAATAAGTTCGTCCTCGATGAACCCAAGGAGGTCAATTTTACGTCCCTCATACGAGACAGGAGAGCGATCAGGAGGCTGGAGAGCTCTATCTCCCAAGTCTCATTGAACAATTTCTGTGTAATCATGGTAATCCTAGCACCAGAATCAACGAGAAGATTGAGTGGTTTACCTCCTACCAAAATTTCGACAATGGGATCAACGCACTCGTGAGATTCATGCACATTTGATATACAATCATGAGAATCAACAATTACAGAGACTACATCAGAGTCAGACTCTTGGTCTGATTCTAAAACACATGCCACAGTTCTTCTCCAATTCTTCTTTTTCAAGCAGACTTTTTCAAAGTGTCCTGTTTTTTTACAGTAGTTACAGATGGCATTGGCACCAGGACACTTTCCCCTTTTTGATGAGGTGGGTTCCCACATCTGTAACACATATGCTTGAAATTCTGGAACTCTTGTTTGAAGGTTGATCCCCTTTGACAGCATTAGTGTTCTTTGAAGAACTGTATCTTGAAGAATTTTGTTGATAAGTAGGGTATCTGTTATTATTGTTTTCAGCCACACTATTGACTGAGTCAACAGGTTTAACTTCTAGCTCCTTCAGTGAAACTTGAGAAGTCTCTATGCTCTTTGCGATTTTGATGGAATCTTCCAACGAAGGATTAGCTAAGGACAACAATTTTTGCCTAATCTGTTTGTCTCTGCAGTGACACACAAACTGATCCCTGATCAACTGGTCCGTAAACACATCAAATTGACAGACAGCAGCTAGCATGCGTAATGCAGAAATGTAGGAGTCAACATCCTCACTTTCACATTGTTGTCTCTTTAGAAACTTGTGACGTAGAACCATTAAGCTGGGTTGTTTATCGAACCTGGTTTTGAGCTTGATGATGGTGTCTTGGTAGACGTCAATAACTTCTTCAGGGGGATGATTGATTTCGGGAAGGTGCTTAAAGATCGATCTACCCTCGAAACCCAAGGAATGGAGTAGAAGGAATTTTTGCGATCATTGCTAAATCTTGACGCACCAATGGCACCAAGGTAGGTTTGAAAGCATCAAACCAAATCTCCCACCGAACAGGAGGTTCACCTGGGGATTCGAGAAAAGAAGGAGGAGGAGTAACAGACTGCATCACCGGACTTGAAAACTGCGGAAAGATACAAGACAAGTAAAGAAAGAGGAGTAAGATGAATGAGTAGAGACGTGGAGAAGGAAGTGGGAAAATAGGAACAAGAAAAGACGTGATATGAAATGAGGATGGGGCCCAAAAATGGTGTGTGAATCACCGTTTGTAATCCACAGCAAAAAGAAGTTAAAAAGACAATGTGTGCGAATCACCGTAAGTTCATCCGCACTTATTAACGATGGTGTGCGAAACACCGTTTGGAAATGCTCAGCAAACAACAGCGAAGTGGTGTGCGAATCACCGTGAATCCATCCGCACCTGACGTTATTGTGCGAATCACCGTGAAGACCAAAGGAGAAAGAGTTTTTAGTGCTAGAGTTTGGCCACATACGAAATGGAAGAATGTCAAAGTTTGGGTATGACCCCCTTCTAAATAAGGCACTTTTTGATCAACAGAAATTTTTTTTTTTTTTTTTTTTTTTTTTTTTTTACAAAGGCACTTATGTGGAAGACTCTTAACTCCTCTTGAGGTTTTCTACAGTAGCCAGGCACTATTCTGGCACACTGAGCATGAAAACGGCCTTGGAAAACTGAGGAAATCAGGCAGGTCAGGCAAAACGAGGCCTACTGTCCTTGAAACGCGCAAGAGGATCCTCTGTGACGTGTGCTGGCAGCGTTGCTCAGCAACCAGTGTAGAAAAGCGCGTGGAACTCTGTGTAGAGGTCCTCTGTGACGTGCGCTTCAGGCGTTGCTCAGCAACAGTGTTGATTGGCGCGGAGGTCAGGCAGGTCAGGCAGAGTGAGGCCTGCTATTGCGCATGACGACGGTGCGCAGCGTGGGGCCTAAGCGTTGATTTTTTTTTTTATTTAAAGCCGGGGAGGCGGTGCGGGAAAACAGGCAGAACGCTTGCGCCGGCCGCCCGGAGCCAGGAGAAGACAGTCTTGACAAGCGAGTCAGCAGGGAGCCAGGCGGGATGCCGAGAAGGAGTTGAGACAGCTTTGAAGACAGCTTTGACTGACACGGAGAGGAAGTAGAGCGGTGAGCATTAGGGTGATAGTGTGTCAGTATGCTCAGGGGTGAGGTCGTGCGCTCGATGTTTAGTTGCAGGATGACGAAGCGGGGCTGTACGATAAAGGAACAGTCTTACCACAGCTTGTGCACGCAGGGTTCTTTAGGTGGCTGTGTAGCACGCTCGTCGCCACAAATTGTAGAGATGACGCTGGGAAACGCAATGAAGGTTCATTCCAGATTTATTGTAGAACAGCTACACAGCACAAACATCGAGGCACCATCACCAGTTGTCCAACCGCTCCCAAGCTCTTTTGAGATCCTACTCCCAACTGACACCTGAGCACCTAGGCAACACCTGAACATTCCACAGAATGTCATCAACATGGAACACAGCCCATAGAACTACAGCTTAAGGCTGCCACATCTAAAGAGGGATATAACACTATCTAATTTACCAACACCCCCCCCCTCGTGACCTCAGCTGTTGTTTACTTCTCTCTTCCTCGCTCTCTGATCTCTTTCACCTCTCTGACCTGGAGAACTAAGCACTGCAGGACAGACACGTCCCTCATACTTGTCCCCTATCGAGGCTTCTGCTGGGTGTAATTCTAGAAAGTGAAGTTTTGGAGGTGTTTTAGACTTGTATCGCACTATCGTCTGAATCTATGCCTTTTTCCTCAAATTAAATAAAACAATTTGAACGCCCAAAAAAACATTGAACAACCCTTTTCAGTACTGCAGTGAAAATCGAGCCTTTTCATTCCCATGTTTTTCTTCCTGTCTTTGAATTGTTTCTGACCACTTGTTGAAAACTCGCTTCTTGCTTAAGGAACAATTTGAAAATGTGGGTTGGTAGTTGTTGGTAAATCCTGCCATTTTAGCTAAAGAGGGGATTTTTTTGTCCACAGGGCAAAGGGGATGCTAGGGTATGTGATGAGCATGTTTCAAATCTTGAATTCGTAACAATCAGTATGCCACTCTGTTTACTTTGACCTCCAGCAGGGCCGCCAGATGTCTGTTTACACTCCCAACAGGAGCAGGGGTGGCTCATGCATGGTATTAACATGGGATTTCTCTAGATATTCCGATTTTGCAGGCAAACTCTGCGCCACGATTGCATGTTCCCCCAGAGTGAATATAGACCTCTTTGCTGACCATAGTAGATTTTGCTCATAAAATGTATTTAAAAAAAAATATATATATATATATTACTACGAATTCACAACAGTGAGGTTGTACAATGATTTCTCAGCATGAAGGCCCTCCCCATGGCACATGACCACCTTGACATTGGGAAAGAGGTTCTCTTTGGAAAATAACGCTTTCAAGGTAGTGCTGTTTTTGGAGAGGTGTGGTGCAGCGGCCAGGGCAGCTGACTTCGGAGCACAGGGCTCACGGTTCGAACCCTGGCTCTGGCGGCAGCTCAGCTCAGAACCATGTGACTCTGGGATATTTTATTATACAGAAGTTTTTAAACTATTGTTGTGTGGTTAAAAAAATTGCATGGAAACATATTTGGCTATTAATCTTGTATCGTTTCTCACTTAACAAGTTTTTATTAAACCACTGTTATCTTCTTATTGTGTTACAAATATGATTATAATACCTTCATTGCGTCCCAATTACTTTAAGGAAGACAACAGGAAGTACTCCCGAGGTCGGGCTTAAATCCCGCCCACCGGTAAAAAAATGGTGGGGAGCCACGGCCAACTGCCGATTAGGTCAAGGGAGCCACAGGTCAAAAAAGTTTGGGAACCACTGCTCTAAGGTGTAAATAAGCGTTTCGAACAATTCACATCTGATATATTCAACTGTAAGTTGCACAATACAGTGTCTTGAGTTTGTATTCCGCATTTAAAAAATTTCTAAATATTTAGATACTGTAACAAACCTTGATTAAAAACAGTTCTAAAGAAAGAAAAAAGAATGCTTTACAAATCTGAATTATTTCCACTAGTGAGAACTTTTTACTTTAAAACCATTTAATTTGGAACCAGCTTTAACTAAATATTTATATTTTACACAGTATCAAGTTGATTCACATCCCTGTGTATGTTTTAGTTGCTCTCCTGTTTTGGATTTCTTTTTGTCTGGTTTGTTAACAGTTTATTTAGTGCGTCTTTAACTCATGAATCAGACTTCCATTCTTTAGTAATGATCAAAATCCAAAAAGAGTGGTTAATGTTTATGATTTTGTATTTTCACCAGTTGTTGGACATGTACTGCAAAAGGGGGTAGATTTTCTCTGGAACCCGGTGTATGTAATCCTTTCTGTGTGGTCCAGTCTTTGTAGGTTTCCAAAACCATACCGATCTAATCTTTTTTTGTTTTTTTCACTGCGTAGTGTATGCTTTGCTTTTGTTATCTACACATCTTGTTTCCCGTTCTAAACATTTTTGAGAGATTAATCTGGGACTTTCGATGAATGCAGACATACTAATGGCATCACAATTCCCAGATTATTCCATCTGAGAACGATCAAAATAATTTCCCCACATTTTAAGTTCTTTATAGGATTGACATTATTACCTATTTAATTCAATCTCTCACAGATTGTGCTAACGGTTTTAGGGCCTGATTACGATCTCGTGGATGGGTTGCTCCGTCGCAACGGTGACGGATATCCTGTCTGCCGAAAACGAAATCAGATAAGGATATAATGGGATTTAGATTTCGGCGGACATGATATCCTTCACTGTTGTGACGGAGTAACCCATACGCCGAGATTGTAATCGGGCCCGTAATCTAGGAATTCAGTGGTACAGTTCACCATAAGGTATTTTGTATAGTGGTGAGAATATAAATTACAAAAGCTGCATTGTTAACTTCAGTCAATGATCACAAATAACTCAGAAATGTTTCTATTCGAATTACAGTTCCATTAATGGAAAATAACAAGCTTCCATCCATAATTCGACAAACATCCCCTTTGTGAAATGGCAAAATTGTAGTCTATGAATATCAATTCTCATATTTTGAATACAACCATCTTCATAACGTAACAGCAAGCACATGTTTCTTGGTGTTGAAGTTCCACTCCCACAGGGCTTTGAAGTTATGTAGGAATGAGTGTTATACCCAATTGAACCTCTCTGAACTTCCATAGCAGCACTGTCAAAAAGGTTAGTCACTTGTAACTGTATAAGAAAAGCCATGATGTACACTCTCAGTCACAAATGTAAGCATTTGGGCCATGAGTGGCGGCTCGCACAGGTAACACTGTGGGGCGGTGAGGCGGGGTTGAGTGGGGGGGGGTAGTGAAGTGTGACATACGACGGGAAAGTTGAGAGTAAATAAATAAACAAAAGCACTTACTTTGCGCTCGCAGCATCGCCGAATCCGCGATGATGCGAGCGCAAAGTAAGTGCTTTTGTTTATTTATTTATTTACTCTCAACTTTCCCGTCGTATGTCACACTCCACTACCCCCCCATCCAGCCCCGCCCCGCCTCACCGCCCCATAGCGTTACCTGTGCGAGCCGCCTCTGCATGATAGCCCTGTAATGTACCCAAATGCGTAAGAATGGTAATATGGAGTGAACGTATTAAGAAAGAGTGAAGAGTATGAGACTTCATGTTAAATAAAAATGTGTTTCTCATGATGATTTTCACAATTTTGCCTCTTCATAAGGAGGATATGTTTGTTTGGTCATGGATGTAAACGTATCTATATTTTATTAATAGAACTGAAATTAAGGTCAAATCCTTTTATGGGTTCTTTGTGACCACTGATTGATGTTAATACAATCTAAGGTTTTCTGCCTTTTTCAGAGAGTTGTATTGTTCAAAGAATGTGCTGCTGGAATTCATATTAAAACCTCTTTTAGTGATCCATTTGAATAGTTCTGTAATTTCTTCACTGGTTGCTGGTTTGAAAAAGATAATTTAAACATTTTAGCATCCCTTAAAAATTTACTTTTTTCTTTTTTTCTGATGAGACTTCAGCATATTTAAACTCCTATGTACTTGCTGCCTGTACTCCATTTTGAACTTGATGATCTGTTCTAGGCAACTCTACTCAATAGAACCCAAACGATTTGCAGATCTCACTCAGCTGATAACTTCTCTTTGGAGCATACAGCCCTTTGCCTAAATATTGCAGATGCGTTCTACTTCCTCAGGGTGATTTTAAGTATTTCTTCAGCTAAAGAAATTATGTCCTGGCTCTGCACTCTGAGTTAGTGTAATTTTACTGCCAAAAAGCCATAGCAGTCAACTAAACGTACTTGGTATATAGCAAAACATAATCTTCAGCACCTATGTCATGCCCTGCACTTTGCTTCCCATAGTAACCAGTCTGGAGATGCCAAATCCACACAAGGAGGCCATTTATTGTGGTACTGGAGAACTTTTTGGGTACTATATTGTATGGATATGGCTGATGTGACCGGGCTGCCAATGCACTCCAGTGGTATAAGCATGTTACTCTCATTAGATGCTTTTGTTTATGAGAATATTAAAATTGGGCAGTAAAGGATTAATGTAGGATGTAGAAGCTGAGAGTATGACCCAGTGCATGGTACTCCAGATAGTCGATGCCCAGTCAGTGGCACATCGTTAAAGAAGAACAGACTTTTTATTTTGGCGATAATCAAATAAGGCAATTTAAATACGATATTCACAGAAAACCAGAAGGTGCTTATTGAGGCTGAAATATGATCATAAATTTGTTTTTAGTGTTTGCACACTATGTGCTAAATCACTTGTAGAACTGACCATGTGGCCAGTGTTATCCTATCTGCTTTCAAGTTCAGGGCTTGTTGGGTCTCTTACTTTTATGTTTTATAAACTATCTTTAAACATTCAGTCAAGAAGGCTGAGGTGCCAGACCAAAATAGAGTATCAACCTTTTTATCTTGTGGCCACCCCTCTCTTTTAATGGTTATGATTGACCAACGGGAGACCCTGTGAGCTTCTCAGTTTCCAGTCACATAAAGTGGAATTTCCCCCCCCCCTAAATTCTATCCCCCAGACCGCAAGGGGCTCCCACCTCCATCCATTGA
The DNA here is from genome assembly GCA_963921515.1 of Calotriton arnoldi. NCBI lineage: Eukaryota > Metazoa > Chordata > Amphibia > Caudata > Salamandridae > Calotriton > Calotriton arnoldi. The sequence goes on along the minus strand of CAWUFW010000488.1, from coordinate 1,306,150 downwards.
GGGTTCTCTTAAAATTTCGGTGTACATGTCAGTGCTGAAAAGGAATCTGGTTATGGATGTCATGATGCAGTTTGTTTTTCTTTAAGGCCATTTATGGTCCAACTTATCTTCTAGTTTTTGTTGAGGACAAGTGTAGCAGTGAATTGCAACCCACTGTGGCAGCCAGGATCCGGAGCGAGCCCTGCCCAGCTTCGCCAATTTTACGAAGCGATGCATGCCATCTTTGGGCAGCCCGACTCCGCCGGCGCGCATTCGGGCCCCATGGACTCGGCTGGGGGCCCTGGGCCTTCGACGCCGGATCGGTGCTGGTCGTCCTGATTACACCTCCCCCGGCGCCGATTCCACCGGCACCACGTCCGCAGCCGACGCTGGTTGTGTCCCCAGCCGCCGTCGACCCCGGCCTCCACCCCGATGTAGACACGGAGCCGGACCGGCGTCGAATGACGCCGGATCCGGCGCCGACAGGTACTTTTGTGCCCATGTTCTACCATGGCTCTTTTAGAACAGATTGGCAGCCAGAGGAGGGTGAGGAGGACTGGGAGGGGTCTGGAGACCCTTTAACTGACCAGTTGGGTTACGAACCGGACTAGAGAGAGGAACTGGGGGAAGCCAGTGGTCTGGATACCTCACCAGACCTTGGCATGTTGTCTCCTCCTACCGTGGCTACGGAGGAGGAAGCGTGTTACGCAGTGGTGTTGCCTAGGGCGGCCGAAGCTCTCAACCTCGAGCTCCCTACGGTGGCGGTCAGGACTAACCTCCTGACAGAGGTGCTTCAACCGGCAGCGAGCTCTTCGGAGCCCCTGCTACCATTTAATGAAGCCCTAAGCGACATCCTTTTGGGCACCAGGTCCAGGCCCAACACAGGCGCTCCTGTGGATAGGATGATTGCCCGACGCCACCGCCTGGCCCCGGGCGACCCCACTTTCCTCTCCCAACACCCCACCCCCGAGAGCTTGGTGGTCCAAGCCTCCGCCTCCAAAGGCGCATTCCCTAATGCACCACCTGATAGGGAATCCAAAAAGCTGGACCATCTTGGGAACAAGATGTTTTCTTCCTCCAGCTTGGGACTGCGGTCGGTAAACGCCACATGTCTGTTGGGCCGTTGCACCCACTCCGTGTGGGATACGGTGGCGCAAGTGCTGCCCCAGTGCCCGGAGGAGTCCCCGGCCATACTCTCCCGTGCAGTTGCCGAAAGGAGAGACGCAGCAAAGTTTACCATCCACTGTGGGCTGGATACTGCCACCTCACTAAGCAGGACGATTTTCACGTCGGTAGCCATTCGATGCTACGCCTGGCTGAGGTCGACTGTTTTTTCAGAGGATGTCCAATCCACGCTTATGGACATGCCCTTTGATGGCCGTCGCCTGTTCAGCGACCAGGCAGACAGCGCGCTGTAGCGCTTTAAGGACTCTCGGGCTACGGCCAGGTCCTTGGGCATCTCCACCACCCGCCCTGCGCAGTCTGCTTTTCGCCCCTTTCGTGGCTACGGAAGGGGTGCCCCGCCACGTCCCGCCCAGAGCCACAGGCCAGCGCAAGCTGTTCAGCCCCAGCGCGGTCGGGTACCACAGCTCCCTCTGCAGCAGCCTCCAAACCCTCCTAGTCCGACCTTTCAGTGCCACCAATCACCAGTGGGCGGCAGGATTCGCCATCACCTCCCCCACTGGCGCACGATCACGTTGGACAGGTGGGTTTTGCAAATAGTCTGAAGGGGCTACTCCCTCCCTTTCGAGACTACCCCTCCATCCATGCCACCTCAGTATCATTGCATGTCGGAGGATCATCTGGCCCTTCTACAACATGAAGTTTCAGCACTCTTGGCCAAGGGAGCCATTGAGCGAGTTCCTGTCCCAGAAGTAGGTCATGGTTGCTATTCCCACTACTTTCTGGTGCCCAAGAAGGACAAAGGCCTGCGTCCTATTTGGCTCTCAGGAACGTCAACCGCTTCCTACTAAAGGAGAAGTTCAAAATGTTGACACTAGCTCAGGTCCTGTCTGCCCTCGACCCTGGAGACTGGATGGTAGCGTTGGACTTGCAGGATGCTTATTTTCACATCCCTGTCGTGCCGGCCCACCGGTGTTACCTGCGGTTCACGGTAGGCCAAGAGCACTTTCAGTTTACCGTGCTCCCCTTTGGCCTTACCAGCGCCCCTCGGGTGTTCACGAAAGTGATGGTGGTGGTCGCAGCTCATCTGCGCAGATCAGGGGTTCCAGTCTTCCCCTATCTCGACGACTGGCTGTTAAAGGCGGGCTCGTCCCAGGCTGTCGTCTCCCACCTCCAGACTACGGCAGACCTCCTGCATTCCCTGGGGTTCTCTATCAACGTGCCGAAGTCACACCTGACTCCCTCTCAGAAGCTCCTCTTCATCGGAGCGGTTCTGGACACAACGCAGTTTCGGGTTTATCCCCCCGAACAGCGAGTCCGGGATATTCGGGCTATGATTCCGATCTTTCAGCCTCTATCCCGGGTTTCGGTCAGAATGACCCTGAGGCTGCTGGGCCTCATGGCCTCCTGCATCCTGCTGGTAGATCATGCCAGGTGGCATATGCGGGCTCTGCAGTGGGCCCTGAAGTTCCAGTGTGCACAGCATCAGGGGAATCTGTCTGATTGCGTCCAGATCTCGGAGGGCACTGCACGCCAATTGCAGAGGTGGCTAACGAATTGGGATTGGGGCAACGGCAGATCCCTCTCCCTTCTCCAACCAGAGTTCACAGTGGTGACAGATGCATCACTGCTGGGATGGGGCGGCCACATGGGAGAGGCGGAGATCAGAGGCCTCTGGTCTCTGGCAGAGCCCGGGCTCCACATCAACGTTCTGGAGCTTCTGGCGATCCGTCTTGCACTAAAAGGATTCCTTCCCTCTGTCCGGGAAGAGTAGTGCAGGTGTTCTCGGACAACACCACCGCCATGGGGTGCTGCAACAAACAGGGCGGGGTGGGGTCGTGGACCCTATGTCAAGAGGCTCTCAGTCTCTGGACATGGCTGGAACATCGGGGCATATCCCTGGTGGTTCAACACCTGGCAGGTTCACTGAACGCCAGGGCGGACGAACTCAGCCGCAGGTGCATGATGGATCACGAATGGCGTCTTCACTTGAAGGTGGCGCAAGGTCTCTTTCAGCAGTAGGGAGAGCCTTGGTTAGATCTATTCGCCACCGAAGAGAACGCGCAATGTCGGCAATTCTGCTCGTTGGAATTTCCAAGGCGGCACTCGCTCGGCGACGCTTTTCGTCAGGAGTGGAGTTGTGGCCTTCTATATGCCTTTCCGCCTATACCACTTCTGCCTAGATTGCTGAAGAAGATCAAGCGCGACCGGGCCCAAGTCATCCTTGTGGCTCCGGATTGGGCACGAAGAGTCTGGTATCCCGAGCTGTTACACATGGCCATCGATCCACCGATCCGACTGCCTCCTCGGGAGGATCTTCTGTTGCAGCAGCAGGAGACGGTCTTCCACCCGAACCTGTCCAGCCTCCACCTCCTTGCGTGGAGATTGAGCTGCGACAGTTGGCAGCCTTCGACCTTCCTCCCGAAGTCTGTGATGTTAGCTTGGCAGCCAGGTGTCCCTCCACTAAGACGGTATACGCCTGCAGATGGAACAAATTTGTGGCATGGTGCACAGCAAAGGCTGTGGATCCCCTTTCTGCCCCTCTTTCTGAGGTTCCTTGTTCCTCCTTTCTTTGGCCCAGCAGGGCTCTGCTCTGGGCACTCTTAAGGGCTATCTTTCAGCCATTTCGGCCTTTCTTAGGCTTCCTGATCAACCTTCTCTTTTCAAGTCCCCTGTTGTAAATCGCTTCCTTAAGGGTATTACTCCTCGTTTTCCTCCTGTTCCCTTCGTAATGCCTTAGTGGGATTTGAACTTGGTTCTTACCTACCTTATGTGCGCTCCCTTTGAGCCGCTTCATAACTGTCCCCTCAGACTTCTTAATTTAAAGACTGCCTTTCTGGTTACCATCACCACTGCTCGCAGGGTGAGTGAGCTCCAAGCACTTTCTTCCAAGCCTTCTTTTCTGGCTGTTCATCCGGACAAGGTCGTCCTCAGAACCAGACCTTCCTTTCTTCCCAAGGTGGTTACTTTTTTCCACATTGGTCAAACCTTCACTTTGCCCACTTTCTTTCCGCATCCTTCTAAGGAGGAAGAGAGGCTCCACTGTATGGATCCAAAACGGGCGCTTTCGTTTTATTTGGATCGCACCAAACAATTCCTGGTGGATGACCAGCTCTTTGTTGGCTATGTGGGCGCCAAAAAAGGTCGGGCCGTGCACAAACGGACCATCTTCAGGTGGGTCGTTTTGTGCATCAAAGCTTGCTACTCTTTGGCAAAGAAGGAGCCTCCAGTGGGATTGCGTGCCCATTCCACCAGGGCGACAGCAGCTACCACTGCTTTGGGACGGGGAGTCCCCCTTAATGACATCTGTCAGGCAGCTACGGGGGCATCTCTGCACAAGTTCACGAAACACTACTGCCTGGACAGCCAAGTCCGGAGAGACAGCTTTTTTTGGCTGTTCTGTTCTCCAGGACTTTCTGGTGTGAACTGGTTCGCAGACCCACCTCCGGGCGTTGGTATTGCTGTGGTATCTATTCTAAGGTAAAGAATCTATAACTAATTGTCTCTTTCAGATGAACAAGTTACTTACCTCCGGTAACAATATATCTGTAAGAGACCTAGATTAGTTATAGATTCCTTACCGCCCCACCCATCCTCCCCGTTCTGCGAACTGACTTTTAGGGTCAAGGAATCCTTTACAGGGCCCTAGTTTTGTGCACCAGTGGTCGGTGTCTTGCATGGCTCTGCGCTTCTGGCGTTGAATGTCGTGTAAAAGAACTAACGTCAGCGGCGAGGGCGGTGTCTAAGTAGCTACCGCAACATCATCCCGGCGACCACGAAGCCAACGACTAACGCGGAGCTGACCGACGCCACCTTTCGACGCGCAGGGGTACTGCTGACGAAAAATTCTCCGGATACAGTCTGACGCCTGGGGGTAATTCTAAGGTAAGGAATCTATAACTAATCTATGTCTCTTACAGATATATCGTTACCGAAGGTAAGTTACTTGTTCATTTGCTCTTATGGAGTGCAGAAGGGCGTGAGTTTTAGTCTCTCTTGCACTTGGTTATGACTGGTCCGACCTCTTGAATGACCTTTCAAAAGTATGTGGTCAAGTCACTTTTAGATTTCACCTGAACAGTGCGCATACCCTTGCTTACTATTACTTGCCAATTGGTTGATTCTGATTTCACTCTCATTTTCTGGCTTCTTATTTGCGAGAGCTCCTCCTCGCGTCGGCTTTCTCCTGGGGCTTTGTGTGTGTCCCTACCGTGGAGCATGGACCAAGTACAGCTCGCTGTCTGTGGCCAGTGTCCTTTCACTACCACCGTCTTCAGGTATTTTTGTTTTCTATTTTAAATGCACTTTTATAGAGTGCATGTTTCTCTGCACTTCCTCTCCTTCACCCCTACCTTCCTCCGCTGTTGCTGCTCTTTCTCTCATGTTGCTTTCCCCCTCCCACCTCCTGCTGGCCAGTGTTTGTTTTCCAGCCCCTGCCCTACTCCCGCTGTCCATGCTTGATTTCCCACCCCATGGCCCTCCTGCTGTCTGTGCTTACTTTCCCAAACCCCTGCCCTCCTGCTGTCCGTGCTTGCTTGCCTACACCCCTATCACTGTCCGTGCTGATTTTCCTACCTGCGCCCTCCTCCCATTGTCCGTGCTTGCTGTCCCACTCCCAACCTCACTCCTCCTGCTGTCTGTGCTTAAATTCCCACCTTCTGCCCTCCCTCCACCCGCTATCCATGCTTCAAGCTCCTTCGCAACTCCCTCAAGTTGCTTGCCCTCCCCACTCTGTTTTTACACACATTGCACAGCAGTGTGGGCTGTTGTGCAACACAGCCTAAAGAAAGTGTTATGACGCGGTTAATGCTGGCTGCGACATAGGACCTTTATTTTATTTTTTTACTTTAAGCCATGTTGCACAGCAGTGCGTTCAAAAGAAAAACATGAACAAGGCCAATAGATGTTGCATAGGCAAAACATATTGGCTATGCCAATGCTTGTTATCTGCTGGTGCCTTCCCTCAGCTTCTCTCGCCTGCCCCCAGGGCATAGTTATTATCCTAAAGTTGCACATAATCTTGCAGAAAGAGTTCATGTAGCCCCCACTGATTCGTTTTGCCCACCTCATATGTGTTTGAGAGTATTCATAGTCTAACTGATAATGATGTGGTCCCTTAATTTCGTTCTAGTAATCTGTATTTCGATCTCCTCTAACTGAAAATGAACTCTTTTGTTTACTTGCCATAAGCAGAGAATTTCCACTAATACTTCATCAAGAAGAACTTCTTAGCAGTTCGCATCGAAGCCAGCGCTAACCACAGCAAAGAACTCTTCGCCATTGTGAAGGAGTTCACCAATCCCTCAGCCACTGAAAACGACATCACTCCCTCCCAGGAACTGTGCGACAACCTCGCTGAGTTCTTCCACAACAAGATCTAGGCCATCTACGAAAACTTTGGACACCAACCCTCCACCTTCGACAGCATCAACCTGCTCACTCCCACGAACACAAAAACTGACCACCGCCTCTCCCACTGGAACATCCTCACCACACAAGACACTAGCTCCATCATGAACTCTGTGCACTCTGGAGCACCCACGGACCTGTGCCCCCACTACGTCTTCAACCTCGGAAGCAAGACCGTCGGCGACCAGCTGAGAGAGGTCCTGAACACCTCCCTCACTGTAGCCTCCTTCCCTGAGGACTGGAAACATGCTGAAGTGAGGCCCCTCCTGAAGAAACCCTCCGCAGACCTAGCCGATCTAACTACTACCGGCCCAACTCTCTGCTACCCTATCCAGCAAAAGTCCTTGAGAAAGCGATCAACCAGCAACTCCTCCAACACTTAAAAGACCACAACCTCCTGGAACGCTCCCATTCCGAATTTCGAGCGAACCACAGCACAGAAACAGCCCTGATAGTAGCGACCGACGACATCCGAGCGCTCCTGGACCGTGGGGAATCGGCAGCCTTCATCCTCCTGGACCTGTCCACCACGTTTGACACAGTCTCCCACCACATCCTGATCAACAGACTCCACAACATCGGGAAAGGAAACACCCTCAAATGGATCTCCTTGTACCTCACTGGAAGAGCCCAAAGGATACATCTCCCACCATTCATCTCTGAGACCAAGAAGACCATCTGCAGAGTCCCCTTGGATCGTGTCTCCGCCCGACCCTCTGCAACAATTACTTGACCCCCCCGTCAGACACTGTCAGGTCAGTCTCAACATCATCTCCTAGACTGACAACACGCAGCTTATCCATTTCACTGTCTGATGACCCCTTCACCACAAAAGCTGACTTCCAAAGATGCATGATGAACTTCGCAAACTAGATGAAGGACAACTGTTTAAACTCAGCACAGACAAGACTGAAGTCCTTATCTTTGGCAACGATTCATGATGGCCCGCGGAGCTCTGCACACCCCACCCCAACATACCAGGCCCGCAACCTCTGCATCATCCTGGATAGCAAGCTATCCATGAAGAAACCAGTCCACACAGTCTCATCCGCCTGCTTCCACAGCCTTTGCTTGCTCCTCAAGATCTTTGGGTGGCTCCCGGTCAACACCAGAAAGACAGTCACGCAGGCCCTCATCACCAGCAGGCTAGAATACGGGAACACACTCTACGTAGGAATCACTGCATGTGTCCTGAAAAGACTCTAGACAATACAGAACTTGGCAGCAAGACTCCTACTCGACCTCTCTAGAAGGGCCCACATCACACCCCATCTCTAGAAACTACAGTGTCTCCCGGTTCAGAAGAGATGCCAGTTCAAGATGCAGACCCACATCTGCAAGGCCCTGCACAACGAAGGACCAAAATACATCCGTAAGCGCCTGACCTTCTACCAACCGACCAGACGCCTTCAATTGGCCTCCGTCTCCCTCCGTCTCCCTCGCAGACACCCCACGGATCCGCCGAGCCAACAGCTCCTTTTTGCACCTGGCAGCCAAGGCTTGGAACAACCTCCCCCTGCAATAGGACCACCCTGTCACTCCATCCAGGGCTTTAAGTGGGCCGGGTCTCACCGGTGCTGAGCACCGGCAGTTTTTTAAAGGGGGCCTCGAAACGGGTCTCTATCGGGCTCTGTTTTGTGCCCTGGCACAGGCGGTCCGTTTTTTTCCGGACTCCAGTGACAGCAGCAGGCACATCGATGTGCGCTGCTCACACTGCTCACTTCTCACTAGTGTGCGCGTGCTCACACTGCTCACTTCTCACTAGTGGAGAAGTTACGGCATGATGTCATGCCAGGGGAGCGTTGTAGAGGAAGGGAAATCCTTTAAAGAGAGTAATTTTCTCTCTGGATTTCCCTTCTCTTTTTGAAACTCAGGAGCAGCAAGATTGTCGTTGTGTCACCGGGGCTTCAAGTGGAAGCTTTTTCAATATTATATACAAGCCATAGTTGCTGCTTATTTATCTTATGCAACCAACAACCATTGACAAAGCCAATAGTCCTGACTTGTTGTAGGGATGATGTTACTTGTGTCGTATATCTGGATGCAATGACAGAAACAGCAAACTACAAGTTGGGCGGCACACTATGCTAAGCACAGATTTTTAGTTTCCGTGTTTTTAAGCCACGCCCTTAATTACAATCGGCCACGCCCCTTTGAGAGACCCCCCAGTTTTTTCATCCCACTTAAAGCCCTGACTCCATCAACTCAGAAGGGAACTAAAGCCCTGGATGTTTGAATGATCAGACCTCCACGCAGCATTTCACAACTCCAGGGTCTCGAGACCCTCACGGGATTTGAGGAATTATTGTACTCATCCTAACTTCATTTTGGTCTAGATAATATTTTTTCTTAATATACACTGTTAAGTTGCCACTGAGTGCTATGACTGGGATTTCTTGTACGGTGTGTCCTTTCAGTGAGGGAAATCCATTTAAACAAACAGTGTTAATTAAATGTTCCCGGCGAAAGCCTCCCTAGCTGCTGGACCCGCGTCCAGCAGTACTTAAGGAGGATGGAGGCCGTCTAAGTATTAATAAACCCGAGCTGACAGTGAGCAGAACTCAGCAGTGGACATTTATTATAAACAGTCTGTTTAATGATTGTATCGCGTTTTTTTTTTTACATGCCGTCCTCCCAGCTGGTGAAGGAAGCCTCGCTGCCACGTTGAGGACAGGAGGACTGATTCATTACTTTTAAAGATTATATGGTTAAAGTAAAGGTTTGCTTTTACAAACTTACGATAACACACTCGGAGGCCTGGCAGAGTCTCTTGTGACACACAGCCTTTAGTGTGGCAGTGTGCAGTTTGTTGCTGGCCTGTCTGCTTATCCTATGGCGGACACATTAACATGGAAGCACAGACTTTGCTGTCTGTTTATAGAGCGTGCCTTTGGTTTGGTAGCTTCTCCTGTGACAGAGCCATTAGCGTGGAAAACAGCCAATAATGTGGGTATACCCGGTTTTCACAGGTCTGGCAGCTTCCCAGTGGTGTACTAATTTAAATCACATACTCTGTTTTGCAGCGTGAATCTTTCTGGATTCACTATGCTGTGCATTATTCCGCGGTCTAGTGGTTGGGTCCAGAATCGTAGTCTCTTTTCTCTTTTTTTTTTTCGGTGTAGCCCAGGTGGGCGTCGACGCCCCACCATTTGGTGTCCTCCCGTGACGTCGGCGCGCTTCCTCCGGAAGCTCCCACCCTTGGGCGCCATCTTCAGATTCTTTTTTCCGCCGTTGGGTCTGGATCGTCGTGAGAAGCTCCTGAGTTGGAAAAGGAGAGAAGAAGTAAGAAAAAGCAGAAAGAACCGAGAAAAATTGGAGATCTTCAGCAGAAGATAAAGAACATACTACCGGGACGACGAAGTCGGTGAGAAATAGAAGAAAATTCGACGTTCAACGGAGAATGCGCACACAGGGGGCTCCCTGAGCGCTGGAATGGACAAGACACCATTCAAATTCTGTCGTAACTGCCACCACAAGTTCGCGCAGAAAGACCAGCATCCAGTTTGCAACCTCTGCCTGCCAATCGACCATCAAAGCGCCGACTGCAACGCCTGCTCTGCATTCGCCACCAAGACCCTCAGGGTCAGGGAAAGACAGAGGAGAGCAAACTACAACATGCAGGGCCAAGGGCCACCCCCCTCGCTGCGGGACCTGGGCCTCTCCAGTGGGGAAGAGGACAACGTCGCCGAGGGACCAGAGGACTGCACGGTCGTAGAGACCGATAACACGTCGAGGAAGGAGGTAAAAGAGACGTCGACCCCGAAAACCCCGACAGACTCTCGAAAGTCTGAACCAAATTCCACGAAAGGAGCACCGGCGTCGAAGCACTCGACGACCGCAGCTGCGTCCACGGACAAACAGCCCAGCGGATCCTTCGAAAAGGACTCCCGGTCGGCGAAAGCTCTAGATGCACCAAGGTCGTCGAAGCACGGTTCCCAGAAGCCGCACACGACACCGAAAGCGAAAGAGCAAAAGGCAACTTTGATGTCCACGTCAGCGACCTCGACGAGAACAGCCGAAACTCTCGACGCCGAAGAATCGGCAGACATGGAGAGGAAGAAGAAGAGGCTCGAGGCCGAAATGGCCAGTATCCTCCAAAGGAAGAAGGACTTCGACGAACGAATGAGTAGATACTCCATCCCTTCGAAGCCCTCAACGGTCGTCGAAGCAGAGGCACAAGAGGAGTTCGACAGCACCGAGCCGCCCAAAACTCCCGAACCATCAGAGCAACAGGACGAAGAGGGCCTGTTCTATTATACAGAGGGTGATGACGACCAGCAATCGCACTTCGGCTCGACACCTCGGAGGCTCGAGACCTGGAATGGCAGGATCTCGACGCCGAAAATCCGGAGGAGGCCGTGGAAACGTATCCGTCGAGGCCTTCGCCGCCGGACGACATAGGAATTTACAACATGGTCGTCAGGAGCGCAGCTGCCACCTACAGAGTGGAAATGGAGGAGGAAAAGCCAAAAGCCTGTTTTCTCCTGGAAACACTGCTGCCAACACAAACTAGGAGCCAATTCCTTCCTATGCTCCCTAGTGTGCTAGACCAAGGCAGGGAAGCTTTCAAGGAGTCTTCTACCTGCAGATCTGTCACCCCCAGGGCTGAGAAAAAATACAAACACTCTTCCAAAGACCCACCATACATCCAGGGATCTATACCGGCTGATTCCATCATAACAGCAACAGCCAGGAAGAGGGCCAACGTTCCCACAAACTCCGGACCGCCTCCAGACAAGGAGAGCAAGAGGATAGACCTCACAGGGAGGAAAATCGAAAGGAATGCGGCAATACATTGGCGCATTGCCAACTCCAATGCCCTTATAAATAGGCACGCCTACCAGCACTGGGAAGAAGTTGGGCAGTTGCTCAAACTGCTCCCCACCGAACAACAGCAAAGAGCGGCACACCTCGTAGAGGAGGGGAAAAACATGGCCAACACCTGCCTGAAGTCGGCCCTGGACGCAGCTGATACATCAAGCAGGCTGATGATGATCGGGGTAACAGAGAGAAGACATGCCTGGCTCAGGATCTCTGGGTTCAAGCCAGAGGTGCAAAACAACATCCTGAAGTTGCCCTTCGACGGGAAAAAGCTGTTCGGCACGCCCGTGGACGAGACGCTGACGCAGCTCAAAAAAGACAACGAAACTGCAAGGTCCATGGGAGCACTGCAGTTCAGGGGTATGAGAAGGGGCACCCCCTCACGAAGACCGAATGGCAGAGGTGGGAACCAGCCAGGAACATCGCACCAGGCCTTCCAGCAAACATTTCAGGGAAGCAGCCAGGCGCAACAGGGTCAGCAGCAACAAGGCTGGCAGAACCAACAAAGGGGCCAGTCCTTTCGAAGCCGACCAAACGGACGAGGCCATACGAGAAGAGGCGGCCAGCAACCCGCCCCCAAGTGACTTAACAATACAAAACATGCCCGCACTCCCAACATCTCGAGTGGCGCGGCACAACAAAAGACAAGGACAAGACTTACAAATTTACCATCATACAACGCCCGTAGGAGGCAGACTAAAACACTTCTCCCAGGAGTGGGAGAAGATAACAACCGACAAGTGGATACTCAACATCATACAGTTCGGCTACTGCATAGAACTGGTAAGGAAGCCACCAAACAGGAGGCCGGCAAACAAAAGACGCTCAACAGAAGAGCTGTCACTACTGTGGCAGGAAGCACAAGAACTCCTCCACAAACAGGCTATAGAAAGAGTGCCATACAGAGAAAAGGGCACAGGAGTGTACTCCAACTACTTCCTCGTACCAAAGGTAGACGAAACATTAAGGCCCATACTGGACCTACGGTTCCTAAACAAATACATAAAAACTCAAAAGTTCAAGATGACGTCCTTGCAGGAGGTCATACCTCAAATAAGGCACAGGGTTTTTATGGCCACAATAGACCTCAAGGATGCCTACCTACACATCCCTATGAACCAAAAACACAAGCATCTGCTCAGATTTACCATCAGCAAGATGCACTACCAGTTCACGGCCCTAGCCTTCGGCCTAAAATCAGCGCCAAGAGTATTCACCAAATGCCTAGCTGCCGTAGCAGCACATCTGCGAAGACAGGGAATGCACGTATACCCCTACCTAGACGAATGGTTGGTAAAGGTAAACTCATACAACCAGTGCAAACTACATGCTCAGCAGGTCACACAAACGCTGACAAAACTGGGCTTCTCCATACACGAGGAGAAGTCATCGCTGGAACCAGAATAAGTGAAGATCTTCCTGGGTGCGAGAATCGACACCATTCAAGGAAGAGTGTTTCCCCAGCGAGAAGAGGACCCTCGCACTACTGAAGGAGACTCGCCACTACCGGAAGGGGCAACGTCTGACAGTGAGGACAGTGAGCAAACTCATGGGCATGATGGCATCATGCATACACTTAGTCCCCAATATTCGGCTACACATGAGACCGCTCCAGGAATGGCTGCAACAGCAGTGGTCACAGGCAACGGGGAGTTGGGAAGATCTAGTGGTTGTAACGCACGCAGTGCAGGAAGAGATAGCATGGTGGAACAGGGACAACATAACAAGGGGAAAACCGTTCACACCACCAACTCCAACAGTGTCCATCACAACAGACGCATCCCAAATGGGGTGGGGAGCGCACATGAAACTGCTCAAAGTGAGGGGTTTATGGACGCAAACAGATGCCGTCAAACACATCAACTACCTAGAACTCAAGACCGTGTTCCTTGCCCTCAAAGCATTCCAGAAACAGCTGTACGGCCAAAGGGTGTTAGTACAAACAGACAACACAACGATGTTCTACATCAACAAGCAGGGAGGAACACAGTCGGTGGCGCTGTCGGATCTAGCGCAACAAATATGGAAATGGGCTATCCCATTACAAATAGACCTACTGGCAATACATCTGCCGGGGAAGGACAATGTGGAAGCAGACAGACTGAGCAGACAAACGTCGACCTCACACGAGTGGGAGCTCAACGCTCAGGAGACGCAAAAACTATTCAAAAAGTGGGGAACACCACAACTAGACCTGTTTGCAACACACCAGAATGCAAAATGCCAATACTTCGCATCCAGGCAACCAGGACATCAATCCCAGGGAAATGCCCTATCGATGAGCTGGTCAAAGACATTTGCATACGCTTTTCCACCGATACCGCTGATGCACAAAGTGCTCAGCAAGTGCAGAACAAGCAACATGACACTAATTCTAGTGGCACCTCAGTGGGCCAGGCAGTCCTGGTTCTCACAGATCGTGGAAATGGCACAGGAACCACCACACAGGTTCCCAAAAAGAAGGGACCTGCTCTCGATGGAACACGGAAGAGTACTCCATCCAGAACCAGATAGCCTCAGCCTAGCAGCATGGCTCCTGAAGACCTAGAGTTCGCCCACCTCAAGCTTCCACAAAGCACGCTAGCGGTACTGCGAGAAGCAAGGAGGCCCACCACAAGGAAATGCTATGCAGCGAAATGGAAGAGATTCACTGAGTGGTGCATCAAGGAGAGGCTCCACAATAGAATCACCAGAGAGTCAACTGTGCTAAGATACTTAACACACTTACTAAAGAGTGACCTGAGCTGCACATCACTAAGGGTGCACCTGGCAGCAATAGTAGCCTATACAAGAGGAGAAACGGGGAAAAGCTTCTTTACATCTCAAGTGGTAAAAAGATTCCTAGAGGGAGCCAAAAGAATAGCCCCGCCAAAGAGGATGCCGCCGCCGGCATGGAACCTCAACGTGCGTTTAACGCAGCTTATGAAAGCACCATTCGAACCTATTCACAAGGCCTCGCTTCATATGCTCACCATAAAAACAGCATTCCTGGTAGCGATTACCTCGCTCCGAAGGGTGAGCGAGTAGCAGGCCCTTACACTACAGGAACCCTACATTCAAATTCACAATGACAGGGTGGTAATGAGGACTGACCCACACTTCATGCCTAAGGTGGTGTCCAAGTTCCATATAAGCCAAACAATACAAATTCCCAGTTTCTTCCAAAAACCATCCACCAGCGCAGAAAGGGCGCTGCACACGCTGGACGCCAGAAGGGCAGTAATGCACTACATTGAAAGGACTAAAGGTTGTAGGAAGACAAAGCAATTCTTTGTGTCCTTTGCAAGCAGTTTCCTGGGCAGGCCAGTAACAAAGAATACCATTGCACGATGGATCGCACAAGCAATTCAATACTGCCACAAACAAGCAGGCCAGGAGCTACAAGGGGCAGCTCAGGCTCACTGAACCAGGAAAAAGGGAGCAACAATCGCCTTCCTGGCAAACGCACCTATCCAAGACATTTGCCTGGCGGCAACATGGGCTTCAGTGCACACATTCACTAAGCACTACTGCGTGGATATACAGATGAACAAAGAAGCACAAGTAGGTCAGAAAGTGCTTCAACATATATTCAACAACCAACGCTCATCTTCCACCCAGCCGCCACAAACATAGCAAACCGCTACAAAGTCTATGCACAGCATAGTGAATCCAGAAAGATTCACGCTGCAAAATGAATAGTTTCTTACCTGTCGGTGTAGTTTTGCAGCTTGAAGACTTTCTGGATTCACTAGCGAACCCACCCGCCTCCTCCAGAAAGATGAGACAGGAGGAAGATGGGGATAACAAAAACTTCAAAAAACCTTCAAAGGTAACAAGATAAACAAGGAAAAACACAAGACGAGAAAAAAAGAATCCTAAGATGGCGCCCAAGGGTGGGAGCTTCCGGAGGAAGCGCGCCGACGTCACGGGAGGACACCAAATGGTGGGGCGTCAACGCCCACCTGGGCTACACCGAGAAAAAAAAAAAGAGAAAAGAGACTACGATTCCGGACCCAACCACTAGACCGCGGAATAATGCACAGCATAGTGAATCCAGAAAGTCTTCAAGCTGCAAAACTACACCGACAGGTAAGAAACTATTCGTTATGTCTGCCCAGTTTGTTGAAGGCCTGACAGCTCCTCTCGTCGCACACATATCAACATGAACGCATGTACTTTTCTGTAAGGTATGTAGAATTCAGCTCGAGCCTGCCAGATTTTCCTATGGTACACATATTAACATGCATGCACAGACTTTACTGTGGGTATGTAGAGTTTGTCTCAGGCCTGACCGCTCCTCTCATGGCACACATATTATCACGGCCGCACAGACTTTGCTGTGGGTATGTAGACTTTGCCTTGCTCATGATTAGATTCAGAAGGTGTTAATGCCAAATGTGCTCCAGCTTTCCTCTTCAGCAGTATCTCAGTGAAGCCAGATCAGCCTAATAGCGATTTAATGAAGAGTCATACTGCTAAGGCATGCAACCTGGGGTGGCGAAGTGAGCTAAAGAACGATGATGGATTCAACCCAGATCTGTGACTGGGGGTGAGTGTCTGAAAAGTTTCAGCGCTCTTCCATCATCTCCTTGTGTTTGCTTTGTTCGCCCTACGTTGGCAGGGTATGCCCAGATGTGGGTCCCTTGCTCACTTTGCCACTGGATTCAGGCTAGTCTGGCTGATGAGGGCTGTTGGCCTGAAACCGGTCCCAGGATGCTTGTTTCCGGTCCAGGGAAGACATGGCTTGGCAGTGCGGGCTGGACTGTTCCCATGAGGCACAGGGTCAAGACTGATTTGCATATAGCTGGGTCTGAACTGAGGTGGCGAAGTGAGCTAAAGAACGATGCTGGATTCAACCCAGATCTGTGACTGGGGGTGAGTGTCTGAAAAGTTTCAGCGCTCCGTCCATCATCTCCTTGTGTTTGCTATGCAACCTGTTAACTCTGGAATGTCTGAATCTAAGCTTCACAGATCGGTCTGATGAATGTAGCCTGGTCAGCCTTTTAAAATCTAATAGTGATTCGTAAATTGAACTTTTAGCTGGAAATATCTGAAGACGTTTGGTGACATGCAAAAAATTCTAAAAGCTACCCTGAATCGTGACACAAACAGCAAACAGTTGCTATGCATAAATATCGATAACTTCTGAAGATGTTCAAGCTCGACCTGAAAGGTCTCAACTAGTAGGCAAGTATGTCTCTCACATGATTGTAAAGTAGATGTTGAACTCTGGAAGACGCTGCTTTAGAGAGCCTCATTGGTAATGGCATTAATGTAATGGACATTGCTCTGTATTCCTCATTGGCTACATTTCGTATTTTCTCATTTAAGTATTTAATAACTAGTTGCTTATAAGAGCCTTACATGGTGCCAGAACCTTTAGTGCTCACAAATATGAAAATATGTAACAGCTGTTTGATTTGATAGTCGTTGATGCAAATGTCTCTCTCTTTTAGAAAGTGTCTGACAAATTGAAACTTTAAATCCATGTTTTGTGTGATTTTCTTTAAATATGACTTGTTCACAGAAATGCACTTCATACCAGTAAAAAAGCCCCCCTAGTGTGATCGTTTCATGTTGTTGCTGTTAGCTTTGCATTGATACCTTATTGCTATTTGAGATGCTTTTGTTTTTTGCTTTTGTTTCTCAACTTTTTTTTATGTCCAGTTTGTGCTTCACTTCATGTGACTTAATTATCTCTTTTATTATTCTCATCAGATTTAGTAATTCCAGAACCTAGTGCCCTTGGGTCTTTGTTGGACTGTCTAAACATTACATATAGTTACTTTTTGTCTTTATGCCAGTGTTATTGTATATATTTTCTTTAAAAAGATGCTAGAGAAAAATAGTTTGCTGGTTATTTGAGCAGTGTCCAGTAATTTATTAACTAGAGACTGGCACATAGATAGATCTATATAGCACTCCTGATTTTGTATTTTAAAAATACAGGCATGTGTTAATCAGCCCTCCTACACATACCATCCAACCACAAATACAACTTGTGGGATTTTTATCGAGCTATGTGTGCACCACCATATATCCATCACCCCTTGTTCTAAATGCAAAAATATCCTTTTACTGGTAGATAATTATGCAGTTATGAACTCTGTTGCCTAACCTTACTGGCTGCTAGCTGAGATAACATTCTACACATTGACCTTTCCGCGGGTAAATTATTTTATTTTGATATTGTGGCAGTGATTAATTTGAGCAGGTGGTTTTAGGTGCTTGGCACCGGCACTTAATTGTCAGCACCGGTGCTTATGACTGTCTGCCACATGGTGGTGCTGTCTGCCTATTTCAGATATCAGCATAACAGCTTCTCATTAATTCAATACACATTCACATTGACTACTACCTGCTACACAAGCCATTCTTGTAACTTAGGGGACTTGGAATAGTATAAATTGTAGCACTTGCAAGAGTGTGATGGTTAAATGGTTGTGTTGGTACTGTAATTGGCCGTGTTGGCAGGGGCAATGGGTAGTGCAAACTGCACTGGCATCATGATAAGGGCCTTTGGCACATATTATTTTCACAGACTAAGCACTGGTTGGTGGTGTTATGGAGTTCTCATTAAGGAAATTTGCAGTTGTATATTGTTCGCCATTACTGGCCTCCCGCTTCATACAATACAATAATTTGTGTTCTAGACTGTTTCTCTGAGCATTTAGGCCCAGATCTCTGTACTTGGGGTGAGTTTTGACAGCATTCCGTCCATCAATTGTACTTTTTGCACTGATTCTCAGGAGCGTACTTGCATCCGAAATTTTAAGGGTTAAGAACCTGTACCGATTGTGGCAACGTGGATAAATGAAGTGAATAGCCACCGCGTTGAGGTGTAACATAATCCGTATGGCGAGCTGTATGCTGAAGAGCACAGCGAAGTCTCACCCGATACACCGTTCAGTGCGCAAGCGCATGTGAGTCGCATGCCACCTCGGAGGAGTAGTTCCCATCAGCTAGATTAGTGGACAAAGTCCCAACAGTTGTATCTCCAAGGCGCATCTGCGATTTGTGCTCGATATAAAGTGTAGTTCCCAACTTGCGGTGCATGTGGAAATCGTTTGAAAATCAGTGCCACATTTGACATCTGCTAAGTGGTATTTGCTTAGTTGGCAAAGGGGTGGCAACGGCTTTGCAGGTGTTGTAAGAGTTGCTTGTTCAAGGAGAAGAAATCACTATTTTTTTGTTATTCGATGAGCGGAAAAGGTTTTCTGCAACAAGGTTTCAAAAATAAAACGAAACCAAAATCGCATCCTGAAAAGAATCCTTAATTGTGTGATAAGTGTTATATTTGTAAATTTCTCTTCAATCATGAGGGCTTTATGTGGGCAAGTGGATTGTACTGCGCCACAGACTGAAGGTCTCGTCACATTTGTTGAGGAGGGAGTAGATGCTTTCAGATTGGAAGCCACCTGCGTCTGTCATTTTCCTAATAGTGATTTTCCGTGATATTACGAGAGTCATCATCTACCCAGTGAACCCCATGGTATGTCGTCATTCAGGCCTTGAGTGTCTGTGTGTAATCTCTACTCCCAGCATTGTTTCAGTCTCAAAAGAGCCCTGCTCATGTCAGTTTGTAAGGGTTTCAGTTTATCGATCACAAACCACTGTCATTCTCTGTGTGAGTTTTCTCAGTGAAGTGTCCTGTGTGTTTCGTGTTGTCTTTTCTGCATCTTATCGTGCTTCTATGTTTGTTGATACATATACGGATTTTAAGTGTCGTCATCCCGATGTATAGCAGTGTGCATGGACGTCTCCAGAAATAGACCACATTGTTGGAATTACAATTGGTTAATTTGTTGAGTCTCCAAGGAGTTTGGAGGCCAAGTTCAATAGTCTTACATTTTCTTGTGGAGCAACATTCACTGCAGTTACCACAAGATTGGTGACCTCTCTGAGGAAGCTTATTCCAAAGGGTAGTCTGCATGTCAACTGCAGTTTGTGTTTTAGGACACGTGTGTACTAACTTGTCTTGTAGGGTCTGGCCTCTCTTAAAGGAAAGCACTGGTTTCTCTATATCAAGATTGCCAGAGTTTAGAATGTTCCAGTGTTTTTTAATCAGTTTAGTCACTTTATTGGAACCAGGGCACAAAGTGGTAAAACAGATTGGTCTTGCTATTGGCGGTTTCTCATAAGTCAGTGTTGAAGCCTCTCTGTTGTTGCTTGCTCTCTTCCTAACCCTTTTGATGATTTTTTTCGGGATGGCGTTTTTCCTTCAATTTTTCACCCAGTATAACTGCATGTTTTCTGATGGAAGCCACATCAGTACAATGTCCGCCTTGGCCTCAAGAATTGCCCTGTGGTTAGACCTTCCCTGAAAGGGCGGGGGTGAAAACTCAAAACAGAGAAGACCATCTGTTGGCTTGTAATATACCTTTGTTTTCAGGGTGCCGTCTCCTGGGTATATTCTCAGCTTAATAAAAGGTATCTCAATTTGGCTCATATTCATAGTGAACTTAATAAATGGGTTCAAGCTGTTTACACAAGATATTGTCTCTGGCCTCTCCCTTAGTTTCCCTTCAGACTACAAGAATGTTGTGTATGTATCTCTTCCACAGTCTCATTTGACTGTGGGAAGAGTTCGCCTCACTGTAAATAAATTGTGTTTCAAATTTGTGTATGTAGAGGCACGACAAACTTGGCACACAGACTCCCCATAGATGTGCCGTGGGTTTGAAGAAGGTATTCTCTTTCATATTGAGACATGTTTTTTGGTCCGCACCATATAGGCACAATCCAAAATAAACTCAGTCATACCTGTCTATACCCTAGATCCCAGTAGTACATTGATAACTTCTAGGGTTGACTCCTGTGGGATGTTTGTACATAGTGACTTGACATTGAATTTTTACTAAAGACTCAGATGCCGGGTCAATTTCGATGTCCTTCAATTTATTAAATATGTCTTTCATATCCCTCCGATATGAGGGTATCCTGACGACCTAGTGGTTTTAAAAAAGTGTCACAGAATTTAGATAAGGGCTCTAAAACCGAGCCAATACCTGACACTATGGGGCGGACAGGAGGAGGGTACTTCTCCTTGTGAGTTTTTGGAAGAATATAAAAGTATGAGGTTTTAGGCTCCTTTTAAATTAAGAAGTTCGCCTCTTTGTTAGTAATCCACCCGTTCACAGTGGCTTTTTGTTTTTAATTAAACTTTTTTTATTGATTTTTGGTAATTGTACAGCAGAAATCATAGATCGCCACCACATTTTTGGACAGATAAACATTTTTCGAGTACTTTCGTCCCTATCAATCTCAAACATCGATGACCTTTCACATTTCTTCATCGTCTGCATTCCCACTATTCCCTTCTTTACCGAATCTATTCCCTCGGACGGAGGGAGAAATACAAATGTTGTACCTTCTTGTGTTCCATTTACCCCATATCCGGTCCCATTTCCGGGGGCACCCTCTGCTTTTGTAAACTTCTCTTTCGGCTATCATGCACCAATCCATATTCCGTTCCCACTCCTCCAGGGTTGGTGACTCAGCCACTCCCCACTTCCGGGCTATATTTCGTTTGGCGATTATCAGTACCATAGTGGCCCAAAGTTGCTCCATACGAGTCATATCAGTCGCTTCCCATATATATTAATATACACAGTTTAGGGGGTGGCTGGAGGTCTCCACCACTGACATCTTGTATACATGCTACCACTGCGTCCCAGTATATCTTGACAGCCAGGCAGTCCCACAGTATATGGTAAAATGTACCCTCCCGCCCACATAACCTTCTACACCCTGCCTCTTCTCTCCTTTCCATTTTGACCAGGTAGCACAGGAGAAGTAAGTTCTATGAAGTATTTTTAATTGGCTCAATCTCAACCGCGACGAGATAGCTACTTCACTTCCGCCAGGATTCCTACATCTGCCTACCAGGGCTCGCGAAGATGCTGAAGTGGGTCAGGTAGATCATTTTTAGGTTTCGCCTGGCGTTAGCAGCGCGCATGCGCTGCTCTCGCCATGCGAGGGCTTCTTGGAATCGATACGATTCCAGAAGCTCGCTTTCTGCTCCGCCCGTGTTTTGCATTGGTGCGCGTCATTTTGCGTCACCAATTATGCAAAACCGGGTGTTATGATTGTCCAGGAGGCTTTTTAGTCCCTCCTGTTTACCACCCTGTCCGCTTTTGGCCCCGCTCACCGGGATTGCATCTTTTACTGGCGGCGGGAGACAGTGTCTCCTAATAGCCGCTAAGCACTTTTTAGGTCTCGCCTACGCAGCGCGCATGCGCTGCATAGGAGGGCCTTTAGCCGTCGCTCTGCTCATTTTCAAGCACACACTCGTGCTTGTGGCGGCATCCACCTTGCGGGAGCGAGCAGCGGCGTGCCACAAGCACGAGTGCAGTGCTTGAAAATGAGCAGACTGCTCTCCCAAGCGCGCGCGCGCCACTCGCGGGCTCACCTCGTCGACTAAGTCGCGCGCGCTGTTTATAGCGCGTTCGCTTTCACTTTGTCCCTGCTGCTCTGACTGAGACCTCTTCTCACTGCCTGCAGTGCGCTACTTTTCATCCCTTGTTGCATCGCTTGTGTTACTCTTTTCTACCTCTTCCCTTCTCAGCCTCTCAGTCCCTCACAGCCCATAGTCTTCCACTCTCCTCCTCTGATTCCCTTTTCTCCTTTTATTTCTTTCCCTGTTCCTCTTGTTGTTCCCATCTTCCCTTCGCCTATCCTGCTCGCTTCCTCTGTCTCCTATTATCTGCCTTAGCAGTTCTCAGTGTGTTAATTACTTTTTTTTGGTAGCAGTGTTGTGTGAGGTTTATGTGAGCACTGGACAGGCGATGGCACTACTAACCGTCCCGCCCCCAACCACAGTATGCACAGTTTTACACACTCCTAGCAATGGCAAGTGAACCCCTTCTGACTCCCAGTATTGTCTTATCCCCTCGCTTTAAAGAAGGAGAAATGAAGTAATTCCCCTACAAGCGAGAGAGAGGCGCGCTAACTGCGCCATAAGTCCTCAGCCTTTCTCTTGTGGCACAACCGCAAGATTTTTCCGGGATGTGCCAACGTGACGGACTTGTTCCGAATGGTGAGAATACTAAAGCCCAAAGAGGCACAGAAGATACATAGGGAGGCAGGCTAAGTGTAGCACGCCGGCTTACCTCATTACCGGGCACGCGCTGGTGGCAGAGGTCAGGCTCAAGACTGTACCCCCTGAGGTGAAAGGCTTATTACGCAGTTCCGCTTCATACTGCGCTCTCTTGAGATGTGTATATATACTTGAAGGGACTTTGGCATTCGAGAGCCGGAAGCAGTTGGGTGACTTAGGCAGCACTCATTATGCATAGGTTTAAAAAGCGCGTTTCGTCTTAAACAAGCTTTCTCTTGTGCACAGATCCTACCTCGCGTTTCATTGCAACTAATTAGCCCGGCAGTGTCCGTTTTACTTTATTATCCATTGATCTAATTACCCTGTGACCGATACATACGCAAAGTGCATCCTGACTCCAAATATTAATTCCCTAATTGAACACAACCCCTGGATGGTATTTCTCAGCGCTCGGTAATTAGTGTTTTCTTTCAATGTTTGGAACTAATATCCTAATCTATGGCCGACCTACCTGATGCAATGCAAGCAGTTGCTAATCAAACAAGCATTGGCATAGCCAATGGGTCTCGCTTTGGGAACTTATAAGTGTTTAGCCATGCAACAGTTGGTGTTGTTGCACCAAGGATATTGTGCTGCATAACTAAATACTTATAAGGCCCCAAAGGCGAGACCTATTGGCTATGCCAATGCTTGTTTCTTTTCTTACTGAGCTACTCTCACTGCAGGCACGACGTGCTCCTGCAGCTGTTTTTTTTAAATTTATTTAACCGCTGTTTTAAAATTTTTTATTTAACCAGCTGAACCATTCCTTATTGGTCGCTCGCTATATTCAGGCTTACAGATTAATGTTTTTTTTTTTTTTTAAAGCACCGCACACGCTGCAGTTTTAACATGGTGAGCACACCTTTCATTTGTGCTGGGACTCACCAAAATCAACTTAGAAAGTCCATTCTTATCCATTCTTATCCGTTGTAATCCTCCTTCAAAAACACCGGTCTGCGAATTAGCGGCTTACTGGTAAACTTCTTTCACCATGGAGGAGTTACAAAGCAGAAAATTACACAGAGTTGCTGCTCGGCCGCGGCATACTGGTAAACTTCTTTCACCATGGAGGAATTACAAAGCAGAAAATTACACAGAGTTGCTGCTCGGCCACGGCTTACTGGTAAACTTCTTTCACCATGGAGGAATTACAAAGCAGAAAATTACACAGAGTTGCTGCTCGGCCGCGGCCTACTGGTAAACTTCTTTCACCATGGAGGAATTACAAAGCAGAAAATTACACGGAGTTGCTGCTCGGCCGCGGCTTACTGGTAAACTTCTTTCACCATGGAGGAATTACAAAGCAGAAAATTACACGGAGTTGCTGCTCGGCGGGGATGGTATTATCGGAAGGAGGGGAGTCCGGACAGGGGTGGCGAGGGGGAAAAGCACTGACGAACGGGTGCATTGTGTAGCCCGATTAGGATACTGGACGGCTGGGTAAGCATCCCTTACCCTGTTCCTTCAAAATTCCACTTTGCCAGTCATGTGCTTTTCTATTGGATATCGTTTATATCGGGTGTATTATTCCAGCTGATTGAATGAAAGTAAAGTAAGATTGCAGTTCCTAGAGCGCATAGGTTGTCCGATGTAAGATGAGGACTGGAATTAAGGTGTTATGGCCACCTGGATGTGGAAAACATTTCACATGAAACTTCACAGTAGTAGCGTCTTTGTGGCAATTTCGGCCTGTCCTTTTATCTTACTTTCACGCTACTTTAGTGTCTTGCTGAAGGTCAAATGGGCTCCACCACATGTGGGAATATAGACATCCGTTGAACCTAGTTATCTGTGTGGCGAGACTTGTTAATTTGACGTTTCCGAGCTTCCAAGACCTGTCTTGTGATAGTTCTGGAATTCTAACAAAGTCCTGAAACTTGCAGTCTTGATAGTTAAATTAAATGCGCACGAAGTGCTGTTGGTTTAAAATAATAGATTAAGATGTCACACTTGCCATTAGTCCACTTGGCAGCTGTGAAATTGTACCCTGAGAGTGCTCAGTTAGTATCCATCATGACCCCCATTTCAGTGCATTTTTCATTTACGACACGGGATGAATGAGTGTTGTCTACGGGCCTTGTAACACGTTACATATTATGTTTATTTTTTTTATATCAAATGCTTTTTGTTGATATTTACTTAGAAAAACCGTTTCCTTCAAAGTGCAGCTAACAGTGGCACAGTTAACTGGAAAATGTCACTTTTACACCTTTTTTTGTTGACTCGGTTTCTATGTTTATATATATTTTTTGTTATTGCAACTGTGTCAGAATCTTTTGAGACATGTTCCATTTTAGAACGAAATCGTACTTTCTGGTGTTAGCTAGCGCTGAATTCCGTGTTTGCAGCATGGATGGTGAAGGGCGGGCGGAGGTCCAGGGGCTCTGGGTCTGCCGCTCTAGATGTTATGGTTGAATTCTGTTCCTGATGAGTTTTTCATGCTCCCCTGGGAGGGCTTACTTTAACGTGTCCTTGTAGTCCTAGATTACAGGGATACATAAACAAGCATTTGCAATGCTATAGGTCTCACATTTGCAACAGTTTGAGCTCTTGGCATTGTAAATGACAATGCCTTTTCTGTGTTGGTTTTTAAAACATAAATAAAAGGCATTATCATTTACAATGCCAATAACTTAAACTCTCGCAAATGCGAGACCTAGTGCATTGAAAATGCAATAGGTCTCGCCTTTGATTAAGTTAAAGCCATTTGCTTTGCTAATGGTATTATATAGCAAAGCAAATGGCTTTAACTTAATAAAAGGCGAGACCTATTGCATTTCCAATGCTTATTTTTTTTGATACGCCAGGGAGATGACTCTACGGTCCATATGGTCTGTCTGGAGTCTATCCTCTAGTGGCGAGGCCTCCGGTATGTCATCCTCAGCTTGAACAGCTTTCCTTAATGCAGGTCTTATTTGTAAATATCTGAATGTTTCATTATCAGACAGTTCATATTCTTTCTGTAGGTCGGAGAATGTGATTATATTCCCCCTTACCCACAGATCGCCCAGTTTTGATTTGCCAATAATGTCCGATTTATCAAAGCCCTGCAATCTGCCCAACCCCCCCCCCAATTTCTCTGCTTCCCAAAGGTGCATAGTTAGTGTCCCCTTGTTATTCCAACCCAGTTTCTTTGTAACTCTGTGCCATAGGGCGACCGTTTGGGTCTTCAGTCCAGTAAGCTGCTGCCTTTTCGGGTTTGTGTATAGGGCTTCTCTATATCCCCCAGTGCCCATCAGCCATCTGTCCATTTCACAGGATGGCTCATCCTGTGTGTGATGCATCTATTTATTAATGAACGATAACTGTGCTGCCCAGTAACATTCCTGAATATTAAGTAGAGCGATTCCCTCCGTCATACCACCCCCTGACAAGTTTGAGCTGCAATGCGAGGTGGCCTACAGTCCCAGAGTAGGGTCCTGACTTCCACCTCTATTGTTTTGAAGTACGCTTCGGGGACCTTGTACGGTGTGTTTTGCAAGGCATATAGGAAACGTGGCAGCGCCATCATCTTGAATAAGGCTGCACGTCCCAGTAGGGACAGCGGCAACGATCTCCAGTGACGCACATCCCCTTGTAGACGAGTCAGTGGGCCTAGGGTATTATGTTCATAGAATAGTTCAGGGCAAACACCAGGAGAGATGGACGGAGCACTGAAACATTTCAGACACTCACCCCCAGTCTAGAATAGTTCAGGGCTAGCCTTGGTGAATATCCCTAGGCATCGGAATCCCTCTGTCACTATCGTAGCTTCACAGTTGTCTGGTAGGACTTCGACTGGGCCATGCAGGAGATAGATTACAGATTTAGACCAGTTAATGGTATATCCGGAGTATTTTCCTAAATTAGTACAGATCTGGAGTACCCTGTTAATGGAGGACCAGCGACGTTACAAATAGCAGCACGCCTTATGCATACAAGGAGATTTTATCTTCCCAGCCGTCTGTCCAGCCTAGCCCTCGGATCAGCGGATCTCCTCGTATCCAGATCACCAAGGGTTCAAGGATCAATTCAGATATTTTTGGTGACAGTGTACAACCTTGGCGTGTTCCTCGACTTAGGGTGAACATCTTCGATGTGTGTCCATTCACCACTACCTGCGCTAGTGGCTCCGCATACAACATGCGGATCCAAGTGATAACATTTTTCCCCAATCCCATACGCTCGAACAGCAAACATATATGGCCATTCGACCATGTCAAAGGCCATGCGGGCATCTAAAGACAGTATTGCTGCGTCCACCTTTATGGTGTCTTCCTGCCCGAGCACCCCTTTCAGGTGGCGTAGTTTAAGGGCAGTATTGCGACCCGGCATAAATCCGGACTGGTCCGGGTGCACTAACTTGGTCACGACTGGGAGCAATTGCGTCGCCAATAGTTTAGCCAGGATTTTAACCTCTGCATTTAGCAGAGATATAGGGCGATAGGAGCTGCGGTCCTCCACCGGTTTTCCACTCTTACGGATCACTACGATAGAGGCAACTCAATATACCCACTTGTTTGCGTTCTAAGTACATTTGGCGCAAGTGTGGAGCCACTTTAGCTGCAGTAGTTTTAAAGGACTCTATTGGGAGGCCATTCGGCCCCATTGCCTTCCCTGATTGTATACTACGTATTGC
Organism: Calotriton arnoldi; assembly: GCA_963921515.1. NCBI lineage: Eukaryota > Metazoa > Chordata > Amphibia > Caudata > Salamandridae > Calotriton > Calotriton arnoldi. Next base: position 1,279,118 of record CAWUFW010000488.1, on the reverse strand, counting down.
CGACACTATTTCCTCGTTGGTGGGATCGGCCTCGAGTGATTGTCGGTCGTCCAACAAATGGGTCGGAACCAGTAGGTCTACCAACAATTCCTGCGACTCCTCTATCGTGGCCGAAGCTACAGGAGAATATAGTAGTGCAAAATAGGCTCATGTCAGGTAGTGCCGTACTATAGAGCACCAAGGGGATATATGCTGACATAATGTTAATACAGCTCCCCTCCCAACTACGGGACCCTGCTGCAAAGTGGCCTTGTGGATCTGTACGTGAGTGCGCTACTTTAAAGGGAAAGTTTTTACGCAAGAGTATCCCTGTCCCTCTGGACCTGGCAGTAAAGCCTGAGTGTGTTATTAGTTTATAGCCCCACCTATCAAGTGCCTTACAAGTGTTTCCAACTAGATGTGTTTCCTGATGTAGGACTATATATGGTGCTTGTCTTTTCATGTATTGAGCACTATTCCCCTCTTAGGTTTATCTCCAAACCCGTTGACGTTCCAAGTGAATAATTTAAGTGATCTCTCAGCCCCCCTATCCATTGAAGGTGTGTCTGTCGCTGTTATACTTAGCATTACTAGCTGTGTTATTGGCATGTCCGGAGTGTCTACTCTGATTTGCTTTCCTATTAGTTTGTGTGAATTGCTTTTCCTGATGTGGGAAACGTGATACTTTAGAGATCAGATAGTGTGGGCTTGTTTGAAAGACCACACTATCGGCTGCTGCTCCTGAGTAATACAATTTAAATTACTACCAATCCCCCTAACCTGACATTGCCCCACCCTGCCTCCTTGCATGGAGGTGCTTGAACTGCCTGCCTCCCCAACATTGCAGAGTGCACGTCGGCCTCCCCTCCCTGTATAGGAAGAGACGCGGACCTGTTCGCTGCACCCTCTCCCCATGTTAGCAACAACTATGCATGATACATTCACTTTATATGGATTAAATCTTATTATATATTCAACTGTTCTTGCTTTGGCAGTGTTTCTACCAAACACTGCCAACTCATCCCTCCACTCGTTACTTATCCATATTATTGAGACTCTGTTCAGTCCGTTATTCGATAGACTCTTCGTCTGTCAGCAACACGGACGGGCAGAGCACTGGCCCCTGACCCCAACAGCTAACAGCGGTGCATACCTTTGGGCAGGCCGGGGACGGAGTCGCCGCTCCGGGGCAAACGCCCATGTCACTCTTCGGCTTTGTCGCGCACTCCGGCCGCTAGTCTCCACAGTCTCCGTTCGCATCTAGTGAGCGGTTATTTTGGTGGCTTCTGCTCGTCTTTCTGGCCTGGGCTTATTTTCTTGTTATCATGCCCAAGGATAAGTGTTGCATGTTATGGGGGAAAGGAGTGAGGAGCTGGAACCGCATTAGTGTGCAACCATCTTCTTTGGCTGCTGGCCACCTCTCGGTGGCTTTTTTGACTAGAAGTGAGATTTCCTCCATTATGTCACATGAGGGTTTTTTTGTTCGTTTTGTGTAGTATTTTTTGTCCCCCAGCAACCTGAGACATTCCGTATGATACATTTCTTTTGAACGGATTACCACCCAGCCTTCCTTGTCCGCAGGTTTTATGACAATGGATGTGTCCCATTGTAATTTGAACAGAGCCTCTTTCTATTTTTGAGACGTTTTGGAAGCAGTTGGGTCTATTGTCTTACAATGTGTCAATACTGAGATTTAAGGCCTGATTAAATGCTGCCACCTCCGGGGGTAATTGGTGGAGTGTTGGTGTAAAAGTGGACCGCCTGTGGAGTCCTGTGTTTTTGTCCACTTCGTGTGTGTATGTGTTTGTGTGTGTGTCGCTTCCTGCCTCCTTAGAGAAGAAATCGATTTTAAGCTTAAGCTAGTTTAAAAATAACACTCCTAACTTTCAAATGTTTTTTCATACCTCTTCCATATATGCAAAATGCAGTCCATTCTTGGCAAATGTATCTAATCAAATGACTAAAGTGTGCTGGCTATTCTCTCTTTCACAATCAATACCACGAGAAAAACTGTGTTCAGACCAGGATGCTTTACTTTGGAATTAATCTCCCTCTCCCTTAGGCAAAGCCTCTTCAGCGGGTCACATTGCATATTCAAATGTCCATTCTTTTATGTCTCAATCAGTTCATCCACCCTAGACACATCGTCCCCATGGATAATTAATTTAGATCAGTATATGTGTAATAGTGGTACTTGTAAAATGCATACTTCGTTTATGGTATCAGGCTGAGTTACTGTGCTGACTATGTCAAGAAGTAGTCCACTGAGTTGCTATGGATCGGGTGGAGGTAATGAGAAAGTGTGAGAGGAATCAGATTGATCCATATAGGCAGAGTTATAGTCCTCCTTAAAAGATTGCCTGTATGAGATGTCAAGTAAGATTTTCCAATATACACTGCATTATATTCAATCCTTTTATCATTGACATTGTAAAATGTTGGTGCTCTAAGAATGGGACTATTCAAAACCTGTAGGGTGGAGTATTTTGGAGTTTTCCAGTGACCAGAATTGTATAGCCGATCTCTTCGGCCTGGTAGGCCTCTTTTAAAAGTGATGGGTTAGTTAAGCAGGCTAGTATAGCTGTATCTGTGCCCTCCAATTGCCAGCAAGGTTCCGAATGAACTTGCATACTTTGTACGCTTATCCTGTTGATGATGAGGGATCAGGTAGTGAATTTGTATATGGTAACATATGGTGACACAGATTATTTCAGGTTGACAGGGAAGCCAGCCAGCCAGAATGACTAGAGGTACTGTTCTCAAACGTGTAGTAGGAGGTAGAGCAGACAATATTTACTACGTGTGTTGTGTGAGGAGGGACTCTGGGTAGAGTTCTCCATATCATTGGACACGTTTTGAGTATAAAGGAGCTAGTAGTTATTTTTGATATTGAATTGAGCGGTATAGCTTATAGTTGAGATGGCCTAGTAGTTCTATCCTTTCTGTATGTTGGACTTTTTGGTGTGGAGTAATGGTCAGGACTGTCTAATAATTCTGAACTGTATTTGCACTGATAAGAGGGATTATAGTTCCTGGTTCTCTCCCAGGGTGAGCATTTGATATTGTTATCTTAGGAACAACCAGGTTTTCACCTTTCTTCTGAAGTATATATGCTCCTGAATGCTTCAAATCTTGGCTTGCAATGAGTTCTAGAACTTGGTCACTTGTACCGAGAAAGCAGAACCTTCTACGGATTTCATTGTGTAAAGATGTATGATGATTTGTGGTTCTAGCCTGGAATACAGTGTTCTGTTTTGATTGCATTGCTGAAATTTAATTTGTAGGAATAATGTCCCTTTTCCTTGGAAGGCTTCGTGGACAATGCAAGGTGCCTCGAACAGTAATAGTCTAGCTACAGGTCTGGCATCATGAGAATCTGATGCAGCGTTTTGGATTCTTCGATTTTGCATATTTTTAAACGGGTGGTGCCAAGGTTTAGGCTAATGGCGTAGTTGAGCTTGGAGATCACAAATGTGGGTATAGCTTGCAGGTTTTGTTGGTATCTAAGCTATTGGAGTATTCTTCAGTGTTTTCATTGTGTAGGAGGTGCTCCTTGTATCTTCAGTGAAATGTGGTATTGAATAGAACTTAGTCAAAGTTTACCCCTATGTTTTTCACCCCACTTGGTGTAGTTGGGGGAGCTTGGTACATATGGCCAAAGGCTGGCATTTTTGCCATTGTCCGTCGGTCATGGTCTTCGTTTTTTCTTTTGTTGAGCTTTAGGTGGTTATTTATCCATGCATCTCTGGCGTAAAGGCAATACTCAAACTTTTACTTATAGAGGTCTTTTGAGCAATCCTTAGGCCTCAACACTAATACCAGATTGCAACTTTGCAGTACCATAAAGTTTGTTATAATACCTATAATTGTGTTACAAGCTTCCTGGAAAAAAAATGTTTAAGATCCTAGTCATTAAAATCTGTAATTGACCACTTTTGTTGTATTTGTAAAGTATTGCATGCATAAAAAAGGTATGGGCTGTGCTCAGTTTTAAAATTGATGGAAATCTGCTCAGTGAGGCAAGAATTGCGCTGCATAGAGAAGGGAAAAAGCTACACCTCATCAGGGGTAGCAAGTGCTATATAAATGCAAACCTTTTCCCCTCTTCTATCCTCCACTATCCGTCTCAATCCAAATACCTTACTAACATATCCCCCTATTCAAATTACTTTCATATTTCACTATACTAATTCATCACTAATCCTTTATGGGTTCTGGAGTAGCGTGCTACTCTCCGAAAAAGCACTTCTACACCTCGTCAGGGGTAGTAAGCGCCATATTAATGCAATTACAATTCAATACATTTGATAGCAAGGGTGGTGAAATTTGTGGCTAATGAAATTGTGTGTTTTGATACGAGCTTGAAAGGTAGAGTATTTTGCACTCTGTGACACTGGAACCAAGCTGCTGACGAGTCCCAGGAAGGCAACACCAGTGTTTCGTTGCTTGTATTCCGGTTCATGAAGGACATGGCTTGGCAGTTCTGGCTGAACTGCTCCTATAGGACAGGGTCAAGAATGATTTGCATATGGCTGGTTCCAAACTGATGTTGCATGGTGGACAAAAGAACAATGGGATGGAATGCTACCCTGAGCGATTGCCAGTAATAAGACTTATTGCAGGCATTTCTCCCATTACTTTTTGTGTGTTTGATGTACCCCCTAAGTGGCAAGGATATGTCCACGTCTATCCCGTACTCACTGTGCCACTGGAACCAAGCTACATGTGACTGATGAGCCTCAATCTGGGCGAAACTGGTGTTGGGTTGTGTTATATCCTGTACTGGAGTTAGTCACTCCAGTCTGAGAATGTTCGTGGTGTCATATGTTGGGAAGTTCTATGCCTGTCGTGGAAGTTCGAAGCTAGTTGGTTGGTGCCGGCTGGTGAGAGAGCACCACGTTGTGGCTGTTCCTACATTAAAGTTACTTGAAAGTCACAGCCCCGTTGTCTTCACAACAAGATTTGGCAACGGGGACCAGCAAAGCTCCGGGAGCAGCCTTTTGGTTACAGAAAGAACCCCCCTACTGTGTGATCCCCGCACTGTTTCATGACTGAGCTTACAGGTCTGTGTCCAGCCTGTGTTAATGGCTGGGAACTTCTACCTGTTCATGGGATGCGAATTGGGTAAAGCGTGAGCCGACCGCAGGACCGTCACTTAATTTCATCGGCGCAACAAGGGGAGCATTGATCACAGCAGGGGAGCATTGATGATCACATCATGAGAGCAAGCACGAGCTGCTTGACTCAGTCTGCGTGTTTATGTAAAAGCTCCATCTTGGCGTGGGAGTGATCATGTTCCATCTGTAGCAGAGAGACTGTGGGCGTGTGTACCGCAATCTCTCCTAATGTGTATTGGAGTCTGCCCAGTGCATAGGAACTAAATTTGTGCTATCGCCCTATTCATGTCTAGGTAATGCTTGGTGGTATTCAGCAACGTGATAGGAGCAATTATTCTTACTGTTTTGAGTGTTGCTCTGTGCTCTCCTTCCTGGTCCTCTTGTCTCTGCTTCCTTGGATCTGCATGTCGAACTTGTGGAATCAGAAAAAGGACAACAACCTTGCAGAAATCTGTGTAGATAGAAATAGGAAAGCCAATTAAATGACTTGAGTGGTGGTGAAAATAGATTTAGGAGTACCATTTACTCATGTAAAGACTATTATACAACATGGAATCCACAAACTCTTCAGGAATAATACCTCCACCATTATTTCAGACTCCGACTCCATCCATTGAGTGGAAAGAATGGATAAAATGTTTTTGAGAACTGATGGGCAAGATTTTTGCCCATCCCGGAATTAAAGCTATTCTTCTAAACACTCTTGGCAAAGAGGGACAACATAATTTTAAATTATTTGCCTGTTTCCTTGAATCAGGATGGTCAACATTTCACTGATTCCTACAAAGAAGCGTAGCAGTGGTTGGAAAAAGGCTTGCCATAGATACCAGTGTGGTATGCGCAGTTTTACATTTTATACTCTGTGGATGACTTTGGTTCCAGATTAAGGGAAATGTCTATAAAGTGCCACTTTGGCACGATGGCTGCTGAATTGATGTGATCAATTAATATTGCAGTGTACAAGCAAAAATTTGCAAGAGGCCCTCGGCAGTTAAAATTCCTTCTTTGAAAGACGCCATTGAGATAGCTAAAGTTATTGAACAGTCCGATTATTGCATGAAAGAGATTTAAAGTAGAGACAATAAAAACGGGGAGGTCACTTTTGTTGAGAAAGAAGATGAAGAAATGTTGTTTGTTACCAGCATTCTCAGATTGGAGCAACTAACTCCAGGGCAGGACACAGTGACGTTGTCTTCACTACAAGAGGCTGCTTGGGTTCTGGTTCAGCTAGGACATAGCTTAGCAGCTCGGGGCTGGACAAATCCAATTTGAACAGGGTCAATACTGATTTGCATATGGCTGGGTCCAAACTGAGATAGCATGGTGGGAAAAAGAACAATGGGTTGAAATGCTGTCTGAGTGATTGCTAGTGATTAGACTTTTTGCAAGCACTTTATCACCTTTTGTGTAATAAAAGTATTTTATCTACATCTTGTATTTCTACTTTGTTTGAAAGTAATTAAGGTAGCTCTAAAAGTTCTGATTATTTCTATATTTTAGGTTTTGTTCAATGCTCGGTTCGAAAGCAATTGAGAACTTGTTTTTTTCCTAAAACTTTCTTTGAACATTGTAGTGGCATTAACTTCCCTTTTTACAATAAATTGAATAGAATAGGGCTTAGCTTTCTGCTCTGTTTTTCTAACATGATACTTATGCTTTGTAAGGAGGGGCGTTTATTGGTTGTGGATGTTATTGGCCGTTTCCAGAACATTAATCCTTAACATAATGTCCTTGCTGGAGTTTGCGTATCTGTTTTGAGTAGGCTTTGCTCTTGGTACACTTGCTGAGTGCCCTGCTGGTTGACAACCTCCTACGTCAGCTTGGTAGGACTATCTAATCAGCAGCCTTGAAGCTCAGGCCGTAGAACTCTACTGACAAGTTAATTTAGCTGTTTCCTTTGTTTATATGAGTACCTCAGGGAATAGCTTTTGCCCTGTTTGCTCCTTTTCCCGTTTTAGTCCATCTAAATAATCCAATTCAGTATCCATGATGAGCCAAAGACAATTCTCCTAAAAGTTAGACCAGTTTTGTTTAAATAGCTTGAGGTTCTGAGGAGCCCTGAAGCGTTACAGGACATTTTTGACTGCGGTGAGAAGCAGGTGATTGCTCACAACCAATAATATTTTGACTTTCCCCAGCTTGCCCCAAAATCTATCATACCACACCCTCAAGTACACAGGTAAGACGGTTATATTTTGGTGCGTTATCGTCCTAACCAGTGCTCATATTATCAAGGTTTTTGGCAGTTGTTACCTGTTCATGCAAAAGCATGGGCTTTCCTTGTGTAAAAAACATGCGTAACTTAAATTATTTAGCGAAAAATATTTTTATTGCCCCAGTGACAACAAAACTGTAATTTAATCTCACCGCATTTCTGGTGTAAGCATTTTTCAAAGTGCTGTTATCATTACTGTTAAATTGGTTGCACACTTGTTGCATAACATGCAGATATTTTGGCATTTCGAGTGAATGCCTACTAATCTGCTGATATAGCAGAATTCTAACAAAACATGTTATGCAGCTATGCCTCTAAGGTGTAAGAGTGACATAAAACTCTACTTCTGTAAATTGATTTGCATGAGGCATATACCACAAGTAATCAACTGAAAACCTTGCTTGAGCAAAGTTCCCATTTTTGAGTAGGATAGGTTGGTTGTACGTTGAAATGCCATCATTCGCAAAGTTCTTAAATTGTAAAATTGAAACAGCACTAACCCACACCAAAATTCTAGTCATTTTATTGATTTGATTCAGGTCTTTAACAGCACACCGTGCTCACTAAGAGGCTTATTCACAAAGCTTTTTTAAGGCACCTGTCAGAGTTACTTTTGGAACATTTACATTTGCGAGAGAAAATACAGCAGAAGCCGCATAACAAAAGAGGAAGGATTTAAGCAAATGTGTGAGTGGCCACTGAGATGGCATCTGACATTCATTGCACCTAAATGTAAAGCCACGCATTTCATATGAAAAATCCAAGGAAGCAGTAAAACGTGGGGAAAGAGAATATTAGAGATTTCAAAGCAAAATAGTCTTGGGATTACCTTTAGCAAAAGCTCCAAACTCTGAAAGCAGTGTGGCAAGCCACTGCTGTAAACCAGGAGAACAGTCTGATGCTTGGGGGGGATTAACCAGCCACAAACTATAGATCTTTTGTGGTGCTGGAGTTTTTTCTGGGTATCCAAGGCCGAATAGCCATGATGGATTAAAGTCAGTCCAATGGAGAGCGTTCAAAATGCCTCAAGATCTGCAATCTTATGCAGGGATTTGAAAACTGCGGAAGAGGGCAGATGCACCATACATAACTTAACTCTCTTTAGTGCCATCCTACAAACAATTGATCTCATGGTGTGCTTGTTCCAAACTGTCATCTTATGGTAACATGCAGAGAACAGTGCCTTTGTCTGAGTGTCTAAGACTTTCTAAAAGTGGCTCTCTATTTGGGTCCGTGTTTGGGAGGTTAATTCTGCAAGGGGTGCAACCGTACTCCTGTATCTCTTCACATATCGCCTGTAACACCCTGTGAATCCTCGGAAAGCTCTCACCTGGGTCTGAGCCTTGGAAGGATTTTATGCTAAGATATCCTAGATCATTGACTAGGAGGCTGTGTAGGACCATGCCATCCAGGTGACCCCTGTCCTAGCTGACATTTATTGGTCTTAACATAGAACTGCCTGTTGCAGATCCTTGAGCACTTGCTGGTAGTATACTAGGTAGTCCTTCCAGCTTGAGCTTTTGATTACATTGTCACCAGGGAGTTGAAACTAGTCCTCCAAGACCTAGTTAACAAGCTTAAAAATGTGGAAAGAACATTCCTAAGCCCACAGTTCTGAAGGACTCACTTTTTAGGTGGCATTTGGTGACTTGACTAAATCAAGGATTACAAAGCACTACTCAAAGGCTAGAGTTATCTCCAAGCTCGGTATTTTGGACATTTCCTCCTTTATGCTGGCCTGTCTTGTAGATTTAGTTTTTAACAAACATGTTGCCACTTGTGTTTGTCATAGATGCTCTGGTGAGCACTTGCGTCACAGAAAATAAACTGGAATTGAGTCAGCAGCTGTTGGCATTCCCTCTCTTGGTCATCTGCCAGACTAAAAGAAGAGATTTGCTCTTCACTGAGTCATCTTTCTCGTTATGGTACAAGAATTCATGCAGTAACTTTCCTCATCCTCTCCTCCAACTGTCACCATATGCGTCTCTCCTATATAGAAGTGTTCCTGAGTTGGTCCCCTTCAGCTTGCCTGTCAGCAAGCTCAGTTATTCCTTTATGAATAGATAGGAGTCGCACGACCTCCGTCTTTGGGGCATTCTCCTTCTGAATTTTGGGCATTTCCTAACAGAATTTGTCTGCCTTCTTTTCTCCTCTCATTTACTGGTTTGCATGGTCTGTTGTTCCAGAGTCTACACTCCAGAACTCTCCTGAAGTATAGCTTGGACTCCTTTAGCCAATGCAGCTAACTCTTGTATTTGTAACATGGCAGAATGTACGCCTTCCATCCACGTCAAATTGTGCAGACCATCTCCTACCAGCCCCCTCCCCACCCCCATCCCCCGCCTCCAGTTTTAACACCACTAAGGTTTTTACGCAAAACTCACTGGCCTACCTGTCTTCTCATTGGACTTCATTTTGCACATACTGCTCTGGAGATTGGGAGCTCTGTCATAGTAATGTTGGCACCTGTATTTCTTATTAGAAGAATTCTAGGAAGTACCTGACAATGCTGTAGACACCATAATCTGAGCTTCGGCATAACCCAAGGAGATGAGGAATACCTCTCATCTCCATTGTCTCAACTGGGCCACTCTCAATGACTAACTGCACACTTGTCACTGAGGAACAATGCATTTCCCTCTCTTTTGCCTACAGTCAGTCAAGTTACCATTCTGTCATTTAGAAGGTGTGAAAGGACCCCTTCCCCCTTGGTACCCACACTCCTTTCTTTAAAGTGGTATGGGGTTTGCCTTCCCTTACTCAAATTTTGGACCCATTCTTTGAAACGTTTTGGTTGTTCCCAACTAAATTCAGTTTCACCATTGCACTTTGTGGACACCCTAGCGATTGGGAACATTACTACTGAGATGGGACATGGGTCACCTGTACGCTTTCCGCCGATACTCCTCTTGCCTTGAGCTCTGAGGAAAACCAGGCCCGAGTCATCTTAATCAACTCTGATTTGGCCAGGAGGGTATGGTACCCAAAGCTCCTGAGCACAAGCATTTGCCCTCTGATTCGGCTACCACTTCAGGAGGACCTCCTTTCTCAGCAACAAGGTAAGGTCCTGTTCGCGAATCTCAGTAACCTACACCTCAATGTGTGTAGAATGAGTGGCTGCAGTTAAATGTAGTTGATCTGCAGACCTGCAATTAGTTAATATTATCCTTGCAGCCTGCCACCCTTAGACAAAGTCCATCTATGCAGGGCACTTGGAGAAATTTGTTGTCTGGTGTGACGCTCCTCATACCGACCCTCGTCATGCTAAGTATTCAGATTTGTTTGTTCTATTGTTGATCCAGCAAGGCCTTTTAGTGTGCATAGTTAATGATTATCAATCAACCTTTAGGCTTTTGAGTTTATCTGGTCAGTTACCTCTGTTTAAATTCACTTATTGTGATGTGTTTTATCAAATGCCTGACTCACGTGATTCCCCTCAAGCTGTCCATCATGCCACAATGGGACTTTAACTTAGTATTGGCATTTCGTATGCGCATGCCTTTTGAGCCAATGCACATCTGCTCACTGTGACTACTGATGCAGGTCTCCTCATTGCCATCACCTCTGCGCGCCTTGTGAGTGAACTGCAGGTGACCTTGGTGCAACCACCCTACACCATCTTGTTCTTGGACAAATTAGTGCTGCCTTCTTACCCAAAGTTGTTACTCTTTTCACCTTGGCCAATCTACCACTTTGCCAGTGTTTTTTGCTCCGCCTGACCCTTTCAAACAGGAGGAGAGGCTCCACCTAATGGACTCTAAAAGGGCTTGCATTAAGTTTCTATTGTGACTGCATGAAAGACCCTGGTATGAATGTTCAGCTGTTTGTGGTAATCTCTGGAGCAAAGAAAGGGAAGGTGGTGCAGAAAAGGACCCTGCCAAGATGAATAGTATTCTGCATCAAAATCTGTTACGCCCGAACTTGGAACCAACCCCACAGATGGGCTGTGGGTGTATTCCACCTGGTCCAAGGCGGATACACCGGCTTTTTGCATCTGTTTCCTGAGTCTGGATATCTGCCAGGCTGGGAAATGAGTGTTGGTGCACTCGTTAACGAAACACTACTGCCTTGACACTCTGCGGGCAATTTTGCCTGCTCTTTGCCTGCTCTTCTTGCAAGACTTTCTGGTCTGAGTCCATTCCCAGACTCTCCACCTGTGGGAGGTACTGCTGTGGTATCTTTTCTGAAGTGAAGAATCTGCCGTTAGAAATATCCATCTGAACAAGTTACTTTCAATATTACTCTTCTCATGGATAGTCCATTTAACCGCAGGTTCCTCTCTGCCCTCTCATCTCCCTGTTTTTGTGGAGTGGACTCCTAAGGTTAAGATAAGGTTTCAAGTTAGAGTTTAGCATACTGTTATTTTCAATTTGTTTAAAGTGCTCAGCGACTGAGTATGCGGAAGAATAAAGATAAAGAAACTGACTGCATGCCCAAGGATAGCACTTATATGTGGCTCCGCGTCGCCACATAATACCACCTGTCAGCACGGGAGCATTACTGTAAAATTCTCCAAATCTAGCACCTGAGGATATTCTAAAGGTGCAGTTACAGCATCCACCAGAAAAAGTATTACAGAAAATAAGTAACTTGTTTGTGTTCACCAAGTCATTATCTGAATATGTGTAAAATCGGTGTAATTTGCTCTCACAGTGTGGTAATGACTCCGCTTAGTTGTCAACACCTTAACAGATCTGTTTTCTACGACTCAGATGTTATTGCATTCTGGACTGCGCCCTCACTTGCTGTCTAACCTAATATTTAACCTTCGTGCAGTTAACCTATCAGTTTGATCAGCCTAAGCTTGAGTTCTCCACTTGTTTTGCCCTGTTTATTGTGTCAGATTTTGTCTCGTAGGTGTCAGTACTTGTTTTAGGGCCTCCCACAAGGTTATCTTGAAATAGTACTGCTCATATTAGTAGAGATACAGCTAGTTAAGCCACCTGATGCATGCGTTACAGTGCATGTCATGATATTGCCCTGATTGTCCTCATCAGCATCACTTTATACTGGGAAACAGCCCTTAAAATGTGGTGTGTGTGTGTATATGTGTGTATATATATATATATATATATATATATATATATATATATATATATATATATATATATATATATGGGTGTAAATTAGGGAACAGCGTTTTTAGGGGTGGGTAAGGGTATTAGGTGGCAATTATGTTTTTAGGAATGTAGGGGTGGGTAGGGGTATAGGGTGGGTAAGATCTTTATTCAGGTTTAGGAGTGAGGAAGGATTTTGGGTGGTAAGGGTGATTTTACGGTTTAAGGGTGGGTAAGGGTATTGGGGGGTAAAGGGGTTTTTTGTGTTTAGGGGTGGGTGTGGGTATTGGGTGGTGAAGCCAGGTCTGGTGGTTTAGTGGACTACTGCGTCCACTGTTGGGTCCTGTGTTTGACCACATGGTCACAGGTTCAAATCCCGACGGGGTTGAATAGACATGTGTTATTCAGTGCCAAGATACCCTTCTGGGTGAACGTGCGCTTTACAAATACACATTATGTTATAGCAAGAGTATTGGGTGGTAAGGGTATTTTGGGGTTTTAGGGGTGGGTAAGGGTTTTGGGTGGTAAATGTGTTTTAGGGTTTAGGAGTGGGTAGAGTTATTGGGTGGTAAGGGTATTTTTAGTATTTAGGGGTGGGTGATTTAGGATATATATATATATATATATATATATATATATATATATATATTCACTGAAAAAACCATAGGTTTTAGGGACAGTTATAGTTAGTTGGACATTGCACTCGTACAAAACCCGTGAAATTCCCCGTTATAGTTAGTCCAGCTAACTATAACTCGCGCCCCGCAATGCACTGCTGATGACGTCACTTATTACATCACTCATGACATGGTCAGTGACATCACTGATGACATCACTGATGACATCTCAAATGACATCACTGATGACATCATCCAGTGACTGTGTGTTTCTGTAAAGTTTAAATATTTTTAATATATATAGGAAAAGACGTATTGAAGAATGAGTGGGTGTGTAAGTGTCTGTATGGATGATTTAGTAGGTGCGTGACTGACTGTATAAGTGAGTGATTTAACGTATCTTACTGAATGCATGGGTTAGTGACTAAACTGGGTGAATGTCTGTATCCGTCTGTCTGTTGCTGTGTAAGTGGCTGCATGTGTTTGTGAATAGCTACATGAGTGTCTATATGAGTTATTGAATGCTTGTCTGAGTATCTGTATGGGTGCCTGAGTGTTTGTGTGGGAGGGGTGTGTGCAACTCTGTGCATAGATGTGTGAGTGGGTGATTCACTGGGTGGATGGTTTCAAGAGTGCATCTGTGATAGACTGTATGGGTGGGTAAGTGTGTGTAAGAGTGTGTTAGTGAGTGAATGTATGTCCCAGTGGTACATGTGTGAGTAACTACATATGTGAAAGGCAGTATATATGTGTGTTGGAGTATATAAATAGCTATAAGCGTAGAGTGAGTGATTGTGATAGTGGCTGTATGGATGAGTGTGTGCTTGTATCAGTGATTGTATAAGAGCGTAACAATGTGCTAGTCTTTGTATGATTAAGTGAGCTGGTGTGTGTATAACTGTATAGGTGAGTAAATGGCAGTGTGTTTAATTATTTGCATGACTGACTAGGTGTGTGAGTACCTCTATGGATGAGTGGCGGTGTTTGAGTGTCTATATAGGAGTAAGAGTGCATATGATAGTCCTGTACTGAGTCACCGTAAGTATGAGTGACTGTACGGGTGAGTGAGTGTATGTGTGTGTGTAGACCTAAGAATCAGTGAGTGGGTATGTAGTTATTGGTGTTGGAGTGTCTATGGTTTTGCGAATGGCAGTCTGTAATTTAGAGTGGGTGTATCAAAGGTTATATTAGGGTGTGAGGAGGTGCATCAGATTATCATGTGGATGATGTCATCAGTGATGTCATTTGAGATGTCATCAGTGATGTCATCAGTGATGTCACTGACCATGTCATGAGTGATGTAATAAGTGACGTCATCAGCAGTGCATTGCGGGGGCGCGAGTTATAGTTAGCTGGACTAACTATAACGGGGGAATTTCACGGGTTTTGTACGAGTGCAATGTCCAACTAACTATAACTGTCCCTAAACCCTATGGTTTTTTCAGTGAATTTCAAAGGTTTTTTAAATGCTAATTTGTAACTATAACGTCCCTGAAACCTATGGTTTTTTCATTGAATTTCAAAGGTTTTTTAAATGCTAATTTGTAACTATAACATGTCTGAAACCTACGTTTTTTTAGTGAATTTCAAAGGTTTTGTAAATGACAATTTGTAAAAATATTAATTGTTATATAAATTTTTTTAATACTGATTTACTACATTTTTAGAAACAATTTTTTTTTACATATTTTATTTTTTAAATTACATTGTAATTACATTATACATTACATTACAAAAATACTTTCTCAGAATGAATTACTTTAGTTTAAATACTTTGCACATAGGCAATAGACTTTTAAGTACAGTAGTTACAGTTGTTGCAATGGGCAACACATTTTCAAACACAATGCAACATTCAGCTCAATGTGAATTTCTAGTTAAATGCAATTAGTTACTTTATGGATTACTTGTCTAACCACAGGACTGGATCCTAGATTCAGTCCTGGCACATCTCCTGTAAACAGTTGAGTAAAAGCGTTTTGGTTACAGTCGTGATTTTTAAGGAATATTATTGTACTTTAAAAGTTGACACTTAGAAACTTTTTCTCATAGAATCACCAATGTTATCCTATGGAAGGAAATTCACTTAGAAGGTAAAAACTGTTATCGTTACTTTTTCTTACTCAGTGTTGGATCCTGGATCCAGCACTGGTGCATCTCCTGTAAACAGTTGAAAGAATGCGTTTAAGTCATACAGGCGATTTTTTAGGAATATTTGTAGTTTGTGAAAATCGACACTTTGAAACTTTTCTGCTGAAAAGTAGACAATGGATTCCTATGGAAGAAAATATAAGTTACTGGTAAGTACAGTTAAAATTACTTTTCAGGGTCAGTGCTGGGCTAAAAGATGCAGCACTGGGTTCTCTCCTGATAACAGGTGAGTAAATTGGAATTCGTACTTTGGTTGATTTTAGAGGAATACTATAAAGTTCCAAAACTCCACACTTAGAAGAATTTCCAAGTGAAACCAGTCAATGTTAGCCTATGAAGGAAATTCAAGTTACCGGTAAGTACGGTTAAAATTACTTTTCAGGACCAGTACTGGGCTGAAAGATGCAGCACTGTGCTCTCTCCTGATAACAGGTGAGTAAATCAGAATTCTGATTTCGGCTCATTTTAGAGGAATATTTGTATGTTTCAAAAATCAACACTTAGAAACTTTTTCTGCAAAAAGCAGGCAATGATATCCTATGGAAGGAAATTCAAGTTACTGGTAAGTACGGTTAAAATTACTTTAGAGGATCAGTACTGGGCTGAAAGATGCAGCACTGAGGTCTCTCCTGATAACAGGTAAGTAAATCGGAATTCGTATTTCGGCTGATTTTAGAGGAATATTTTAAAGTTCCAAAACTCCACACTTAGAAACTTTTTCAACAAAAAGCAGGCAATAATATCCTATGGAAGGAAATTCAAGTTACTGGTAAGTACGGTTAAAATTACTTTTCAGGATTAGTACTGGGCTGAAAGATGCAGCACTGAGGTCTCTCCTGATAACAGGTGAGTAAATCGGAATTCGTATTTCGGATGATTTTAGAAGAATATTTGCACAATGGTGAAGGGAGGGGCGGGGCCTGAGGTGACATCTGTGCAAACGCGCCCGTGGCGCGTTTTAAGTTGGGGGATTAAGTCCCCTTGAATCCTGAGGGTCCCTAGGGGCCAACTAGCCCACCAGGAACCTCCAATATGCGCCAGGGGCTGCGTTGCAGAGACGTGTAGAGAGGCCACACCCCTTTTACACCTCTCTGCAACGCAGCTCTGTGGCGCTTTCTGGATGTACCTGTTGGGCTAGTTGGCCCCCAGGGACCCTCTGCATTGAAGGGGATTTAATTCCCCATCTTAAAACGCGCCACGGGGCCTGTTTGCACACATGTCACCTGAAGCCCCGCCCTCCCTTCACCACTGTGCAAACGCGCCCGTGGCGCGTTTTAAGTTGGGGGATTAAGTCCCCTTGAATCCTGAGGGTCCCCGGAGTCCAACTAGCCCACCATATACCTCCAAAAACCGCCACAGAGCTGCGTTGCAGAGAGGTGTAAAAAGGGGTGTGGCCTCTCTACACCTCTCTGCAACGCAGCCCCCTGGCGCATACTGGAGGTTCCTGGTGGGCTAGTTGGCCCCCAGGGACCCCCAGTATTCAAGGGGAATTCGTTCCCCCTCTGCAAACGCGCCAGGGGGCGCGTTTGCAGAGTGGTGAAGGAAGGGGGCGGGGCCTGCGGGCCCGATCGTTTAAAAAAAAAAAAAAAAAATTTTGTCCCCTGAAGGGGGGCTGTGTGGCCCCCCTTCCTTTTTCCTGTTTTTATGCCCTGGGGACCCCATCCCCCAGGGCCTTACCCCTATTTTAAAATTTTTAATTTAAAAAAAAAACGGGAAGGGGGCCGCGTGGCCCCCCTTCCCTGGGCCTGTATTGGCCCCGGGGACCCCATCCCCGGGGCATGGCCTCATTTTTATTTATATTCTTTGGAGGGGGCTGCGTGGCCCCCTCCTCTGGCCATTTAAGGCCCCGGGGACCCCATCCCCGGGGCCGGCCATTCCGTTTTTTTATTTTTTTATTTTTGTTTTTTTGGGGAGGGGGGCCGCGTGGCCCCCTCCCGGGCCACTACTTGCCCCGGGGACCCCATCCCCGGGGCTGGCTCCTCTCCGTTGGGGACTGTGGGGGTCCCCAATCCCCCACAGTCCCGCCGGCTCCCCACGTCCCTTGGGAGCCGGCATTGCTTTCCACATGGGGAGCTGCTAAGATGCAGCTCCCCATGTGGAAAGCAATGTGCTTTGGATATTGGAAGAGAGAGCAGGTTTCCTGCTCTCTTCCAATATCCAAAGCAGTTTGCTATGGGAGGACGGGAGCCGCGAGGCTCCCGTCCTGCCATAGCAAACTACAGTGTCCCGGGGTAGGCACCCGGGACACTGCAGGAGCCGGCCCTGGGGGTGGTGGTCCCCAGGGCCATCAAGGGCTCCAGGAGGGGGCCGCGCGGCCCCCTCCCATTCAGTTCAAAGCCCCGGGAGGTGGTGGTCCCCGGGGCTCTGGGGTCCGTTACGGACCCCCATATTTAAATGTGTAGTGCCCCGGGGAGGTGGCGGTCCCGGGCGTGTGGGGGGCTGGAGCCCCCACACAGGTTTTGTAATTAATTATAAAAAGCCCCGGGGGTGGCGGTCCCCGGGCTTGGGGGCCCTTGAGGCCCCCACACTTTAAATTATCCCCCCCCACCATGCCTCCGGGACTTGGGCCACCCGGGGCCAGCTAACATCGAAGCGCGGGAGACCGCGCTTCGATTTTTTTTTTTCCGGCAGGATTCGCGCACCCTGAGCGCATCCTGCCGATTTTTTTTTTTGCCCAGGGGGTCCTTGTGGGACCCCCTGAGCAAACCTAGGGGGTCAGGGTGTTTCTACCCTGCCCCCTTTGTGCGCTTTGCGTACTTGTTTCTGTCCCTCTGTTCTACCGAGGGACAAAATGGCTGCCAACATTTCCTGAATCGGAATGTTGACAGCCAATTAACATGCAGCTCGTGGTCGGGACGGTGCGCGCAGGGTGCGCTGAGGGTACGCGGACCCTACTCGGCCATAGATATCACTAACTTTTTACTTTTCATTTTCTCAGCAACTACTGAACGGATTTACACCATTTAACAAAAGGGTTCTTTCTGAACCAAGAACTACCTCTTTGCCAAATTTGGTGTAATTCCGTTCAGCAGTTCGGGCTGTAGCCGTGTCTAAAGTTTCCTATGGAAAAATGCATGGGGAAAACGCGTTTTGGGACCCCCCTTTTTCTCGGCCCCCGCTTGACGAATCCCCCGAGACTTTCAGGGTAGGAGCGGACCGGAGCGGGCCACAAAGTTTGAAAATTTCGCGAAGATACGTCAACCGGCAAGAGAGTTATCTCAAATAGAATGTCGCGGATTTCCTATGGATAATAGGTTGTAACTATAACTATCTACTGGCGACCGCCAGTAGATAATATATATATATATATATATATATATATATATATCAAATATGCTGTAAGTGACCGTGCAGCCCTCCAGGTCAAAATCGACGAGTTAAATGAGGAAATTGGTAAAATGGAAGTCATGGCTGTGATTCAAAAATATTGGGATGATATGCTGATTCGCTTGCAGAGGGAGGAGGAAGTCCTAAAAAAACGCAAAGCCTTTAAATTTCAACGTGATACGTTGGATTACGAGCAAGGGTGCGTGTTTACTTTTTCTAAAAAGTATGACTCAGTAAAAGCAGCAAATAAGGATGGTTCCCTCCCCAGGGCACAACCCAGCACGAGTGGTAATGCACTGGTGTCTACGTCCACATCAGACCACAGTTCGGCGCTAGAAAGCGAATCGGACAATGAACAAACAAGAGCTGGCCGTAGGTTGGGGTTTCAAAAGCTTTCCCTAGCCCAAGAAGTGGATTACTTCCGTCAGGACAGGAGGCAAACGCTGCGTCCACGTGCGCAAAATGCAAACACAAACAAAGAAACAATCAAAAACGACGGGCGAGACGCCAGCGATGCCTCCAGCGGCAAGTCAAACAACAAGAAGCCAGCAAACAACAGATGGAGGCGCAAGTAGGGACGCAGGCAACAAACATGGACTCCCAAACAGTGATTAATTTGTCCAATGCAACACTAGGCGAAGATGAAAGAAAGATATTCGCTCTAGGACTGTCATTTAGCCCGGAATGTAATTTTGACTATGCCCAAACACGCATTGACGTGTATAGATTTGTCCGCAAACTAAAACTGCAAAAATACCATCTCACCCAGGGGACATACAACCGAAAAGCAATGGAGGTACCATCAACGGAGATTGGTAGTCCCTCCGTATTAACAGCAGGGGATGTTGAACTTTTGAAAAATCTTCAGCAACTCCATAACGAACATAATGCTGTTGAGTGCGGAGCCAGTCAAGACAACTGACTGGCTTGGTGGAACAGTGCGTATCAAATTCAGAGCGAAGTTCACCTTCTGTCCAGTTATGCTGCGTGACAACCTGGATTTATTTAATGACAGTCACATTAGAATTCGTCTATAACACGAGCTCCAAAAAAGTACACCAAACAGGACAATCTCTACTATCAATTAATGAAGAGATTACAAGCTGACGACAATATCATTATTCGCCAGTCTGACAAAGGGGGCAACGTGGTGTTGTGGCCACGCGACCTTTACATGGAGGAAGCCCTCAAACATTTGAACAATAGGGATTGTTATAGAAGGAGTACCATGCAGGCAGTCAAAAGTTCATGGAATGATTTTTACACCAAACTCCTTGCATGGAAAACAGCAGGGTTTTTGAGCAACGACGAATTCAAATTCTTAAAAATTGACCATCCGGTTATCCCCGTGATATACTTCATACCAAAGATCCACAAGGACCGGTCCAAACCACCGGGCAGGCCCATTATATCAGCTCGAGGCAGCCTGATGGAGAACACTTCTCGATATGTCGACTTCTTCCTCCAAGAGCACGTGAAGAAATTTCCGTCTTACATCCAAGACACTGGTGATTTTTTAAGAAAAATACGTGAAGTAAAGTGGGAGGCGGACTGTGTACTCATCTCCCTTGACGTCACGTCATTGTACACCAGCATCCACTACCAAGACGGAGTTAAGGCTGTTGAGTATTATCTTAACACTAGATCTATGCACCTGTACATGCATAACAGAATGTTGATCACCATGATTTTAACTTGCTTAGAAAATAATTTTTCTTTTCCAAAATCAAGTTTTTCATCAGATTAGAGGAGTTGCCATGGGGGCCTGTTTTTCACCAAGCTACGCCTGCCTACATAATGGGCTATGGGAGGAACAGGTCCTCATAGCCGCATATGGTGAAATTGTATTGAATCATGTTTTATGTTGGTACAGGTATATTGACAATTTGTTTTTAATTTGGAAAGGCACAGAGGACAGTGCCCGACATTTTATAGAACAGATCAATGTCAACAGCCTTAATTTACAGTTCACGGCTCAAATGAGTAAGGAGTCGATCTACTTTCTTGATGTAGAAGTATATGTAGCAAATGACAAGTTGGAAACAAGACTACACAGAAAACCTACGGCAGGGAACACAGTACTGCATGCTTCTAGTCACCATCCTAAGCATCTTATCCACAGCATTCCCTATGGGGAAATGCTGCGGATACGTAGAATTTGCAGCACAGACAGTGACTGTGTTCGGGCCCAATGTGAAAGTAGAGACAGATTCCTAGCCAGGGGCTACTCTAAAGTGGTGCTTAAAAATGCCATTAACAAGACCAACAGAATAGACAGATCTGTGGCACTAGCAAGTAGGGTAACTCCCAAAGCACCTAACCAAGAACAATCTGACCAACCAACACGATTAATCTTGACATTTAATCAACACAAAACCTTGCGCAGAATTGTGAACAGGAATTGGGCCTTGATACAAAACGATCCAGTACTAGGAGGCCAACTCACCAAAACCCCAAATATTACCTTTAGAAAGGCTCGTTCAATGAGCAATTCGTTGGTGAATAGTAGTCCAGAGGTTAAATCCACCAAAACCTGGCTGAGTGCTAGGAAAGGTTTTATCAGATGTACCACATGCAGGGCTTGCAAATATGGGATCAGCAAGTCCACATATGTAACTCCTTTTAAACCCAAGCCAGTGTCCATCACCAAAATGCTCAATTGTAAAACGGAGTATGCAGTGTATGTGCTGGAGTGTTCATGTGGCCTGCAGTACGTGGGAAGTACTAAGTTGCAGGTCCACAAACGAATACTCCAGCACATTAGGGCTATCACCAACAATGATGTGACCTACCTGGTTGCTAGACATTTTAAAGACTCCCACGGCAATAACTTGGAGAATCTTAAATATTTTGTCGTAGACCTCCTGCTGAGACGGGGAGGTAACCGGGAAGCACTGCTTAGGAAGCTTGAAACCAGGTATATACTGGAGTTAGATAGTAAAACGCCGCATGGCCTCAACTCCAGTGAGGACTTTTTCACCTGTCTCTAACTGTTCTGATTTTCAGTCTCCTTTTTATATAGCTGGTTAAATTGCTGCCTTGGATATTGTTTTTTAGCTTTCACGTACTGTAAAGAAATTTTCACATATGCACTTTATAAATCACGGTTGTGATTTAACAGGGTGATAGCACTTGTATTGTTGGCACTTGCACTTTATGTAATAGTCATAGGAGGTAATCAGTGCCCACTTGGGCAGTACTGATCTAGGTAAATAATCAAAATAGGGAGTGAAGAAGTGATGCTTAGAGAGCAAAAGAGGTGGATACGTCCTCCTCTAGTCAATATATGAGAAACAAAAGGGATCCACCCTTGAATAGATATGTAACCGTGTTCTCCCAAACTTAGTGTGTCTCCTACAATGGTGGAAAGCACACAGCTTTGTTTAAATACCCCTCACACACCAAAAGGGCCCTTGGTGTCATGCTTTATCATAGGGGTCTTCCCGCCCCGCTGCGGGACGGGGCGTGCTGCAACCTACGACTACGTGGGAGCACTAGTTTTAGAACAAGACTCAGGGGCCGATTCCGATCTCGGCCGGTAGGGCTCCGAATCGGATTCGGCTTTACCGGATCCGATTCGGAGCCCTGTTTCCCGACCGAACCGTACGCGGGTCCGGCCGAGCGAGTACGATGCGAAATCGCCGACCGACTCGTCCGGGCGTCCCGACCGCTCCGACCGACTCGCTCCCGGCTCGAACCGCTCCGACCGACTCGCTCGGACTCGACTCGCACCGCGCAATGGAGACGTTTCCCGGCCGGGTAAGTACGATGCGCGCCGCGAGCAGTCCGACCGAGCCGCGCACTCCGGCTCGTAAGAGCTGTCGGAGCCGTACTTTGGGGGTCCGTGTCGGACCCCTGTACGCGTAGCCGCGCGAGTCGCACACAGGGGGGACCCATGGGTCCCCCTACCTGTGCGTGTACGGCGCGAATCGCTTCGCCGCGTACCCGCTGTAGGGGGCGCCCTTGTCCGACTCGCACCCATTGAGTCAATGGGAGCCCGCGTACGCGTTGTACGACCGGCTCCCATTGACATCAATGGGAGTCCGACCGACTCGAGTCCGATAACATACGGACGCATCGTACTCGTTCGGTCGGACTGCACGGGTCCGATTCGGTCGGAAATCTCTCCGGGTCCGGCTCGGTCGGAGAAATTTCCGGCCCGAATCGGAATCGATCCCTATGTGTAGTATAGGAATGTGAGTGGAAGGGTCAGGAGTGAGTGGAGGAGTGAATATATTAAAAAATACCTGGCTCTATGGAAAGAAAACTTTAATATTTCGTTGAGCTGGTATTATTAAAAGTGGGGAATGAATTGGAGAAACAATGCTATAATGAGCTGTTTCTCATGGTTCCACGGAGCCGCGGGGAGGTAGTATCTGGGAGAGGCAGTGATCTTGACATTCGTTCGACTATAGACACTCCTTCCCACCCCTTTCTGAGGCTCATGGGGCATTATTCCTTTATAGAAAAAATATACATTAAGTAGCAAACCTATTGAGGTATTGTATATAGTGCATGTTTATTTTGACATGTCCACCACGTAGTATTATCTACATGTATATACACCTTTTTCCATTTATTTACATTACAATTTTGAGTGTAGAAGGGATCCTTCGGTCCTGATGAAGAAGCCAGGGGAGGGCTTCGAAACATGTTGACATAGGAGAAACAGCTCATTATAGCATTGTTTCTCCAATTCATTCCCCACTTTTAATAATACCAGCTCAACGGAATATTAAAGTTTTCTTTCCATAGAGCCAGGTATTTTTTAATATATTCACTCCTCCACTCACTCCTGACCCTT
This sequence comes from Calotriton arnoldi, assembly GCA_963921515.1. NCBI lineage: Eukaryota > Metazoa > Chordata > Amphibia > Caudata > Salamandridae > Calotriton > Calotriton arnoldi. Next base: position 1,255,851 of record CAWUFW010000488.1, on the reverse strand, counting down.
CCACTTACATTCTTGTTCTAAAACTAGTGCTCCCATGTAGTCGTAGGTTGCAGCACGCCCCGTCCCGCAGCGGGGCGGGAAGACCCCTATGATGAAGCATGACACCAAGGGCCCTTTTGGTGTGTGAGGGGTATTTAAACAAAGCTGTGTGCTTTCCACCATTGTAGGAGACACACCAAGTTTGGGAGAACACGGTTACATATCCACTCAAGGGTGGATCCCTTTTGTTTCTCATATGCAGTACTGATCTAATCACTGCATACAAATTTAAAAAGCATTAATTCTGAGCAGTATTCATACTGCGGAGTTGGATATAGGCACAAGAGCTTAATTAACTGATTTTGACGTGATTTTAGAATTATGCATTTTGCTTCTATTGTTATGTCGTTTTCAGTGGTGTTTTTAGCTCTTAGCATTTTTATTGAATTTTAATAATGCTATGCCTTTTAATATTTATGTATTCATAAGTATTTATTCATTCTGCCTTGTATCTGAGGAAATCATTTTTTGAAATTATCTTGTATTTATACAATGACTTCAAACAGGATGATCATGCAGATTACGATTGATTGTTTGTTTATTTCTATGATTACCTTTGAACTCTGTCACGTGTTCAGCACTTGCACTTTAAAAAAGTGAAGGCACTCCACATGCGCGTCATGTGATCAAGGCCTCTCGTAGGTCAAAACGGGTAATGGCGGTGGTGCAGGGCGTTCCTCAATAAACTACATTGCGCCAAACAACGGGTCTGCATTCGTCTGTTCTTAAACTTTTGGATTGCTGGGCGAAGCAAGGAGAAATATATGTATATGTATGTATGTATATATGTATGTATGTATGTGTATGTATGTATGTGTATATATGTATGTATGTTGGGAAGAGGAAAATAAAATTGAATGCAAATGCCGGTTTTTCTTGAAATAAACCTTTGGTTTCCTCTGTCAAGTCGAGTGCGCTTTTGATGCTTTGGGCACCTTTGGATTAAAATAGTAACACGGCAGCCCTGCCGTGAAAAGCTGCACCATCCCTCAATTTTGGGAGGCTGGAGACTGAACTTTGCCAGTCTCTTTTCAGCACTTCAGAGGAGAATAAATTAAACCTGCACGAGCTTCATGGCCTACTGGAGGCAATAATGGATTAAATGCAACATGTGCACAGCGGAGCCCACTGGAGGGTTAAAAATCGTAAGTGACTCTGTTTTTGGACTACAAGTCCCAGCATGAAATTGACTTACTTTCGCACTGCGCAAAGCCCACTGGGGGTATTTAAATCAGACATGCTGCGAGGGAAAACTTTCTGAGTCATCTGCTGTGTGTATGCCAATTACCCATGATTAAGAGGCAGGAGCCTTGAAACGCGTTGGGAAGAGGAAAATAAAATTGAATGCAAATGCCGGTTTTTCTTGAAATAAACTCTGTCAAGTCGAGTGCGCTTTTGATGCTTTGGGCACCTTTTGGATTAAAAAAATTAAAAAATTAATGTATGTATGTGTATATATGTATGTATGTGTATGTTACAGGCTTCGTCTCCAACCATCCACTGCACTCGGACAGACGAACGCGGACCCAAAGTTCCTTGTGCAAATATCTTTATTTCAAATGCCCTGCATCGCCGCCATGACGCGTTTCAGCCCCACCTGGGCCTTGATCACATGACGCGTTGCCACTCGTTAAACCCTTATTTAAAGTGCAAATGCAAAAAACGTGACAATCAGGTGACCGCTAATGAACATGGAGAAAATACTACATATTGTTATAATCATTATGAGCGCTGGCATTGCAAGATCACTTTGTGCAAAATAAGCATATATTTGATATAATAAATACATAAATGTAAAATACGTTCATCAATATATGTACAATTATAAAATTACTATTCATACAAATGTAAACAAGAGACATGATAATTGATATTTGAAATCTTATAAAAGCATTCAAATAATCAGAATTGCATAAAAAGATAATTTTAAAATATCAATAATCCTAACCATCTATTTCTGGTCATTCATTAATATCAGTCTCATTAGCACATAAAGGAATGCCCATGTTGAATCGATCTGTGCCCCGTTGGGGCTCAGTTTTGCATATTTAATAACCCTGATCGAATCATACACTACATGGTTGCCAATTGTTTTGATCTTAAAGTCTTATGCCCTTATTCTGAAGAGGAAAATAAAATTGAATGCAAATGCCGGTTTTTCTTGAAATAAACTCTGTCAAGTCGAGTGCGCTTTTGATGCTTTGGGCACCTTTTGGATTAAAAAAATAAAAAAATAAAAAAATAAATGTATGTATGTGTATATATGTATGTATGTGTATATGTGTATGTATATGTATGTATGCATGTGTGTATATATATATGTGTGTGTGTATGTATGTATGTGTATGTATGTATATATATATATATATATATATATGTATATATATATATATATTATTGTTATACAACCCTTTATAGCAGTCCATTACTAGAATCAAAGAAACTCCTGTGATCTTAGGCAAATCAAAAAGACCAACAAAGGGGTATTCTACTGCGAGCACCAAGAACATAGAGCCAGTTACAGAAACACCTCACCATGAACCCAATTCTGTTGGCATTTAAAAAAGGTTCTAAAACTGACCTTTTTGGACTGCAGCTAGAACTCCAATACTGTTCCTCTTCTCCTATCTTTAGTCCATTGTGTTATTGTCGTACGCGTTTCTCTACTGCTTGTGACGCACTCCGTTGCATGTATGGTTAGGTCTGCGGTATACAAATACTTCTAATATAAATAAAATCTACTTATTCATTTTAACTTTTCCCTATATCTTAATTTAAAACTGTGAGGAAGAAATGGAGCATTTTTCATGTGAACTTAAAACTGAACAGCGATTGAGACATGCTTCTTGTTTAAGCTTCTATAAAAAGACTTTTACAGGTTACTGAAGAACTTTATCATTTAATGCTGCAAGTTTGTCATCTTTACTTGGCATGGAAGACCTCTATTCTTTCTAATGTACGTGCACCACAAATATTTTTTCGGCACGGATGTCTGGGCGTTTCTTCAAGTAGTTGATAGCGGTTCCAAGCAAAGCGCGTGCTACTGATGGTATCTGAGGTGATAAAGTGGAAAGGGAAATGAAATCACTCTGCTTAGCTGCCAGGACAGCTAATCACAGTGCGAACCTTTCACTAACTGGACCCATATGACGTCTAGCCTTCAGACTTTCCAGGCATGTGGAAGAGGTGCCTGGTGACCCAGCTATCAGGCTGTTTTCCTGTTACTGTGGCAAAAAATAACTACCAGACGCAATGCCTCTAAGCTGTGAATGTTACTATTAATTAATGTTAAATAACCCTGTTAGTGTAGTATATGGTGTTATGGTGTTTGGTAAGTGGTATTTGCCTTTAATAGATTGTAGTTATTAGAATGTGTTTTTATGTTCTAAATTCTTTACTGTACTTGGTCTGGAATGTAGCTTGGGCATTCTGTTCAGCCAGCTATCTTCTCCAGACGTGCTTTTTATTACTCCTAAAATAAATCCTATTTTTAAATCTATGGATTCATCTTATTTTTGAATGCTACAAATTGGCGACGATTTGGGATGCGACAAGTTTCTACTGGATTTTTTTTTACTTGACTTTTGCTAAAAAAAAAGAAACAAGATTTCATCAAAATCTTAATTTTCTTCAAAATTAGTCTCTACGAGTTTTCCACCGAGGAGTTCAGGCGTGGTTTACACTTTCCGACGGTCGACAGTTCTTCAAACTACAAGTGAGTACATTGATAATTATTATTCATGTAAGTTACTCACCAACAGCTGTTTATTTTTAAACCATCACTCGATTCAACGATGGTTTGGAGTGTCATCGAACCACGCGTTGCCTGGTAACAGCTTTCCCGTTGCAGTCGGCGATCCGCGCACTGTTGTTTTGAACCAAGCAGCTCCTTGGCAACAGTATTCTCAGTGCGCTGTTATCGCAGAAAGCATTGTGGTTTAACGTGACATCAAAGGTCACGCAACGTTAACCTCGACGCGGCGTACGTGCCGCCATCTTTGTTTTCCACAGTTTTTTTTTATTTTTTTTATTTTCTTCTTCGAGCACGTCTGGTACATAACAAGCCTTTACAAGCTTATCGTTTTGCTTCTACTTCAATAACTTAATCGGAAGTTGTCGTTTCAACTACCTTATTTACACGTTTGACTTCAAGTAAGTTTTTTTTTTTTTTATAATATATGTTTATTGACTGGCTGGGTTTTATTCAACATCACCATGGATACCACTGCTTCAACCAGTACCTCAGGTTCGAGTTCTTGCATTAATATAAATCTAAGTACTCCCAAAGAATTTCTTACTGCACCTGGTGATCCCATTATTAAGTGGACAGAATGGAAAGAGTATTTTCTTAATTATATAGCTACCTTGGAGGATAATGTAGGTATTTTATCTCCTGAAAGAAAGAAAAGAATGCTTTTACACAGTCTTGGTCCTGAAGGGTTAAGAGTTTACAATCAAATGCAAAAACCTGAAAGATCAGGTGACATTGATATTTTTAAAACTGCTATTCTAGATCTTTCAGAACATTATTCTCCCACAGTCTGTATTGGTGTAACAAGACGTGCATTCTTTAAAAGAAAACAGCTTCAACATGAATCTGTGGACGAATATGTTTCTCAATTAAAAACCTTGGCTGCATCTTGCAAATTTGGCGTTTTGCATGATGAATTTATTCGGGACCAAGTAGTTTGCACAAAAAATAAAGGCATTCAGGACAGGCTTTGGATTGACGGTGAGTCCAGTTTAAAAGATGTCATCGCTTTAGTAAAAAAAGCTTAACTTTCGGATTGAAGCTCTAAGGCATTATCAGAACAAACTGAATCGGCATCTACTGTTAATAAAATTTCTGATGCCAAGAAAGGGAAAGAATTTTCTAAGAATAATGAGAACTTTCAAAGTAAAAATTTCAATTCCAAGATTTCTTCTAAACCAAGAGTAAATCAATATTATGCTTCAACTTTTGCTTGCTATCGTTGTGGGGACAAAAATCACAACGCTGGTTTTGATAAATGTCCAGCAAGATCTACAAAATGTTCACAATGTGGAATTTTAGGACATTTTGCTAAATTATGCAATAGAAAACCTAAACAGAAACCAAAAGTTACTCGTCTCACAGAAACTGATTCATCTGATTATGACTCCGACTCTTGCAATTCTGTACACAACCCTAAAGAAACCAAGCAATGCAATGTTGTACTAAACATTAATGATAATGACAGGAGTAAACCTTTGTGTATTGTGAAATTTGGAGGTATGCCTTTGCAGGTTGCTGCAGATTCCGGTTCTCCTTTCACTATTATTGCTAAAAGTGTTTGGGACACGGAATTAGTTAGTGCATTAGGTCCACATTTGGAACTTACTGATGTTCTCCCTGAAAGTTTCACAGGTGATAAAATAGATATGTTAGGTTATCGTTCATTGGCTTTTGAGTTTAAAAATCGCACTGCTGTTTGTAAACTTTATATTGCTTCGGATGGCCCATCAGTTTTAGGCTGGAAGGATCAAAGAGCATTACATATCATACTTGATCCCAACAGTCCAGAACAGGTTCTTGTTGCTTGCGAGGGAGAAAGCACCAAGAAGCGGGTTCTTAAAGAGTTTCCTAATGTATTTTCAGGAAAAATTGTAAGTTGAAGGGTTTTTCTCATCGCATTAGAGTAAAGAGTAATGCTGTTCCAAAAATACATAAAGTGCGGAATGTTCCCATGATTGTAAAGGATGAGGTAAAAAAAGAATTACTAAAATTACAAGAAAGTGGCATTATTGAACCAGTGGAGGCTTCAGAATGGATTTCTCCGTTGGTTATAGCTAGACGGGCCAACGGAAAAATCCGTTTATGTGTGGATTTAAGAAGTCTTAATGATAATATTATTGTCGATCAATATCCTTTACCAAGGATCAATGAAATGTTATCACTTACTCGTGGTGCTAAATACTTCTCTACATTAGACTTATCCTCGGCTTATCACCAAGTTTCTTTACACCATTCCAGCCGTGATTTAACAGCGTTTTGTACACCCTTTGGGTGTTTTCGATTTCGCCGCATGCCATTCGGGTTAGCTTCTGCGGCTGCAGTTTTTCAGCGATTAATGTCGCAACTATTTGGTGATATGCAGGGGATTACATTTTTTCAAGATGATATTCTCATTATGGGTTGCAATTCTCATCAACATGATTCCAGGTTGAGAAAAGTTTTGAGTGTCCTTGACAGCAAAGGACTCACTGCTGAGATTTCCAAATGTAAATTTTCTGAAAATAATGTGGTTTATTTAGGGCACGAAATTAGTGAACAAGGTATTAGACCCAAGACAAAATTGATAAGCGCCATCATAGATGCTCCTGCACCAAAATCCAAGGATGACTTAAGGTCATTTTTGGGGTTGGCCGAATCTTACTCTAAATTCGTTAGTAATTTTTCTGAAAAAACCTATCCGATGAGAAACTTATTAAAAAACAAAGTCAGTTTTTCATGGTCTGAAGAATGTCAACAAGCTTTTCTTCTCATAAAAAGCTATTTGTAATGCACCTAATCTTCAAGGTTTTAATCCCTGTGCTCAAACGTTTGTTACTACTGATGCAAGCTCTAAAGGTCTTGGAGCAGTTTTAACTCAAATTTCTGATAGCAATCAAGAAGTTGTCATTGCTTTTGCATCCAGATCTTTGACTCCTACAGAAGAGAAGTATTCTGTAATAGAAAGAGAAACTTTAGCTCTAGTTTGGAGTTTAGAGCATTTTAGAAATTTTTTGTGGGGTAAAAGATTTTGTGTTAGAAGTGATCACAAACCTCTAACAAAATTACTCACTACAGAAGGTCTGAACAGAGCTACCGCCAGGATTGCAAGACTTTCCATGGGTTTGCAGGATTTTCTATTTGAAATTCATTATGTTCCTGGAGTTAAGAACGTTATTGCAGATTGTCTTAGTAGACTTTCATTACCTTTAGTAGAAACAAATTGTAATTCTTGGAATGATTTCTCTGTTGCTAATGTTCTTTCAAATGATGATTTGATGAATAGCATTTCTCAGGATCAATGGTTAAAAGCTGATTCTGAAGATATTTTAACTGATGTCAAGTCAAAAGTCATAAATGGTTGGAATTTGTTCAGTAAAAAAGATCTTCATGATGACTTAAGGGGTTTAATGCTACAGTTAGCCGTCCTATCATGAAATGTATCTCATACATTCACTATTAAATGCATTTCTGTTCTAATACCATTTTATTAAAAATGTCAGTTTCTTTGTTTTTTTAAACCGTTTTTTTCCTGTTCCCCTCTGTCTTCTCTTTTCTTTTTCCCTTTTCTTCCTTTTCTTTAGAGTTTGCTCCACGTTCAGTTTTATTTTGAGAAGTGTCACTTTAGAAGTGTTCAGTTTTCAAGTGACAATATCATATTATTGTGCAATAACTTATCATGGGCTCTACTGTTTAAAAAAAAAAAAAGATTAATTCTACGAAACATCATGAAAACCATTTAGCAAGGACAAACCTGTCCTGCTAGATATTTTGTGTACGGATCCCTTCAAAATTGTGAGGTGCTGAAATCTAGGTTTTTAGTTGACCAGAATTGCAGAAAATGTCGAGTGGAAAGTCTAAGTCTCCGTCACAGCTACTCATGCCCTGTTATCCCGTTCTAGTCCAGATTGATCCCTTCCATGATCTAATCTGGGTACGTAGCCATCTTCATTACTGGTTCAATCGGCTGTGACAGGCCAATGCACATGTGTTCTTTTTTTTAAATAGCTACCTGTTTTTTTCTAAACCGCGACAGAGTATTTCTAAGCAGTAGCCGGTGAATTTTGAAATTGGTGGTGTGTAAAAGGCAGGTGCAGATAGTGCCAGGCATAGGGAGAAATCATAGTTTCCACAGCAGGTGGATTTTGGAGAGGATGGTTAATTCTACCCTGCTTACCCAGCCCTCGCCCTATCCGCAATTTGCACCTTCCACACCGATTATTTACTAGTCCCCAGGTATAAAGTTTATACGATCTAATCTTGACATAGCCAGAGCTCTGACTACTTTGCCGTTTAGATCTGGTAGAGTAAGGAAGATCGTTTTTCCGCTGGAAGATAGCAGAAGTGGATTCTGTGAATGCTTTCTTTTAGGAGGGTAACGGAGAGAAGATTCTACTGTTGTGCAAATTTGTACTTTTAGCGTATGACTCATAGGCTTTTTATTATCTTGGCATATACTGGCAGAAACTACTGGTAAAATATCCTGATTCAACGAAAGGTGTTATTGTAAACTGAATGTTATATTTTCAGTTGGTTTGGGGTACTGAAAATAAAGATCCATTTTTTTCCAGTTTCATTTGGATCAGTGATGCCTTTGAAATTGGCTTGCAACTACTCAAATTGTTGCTTTAATCCATCTAATTCCAACAGGGTCTGTCCGTGTCTCCCTCAAATTTTTATATTCCTATCCATTTTCTGATATGTGGAGGAGGTGTATGATATACATTTTCTAGAAGCATAGCAGTGTGGGATTCCTGTGGTACTTTGCAATCCAGCTTGCCTGTGGTGGATTAGAGTGAGCCTATGTGTACTTAAGGGTAATCATGACTTAGAAAGTATGTGAGTCCTCTGATCTCATGGGCCTCTACCATGGCCACTGAGGTTAACTCTTCGAGTAGAATAGAGTGATTGTCAAAGTTCGAAGAGAGACCCACCAGTATTGCTAGTTATTTCTTATTTATATGTAAGATGTTAGATTCCACAACGAACAAGGTTATCATTGTTGCGTGCTTTGGACGAAAACCATGGGTGACTAGCTGATTATGTTGACCAGGTGAGCCCACAAATGTTGCTAGCTGACGCAGAGCAAATTTAGTGCTCTGGTTCAGCAAGCAACAGGTACATTTCTGAAATTTAGAGATCCAGCCAATTTAAGGGTGTGGTTTCTTGCGTGGAGCCACTACGTTTTCTTACCCAAGCTAAAATAATAAATTTTGCTAGTTATTTCTTATTTATATGTAAGATGTTAGATTCCACAACGAACAAGGTTATCATTGTTGCGTGCTTTGGGTGAAAACCATGGGTGACTAGCTGATTATGTTGACCAGGTGAACCCACAAATGTTGCTAGCTGACGCAGAGCAAATTTAGTGCTCTGGTTCAGCAAGCAACAGGTACATTTCTGAAATTTAGAGATCCAGCCAATTTAAGGGTGTGGTTTCTTGCGTGGAGCCACTACGTTTTCTTACACAAGCTAAAATAATAAATTTTGCCGACATTTCTGTTAGGGGGCAGAACCAGAATCTGAGGGGGATCCACAAAACTCTTACCACCCAGCGTTCCAAAACTACTTCTGATAAAAACTGTACGATGGGCCCAATCACACATGTAGGGTATGAACATAGAATAGTTGAGCTTTTTTTATCGATTGAATTTCGTCAATTTGCTACAGTACTTTAAGTGATAGTAGCTCATACCAGTTATCTGGAATTTGTAAAAACAGTTGACTGAATAGAAGTTAATCACCTCCACTCCATTGGTAGCCTTGTCTGTATAGCTTTTCTGACCTGTGACTCAGTATTTCCTCCTCTAATGAGTAGTGTAGCTATGACCATCATCTAACATTTCCTTCCATTTGAATTGCTGTTGAATCCTGGTGTTAAGAGGAAAGCTTTTGTCACAATAAAAGAAATATTAGCGTTAAGACCTCCTCTGAATATTCTTACTAGTACCAATAGGGCTCTTGATTTTCAAAATAACTCTTTCTGAACACTTACAAGTCTGGCTTCAAGGAGCATTTGACTAAACTGAGATGTAACCAAGCCAGTATCAGAAAAAGGCGACACTATTTAAGAACCATTTTAGGTCGAAGCTTACCAGACATCACAGCTGTCTTGTTGGCTAGAGACATCTTGGAAACATTCTGAAAGCTTCGCTGGGAATTTAGTCTGCCCATTGCTTACCATTGGATTTGTGTTTTGTAACTCACATGTGCTTGCTTTCTATTTACTAGCTTTATTTGTTTTAAGCTGTCTAGCATGAACTCATCCCTCCTGTGGAGCTTAGGCCGATTACTGTATTTTTCCACAAGTGCTTGCTTTCTGTAAACAGGCCTTTACATTTCGTTATCTTGTCACATTTGCTGTGCATTCAAGGACAGAAGTCCAATGTAAGGCTTTATCTTCTGAGGGGAGCGATACCCTTTGGTATCGCTTTATCTTCTGAGGGAGCCTGGTGTTTACTTTTCTTTCTCTGGCTTCAAAGTGAGAGGATTTAGGGGAAAATCTTGCTGTGAAAGCAAAGGTTTTTAGGTCGAGCCTCGAGTAGCGCGCAAGCGCTGCTTAGAGGCGAAGACTTATTGTAAGTGAGTTTTCAAAGCAGTCCAAGAAACGCTCGTGCGTCGTGGCTGGCCTTTTTGAGATGGGTACGCGCGGCAAACATGTGTTTCCAATTATCGTGCCCAGACGCGGGCGCGATAAGTGGAAACACATGTCTGCCGCGCGTACTCATCCAAAGGCCAGCCACGACGCACAAGCGTTTTTGGGACTGCTTTGCAGGCTGCCGCGCTCGCTCGCCCCCGCTCCTCCGTGCTTGTTACACCAGACCTTCGCTGGCTTGTTTTTTATCTTATGCATCTAACAGCCATTGACAAAGACAATAGTCCTGGCTTGTTGTAACATAATCAGCACAGCGCCCTTTTACGAGCGCCGCGCTGTTAATGGTTTCTCTCTGCTCTCACACACCCCTCCCTTCTCCCACTCCCTCCCCCATGCCCAGTGTACGTAGTTTAATCCTACTCAGGAGGTGGCCCCTCCTTCAGTGACACGCGGCAGCCCCCTCTCTTTGCTGTCACGTTAGTGTTAGAAGGGGCCTCCGCTCTCTCTTCCACGAGTCTACGTCACGCTTTCTCCGCCTCTCTGCTCCGTTACTGAAGTTACTTTCCAGGCCTCAGTGCCATGCCGGTCACTGTCTCAGAACCGTCTAGCTCGGGGGCACACCCTGCTCTGCTTGTGTTCTTCAGCACACACCGCTCTGCTCTCCGTCTCCTCGGCGCTGCTCTCACATTCCATTCCATGGGCCTCCCTTTCTTGAACCTTAGCTGTCTGATCAGCCCCTCTCTGTGACTGGGACCCCGCGGGGAGCTTTGCTGCTGATACCGCCGTCTCCAGGGCCTGTAATCTCGCCAGTCAGCTCCGAGTTCACCTCCTTATCACTACTTTTGTACGGCGGACTTAAGTCGAGCCGTGTGATCCTTGACACAATGGCCGGCCCAGGATCCAATCCCGCTAAGACTCTTAAAAGATGTACCTCGGGCCTGAGCCGCCCCCCGCTGAAGTTTAAATTACTGCAAAAAGACTCTGTTAGGCAAAATAAAAAACGAACACACACATAAACATGACCAGCACAAATATTCTCTCAAACAATTAAAACAAGCATTGGCATAGCCAATAGGTCTCGCCTTTGGAACCTTATAAGTTTTTAGCCATGCAACAGTTGATGTTATTGCACCAAGGATATTGTGCTGCATAACTAAATACTTATAAGGTCCCAAAGCGAGACCTATTGGCTATGCCAATGCTTGTTTTACTTCCTAGCGCTACAACATTTAAATGTCTGTAAATGAACTGTGTAGATATTTCAGAATATATTCGAATTAGGAAATCACAAATTAAGCAATTTTTTTTGTAAGTCTGAAGTGTGGTGAAAACAAATTTTAATACAATCAAAACAAATCAGTGCATTAGGGGACGGCATTTCCACATATTGTTTGTGCACTGTATACTTTTATCAGTAAAACTGTATGTCTGTGGTGATGTTATGGTCATTTCAATTGAAAATGTGTTATATGTAATGGCAGTGCGCTACCACACCATACATTCTCCACACTACGCCACTCCACTCTACAACACTCTATGCCCCTTCACTCTACTCAACGCCACTCTAGGACACACCATTCCAATCTGTGATACTCCACTCCATTCTGAGGCACTGCACTCTACGCCCCTCCACTCTCCCACTCTCTACCCCTCCACTGTGCAACACTCTGCCACTCCACTGACACCACTCTGCTACACTCTGCCACTCCATTTACAACACTCTGTGCCACTCCACTATACAACACTCTACTACACTGTCACTCCACTGGACAACACTCTGCTACACTCTGCCACTCCACTGTACAACACTCTGCTACACTCTGCCACTCCACTGTACAACACTCTGCCACTCCACTGTACAACACTCTGCCACTCCACTGTATAACACTCTATGCCACTCCTCTGGCACCACTCTGCTACACGCTGTGCCACTCCACTGGCACCACTCTGCTACACTATGTGCCACTCCGCTGTACAACTCTCTACTACACTGTATGACACTCCACGGAAATCACTCTGCTACACTCTATGCCACTCTATTTACAACATTCTATGACACTCCATAACACTCTGCTGCACTCTATGCCACTCCACTGTACAACACTCTATGCCACTCCACTGTACAGCACTCTGCTGCACTTTATGCCATTCCACTGTACAACACTCTACTACACTCTGTGCCGCTTCACTGTACAACAGTTTACTTCACTCTATTCCACTCCACTGTACAGCACTCTACTACACTCTATGCCACTCCACTATATGACACTCTACTACACTATATGCCACTCCACTTCACAACACTCTACTACACTCTGCCACTCCACAACACTCGGCTACCCTCTGCCACTCAACTGTACAACACTCCACTACACTCTATGCCACTCCACTATATGACACTCTACTACACTATATGCCACTCCACTATGCAACACTCTGCCACTCCACTGTACAACACTCTAGGCCACTCCACTGGCACCACTCTGCTACACTCTATGCCACTCCACTGTACAACACTCTACTACATTATGGGCCACTCCACTGACACGAACTACTCTGCTACACTCTGCCACTCCACTGTACACACTTCTACTACACTCTGTGCCACTCTACTGTACCACACTCCACTCCACTCTATGGCACTCCACTATACAACATTCTGCTACACTCTGTGCCACGCCACCATCCAGCACTCTACTACATTCTACGCCACAACACTCTGCCACTCTACTGTACAACACTCTACTACATTCCATTCCACTCCACTGTATGACACTCTACTACACTCTATGCCACTCCATTCTACAACACTAGATCAGCCAGATGTTCTTGTCTGGCAGAGTGCATGGCTGTAAGACATATGTGGGGCATTGGTATTATGCTAGAGATCCTAACAATTACTCCAAATTTGTCACTGCCTCTTCATACTGAATAGATGGGGGCTTGTGTTGTGAGGAATACGGTTTAGCGTGTTTGGGTTGAATGCATCCTTATATCTGTCAGTGGATGTGATGTAGTGCTGAGCTAGTCTTGTGGAAAGTGATGCAAATGTGGTTGCTTTGTCTAGTGCGAGCTGTAGCTTGTGTATTGCTGTCTTTTTTTAATTCTTTTTATTGTGCAAGATGGAGCTTATATTCATGGTTGCCTTGTCTCTTGGTTCTATTTGGGCTGGCTGGATCAGATTTTGGATGTAGTGGTAGTGCTATTTTAGATCTGATATTTCTCAATAGTAGGTGGATCAGAATTTTCTTACATGAATAAAGGGCTTCACAATTTACTGTTCCATGAGCGATGCAAGCTACCTTAAAAGATCAGCATTGGCAAAGCCAATAGGTCTCGTCCATGCAAGAGTTAATGGCTTTGCCAATGTGTTTAAGCCACCTTGTACACCTGCTTGGCTGCTGTTCAGCATGGCTAAAAGGTATTGGCGCAGAGGAGAGTCTTGTGGAGTGTCGTAGAGTGAAATGGCGAAGAGTGGAGTGGCATAGTGTGGAGTCGCTTAGAGTGGACTGGTGTAGAGTGCATTGACGTAGTGTTGCAGAGTATAGTGGCGTAGAGTGCAGTGGCATTTAATTCTGCAGCATACAATTCAGCGTCTTAGAATGCAGTGGTGTAGAGTAGAGTGGTGCATTGTAGAGTAGAGTGGTGCATTGTAGAGTGGAGTGGTGCAAAGTGTTTCAGAGTGGAGTGGCTTAGAGTGCAGTCATTTTTCGTGGCGTAGAGTGCAGTGTTGCAGAGTGTCAGAGTGGAGTGGTGTAGAGTGGCTTAGAGTACAGTGATGAAGAATAGAGTGCAGTTGTGTATAGTGCATTGGCGTAGAGTGCAGTGGTTAAGATTAGAGTGGCGTAGAGTGCAATGACAGAGTGGAGTGGCGTAGAGTGGGGTAGAGTGGCATAGAGTGCACTGGTGTCCAGTAGATTGTGTCAGAGTGGAGTGGTGCAGGGTGGAGTGCAATTACATTGAGTGCCATAGAGTGTAATGGCGTAAAGTGGTGTATAGGGCAATGGCATAGAGTGCAGGGTAGATTAGAGCAACGTACAGTGGATTGGCATAGAGCGCAGGGGCATAAAGTTGAGTGTTGCAGAGTAAAGTGCATCGGTGTAGAGTGTATTGGCATAGGGTGCAGTGGTGTATAGTGCAGTGTTGCAGACTGGCATAGAGTACAGTGGCTTAGAGTATGCAGAGTAGATTGGTGTGACCTAGACGGGAGTGGTGTAGAGTGGCGAAGAGTGCATAGAGTAGAGTGGTACAGGGTAGAGTAGAGAGGCGTAGCGTGAAGTGGCATGGAGTGGTGCAGAGTGCAGTGGCGTGGAGTGGTGCAGAGTAGAGTACAGTGGCGTGGAGTAGTGCAGGGTAGAGTGGGGTTGCTTAGAGCAGAGTATGAATGATATGGTAGGGCACTGCAATTGAAATGACCATTACATTTGCACATACATGCAGTTCTACTAATAAAACTATTCAGTGCACAAATGAAAATGGGTGGAAATCGCATCACATAGGGTTATGATTTGCTTTGATTATATTAAATATTTGTTTTCAACACACTTCAGAAATAACAAAAAATGTGCTTCATTTGTGCTCCTAATTCTGATATATTCTGAAATACTTGAACAGTTCATTTAAATGTTGTCGTGTGCTAGAAAAAACCTTTCTCCTTCCCCCCCCAGTATCCAACAAGATTGTTACATAAATCCTCTCACTTAGAAGTCAGAAGGACAATTCAACAAGTGCCCTCGGGGAAGACAACACCTGACATTTGACCTTGGTCTTTGCCAGCAAATGTAACAGCATAAGGTCCAGATTTAAAGGCCTGTTTACAGAAAAGGAGTTCATGGAAGAATACAGTAACCACGATTTAAGCACTGGGAGGGAACAAACTGAACCTATAGAGCCTAAAGAAAGTAAAGCCAGCAAATAGAAAGCCAGAAAATGTGAGTTACATACCACAAATCCAATGGTAATCAGCGAGCGGAATGCATTCCTAGGTCAACTTTCTGATAGTCCCCAACATGTCTTTAGCAAACCAGACAACTGGGCTGTCTGGTAGACTGCAACCTAAACAAGCATTGGCATAGCCAATAGGTCTCGCCTTTGGGACCTTTGTAAGTTTTTGGCCACAGCGATTGGCTTTTGCAATGTTTTTAAGCTATGTTGAAGAGCTCTACAGCACCACTCTACAGTTACTCTACAGCACCACTCTACAGCACTACTCTACAGTACCCCTTTACAGCATCATTCTAAAGCACCACTCTGCAGCACCACTCTGCAGCACCACTCTACAAAAAAAAAAAAGAATAATCAAGATGTGTGTGGGCAGGTTGTATAGCACGCCCCCACATGTGTTTGAAATGCATTAACACCTTGCGTCTAAAAGACGACCAACTGAAGCCGCCAACAAGTCTGGAGTGGTGTGAAGCGTTCCAATAGTTTGTAAATGGGTTTGAATGGGAGTCTGGAGTGGCACAGTAAAGAGAAAAGCCGCTTCCTTCTAAAGATCGTTATCATAGAAAGGGATGTAAATGTGGCTTTGATCAACTGTCACGAAATTCTCTCCCCAAAACTGCTTCCTTTTTAGACCCACTCTTTAAACCTATATGCTAACATTAAAGCAAGCATAATGTAGCATTGTGGAGGTGGGGAGTAGGGCCTTTCTATTGAACGCACGTCATTGGCAGTGTTAATGTGAGCAGAGCGCGTCCTGGAGCTAACCCACGGCCTTATCTGTTGTTATACCCACTGTGCAGCCGAGGAACCAAATGTTGATGTGAAAACTTCCTGAGGAGGAGCGCGTTAAACATAAAAAATTTAAAAGCAGGTCTAGAAATTAAAGAAGTGCGCAAACGTTTGGGAATGCCTAAACTGCTTGATAAACACATTGTTTTTCATGTTTAAAAAATAGTGCATTACCTCTTGCACATAAATAAAAAGACATGGAGAGAAAAAAACGTACGGAAAAGAAAACCGAAATAGGCATTATAGAAAGTAGTGTATAGAAACAAAAAACTAAGACATAGTAAGACAGAAGAGGTGTAGATAGATACGGAAGCATAGACAGGGATACAGAGAAATAGAGCGAGAACAGGTTATCGAGAAAAACACACGTGTTTTATTTTAGCGATTGTGCCTGTATTTTTAAACAGCACAACTGTGACAGCACAGTGCGTGAGAGAAGCCAGTAGATGGTAGGGCTGGGGCAGAGTCAGTAACTTCTGCGCTCAAGCAGAGCGCGCCCTGGAGCCATCCCACGGCCTTATCATTTGTTATACCAACTGGGGACCCAGCCCCGCAATTGAGCAGTAGGTAAACCGAAGACCAGCCTGCTGAGCAGTGGCATCAAAAGGGTGTATGTAGCCTTCCCCTGCAGACCACCTTCTGATATAACTGCTGGTGCGCAGGGGACAATATAGTACATGGCGGCACAACAAGACTGCGTGGACTTGCTTGAAGCACAGAGTTATATAGCAGAGTAGCTTCTGCATTTCCTTCAAGACAACAGGGGTTGAAAGTTAATTAAACGCGTTTGTAAAATAAGTGTGACCGTGCACCTACTAAAAATTTTAGGAACACATCATCAAATAGCCCCTTCACTGTTTTAACAACTGCTCATTCAGAGTCTGCGCTTCAAAAAAATAACAGGCTACATGGAGGGAGAGGGAAAAACGGTGGAAGGGTCCGCAGATTTCTTTAATTAACAGAGCGCCCGCTTCTCTCAGTCGTGCAACGGTGGAGGGGTAGGGGGGAGTGTCGGAGCATATTTACCATATGAAATGGCCTCAAATCATCAAATATTTTTGATCCAAATTGTTAATTTATTAAATATAAATAAAAAATAACTGATATGCATGCAAGACTTCCATGTGTGTAATTTTTAGTTTGACCTGCTTCTGACCCGTGCCTCAGGGAGGTTCACAGATCCTTGCTCTTCCTCCTCCCCCTCCATGTCCGGGCTGCGAGCCTGAAGGTGTTAAAGGCAGGTGTTGAGCAGCTGCAGGAGCACTGACTACAACCGGGAGAGAGGCAGCGCTGTATGTGCTGTGGAGGCGGGGACGGAGTAAGGGAGGGTGGGTGTTGGCCCAATATGAAAAGGAAAAAAATCAAAACACACCATGAAGCTGACAGCACGTCTGCTAAAAAAAACAAGCATTGTTAGCACTGTGCTGTCCAAAAGTATGAAGCACGGTTTTGGAGTTTACCACGCTTCATGTTTTAGACAGCACAGCGCTATCAATGCTTGTTTATCTTAGTGCGGTTTTGCTAAAATAAACAAGCATTGTTAGCACCCTGGTGTCCAAAACATGAAGCGGGTGTTGGGGAACAAAACATGAAGCGCGGTGTTGGAGTATACCGCACTTCATGTTTTAGACAGCACAGCGCTATCAATGCTTGCATATTTTATTGCGGTTTGCTAAAATAAACATGCATTGTTAGCATCCTGCTGTCCAAAACATGAAGCGGGTGTCAGGGAACAAAACATGAAGCGCGGTGTTGGAGTATACCGCACTTCATGTTTTAGACAGCACAGCGCTATCAATGCTTGCTTATTTTAGTGCGGTTTGCTAAATAAACATGCATTGTTAGCATCCTGCTTCCAAAACATGTAGCGCAGAAGCGGGGAACGAAGGAGTGAGACGGACTACTGCTGCAGGGGCGGTGTGCACTCTGAGGGAGATGTGGCGCTTCGACAAACTGCTACAAAATAAAGAAGCATTGTTAACATGAAGCGAGGTGTTCAAGAAGCGGGTGCGTGCTAATTTATAAAGTGAAGTGAGGGAAATAAAAACTCACGGCACTCACGGCACACCACTGCGACTGGCGGTGGGGCCTAAAAGCAGGGCAGGACGAAGCCTGTGAAAAGACCAAAATAAAAAGCTTCTCGAACAAGCCCGGGAGTTGTGTGCGCGCGCGCTAAAAGGAAGCTTAATGAGCCATGACAAGAGAGAGGAGGAAAGCCAGATGGCGTCTCTGCGCGTAACCGCAAGCTTTAGGCCACAAGCAAAAGCGTGTGGTCGGACTTTTTAAAGCCCACTTACTAAATGTCTCGCCAGACCAGCGCATGCGCTGGCTCAGGCGAGACCTAAAAAGGTTGTCTACTGGGAGTCAGTGCAGTGCTGCAAGGGGCGAGAGATGGTGCCAGGATTGCAGATGTCATATGACTCCTCTGGAGTCATCTGAGAAGATAAGCAGGATACCCACTGTCCATGATGTCACGAAGGCTCCTGATCTTACTGGCTGAGGTTTGTGCGGCTCCTGTTCCATTTTCCATTGGGCAAATGGCTAGATGGTTCGCCATTTCCTTCATATGAAGTTTTGTTTTTTGCTATCTTCAGTTAATTTTAAGGCTGCCAGATCGCAGACATCTGGTAACACGTCAGTTGGTTTCTTCATCTTCAAGACGTCATCATAGTTGTTACAGCAGAGGTTGAAGGTCTTGATATCCGGTAGTGCACCTGCTGTTCAATTCCTTTCATTCTTTTTTTATTTGGTTGATTCATACCGTGAGTGACCATCTAGAGCCTTAAATGTTTTTGGAGTCTGCAGTAAGACTGAGGGGTAGGCTGTGTTAAAAGCTGCATAGACATTTAAAGCTTGAGATCTGCCAATCCCCATCCATTAAGAAATAGCTGTATATTTTAATTCTGCATACCCTTGAGAGAGGTATAATTTGTTAATTTATTATTAATTTCAAAAGTTATACAGCATACAGCATGGGGCAGTCAGTCAGCCCACCTCAGCCACTGGCTAACTTCACTGAGTGACATCATTCTGCTCCTTCACAAAGAGCACATCCACACAAAGCAATTCTCGTCAGTGCCAGAAATTACTATAGAAAAGAATGTTTTGTGAGACCCCCAAAAATATTTTTGCTTTTTGCCAGTGTTTATTTTTGCATATTGGTGAGGGCCTGGGAACTCCTCAAAATAAAAGTTAAAAAAAATGGCAAAAGAAAACATAACATAGCCAAAAGGCTGGTTTCCAACACCAGATCTGTTGGCTTTGCCAATGCTAGTTTATCAATGTTAGTTGGGCAACCACATCAAGGGTTTAGTGATATAGGCATACAAATTATTGGAGTGTGTCAGAATTGGCCTCTGGTGAGGTTATGCTCCAAAAAGTGAAACTGTACATGTGATTGGAACTGTGAACCCCGACATGAGACTAGCTCCGAAAGCTGAAACTATGTGCTAAAACTTGTATCCAGTTAGTTTAACTGCAGAAAGGTGCGAGACTCGCACCACTTGAGTGATATTGAGCCCTAAGAAGCAGGACATGCAAGCAGTGGTTATGATTCAAAGCCTGAGGTTTTCAGCCATTTAATGAGTACTTGTCCCCCTCTTAAGTTTGTCTCCCTTAAGACTTTCTCCTTCTCTTTAGTCTTTTGATGTACTTCTATCTGAGACGTGCTGTTTTTGTTCTGTTTATTTTTCCATCACCTCTGCTCAAAAGCTGCCTATCTGTTCGGCCCATACACTTTCTCCATCTTGCAGAAATAAGCTTTCAGACGCAGTCCTTAGAAACACCGGAAACGTACCCTTAAGACTCTTAAATGTTCATTTTGTATTGCAAATAAAAGAAACCAGCATCTGCAATGCAATAGGTCTCACATTTGCACGAGTTTGAGCTATTGGCATTGTAAATGACAATGCCTTTTATTTATGTTTTGGTTTTCAAAAACCTAAATAAAAGGCATTGTCATTTACAATGCCAGTGGCTTAAACTCTCATGCTTGAAGGCATCGCTGAGTTGCCCCCTTCTGTCTCCCATGGCCCCTGAAGAGCTCCCCGTTTACTACAAGTTAAATAAACAAGCCGGTGGTCACAACTGCGCACGAGAGACCCTCCTGCAGTAAGAGAAACTCATTAAAGAAAATAGTGCTTGCAGACTAAAGAAGACGTACTGTGTAACAACCGAAGTAAAAGGGCCAGTCCTCATGGGAGGTTACTAATGAAGACAATGCGGTGTTAAGGAGGGACTAACAAGCCTAATAGCGAATCATAAGCCAGCTTTTACGAAGGACAATGACACAAGCCAATGACAAATATGGGCGGGGAGTGGGCCGGGCTTCAAGTACATACTCCAATACAGCATGGCTCGCAGCGCATGTGCTGCTCCGGCTCGACCTAAAAAACTTTAGAAAAATAAAGACTATTTTATCAATAGGAAATCAATTAAACCCATGGGACTTGCACACAATGTCCGCTTAAGTTTGCCAAATGTCTGTGCTTCATGCAACAATCTGGCTATCTTCTTTATGGAGAAAACTAAACTCATCAGTCTTGACCTTGAATCTAAGAGGGCCCTTCCTACATCATGTTATGTTATTTTATGAGTTCTTATAGGGCGCATGGCTGCCCCAGCAACGGGGCGTCCCAGCGCTGAAACTGACGGGGGCAGCAGGGGATGATTTCACCTAGAGGTTTGAGAAAAGCCACAATTTTGATCGTTTTTCTGAAAGCCCAATGGTCTTGTGTGTACCGTGCAGCAAGAGGAATAGAGTTCCATAAGGCTGGTGCCAAGGCCCTGAAAGAGCGCCCCCCTGCTCTTGACCTACGTATTCTGGGGACCGTGGCAAGATGCAAATCCGCGGAGCGCAGGGTATGAGGCGGAACATACGGCGAGCACAGCCCATTCAAGATTTGTGGACTTTGGCCATGTAGGATCTTGTGTGTACTGCAGAGGGTTTTAAAATAGATTCTCTGTTCTATCGGCAGCCAATGGAGCCGGCGCAGCAAGTCAGAGGTATGACATTGCTTGGGTAGTGCAAAAAGCAACCGGGCAGCTGCGTTCTGTGGCCGCTGGAGTCTATTGATCACGTCTTTATTCGCGCCGAGTAAGAGCCCATTGCAGTAGTCCAATCGGGATTGTACAGTTGATTGGACAATAATCTGACGGGTGGATGCGTCAAAGAATCCCAGAATGGGTTTTAGGCCGCATAGGAGGCCGAAGCAGGTGCCTGCGACTGATTTGGCTTGACTTTCAAGTGAGAGGGTGTTGTCCATCAGGAATCCTAAGTTCTTAACCACTGTTTTCGGTTGGGGAGGGGTACACAGGGTCGCAGGCCACCATTGGTTGTCCCAAAGGTGGGCGTTGCGGCCCACCAGGAGCACCTCTGACTTGGTGGAATTCAATTGCAGGTAGTTATCTGCCAGCCAGTCTGAGATGGCCATAAGGTCATCTTGAAATTTTGCTTGGTCCTGTTTTGGATTATTGGTGAAAGTGAATACCAGTTGGGTATCCTCAGCGTATGATACCATGTCGATATTCCGTGTTTTGGCCAGAAGGGCCAGGGGGTGGACGTAGACATTAAACAGAGTGGGGCTCAAGGCAGAGCCCTGTGGGACACCACATCCGAGAGGGTGGACACTGTACGTGAAGGGAGGGGCGGAGACCTGGAAGGGTCGGTCGGTCAGGAAGGACGCAAACCAAGCCAGGACCTTGCCCTTGACCCCGATCTCCTCAAGCCGTTGTAGTAGAATCCTATGGGAGACCGTGTCAAAGGCCGCACTGAGGTCTAATAGAATCAGCGCTGAGGTTTTGCCCTCATCCAGGGTGGCCCGTAGCTGCTCTGTAACTGCAAGTAGTGCAGATTCGGTGCTGTGTCTAGGCCGAAAGCCATTTTGTGACCTATCCAGGAGCGCGTTTGCTTCCAAGTATTTGGTCAGGGTGATGTTAACATAGGACTCCATGATTTTAGCCAAGTATGGTAGTAGGGATATAGGGCGGAAGTTCTCAGACAGAGACGGATCTAGTGTTGGTTTTTTTAGTAGGGGGATAACTTTAGCGTGTTTCCATGACTTGGGGATCACCTCCGCTGAGAGTGACCTATTGATGAGCTCCCGGCCCTCCGTCAGAAGGTAGTCGTGAAATTTCCTGAAAAGATCAGGTTTTAAAGGGTCATCAGGAGAGCCTGATTTTACCTTGGCCGACAGAACGTCCATGTCTTTAGAGGACAAGGGCGGAAGGTCCTGTAGGGAGTGAGGTATGTCTATCAGGGTAAGATTCTCCCGAGATTCAGGGGCAACCTTTCTCGAGCAGAGAGCATTATAAATATACTCCACCTTGCTGATGAAATATTTAGCTAACGTCTCGCATTGTAAATTGGAGGATATTGTTTTGTTGAGAGTGCGGCTCATCCTGCCCTCTGAGTCTAAAGCCTCTTGGTATTAGCACCAAGAACAAGGCCACTTGGGGCTCCTTCACTCCCCTCAGTGAAAACGACATCCACAAAACTCTTCTTAGCATCTACCCTTCTAATCACTTCAGCGACCCAGTGCCACCGTCTGTCTTCAAAGAAATCAAGGATGCCCTCATCCCCCTTTGGACAAAGATTGTCGACGCCTATTTATCTCAAGGCAAGGTCCCCGAATGTCTAAAAGCAGCTCGGGTTTCACCCATTCTTAAAAAACCTGATGCGGACAGAACTGACCTCAACAACTTTTGTCCCATCTCCAACATCCCCACTCTGGCTAAGCTCCTAGAAAAATGCGTGCAATCACAACTCTGCACGCACATTGAGAATTTCAATCTCCTGGATCAACATCAATCTGGTTTTAGGAGCGGTCACAGCACCGAATCGGTGCTCATTCACATTATGGATGACATCCTAAAAATGTTAGACCATAATGAATTCTGCCTACTAATCCTCCTTGATCTTTCCTCAGCATTCGACACGGTTAATCACGATAACCTCTTAGCCATTCTGGAACACAGGATGGGCCTTTCTGGTCTGGTATTGCAATGGTTCTCGTCCTTCCTTCACAATAGATCCCAAAGAGTCAAGGTGAATCAAACCCTATCCCAGCCTTCTACAGTCTCCATGGGGGTCCCTCAAGAGTCTGCCCATTTCTCCCATACTCTTTAATATTTTCCTGGAACCGTTCGCGAATGCTCTAAAATCCATGAACATTCTTTTTCATATGTATGCGGATGACACGCAACTTTACCTGAAAATCAACTCCTCTGAAGACTTCATTTCACTCCATTCCACCTTGACGATTACCCAAAACTGGCTAACTGAGAACCACCTCCTGCTCAATACCGCCAAAACAGAATTCCTTCTCATATCTCCCCCTAATCACACCCCCTAGATAGACCTCTGGATGAAACACCTCACTGCCTTCAACTGCTCCCCTCTTATCATCGACTCAGCTAAATCTCTTGGAATCACCCTAGACTCGCACTTGAACATGAAGAATAATATTAGTAAGATGTGTAAGGTTGTTAACCACCAAATGAGGATTCTTAGAAACCTAAAACCATTCCTCCCTCAAGGGGACTTCAAGCAGGTGGTTCAAGCACTTGTCCTGCCGAGGCTAGACTGTGGTAGCGCGACGCTCTGTGGCCTCCCCAAATATACCTTAGCCCCGCTCAGGGCTTCGTTGAATGCCTCTGCCAGACTGATTACTGACACAAAAAGAAATGAACACATATCCCCAGCCCTAAGATCTCTAAATTGGTTACCCTACGAAGCAAGACTACAACTAAAGATTGCTTGTTTGACGCATAAAGTCCTACATTTCAAAACCCCTGGTTACCTTGCTCAAAAACTAGAATTATCAGGAGGGGGTAGACCATCAAGAAGTGCAAATTCTCTCCTATTGAAACTTCAGACCTTTCGCAAAAAGAGAACGAAGCTCAGAGCCTTCTCTGGCTCGGCACCGAAGATCTGGAACTCTCTCCCACCGGAAATCCACAGAATCCCCTACACGGCTGCTTTCAAACATGAAGTAAAAATAATCCTAATGAACAAGTTCTTGCCTTAAATGGCCATGGTTCGTCTGTTTTCTAAATGTACTTTGATTTCACTCTTTTTTTGGCCTAGCACTGTAATGCTCAGGATTGTCTGCCATACCCTACTAAGTAATGTTTGTTCGCATCCTTGTACATTGTTATTAGTTCATTGTGTTATTCTCTGTTACCCCCTCTGCAATGTCTCCTTTACTTTGTTCTTCCCTTCCTTTAAGTGAAGCGCTCTGATACCCTTCGGGGTCTTGTTCGCGCTATACAAAACCTTTAAAATAAATAAAGTAGTCCTCTTTGAGTTAATGGAAATAATTACCAGTATCGCATATCGTTTGCCCATTGAGGTGAAAAAAAGGAAGCAAAGTTAGATTAAATAGTACAAAGATTTGAGTGTTTTAGGAATCTGCTCATGCACTCCCTTTTTATATATACAAAAACTGTAACACTTGGCACCTAATGATAATGCATGGAACAACCTCTGATTTCTACCATACTTCTAGGGAATGGCAGCGCCTCATTACAGCGATTGGACTGTTTCCACATTTAAATGAGCTTGCATTATATTCCAAAGCTAGTTATACAATATAGTTATTAATTTGTGGTTTTTAATTTTACTTTTTTTATTTTAAGATTGGAGCTACTTGAGTAGCTCACATGTCAAAACTACACTTTCTTTTATGGTAAGAGTTACTGAGCTTGCGAGAATCCATGTAGCTCATTAAGTTAACGCATCTATGTAGTCCCTTTAAGGAGATGCCATTTTGTTAAAACGTGCCATCTATATTAACCCAATCCTAAAAGTTTTCATTTTTTGCCATGCCATTTATTTCTTTTATAAGAACTATTCCTGCATAAATGGCTGGGGTTGCTACATGAGCTTTCCCATCTTGTCAGACTGACTGCCTGTAGCTTTCCTTTGATTACTAATTTAAATAAAAACTGAAGCATCATGTATTTTGGTCCCAGGAGCGAGCTGCTTCCCTCTTGAATGGCTGATTGATCAGAAGGATTCCTGCAGCAGATATGACGGTGGTGGGAGCACCCAGGCACTGTTGAGGCAGGAAGCGTATGCTGTGGGATGAATTCCTCTCCTCCATCCTTAGAATGTTTTATACAATATCATGGTTACTTGCCTTTGCTGACCTGTAAGCTTGTGTCTGATGTACACTCCTGCCTGCCAGTTCCTCATCTGTTGAATATCCCCAAGTTCCAGACTGGATACAGAATTTTTTTATAGCTCTCCTGCACCTGTGGAGGTACCTGACACTATCTTGGCACCTGAAAAGATGTTCTGGTGATGTCACTGGAGCCATAAAGCAGTCCCCCTGGCACATCGATGTCGGTTACCTTTTTTCAGTGCCCTTTGATTATGATCTAATTAACATTTTTCTCAGATATTCTTCCAAACGTCAATGCAGTGCTTAAGGATGTCACCCCTAAAAAGTCAGCCTTCTCACATTTATGATGGGCAGATGTCGATTACTGACCCGCACAAAGTCTGCTTGTGGTGCATGAGCCAGAGTCCTTTGGCCTTTTGCCTTAGTTTTAAACCCAGTGCTATAAAGGAGTGCAAAGCCAAGCTGTATATGGCCTTCGCCTATGACCAATATTGTCTCAATGCCATTCTCACACTAAGAAGAGACATGGGAGCATCGGGGGGCACATGTTAACGATCTCACAGTACAAGATCTGTGTACATCTCTCTGGCGTGGCCTCCACATCAACCATCTGGAGCTGTTAACCCTTCACCTAGCTCTGAAAGCCTTTCTCCAACAGATTCAGGGCCAGGTAGTTCTGGTGCGCACAGACAACACGACAGCCATGTTCTATCTTTAAAAATAAGGAAGCGCACTCCTCTCGCCTGTCGGCCCTGGCGCAGTGGATCTGGCATTTGGTCATCCATCACTAAGTGCATCTCCTAGCAGAATATCTTCTGGGAGTGGCCAATGACTTTGCAGACCTGCTCGGCAGGACGCATCAACATGCCCATGAAGGGGAAATCCACCCACAAGTCCTACTCTATTTACAGAGATGGGGCACTCCAAATGTTGACTTTTTCGCCACACACGTAAACTTAAACGCTCAAATCTCGCCACCAGGTTACCACAACCTCCAGTCCATGAACAATGCTCTGTGGATAAACTGGTCCGGGATCTTTGCCTATACTTTTCCTCCTTTCCCATTGATACTGTATGTGGTCAGGAAGCTGAGGCAAAAGTCTCTAACCCTCATCCTGGGGGCTCGGATGTGGGCCAGACAGCCATATTCTTAAACCTTCTAGAAATGTCCCTTGCCCCTCACAAGAAGCTTCCCAGCAGGCCGGACCTTCTCACGCAAAACCATGGGAAGTCAGACCCCCAGACAACTCAACCTAGCGATTTGGCTCCTGAGGTCCTAGAGTTTAGTTATCTTGGTTTACCTCAAGGGTGCATGGACATACTCCGAGAAACCTGTAGGCCCATTACACGTGCCAGCTATGCTGTTAAGTGAAAGTGTTTTGTCCACTATTGTACCTCAAACCATATAAATTCTCTTACGCCTACAGTACAAGATATTATTTGTTACCTCCTAGACTTACAAAAGTTGGGGTTAGCCTACACATTAATTTGACTACACCTAACCGATATTTCTGCGTACTCTTCCCTCTTCAACATCCCAGTAATTAAAGCCTTCATGGATGGCCTGAAATGAATCATTCCACCAGGGGTACCTCCAGCACCAATCTAGAATGTCAATATTGTCGTTACCAGACTTATGGGTCCTCTTTTTGAGTCACTGCATTCTTGCCCTTTGCACTTTCTCTCTTGGAAAGTTGCATTCCTGGTAACCATCACATCTCTTAGATGTATCTGTATACTACAGGTCCTCATACTACAGGAACTTTTCTTCCAGGTCCACAGCGTCTGGGTTGTTCATAGAAACAAACCCAAATTCTTACCTGAGGTGGTCTCCCCATTCCACCTTAATCAAATAATCATGCTCCCAGTCTTTTTTCCCACTGCCTTACTTGGTAGCTGAAAGCTGCACTCCACACACTGGATGTCAAGCGTGCTGTTTTGTATTGTATAGGCAGTACCAAATCCCCCGTAAAACGCAACAATTTTGTAGCCTTTTCACAGCCTCATAAATGCCATGGCATTTCTGAGGCAAGGATCCCTAGGTGGATAACTAAATGCATGCAAACCGGTTACACAAAAGCTAAAAGAACCCTACCTTCCCGTCCAGGCCACATTCCACCCACAAGCAGGGCGCTACTGTGACTTTTCTGAAATCAGCGTATATTTGTGAGGCTGCTACTTAGTCCACTCCACACACATTTATAAAGCATTATTGTGTGAATATTCTTCCTCAGGAGCCTGTTTCAGACCTCTGCACCATCCACTGGTAGCCACCACTTAGGGGAGTACTGCTTTACACTCAATACAGTACATGTGTATCTACAGCCACACATGCCACAAACAGATTGTTAATTACCCTGATGGCATTTGTTTGTTGCTTTTAGCGCTGTAGATTGGCATGTGCCCACCCCCCTCCCAGGAATCCAGGGTTTGTTACAGATTTCTCTTGCTCTAATATTCTTTTTTTTTTTCACACATGGTCACTGTTTTCCTACTCACTACTCCAGTCCCATTCTCATCCGTTTAGCAAAAAACAATCTAACAATGGAGTTGGTACCCAAGCGCATTCATCACCAGAGGAGGACTCACTGAGACCTTGTGACTCGAAAGACCTCTTTGAAGAAAAAAATAAGTTGCAATTGTTTGAGATGAACAATAGATGGCAGGGGTATGCACAGCATGTTAATCTACAGCACTACATGCAATGAACAGATGCTTGCAGGGTAAGTAACATAATGCTTCTGGTTGCTATTACTTCGTGAGGCGTGCTACAAGTGTTGAGTGTTCGCCCACCAAACACATCCTTTTTGGATTGGTTAGTCCTAAGAACTTTCCAAGATGGTGACTCCTTTTCATCTGAGGCAAACTATTACCCTTTGCACTCTTTGCCCTCCACCCCATCCTGCCAAGGAAGAGGAGAGATTAGACCGACTAGACCCCAGAAGGGTCATTAATTTTTACTTCAATCGTAACACCGACAACCACCAGCTGACAACCAGCTTTTTGTGAGACACCGGCAGCAAAGAAGGACAACTCAGTCTAGAAAAGTACTTTGTCCCACTGGATAATCTTGTGCATAATTGTGTGCTATGCTCTTGCGAAGAAGGAATCGTTGGAGGGAATCCACGCCCATTCCAGAGGCCTGCCATGCAGAGACATGGGCTCCCCTTCACACCTTCGCCAGGCATTACTATTTGGATTCAGAGATGAGAAGGAATGATCATTTCACATACTCAGTGCACCAGAATTTCCTTGCCTGACCACTTCTTCAGACCCACCATCTGTGAGGTACTACTTTGGAATCTATTCAACCGGTGAGGATCCTGTGATCCTGCAGGAAGAAGTATCGATCAGAACAAAAGGAACTTACAATCTTTCTGGTGGATACTCTATCTACCTGCAGATTCCGCACCGATCCCACTCTCTTCCCCCTTCTGAAGGATAATGCCTATTAAAAATGTTCCAAGTAGATTGCTGCACTGTGCCATCTCATTTAAAGTCGCACCTCGTCTCCGCCTTTTGGCGCATGGAAAAAATGGATAGAAAACTGATGTCAGTGAGCTGGGACAGGCATGTTATGTTTCCAGGGTGTCGCTTCAAGTGTCGAGATGGGGTAAGGCACCCCCTACCAGTGCAGGAGAGCTATGAAAGCATCTGTATCCAGTCTGGCACCAGGATATATTCAACAGGCGAGAAATCTGCAGGTAGATAGAGTATCCACCAGAAATATTGTTACCAATGGTATTTGATTTCAGCTTTAATAAACTTTGACAATCTGATGAGATTATGCTGGGATTTTTTTTTTCTTTGGATGTTTCTTCTGTTAATTTGCGGGGTGTCTCCATGCTTCTACCTTGTGCTTTATCTGAATATTTAAAATAAATTCAATGAAGATAATTAAAAGAGTAGTTGAATTGTTTAACACTAGTAAAATCATTTTCCAAGTTTGCTCTCTCTGAACTTTCAGACAATCACTGTCAAAGCCAATAGATGTGGTACTAATGTTAATGTAGGCAGCATTACCACTTAGAGCTATCCATATGGGAGCAAACCAGCTGGGGTGGACAGAGGGCTATAGTTGTAAAATATTAGTCTGTCTTGCAGTTCCATGCAAGTGAAGGCGAAAGGATACACAAGGATTCACCCAAACAACCCATAGAATTAGGTAAGAGATGAATACTCCACGGGCTGAGCATAGCCATGAATGGCAAAGTCATCAGTGGCTTACACAGTTTGAATTGTTTACCTGTGTAAGCCACTGGCTAAATCCGGATCTAAAAATGATTGTATTGGTGTACCACAATTTCTTGTCTTGGTTTGCAGTTTTATCCAGGAAAGATATGTTAAAACTTAAATTTGTTAACTTTATTATAGGACACAATTGCAGTATCTCCTTAAAGCCAATGAAATTTACTTTGCTTGCTCGAATGACTGTTAACCTAAATGCAGCAGTTGGTGTGCAGTGGGCACAGGTTGCTTCCAGAGCCACTGTGTTGGCACACATTGTGGTAGAGTATAATAAAATAGCTGTAACATTTGGAATGTCCTTTTTAGTGCCATCCCTGACCTGATACAACACTGAATCTAGCACTAAAGCTCATCAGACTACTCAGGGTATTAGCACTCCTTGTTGCCTCAACATGTCTCTCAGGATTGTAAAGTGCATGCATGTATCTGCTTCAGGTAGATATTTCTGCTGCAGATTCCTCCCCTCATGAATCCTGCCAGGTGCCAGACTGGATCCACAAATTGAAATAGCTCTCGCTCAACAGCAGCTGGCGCAATGGCTCACACTCAACTCTGGCTCATCCCCCAAATGTGACCTTATAAAGCCATATATAGTGCCACCCTGCATGCTGACATTCATTCATTTTTTCTGCACCATTTTACCCAGATCTTAGGTGTTCGCTTTGATTTTCATGTCTTTGGAGAGGCAGTTTTGGAATTTAGTCACACCCTTTGCATCTAGTCTCGTTCAGAACTTCCTGCATGACCGGTTATTGTCTTCATCTAATTGAAGACATTCATCTAATTGAAGACATTCAAATTGTAAACATTTGAATGCCTTTGAGGTACCAGGCAGGTCATTGGTGCTTTCTTCTCTCTAGGTCTATTACGTGATCGAGATACCAAGTGACTCTGAGATGGCTGTGCGTTTGGGGCCTCCATTTGGTGACAGTTTTGCCTCCATCTGCTTAAGGGGTGTATCCCCCTGTCTGGTGTTGTCCCGGTTGTGGCATAGGTCGTTTTGTCAGCTGCACTGTTCTCCCAACACCGTCCTTGGGGGGTGTCCTCAGACTCTGCTCCTCTGCGGCTGGGCAGAGACCCAGCGCCAGTGCCCTTCTCTGTTAACGCTCTGTGATTGTGGCTCTAGCATGTTCTTTTGGTCTTACCAGCACCTGGAGCAGGTACAGATTTCCCCCTCCTACCGTAGCATTTCTTGCCTTTTTTTGGTCTTTGAACTTTAGGTTGTGATACGATGCATTTTTGGTTTGCCATTCTGTCTGTCCAGTCGACCTGTTTTTTTCCCCCGTTGGTCTGTTATTAGCTTTCCCTAGAGGCCATGTTCGGTAGTTTTAGGTATATGTTGTTGACCTGCCTGTTTTTGCGTCCCTACACGGTTTTGATTTTGGACAGTTCGTCTTCCTGCTACTGCAGTGATGAAGGCTCCTGCTGTTTTGGGTCCTGTTTGGTTGTTCACCAGAAGTTAAAATGCCAGAGGTCCAAACTGTTTGGGTCCCATTCTAGTGTTGGTTAGGTGGCCGACAGTACTTTTCGTTGGGTGTCTTTCTTTTGCTCCTGCGAGCCACATTAGCTTTTCTTTTCTGTGTGCATTGTTAAACCCCTTGGTTCTACTGACGGGGGCTAACCTGGGCACCAGTGAGCCCTTGTTTTTGGACTCGTTGGTGACCTTCCTCACCACTTCCTGTTCCAGTGGAGCTTAGTTTTTGAGTTGGATAGCTGTGGGGTGTGTCCTTGTCCTTGTTCCTTTCCACCTCATCTTGAATTGTGGTGTCCATGACTAGTGGTCCCCATACGTGCTGGAAGAAGGCATGCGAAAGATGCCGAACTACCCCAAAATTAGCATGATGGAGTTCAGAAGGTAGTGAGAGCTAACGACTCTTTAAATTTAATCTTTCTGCTTATCCTTTTAACATGGAGATTGGTTTTTCTTTTTCTTTCTCTGACTGCAAAAGGAGAGGATTTTGTAATGTGAACTATGGGACAATTTTGCGGCGTGAGAAAGGAAAGGCTGTATGAAGTTATTTTTTTTCTAGCACACAGTAAAACAGGAACAGTACACATAATTCAAAATGTATCAGCAGTACCACAGCACAGCTGAAGCACCTTCTTGTGTAATTTTAATGTGTTAGAAACAAATATTTTAATGGGATCAAAACAAATCCAGTTTCTTTTCTTGGTGATGCACAAATGATAAATATTCATTGAAACCAGATTTCCACACATTATCATTTGTGCGCTGGATAGTGTTATCAGTGAAACTATGTTTGTGCAAATTTAGTGCCCATTTCAATAGAAAATGTGCTGTCTGTAAATGATATTAATATATTTGCAACAGTGTGCTCCAAAATGCACTACCGGCCACATACCATACTTACCACTCATTTGCTACGCTTGTTCTTTGTGTGATGGTTGGACTTTTCACAATCCCTATTAATTCAGTAATGTAACACTAATGACAGCACCCCCACTCTGAAAATTGTTGCAGCACCACTGGTGGTCCCTCCCTTTGGGGATCTTTATTTATGCAGGACTGCGTGTTCTGTGGTAGTGGTTGTACCATAAAACTGCGAGACCTCTATGGCTTCCTGGATGCTTGAGAATAGTGACTTTGCCATAACCAAGTATGGTTTTAGATCTGTGGACCCATGTTGGACTCCGGAAAAGAGGTGTTTGATAGACCTTTAGCTGCAGATTCTGTACCTTTTGAATATTTCTCAGGCATCAGACTGGATGCGGAAACTTTTGAGCTTTACCTCTCCGCGGCAGTAAGTGGCGCCATGCGGCTCTGCTCTGATGCTGTTCAACTCTGGATATTACATACGGGACCCCTGAAGGCACTAATCCCGTCAGTTTCTTTTTCTATGTCGCCAGATGTGAATCCGAACCTCTTGTCTCTTTAAGACAGTTTTTCAACCAAACATTTTCAGTGTGAAAGGAAAATGTCACCTCTCAAGATGACAGTATTCAAACCTTGTAAGGACTGTCACAAGCAAATGTCTTTGAAAGATCCTCATCTAGTTTGCGTGTGGTGCCTGGGGTAGAGCCACAACTCCAAAGCCTGAAGTGACTCGCATCGATGAACCCGAATGCCATACGGGACAGCAAGGAAAAGTTGTATGTTGTCTAGCATTAAAAGACTCCATGTTTTCACCTGTCCAAGACCAAAGGTTGATCTCTGTCCTGTTACGGATCGAGGAGCCGATCCTGAGGCAAATAGTCTTCGCACTTCAAATCTTTGGGTAAGTTGATGGAAAAAATCCAAATGGGACTCGGCTCCATCCCGCCACTTTTGCACACCTGAGAAGGCGTGCAGTGGTTCCATGCTTCTCGATCTAGCTCCTGAAGTCGATCGATGTTGGAGCCCATCAAGCAACTTGTGCCGGCACAACCAGAGCTTCCAGGGCTGTCTGCGATACCGAGGAAGATCCAAGATTTTTGTAAGTTGGAGCCTCCGAACCAGTCACTGGGCCTTTCGGCTCCCTAACCCATGCCGATTCCCGGAACGTCGATGCCAATGACGACTCCATTGCTGCTGGAGGAGTAGGTGCCCATTGTGCTCTCCAACTTTGAGCTGGCAATGCTATGACCTATACCGAGTCTGCTCTTGGTTTCTGCTGAACCACATCCTTTTGCCTTGGAAGCATTTGGTTTCCCCACACCACAAGGCAAGACCCACACATTCCCTGTTCAGAATAGAATCTGATAATGAATATGATGCAGATGATGAAATTGGTGAACCTTACCACAAGGATCTGGCCTCCAGGATGCCCTTGACACCTCTCCTGAATCTGGTCTCATCTCGCTTCCAGGCCCTGTCACTAAGAAAAGTGGTTCCTTTGCTGTCGCCATTTAGAGGGCAGCAGAGGTTCTTGGCTACCAACTTAAGAAGTCATATCCAATGTCCTACCAGAAGTCCAGCAGCGGGGCAGACCAGTACTGAGCCCCTGGTGCTTTTCGATGAGGCACTGACTGACACCATGGGTGCCTCGGCCAAACCATGTCCTGGCTCCCTAGTAAATCGCCAAATTGTGAGGTGCCACTGCCCCAGGTAACCCCACATTTTGTCTCTGCACCCCTCTTCTGAAAGTTTAGTGGTTTAAACTTCTACTACTCGAATGAATCCTAACACTTTTATCCCAGTTTGGTCCTCTTGTCCATTAATGCTGGTTGTCTGCTGGGCCAATACTCCCACACCCTGTGGGATTCGGCTGCTCAGATCTTCCCAGGTACACCGGAAAACCTTTGTTCCATACTAACCCAGGCCATTCAGGATGGGCATGACATTGCCAGATTTAGGCTTCACTTCAGGCTGGATACTGTTGCAGGGATTCTGCACAAACACAGAACTATGCGTAGGATTATGGGACCTTAGTGCATGGGGACTGGGTCATCCTACCACCTTAGTACCCATGAGCCTAGGACCGACTCGCTATTGTGTCTCACTTGCTCTCTTACTCACTCACAGAGAGACAAATGATTAGACACCCCAGAACACAACACTCCCGACTCTCTCAGGAATCACGGTTGCAAGACGCACCCTTTCTCTCGCACTCTTGTACTTGTCCACAATAAGATCTGACAGAGACACGAACCAGTTTAAAATATTTATTTTAACTAAAGTGCTCTAATATGCAGTATACGTGCCACAATACGCAGGAAATAAGCAGAAAAATGCATAACACAACTATGGTAAGCATAGCAATTAGTCCGTAAATCATGAAAGGAGCTGTCATTATAAAAAGACAGTGTAGCCTAATCTCCCTCCCCTTGCATAGAAGCAGAATGATTATATATCAGAAGATCTCTGGCCGTTATCTGCAGACCCCATACCTCAGTCTATAGATGGTAGATCTACATTGTAGCTGCTGTCTTGCTCTTCTCCCTGGAAAGGTCCCCCTCCAAGTGTGTGCTACCTATTTGTGTATTCCAATAAGACCAAAGTATGTATTCCCAAACAACAGCTGCATCTGTATGTTTTGCCTAGGTGACCAGAACAGAATAACAAGGGACATTGTTGATTGACCTTGCTCACAATGTTCAGACTAAATCCCAGGAACCTGCAGAGTGTGAACACAGCGATAGGTTCTCATGTGAAAATGGCAAAAAAGGTATTTGCACAATAAACTTGTGTAGTAACGTGTGCAAAGCAGCGGACAATAAGCAGCGTGCTCATGCTAATTTAGAGAAGACGACAATGTCCCCATGGGCCATGTGACAATACCACAAACTCTATCAGGGGAGCAATTAGCACTAATGTGGCTATCCGTCGCCATGCTTGGCTGCAGTCAACCAGCTTTTTAGGCAATGTTCAATTTCTGTTATGGACAATTCCTATGATGGGACCCATTTTTTGGGGGACAAGCCTGATTCTGCCCTTGAGCGCATCAAGGGAGGAGAGCCACAGTGTGCTCCTTGGGCCGGTCTGGTTCACCATGCTAACCGCATCAGCCTTTTTGTCCCTTTCGTGACTTTGGCAGAGCAACCCTAAACAGGCAGCCGCTTCAACCTCAGCAGGGTCTTTACACTTTCTTGGCTAAGACTGTGGCACCCAACGGACTTGTGGTCAGTAACACTGTGCTACTCAGTCCGCTGACCCCCCCATGGCCCCACCTGCCAATCCACTTTAGCTTTCCCTTAGTAGAGCACAGACACCCAGTTGGCAGCAGCAAGAAACTGCAGTCGTCCTTCATTGCCATTCCTCAGGTCTCTCAAATTTTCACCCTCTCCGGTGCGCTTTTTCTGAGACTCTTGAACAGAAGATCTTTAACCAGCTTACTCATTCGCTATTTTTAGTAAGCTTACTTGAATTTATTTTCTGTCTCTGCCGATACTGCTTTCTAGAGCATTCTTACATTCATCTGTCAGTAATCCCAGTCGCCTTATCTTCCTCTGCGTCATGCCCATTCCATTCGGTACAGTTAACATACGGCCCTTGTTAACACCCTTCCATCTAGTGGAATTGCCTACATTTTTTTAGATTGCACTCCTTTTCATTTCCCTGGTGGTTTCATTTCCTGTGTTCGTCACTCCAGGGTATGCTGGGCCCTCATATGTTATCTCGCTACACTAATTCCCTTGGATCTATCGTCTTATGTTTTGGCTTTTCTCATTACCTCAGTACAGATGACGCATACGTTTTTCCTTCATTGCTCACTTCGCGACTGCCATTCGCAGTGGATGACCCTGTGAAAACCTATTCTCAGCTTGTCGAAAACCACAATTCTAATCGAATTTCCAATCTCTTCGGACTATACACAGGTATCCCTTCTTATACCTTCATGCTCTGCCAGAAACTTTGAGGTATTATTTGATTGTAGGGTGCGTCACTCTAGAATCCTTATTCTATGCTGCAGGCACAGCTTGACGTGTTTTTATACTGTGTTTTTTCATCCGGACATTTGCCTCACACTTATAAAACCAATAATCCCAAAAAGCATTGTACGGTTAGTTGGCTTTCTTCCTTTCTTGTTATAAGGTACAAAAAAATCCAAAATATAACAGTGTGTTTTTTCACACCTGATTTGTTTATGGCAGGTGAAAGGTTGTAGTAAAAAAAAAATGCTCCTGTTTTGACCTGGCCTCGCTGCATTGTAGAAAATAAGATGGCCCACCCAGGGTCAAGAAAATTGACTTATGTAGTGTGCGTGTGAGAGCATTTCAGTTCACTGCCGCATAAAAGCTATGCTCTATGTTAGCCATGCATGTAGAGATATAAATTATGAAGACTGTCAAGGCGAATTGTACGAGCTGCTGATCACTGCCCTACAAGAAACCAGTTTTTCAGCACTTTCTTCAATTTAAAATTCTTTGTTTAGCACTTAAATTTTTGTACTCTTATTTAAAATATTTCAATGTCTTTTAAAGAAAAAACACATGACCAAACTCGGCCACTATGCTTGTATTCATTATAGCCCAAATATACGATGCTGAACGGTTCAGACCTAACTTGTAAGGGTAGAGGGGTGGTACACATACTGTTACTTTATGCATCTTTTGTAACCTATAACCGTTATTAAATGGAAAAGTGCACATCTAGATCCCACAGCGTCTTGTTCTGATGAATTTCATGAAGTTGCTCGAAATGTTTGAGCTAACTCCTAGCAGGTCTGGGGAAGAATAGTGTTTTTGGGGAGTGGAGGAGTGAGTGGCATAACATGTAGATGTCTCAGCCACTGCGCATTAGAGTTGAGCACGTTTCACCAGAATGGGTAGCCCATTAACTCGATGTGCAGCCAGTTCATGCATAAGAGTAATTTGAATATGAAAAGAGGTAAAGGCTTAGTTTGGTATTTTATTTCTTCCCAGGGTGTAATAACCTAAGAAGGCTTAATGGTATTGAGAGGAAGAGGAAGTTCTAGCGTTGTTTCAACGAAAATGCTGAGGGTTTATTGCCTCTGGACCACGAGGGGGCATACCTTGACACACACACTGCATGGAGGAAAGTGCTATTTGGGAGATCCTGTCACATTTGGAAGGATCTGACTGGTGTAAAATATGCTCCAGTGTAAGAAATAATACTGATTTAGTTTGTACCTATCATGTACTGAAACGTGCTTGATGTGCTCCAGCACTTGCCCCACTCAGTAAGGATCAATGGATGCTCCACAGCCTCTTATTATCTGCCACATGTGTTATGGAGGTTTGTATGACTCCCTTTCTGGATTTAGTACGCTTTTTAAGGCCTAGACACTCAGCTGACTTCTAAGGGACTCGTATAGCCTGTGGTACAGAGTTATCTTTTTTGGGCAATGCTCCAGGTCCAGTAGTATCTGCAGAATTAGCATCGTTTTGGGACGACATGTGGATGTGTGCCAGTCTTGTCTCATTTCAGTTCATAAGATAGAAATTATAAGTGCTGAACACCCCATCGACCGTTTCAATGGGACAGATGAGGTTACACCATTTGCAATTCCATATTGGTGCACGTCTGTGAAGGTGCAAAAAGTAGATTGCCTATCATGTAATGGGCATGTCTAGTAGAAACAGGTTGAGGATATTCATATATATCAGCAGTTAGTGCCACATAGTGAGTACGTATGCCACTAGACTCCTATATGCTGTAGTTTGATGCTGGGTCGGGTTCACTAGTAGTTTCACTAAATGAGTGCTGAATCTATCGGACATCACAGCCGCTATGATAACCAATATTTTTCAAAGCTAGGCATTTCTAAGCTGCAACCTGGCAGTAGCACTGATACTCATTCCATCTGTTCTCTTGGTACCTAACTGGTTTTGTAGGGCTGCCTCTTGCCCAGTGCGAGCTGCGACATTGAGACCCCCCCCCAAAAAAAGCAGACGGTTGGGAACCTTACTAGCCAAATCAGATACTGCATATTTCTATGAATCGTGCTAGGGACCACTATCCAGATGTATGCACTTGTTTTGTTTTTTTACTTCTTAGCTAGATTACCTTTTTGTACTTCTGTTTGGTGCAAAATATGCTATGGCCCTTAACCATAACAGACACGTACATGTAATTCTGATTTTTATTTATTTTCTCTCCGCTAAAGCCCCTGAGCGCTTTCTGAGATCAAAACCCAGAGTCCAAGAGTTGGAAAACCATGTCAGTGGGAGTGCTAGTGACTTAAAGTAATGAGTCTTCATGAAACATATCCTCTTTGGTTGTTTTATTAAAACATATAATCTGTCTGATAAATTGCTGTTTGTAAAATATTTGAATCTGTATTATCATGCCGATCCTAAATTCATGATGAATCCATTTTTTTGTTTTCCAGATCGTGAGGACCAATCCATACTTTGCACGTAAGTAAGCCAAATGTTTATCTTTAATCTAAAGCCTTACTTTTAAGTTTGCTTAGTCTTATTTCTTTGCATATTTCTTTGTTGGGCAATCAATCCATTACACCTGGTTTGGAAATCGACAAAAAACTAGGTAGCATTGTCTTTTTATAGATTTAGCAATATTCTTAGTGGAATGATGGCTGCCATA
Source organism: Calotriton arnoldi (assembly GCA_963921515.1). Lineage (NCBI taxonomy): Eukaryota > Metazoa > Chordata > Amphibia > Caudata > Salamandridae > Calotriton > Calotriton arnoldi. The sequence goes on along the minus strand of CAWUFW010000488.1, from coordinate 1,217,434 downwards.
TGTACTATTAGTTCATATCACCTTCATGGTAACCAGCTTAGGAATGTGTTGACATCTTTCATCAGAGATTCTCTTTATAAATCTAGAAATTATAATCCAGACTCTGGGATTGGTATGTGTCATTGTTCCCAGTTTCTTGACACAAATGCTGATTCTAATATTTTTTAAAAACGCACATTAACAATAATTATGCATCAGTTCCACTTTTTATAACATTTTGATGCGTGACAGTTTCACTGACCTACAGTGTAGCATACAATTCTTACAGATAAGTACAGCAGTCCCAACAGCACATTGTGTAACGATACAGATTAAGATTATATGAGTTTACTACAATACAGATAGGCTATGCATTTCTGCAGATACTGTTTGTTATGCCATTTGATAAAAAATTAGATTCTCTATTGTTCTCCTGACGAAGGTTTTAATATAAAGATCAATGTTCAGCCTGGTCTTTTTCCCACAATAGGTTTTTGGGGGGCTTTCACTCATTCATAGCAACATTATTCGCTTTGCGATGACTTGTTACCGTTCACGTGGATTGTGTAAGAATAATAATCGTGGTCAAACGCATAGTTTTGCAGTGCTGCTGCACAAATGTGACTGTCTCTGGTGTAACTGTATACTATGCTTTAGAAGGAGAGAGCCATGGCCATCATGATGATCTAACCAATGCTTCCGTTGAAGAGAAGGATGACCAATAGAAAGAAGGCCAGGAAGGTCAGAATAAATTATCTTTGCCATTCCTGAATTTCACCATGTAGATCTTGAGCATAAGAGGAATGGTACACTGTCAGGTGACCGAAAGTCAGGAAATCCTGGAAGGTTGAGTTTGGACAACAGGAACTTATATCAGTAAGAATACATAGTGAACAAGTTGCAAAGTAAACCACTTTAAGTAGGGTGTAAATGCAAGGAGATATTTCTGTGTTAAGTGCTGTTGAAGAGACTTTATCTTCTTGCAGGAAGCTTCCAGGACGCTTGAAGAATGAGCCGTGCCAGTTCGTTTGTTCTTCTCCTCAGACACAATGCAAATTGAAGGATGCTGAAATCATGTGCTGGCCACAATCATGGTAGCACAAACATTCTTCCCTGCATGTTTCATCTGGTACTGTTATGAAGGGAAATATCTGCAAATAGTGAGGCAGAAATATTTGTCTGACTTCCTAGCTTGACAAAATCTAGTTGCACAAACCTCCACATTTAGCTTAGGGTGGACCATGAGACCCAATACACGATTCTTAATTATGCATTCCAGTTTCAGTTGAGGGCCAGCAAATGTCATCACAGAATTCCATGTCTCTTTCAATAATGTAGAGAAAACTGGGCATGCCTTGTCTCGGTAAGGGCCTACTAACTGTCCACATTGAGAAAGTCTCTAAATTCGGTTGTTAAATGTCTTTGTCTTGACTGATGTAATATATATTCATTATCCCCCCTTTTTTTTTTTTTTTTTATACCTGAAATATTTTATTAAAGGTTTTGTAGCACAGACGAAACAGAAAATACAGCATATATTTATGCATATATTCATTATCCTTAAATGCAGTCAGTCATTTGGAGACACTCCCTATGAATTGGTTGATATTTTGATGTGTTAATGCCAGTGGGTATTCTTTTCTTCCTGGAATAATCACTTGCCGTAAGTGTAATCACAACTTTGTCAGACAATGGTTTTGTTATTCCCTGTTCTATTATTAAGGCTCAAGGCATTTTCGAGTTATTTTAAATTTGGTGAGTGCACAACAACAAAGTGCCACAGTAACTTCTGCATCGCCAGCCGCCTGGCGTGTGCAGCACAAAGGTCTCTTTAGTTGGTTCAAGCCTTTGTGTTACCGACCCAACAGGAGCATGGTTAAGTCTTATATATACAAGCCTGGTCCAAGATGAGTGTTGTCCCTTTTATTTTTTAACCAAGTTTCTAATTATTTTCATAGAAGTTATTAAATAACATACTACTGTAGAAGTGTCTTCCCCTTTAACAAATAAAACTAGGATCAACAATGACTGTTACTTTTTCTTCTCCCTACATGCAGGGCAGTCTTCCCTACATATGGCCAGAACTTTGACTTCAACTTACTCTGGTCTTTGAGGCTGAAGAGTCACAGACCAAACAAACTTAGTGTGCTTTGCATCACAGTTAGACCGGTGTCATTTTAGACTTTTGCTCACAGCTTGTTAAATGTGACCACTCAGTTTTCTGTGTCCCTTGTAGTTTTCATTCTTCTCTTCCATGTGTCAGACCATGTGTGGCTGATTGGTTATACTCTGCAGTCATTAGACCAGAGATCACAGTGTCTCAGTGACATTCTCTCTAGTGTTCATCTGACCCATCTCACGTTTTTTCCAATCTTTTTGCATGCAAAGCGCAAAGTTACAGCTGGCACCTGTATCAAACGTCCTTTTTTAGGTCTCGCCTGAGCCAGCGCATGCGCTGCTCTGGCGAGACTTTTAGTAAGTGGGCTTCAAAAAGCCGACCACAGCTTTTTGTGTGGCCTAGAGCGTGCGGTTAGGCGCACAGTTATGAGCACAGGCGTCATCTGGCTTTCCTGTCTCGTCATGGCTCATTAAGTGCATCGCTCGTGGGCACCCTTACAGCCCGCGATCACTTTCACTTTTACGGCCACGCGGCCACGTCACTGTGTGCGCGCGCGGCATACTGAAGCTGCAGGAGTGGACAGATGGCGGATTTCACGCTCGCCGCCAGCAGCCCGTCACTTGTTTTCATTGCTTACACCGCATTTTTAAACTGTACTTGATGTTCCAATGTTTATTCATTTATATTGCTTGCATCGACATGTCCCTAATGCACATCAATTGACTGTTTTTCTCCTATATCTTTCTTGGTATGTTTTAGTACATCTCCTATGTCAGCCACTGTCCGGTAACAATTATGTACTTCGTACACCGTCCGTGTTCGCATCCTGATATCACCAGCTTGCTGTTTATTTTTTTTATTATTAGCTGGGTTCTACAGACAATAGTTGAATCTTTTTTCAACTTTACTGTTGGTATGTGACATTGATCGTCTACTTTTTACCCTTTATTTTGCTTGCTCTCGTAATTCAAAAACTACCAGTCTGTCTTCTACCCTTATCACCGTGGTAGTCTGGACACGTTTAAACTTCCGGTCGCACACGGATTCCGACCACTAACGCTGAAATACCACTTCGTGTTTGTATCCCGCATCAATATTTGTACACGCTTGCACTCTACTAATACGGGTAAGCATATTTCCTCTCACCCACTTTATCTGTTTAGTTACAATGGGGTTGTACCATTCTAATCCTCTCTCACGATGTTTGGTTCTGACAGTGTTGAACCAGATAACAGAGTATATAGGCGAGTCTTCTATGTAAGTCAGTTCGTACATATTTATTTTCAGTGTGCTTGCTTGCTGCCATTATGTTGTACTTTTCTCTGGCCACGAAGTCTACTTAACACATTATCAACTACAAAACACCCTGTTACCATTTATAGTACGCTGAATCTTTCACAAAAAAATTCAGTTCTGGCACCACGTGCACGTTTTATTCTTTGCACTTGGCTACTTTTTTAAATGAACCACCCCGCGTTACATTTCTTCTACCGTATGACGCGATGATCTAATAATTATGTTTCTAGTTCACGGGTTGCTGTTTCTACTAAACCACTGGCACTCTAATCTTGCAGACTCAGTGATACTGTTATCTTTGACCTTCGTTACACTGAGACACCGTGCATGTTTTGATACTTGATACACCCATCCTGCTTGTATCACCGTACACACATAAGCACCCCCCATCCCACACTCCATTAACTTTTGATCCCGGCCTATCGGCTGTTCGTGTATTGAACCCAAGTTTCCTCTACATTACAGCTCTACAGCCCCTGAAGAAGGGCACAGCCCGAAATGCATTGGGCATAAAAGAATGTTTATTACCACGTTTCTTGTACAACTATTATATAAATTAATAATGACTGCTTCCAAGATACTCTGAATGAGAATATTGAAAAAATGCATAACGAACTAAACTTTTAATAAAGCTTTTTTGAAATATTCATTAACAGAGAAGAATAAGTTACACTTTTTGCACTGAGTGCACTGGGGAGACGCCCCTCATCACATGAGGCCAGCCTTTTCTGATAGTCTTACACTTGACCCTCCCCCATCCTCAAGAGTAGAGCATCAGTGCTACTTTTAGGCTCAACACACGGGAGAAAGAGCGAATTCCCTCGCGACACTGCATGCTGGTCTTGGGAAGGTGAACAGGCAACATGGACAGATTCAGCTCGGTAGGAATGCGCCATACTTATTTGTTAAAAAGTGATTTTCTTTTAATACACATCAGGCCTAAGCAGTAGTTGTTTGTATAGGGGTCCGTAAAAACTGCTGACAGGCCTGGTGCTGCTAGACGCTCCTCATGCTCTGCCTTGCACCCTTCTACCCCTCCGCCTTGCACCCTTCTCCCCTCCGTTTTGCACCCTTCTCCCCTTCCACCTTGCACCCTTCTCCCCCTCCGCCTTGCACCCTTCTCCCCTCCGCCTTGCACCCTTCTCCCCTCCGCCTTGCACCCTTCTCCCCTCCGCCTTGCACCCTTCTCCACATCTGCCTTGCACCCTTCTCCCCTTCCGCTTTGCACCCTTCTCCCCTCCCCTTGCACCCTTCTCCCCTCCCCCTTGCACCCTTCTCCCCCTCCGACTTGCACAATTCTCTACCTTGCACCCTTCTCCCCCTCCGCCTTGCACCCTTCTCCCCTCCACCTTGCACCCTTCTCCCCCTCCGCCTTGCACCCTTCTCCCCTCCGCCTTGCACCCTTCTCCGCCTCCACCCTGCACACTTCTCAACCTTGCACCCTTCTCCCCTTCCGCCTTGCACCCTTCTCCCCTTCCGCCTCGCACCCTTCTCCACCTTGAACCCATCTCCCCCTCTGCCTTGCACACTTCTCAACCTTGCACCCTTCTCCTCCCCCTTGCACCCTTCTCCCCTCCCCCTTGCACCCTTCTCCCCCTCCGACTTGCACAATTCTCTACCTTGCACCCTTCTCCCCCTCCGCCTTGCACCCTTCTCCCCCTCCGCCTTGCACCCTTCTCCCCCTCCGCCTTGCACCCTTCTCCCCCTTGCACCCTTCCCCCTCCGCCTTTCACCCTTCTCCCCTCCGCCTTGCACCCTTCTCCGCCTCCACCCTGCACACTTCTCAACCTTGCACCCTTCTCCCCTTCCGCCTTGCACCCTTCTCCCCTTCCGCCTCGCACCCTTCTCCACCTTGAACCCATCTCCCCCTCTGCCTTGCACCCTTCTCTGCCTTGCACCCTTCTCCACCTCTGCCTTGCACCCTTCTCCCCTCCCCTTGCACCCTTCTCCCTCCCCCTTGCACCCTTCTCCCCTCCGACTTGCACAATTCTCTACCTTGCACCCTTCTCCCCTCCGCCTTGCACCCTTCTCCCCTCCCCTTGCACCCTTCTCGCCCTCCCCCTTGCACCCTTCTCGCCCTCCGCCTTGCACCCTTCTCCCCTCTGCCTTGCACCCTTCTCGCCCTCCCCCTTGCACCCTTCTCGCCCTCCCCCTTGCACCCTTCTCGCCCTCCCCCTTGCACCCTTCTCCCCCTCCCCCTTGCACCCTTCTCCCCCTCCGCCTTGTACCCTTCTCCACCTCCGCCTTGCACCCTTCTCTACCTTGCACCATTCTCCCCTTTGCAAAAACAACAATTGATGGACAGAATGCAGAACAATGTCATACATTCACCTACATTCACCCCAGTACAGAGATCTGGGCCTAAATCCATCGTTTTTTTGCTCACCATGCCATTCCAGTTTGAACCCAGCCATATGCAAATCAGTCTTGACCCTGTGCCTCATGGGAACAGTCCAGCCCGAACTGCCAAGCCAGGTCCTCCCTGGACTGGAAACAAGCATCCTAGGACCGGCTTCGGGGTTTCACCCTCTTCAGCCAGGATAGCTTGATTCCAGTGGCATGGAGAGCACGGGACCCACGTCTGGGCATACCCGTCCCACTCGGGGTGACAAATGCAAAAAACAACAATTGATGGACAGAATGCAGAACAATGTCATACATTCACCCCAGTACAGAGATCTGGGCCTAAATCCATCGTTTTTTTGCTCACCATGCCATTCCAGTTTGAACCCAGCCATATGCAAATCAGTCTTGACCCTGTGCCTCATGGGAACAGTCCAGCCCGAACTGCCAAGCCAGGTCCTCCCTGGACTGGAAACAAGCATCCTAGGACCGGTTTCGGGGTTTCACCCCTCTTCAGCCAGGATAGCTTGATTCCAGTGGCATGGCGAGCACGGGACCCACGTCTGGGCATACCCGTCCCACTCGGGGTGACAAATGCAAAAACAACAATTGATGGACAGAATGCAGAACAATGTCATACATTCACCCCAGTACAGAGATCTGGGCATATATCCATCGGTTTTTTGCTCACCATGCCATTCCAGTTTGAACCCAGCCATATGCAAATCAGTCTTGACCCTGTGCCTCATGGGAACAGTCCAGCCCGAACTGCCAAGCCAGGTCCTCCCTGGACTGGAAACAAGCATCCTAGGACTGGTTTCGGGGTTTCACCCCTCTTCAGCCAGGATAGCTTGATTCCAGTGGCATGGAGAGCACGGGACCCACGTCTGGGCATACCCGTCCCACTCGGGGTGACAAATGCAAAAACAACAATTGATGGACAGAATGCAGATGCCCAGACGTGGGTCCCTTGCTCACTTTGCCACTGGATTCAAGCTAGCCTGGCTGATGACGGCTGAATAGCCAGAAACCGGTCCCAGGATGCTTGTTTCCGGTCCAGGGAAGATATGGCTTGGCAGTTCGGGCTGGACTGTTCCCATGAGGCACAGGGTCAGACTGATTTGCATATGGCCATGTCTGAACTGGGGTGGTGGAGTGAGCTAAAGAATGATGATGGATTAAACCCAGATCAGTTGACTGGGGGTGAGTGTTTGATTAGCTCAAACGCTCCGTCCATCATCCCCTTTGGTATCGCTTTGTACGCCCTAAGTTGGCAGGGTATGCCCAGACGTGGGTCCCTTGCTCACTTTGCCACTGGATTCAAGCTAGCCTGGCTGATGACGGCTGAATAGCCAGAAACCGGTCCCAGGATGCTTGTTTCCGGTCCAGGGAAGACATGGCTTGGCAGTTCGGGCTGGACTGTTCCCATGAGGCACAGGGTCAGACTGATTTGCATATGGCCATGTCTGAACTGGGGTGGTGGAGTGAGCTAAAGAATGATGATGGATTAAACCCAGATCAGTTGACTGGGGGTGAGTGTTTGATTAGCTGAAACGCTCCGTCCATCATCCCCTTTGGTATCGCACCCTTCTCCCCTCCGCGTTGCACCCTTCTCCCCTCCGCGTTGCACCCTTCTCCCCTCCGCGTTGCACCCTTCTCCCCTCCGCGTTGCACCCTTCTCCCCTCCGCGTTGCACCCTTCTCCCCTCCGCCTTGCACCCTTCTCCCCTCCGCCTTGCACCCTTCTCCCCTCCGCCTTGCATCCAAGCATTGGCATAGCCAATAGGTCTCGCTTTTGGGACCTTATAAGTATTTAGTTAAGCAGCACAATATCCTTGGTGCAACAACACCAACTGTTGCATGGCTAAACACTTATAAGGTCCCAAAGGCGAGACCTATTGGCTATGCCAATGCTTGTCTGTATTGTCAACATCAGATGTTTTTGCTTTTTTCTTGACCCTATTTTTGGTGGTTTCAAAACTCTGTGCCATGTGACACTGCTAATCAGTAGTGCCAAAGTCGAAGTGTTCTGGTCCTAAAATGTCATTGGTAAAATGTTCACCCAATTGATCTATGAATGAGAGACAGGCAGACAGACCTATCTTGGGCATTTTCTCTTAGAGCAGCAAAACCTCCAGGGTTGGCCTGGCCAATAACTTCTTTTTACCATTCCAGCCACCAGTAACTGGTATTCTTAATCTTGAATCCGTAAGGCAGGGCCAGTTTCTGGACATCAACTAATGTATTTTGGGCAATTAGCAGGATAATGAAATTCGTATAGGCCCTGGCTCTCAGAATGGAACAGTCATCACATGTATTGTGTGACAATGAGACCTCAAACCCCAGAGCCACATTCCCTTCTCACTGGTGATTTATAAACAAGACTAAAGGGACAAAGCTCCTTGGGGACACTTCTCGATATAGCTTTTATGCCAGCACAGCTGGACAGGGTGTTCTATAGGAAGCGTTAAAATTGCTTAGCCTTGATGTACCTTTATATAATCCATATATTAGGAAGTAGCTCAGAATGAGTTTCATTGATCTTACTATTGAAGACGTTGGAGACCCCTGGTCTGCATAACTGTACTATAAGACTATTGTAAATGGCAAAGAAACGAAACTATGGTGTGGAAGTTAAATGCCATGTGGATTGCAGTGTCTGTTTACACCATCCACATATATGACAAAATATGTCTGCTAGGGGCACCACTGTGTTCTGTCTGGTCTACAGTGACGTATGACAGAGAAAAGTGCCATTACCATGTAGGAAAAGCCCATTTTAAGTATATTCATAAGTCGCTCCTCAAGAGTACCTTGAAAGCAACAAGCCAGGGTATAATATTAGAAAATTGGGCCCACCACATATTGGTGTTAGAGTGGTCTCACAGTGAAATAAATTCAAAAAGCTCTTTGGCTGCACCCTCTCAACCCCGAAGTCATTCCCTTAAGATGTTGCTTGGTCTTATCCCCCCCCCCGCACCTTGATTGCAGTGACCTTGGCTTTCAATATTAACATACCCGAAAATGATGCATCGAGCAGTTTCCAGAGGGAGGGAGGGGGGAGGCATTGGACTTTTTCTCTCTTGCTTGCAGGTTTGTCGTTTTACTGTTATTCCTTTATAATAAATGACGCTACAATATGAACACTTTGTTACCTGTGCATAAGGTGAAAACTGAGTATGTCCGAACTTCAATCCCTGCATTGTCCAACCACGCTTGTACTTGCCTTCACCATCAATAACAATTGTTTCCAAACTTGTATACCGTCGTATTGTGCTCCAACTTGTACTGCCAATTAAAATTGATTTTTTTAAAAACCTCTTTAGCTGTGTAGGCCAATTTTTACCCTGAATAGAACTAGATGGGATTAAAATGATGTTCGTTTTCTATGTCCGCATAGAAAAAAGCTAGAAAAGTGCTTTGAGGTTATTTTGCGCTATGATTTCAAAACCTGGTATAATGGTGAAATCATTTTTGATAACATGAGTGAAGAAGTAACTTTTAAAAAATCTGTAAAATGCCTCCAGAGCTAGAATAGACCTCCTTCGCTGAGCGAGTTAACAGCTCTGGATCAGTGGGCAAAAGTCTTCCTCTGAGTCCAGGAAGGGCAGATGGATGTTAGATAACTGAGGACCACGTAGCAGGGATTAGCTGACTGTGTGCAGGAATAGCTGGCATAACAAAGGACTGCCTTAGTACTGCCTCTTTTGACAAGGAGACCCCAGAGAGGGCTTTTCCTAGTCATTCTTTGAACTCTCCTAGGCAGCCTGGCCCTAGTCCGAGTAGAGGAGAACATCAGTTTAGACTCTGTCTGGTCAGAGAAGAGCTGGTTTAAATAGGGGAGTGGCTTAGGAGCTGAAGACAGGCCTGCCTAGTGTCAGACTGGTTCTGGAATCTTGAAACTGGGGCTCCTAGGTAACTTTTACAAGAAGACAGAGGAAGTGCTGCCATAGAATGTGGTGGGTCTCCGACAAAATAGTTTAGATTGGGTAGTAGTATTTCCCCAATCAGTAGTTAGTTCATAGGATGAATTTGGAACATCGTCTAACTCTTGAAACATTCCTGGACCTGGGAACACTCAACCTGAAGAAGGCCCTTCTAGTAGAGATCAGACTCCTAACTCCTCCTACTCACTCAAGGACGCATTGCATCCAACTCCCTACTCGCGCTGCGACTCTGACACTTGAACTGCTCTCCAAGGTCCAAGTGTGTGGCCACCCGTTTATCTGCTTCAGGGACACAATAAGCAGAAGGACTCCTGACTCAGAGTGTTCAGTTGACCACCGAGGAGTGGACCCTGTTGGAGACCTAGCTGGAGAGACACTTGGTACTCAGCAATCTGCACTGCGGAGCTAAGGAACGAACTTTCTCAGCAGTTGGAATCTTGATTCCGAACATAAATTTTTTGACCAGGATGACCCGCTTAGTGTATCCGACGTCAGTTGCATTGCAATCAGCCTGAAATTGCATCTAGGTCCCACCAACCTCAAATTGTTGTTTTTCAATAGTGCTTTACTCTTTCTAGGTTGGTATTTGTCTTAAAACGTTACAAATATCGTATATTGCCAGTTCCCCTTAAACTGTTTTAATTATCTTTGTGTCTTTTTGCTATGTTAACTTCTAAATACCTTTGAAATTGTTAGTGCTACTTGAAATGAATATGCACTTCTCTGGGGATTGCCATCAGCTTGTGCCATAGCTGCCCAGCTTTGAGCAGAGATTCATCAGAACTGTTTTGACTGAACACAACTGTGTTTATTAAGTTGGTCTGGTTACTCACTTTAACCACTGCACTACAACCCCAAAATAAATAACCCAATTTCTAACAGCACCTCTGACAATTTCTGTTGTTAGACCAAAAGATTGTAAAAGCTTGAAGTATGAATTCCACTTTCGCGCTCCTCGGTGGCAGGAGGATTTAATTCTCTAGTGCTTACAAATTTGGCACAGTTAACTTTTTACATTTTAAATCCACCCAGGTCTTAGATGGTTTTCACTACAGTCTACACAATATGTAGAACTCACAAGAAAAGGCAAATGCATGTATTAAATTGTAGAAGAGACGGCCATAGGTCAGTGGATGAAGGTTTATTGCAATGCATACATTGTAACGCTATTTATATAGCGCTTTACCTAGCCCTTGTGAAAACCTAAAGTTGTTTCTGGATCGCTGTGCAAGTAGCTACTCTGTGTGTCATTTTTACAGTGGCTTGTGACACTGACGAGGATGCAGAAGAGCTCAGTTTCTAAATTAAAATTGTCGTCATGTAATTTAGGCACACTTGTATTTAGAAGGTGGGAATGAGAGATTAAAGCGCGGTGGTCACCATATGTGTTACCGACTGACCTACACAGAAGAACTAATAAAGATGCATCCATTCTAGGATGTCCTGGTTTTCCTGTTCTTCTACATATTGGTTTCCTAACGAAAAGAGAAGGGTAGCGACGTCCCCAGTGTGTCAGCAGTAACTGAGACATCATGGGTGAGTGCATACGCGTGTGGGTGGATTGGAATGGATAGATGTTTGTCACGAACGCTTAAGTGGTGTTGGGATGCGAGTGGTGAAGGTGGGTGGGCCGAATGGTTCTTAACGCGTGTTGTTTTTGCATTGCAGTTGAATCTTGACCAGGTTCTAACAATTTCAGAGGAAGTTGGATTATTTTTTGAAGCACGTTAACGATGTTGATTTGTATTACGCGTTTGTTTTAGGGGTTTATTAATAGCGAAAGAAATAAACAAAAAAGCTGCTGCTATATCAGCTAGGAAAGTTCAGATGCAAGTCTTTCTAGCTGTGCTAAAACCGCGTTCAGTAGCTCTTTGACCTTTCAGCTGACCCTTATTAAGGTATTTGGTGCAGACAGGCAGAGGCTGTTCTGTGACCTTAACATGCACATATGCATAAGAAAGACAGTGGGAGATGGCTGAGGAAATCAAGTCTGCTTTCAAATGACAGCACCGAATGCCGAGCATTTTAGTCCGAAATCCCTGAACGCGCGCCAACTTCCAAACATTCCACCGCCAACTGGTGGTCGGAAATATGATGCCTCGGAGCTAAAATGGAACCGAGATTCGGAGTCCATCAAATTTAATTAAAACCAGAGGACTATTGCCACGTAACGTTTTTGTGTGTAGCCAACACGCTTACGGGCCGGTATGCCGCTCCATAAGCAGGGCCTCAACTGGTCTGCCTGGCCGCCTGATGGCTGTGCGCATTCGCTCTGCTTTACGTTGTTATTTAGAGGGAGGCGCCTTTCTTGGGCCACCGTTTCCCAGTGTCCTCAAGGTCCGCCACCGTGGCAAAAGCGAGTCCTGCGGTTTCCCTGGCGCTGTACAGCCCCGTTGAGCACCCCTACTCCTTCTTTCAAACGTGCTGTAGGTTTAAACCACTATTCTTCCGGTATGGTTCCTCCTTGCTGCCCCTTGCTCTTTTTGTTTGACAGAGGCTTTTCATTTGCCTGTTGGTGTACCCCATATTTGTTTTGCATGTAAAGCTTGATAAGAATTTAACACATTGATGTGGGTTGGCATTCGTGATTGAACATGTCAAGTTATGTCTTCCTCCCTGACGCAACAGTCCTAAATACTGCACATATAGGGTGGGACTGGCCTATAGGGCAATCTGGCTGTGCTATAAGGGCTAGACTAACAGATCAACGTGTGTGCCCGTTTTTTGACTGTTTCAGGGTTTCATTTATGGTCTTGTGGGCCGGTTTTTACTGTTGGGTTTGCTTGATATTACCACAAACTTTGCCTGCAGCAAGCACCAACGCACGCAGTCCCTATACCCTGCAAAACCCTTTGATACCGTGTCTTTACAAGTTGAAAAGCAGCCCCGATTTGCAAATGTGTCCCTTTTATTTTAGTTATCTGATTCTCAAACGGGGGTCACTTTTATTTAGGTTCCCATTTCCTGTCCGGTCTGACCCTGGTATCATATAGTGCCACCGCAGTTGTCATTCTGTCACCACACTCTGTTTAGGTTCAATGGTGTTTGATACATGCGTCACCCAAGCGTCACGTGTAGGTAGAATTAATTGCCTGTTATGTGGGGAATTTAGTATCTGATTGGGAAGATGGTCTAGGATGAGCTTTTCTGGTCGGTCCGTGAAAAAAACACTTTTCACAGAGACGGTGAAACCATAAATGTCTCTAATTCGATTGTTTGGGGGGAGGGGGGAGAGACTATCATTCTGTGCACAGGATTGTTATGTTATGTTATGTTATCGTAATTTCTAAAGCGCACGAATACCCGAAGGTGTCTTGGCGCTGGATCTTGCTATAACCTTGACAGAGAGAAGCAGAAGATTTATAATGGGTTAATTAAACAACCAAGTTTTCAGATTTTTTCTAAAGGAGGTGAGAGAATTGGCCGCTCTTGTACTTACTGGATTCACCCTCAAGGAGAATTACATAAACCAACAAGACGTTTGGCAGCTCCACATCAAAGACTACCTTAGCAATACTTTGGTTGCTCAGGTCCTTGGAAGTATCAGATGGCTCGCTGTATTAGCTAGACTCGTGATCGCGATGAGGTGGAAAGTGGTGTCACTCCCAGAGGCTTCACACTGGCACACCTTAACGATTCTATGGGCAAAGGTGAAATCTGTGGCTCTGCGACGGGAGGAAATGCGTGGTTTACACAAATGTCCCACAGTGGCAGCATGGGATGAACTTATTCTTGCACCCGAACACCACCGCAGCAGCGAGTGAGGCCCTGGCATGATTAGGAATGGCCTAAGATGTGGTGCGTGGACACTCGACAATGCTGTAACATTATCATCATGGATACAGCATACCCACCCAGGTTACCACAGAACATTATAAATCCCAATTTGCGCTAACCCCCATCATGGGCATTGGCTCGATGTTGTTCTTTCCTCCTGTTTTTCAGACTGTTGTAACATTCAGAATTAAAATTTTGAAGCGAGACGCATATACACTACTTGTTGACTGCATGATGTAATGATAACAAATGTGTGCAGTCAGTGTATCTCATGCTTTGTAATGCTATAGAACTCAGTAAAGATGGTTTAAATAAAATAAAATAAACCATCAGAGACCCGCTGTAAGTCCCAGCAGCTCCCCAGGGATCGGTCCTATAGGATTTAAAAGACGTAGCCCTAGACATCTGAAGATTGCAGAAGGCCTGCATGGAAATTGAGTTGGAGAACCCTCTGAGGAATATGCGATGTTACATCGCGGTGTTTACACCGCGATACCTTTACAACGCAGGTACTACAACGCAAGTCGTTACAACGACTTGCGCTGGAGGGCGCTGGATTTAGGAATAGTGTGAATTACTATTCCAACTCCAGTCTACGTACAGTAGGGAAGGTGTTGGAATAGTAATTCACACTATTCCTTAGTCTAGAGCGCCCTCCAGTGCAAGTCATTGTAATGACTTGCGTTGTAAAACCTGCTTGGTAAAGGTATCGCGGTGTAAACACTGCGATGTAACCGATGTTTCCCATCCAGTAACACCAACTTAGTTGATGCACTGTCCACTGTTGTCTCTTATGTTTATCTCCCTAAATCATTACTGTAAAGCATGTGAGGCCTTCAACCGTCTTTGACGGAATCCAACAGCAAGTTTCTACTTCTTGGTGAGCTATTCTCCCATCTGGTTGCCAACTTGGATTTGGTTGAATCCTGTCCCTCTACTGGTGCACCTTCGCTGACTTCATATAGTGTCTATTCCTCCCAAGGTTCCTTCTTCCTAGTTTTAATACTGTGCCTTCACCTCCTTGTTGCAGCGTACTTGGCCTTTGAGGCCAGTTAGTCTCAGTCCCCCTTTTCTTTTCAAATTGCACACTTGTGGGCTATGACACCTTGAATTGACTGATCTTTCGTTGTTGATAAGTCACAGGTGGATATCTGAAATGGTGGTGATCCTTCATGGGCGAGATATACTCTTGATTTGGAATATCGACTCTCTATTCTAGGTTTTAACGTCCATTAAATCTTCATTCTCACACTCTCATCTTAAGTTTAGACTTTGTCTTCTAAAATGGACACACATCTTGCATAAGCGAGGCTTCTGTCCTCAAATTTTAAACCCACTGCTGTGCCCTTTTCACTCGCAAAAATGATTAAGTACAACTCCTACACTGGCTGTACTTAAAAAAAAAAACAGATGCCCCATACAGGTTGTGCAGTAATCAATCCACTCTCACCTTCTGTTGATACAGGGGAGCTTGAGGACTTGACACGAAATGTAATACCTGAAAACTCTTCCACTGTATTTCATTGCAACTCAAGCATACCTATTATTGAGAACCCTAGTAAAGTGTATCTACCTGTCTTGGTTAAAATGCCCACCTTGACAAAATTACAGAAATTAGGAAGCTATCATCCTCAATGAACTGCATTTTAAAGTACTCCCTACACTGCCTATTGCGTAACTGGGGATCGGCTGTGAAGCACTGCCTTAGAACGTGCAAACCTGATAATAACTAACATCCTTTATTTCTTATTTCTAACCCAAAGGTGGCGGAACAATTCCTCTCAACCTTTGTAGATCTGCTCTTCCCCAAATACTCTGTTAAGATAAGATGCCAGTCATTTCTCTTTGATTGACCTTTACACTGTAGGTTATTTATATTGGGTGTTTTAAAATTTGCTTAGCAATTATGAGCACTATTAGCTAATGATCACCCTAGCAGCACCCCTACCATATACGCATCGTGAGCCTGGCACAACATGCCTTGCATATCCTGTTCTATTTCTTAGATAAGATAGGTGGTGGGTGTGACAGGTATACATACTTGCAACATTGCAAGATTATGAAAAATAACCAATTCTTGTTCAATGGTAGATAACAAACTAGCACACTTTAAGCACCAAACTCCACAGCATGTAACAACTACCAGGAGACAACATAAACTATGTGGAATAACTTTTTGAGTTCTTCATTGAAAAATCAGCCTCTTTCTTCAAAATCATCAACTTATGTTGCTTCCCCGTGCAGCAATGAGGTTCCGAAGAGATTGCAGCTGCATATATATATCTCTTTTAAGTAGTAATGCCAGTGTTCAGCTGTGTCTACACTCATTCATGAAAAGCTCCGTTCTAAATGTTCTTGTTACATCAGCATGGAGGCTGAAGAAAGAAGCTCCAAGTCCTCATCCCCATCACACGTCTGTCCTCTAAAATGAAGAATATAGGTCAGTGCAGCAGATGTAAAAACTGGCAAGAGTTCTTAAGACCGTCAGTGCTGTCACCCTAGCATGTAAAGTCTTTCTTTCTACAAATGATGCCCTCATATCATGAGGTCAGTGAGCTCGTGGCTCAGTACACCGAAACTATGACTGATCATTGGTAAGCTAGCTCTACAAAAACTAAAAAGATTAAAGATCATCTTTATAAAACAAGGAAAGAGAAGACATCGGATGTAAGGACTGTGGTGTGAAAATCCCTACCCTGAGAACCTTAGAGAATTAAAAACAAAGGAAATTATTTTTTTAAAACAGTTTTGAATATAAATTTGCATGCATCAGATGGGTGATTAATCTAACCAAAAGCAGCCTTGCAAATTTGTTTGATACGGTAAAACAGTAATCTGAAAGAGACACGTTAGTGATAGATTCCTTACCTTAGAATATCCCCAGGCGTCAGACTGGATCCGGAAAGTTTTTCGTCAGCAGTACCCCTGCGCGCCGGTAGGTTGCCTCGTGATGCTCCGCGTTCGTCGCTGGCGTCGTAGGCGCCGAGATGACATCACGGAGACTACTTAGGCGCCACCCATGCGCGCTGACGTCAGTTCTTTCTTTTTCCGCGCCAGCAAGCGCAGATCCGGTTAGAGCACGTACCTTAGTCACTTTTTGACTAGTTGTTTTTTGGGACTTTTGTCTCTAATTTCTATATTGACTCCTGGTGCCACATAGGGATGCCTGGTTTTAAAACCTGCGGGGCCTGCCGCCGTACGATGTCGGTGGCCGACCCCCATGGCGTCTGTCTCTACTGTCTAGAGCGCGACCATGACTCCTGGTCATGTTCCGACTGTCTGGCCATGGCTCCGAAGGCTTTGCGGGAGCGGTCCCGAAAGCTGCTAGAGGCCCGGCAGTTGTCTCCGCGCCGTTCCAGATCCAGGGGTCGCTCAAGGGACCGACCACGGATTCGCCATCATCGCTCCTCGGGGTCCAAGTCGTCGCCATCGGATTCCGGTAAGCGACGTCATATAAAAAGAAGTCGAAGAAGCGCGTACGCTCTCCGACCTCCCCTCGTCGGTCTTCTGACGCGGATGAGGGGACCCGGGGTCTTTCCCCCGCGGCTCCGTTGGAGCCTGCCTACCTGCCATACCCGGGTCCGTCGGTGACTCCGGCCCAGGTGCAAGAGTTTTTTGCTGCCATGGACCGCCTTTTTGGTCCTAGGGCTCCCGCCGGTGCGCCTTCGGGCCCCGCGGTCCCTTTTGGGTGCCCTTGGTTTCCGCCGGCTCTGCCGGCGGCGGCTCCGGCGCCCCAATGTCCTCCGCCAGCGGCTCCGGCCCCGGCGCCGCAGGGTCCTTCGCCGGCGGCTCCGGCGCCCCCTGCGCCCCCTGGGGCTCCCTTCCCGGCGCCGCCCTGGGTGCCTTGCGGCCGTCCTCCGCCCTTGCCCGCGTTTCCAGCTTGGAACCCGGATTGGGCCTTGGAGCCGTTCTCGGCGCCGTTCCCTGCGCCGGTGGAGCATTTCTTTTCCCCTGTGCCTCCCTCGCCGTTGCAG